>OY728162.1:1224067865-1224705491 GCA_963277665.1 Viscum album
TATGGGAGTTTAGAGAAGTTTGATAGGGGTAATTTTGGGATTCTTCATATACCCTTGATAAAAATTCAGGTGTAACTTATTACTGGGATATCAACAACAAACATTATAGTTCGTTTGATTTTTTTAATATTTGTTTCTTGTGAAATATGAACCATTTTGGAGTTGAAATAAGGTTGTTCCAACTTCCATTTTCCTTTTTTATGACAACTAAAGTATATCTTGGTTTATTTGCATCACTCCAATTTGTCTCTTATTATGAGTAATTGATTTTACTATTTTTTAATCATTAATTTTTTTGGAAATCCTTATAGGTATGTTTTTATTCATCACTACATGGGCCTGGTGTCTACATTTTTTTATCTTGGTAAATATCAGACAGTTTAGGGATGATCTAGGTATATTTAGTGATGGAGTAGTGCTGGTAATGCTTATTCATGGAGACTCCTCATGGTTTTTATGGTAGTTTTTGTGGTTTCTAATATCTCAATAGAATTTCAAGAAGAAAGGGAATCATTTCCCATTTCATATATTCAATAAAAAAAATTTATTTTCATTGTATCATTTATATTTTAGGGTTTTATCATGGATTTTGTTTTGTATAATTATATTATCAGTCATAAATTTATTGATTAGTTTAGTGAATTATTTAAAAATTATTTTTAGTTGGTGGATCAATATCTTGTATTCATGTTGAATATCTATTACAGAATGATGTGGGCTAATCCATCACATGTATATTAATGCCTTCATGGTACTATTTACACACCCATAGCATATTAGTAGGGGGAAAGGCTGCATCACCCAACATATTATTGTTCCATTTGACATTTTGAGGTGTTTAGATATATTATAGCGGTATAAAATAAGTTTGAGTAAATGGGTGGAGATTCAAGTTACAATTAAAGGGAGAATTTGTTTTAGAATTTAGGGAAATAATGTTAATGGGATTTCAGTTGTGTTTTTAGTGTAGGGAATCCTTTTATAGTGTGGAAACTAATATATCATTTTTGTTAAAATATAAAAATATATTAATCAATTAATGTCTTTACTGGACTATATTTGAGGTTTATCATGGTTGGTAGATGAATCAAAAATGGGGGAATTATTGTTTTTATGTTCTTCATATGAAATCTCACCCAAATATTCTCTAGTAAAAATGGGTTTCTATATCAAAAAGGAGGATAATACCCATAGACTACCACATCATATTGTAAAAATCCAGTTAATGTTAATAGTAAATAAATTTCACAAATTTTTAATGTTTTTTAATTATGTTTTATATATTTCCAATAATAATAATACAATTATATAAATTTCCAATAAAGAAAAAAATTATTTTATTTATAAAATATACATTTATACGTGTACATAGTTTTACTCAAACATTTATTTCAAAATTTATGTATTTAAATTGGTTAAAATGAACACAATTTTTTAATTTATTTTTAAAAATTATATTATCATTATTTTTTTATAATATTTTAAAATAACAGATTTTTTGTATGAATGGTGACAATTACTGGCTTTGTATTGAAAATTATACTTTCATTTCATGAAACAAATAATATACATTATATTTTAAAATAATATTTTATTAAAACTACATATTTTATATTAATAACAATCCCAGTAATTTTAATTTATTCAATTCTATTGTTTATTTTTGTATAAAATATTTTTATACTTAAGAATGAATTTTTTCTTTAGAAACCCCTTTTCATATTGTATTTCCAGTCAGATTATGTGTTAAATTATACCACATCATTGAATAAAATTTGAAAAATTATATATTTATTATTCATAATGATAAAAATTAATATTAGTTAATATGTTATTATAATATATTGGTCATAATGAATAATAAAAACAGTAAAAATAATAAAAACATGTTCCCTTGGTTTAGGGTAAAATAGGTTTACCATTGGGGTATACTAACATTATATGGCATAAAATGACTTAAAAACATTTGTAAATCATATTATATGACCATATATAGACCCTTCCATTTATAAAAATTTTTAATTGTCCTTTTGGGATATATTTATTGATTTTTTCAATAATATATTTTGATAGATTAAAAAATAACAAATGAATCCTCTACAGTACTTATAAATGGGCACCCACGTCCTATCATATTCACACATCAAGAGCCAATTTTTTTCATAAATTAAATAATAAATTCCATTAATAACATATCATAACATGTTCTGGATGTTCTGATTTTTCATATACCATCCTTAGATTACTTAACTTATAAATGAAGGTATTGTTTTTGAAGAAGTGATATAGATTTTAACTAATCATTATAGTTTCATTTAATCTTCTACCTCTATAAAAATATAAAAATCATTTTGATATAATAAATTAAATATCTATCAGAAATTATATGTTATTATAATTATTTCATAACCTCTATCCATCTCATATTTAGTCATATGGGAAATGAGATCCTCGTTATTGGTTATAGTGGACTACAACTTTGTGAAATGATGTAATTAATTATCCATCAATACCTGTAATAATTTATTATAATGATTAATTTAATATATATATATATATTATATTATTATATAATTAAAATTATGTACACACAAAATATAATCTATCTTCAGTCCATTCCATCCCTTGAAAAATGAATCCTTCAATTGTGCATGCATGTGAATTACCACATCTTTATGTAATGTGATTGTTTTTCGTCATTAAATCACATAGATTGTTTATATATGTTTATTTAAAGAAATAATATTATATTATTCGTATAATTAAACCTTTTTAATGAAAATATAATATATAGATTCTATATCTTATGTTCATTGAGAAATATAAATATTACTCATGCGTATGTAAAACCTACCTTGTCTATAATTTCAATGTAATTATTTTTCAAAACACTAGTCCATGGTTAGATTTAAACTAAAAATAATTGTATAAAAATGATAATTATTTAATAATTAATTTTATATATATTATATAATAATGAACTCTTTTTCCATAGTCAACATACTAATGTAATTTTCATCATATGAGTAGAATATCATAAAAAATTCTCACCCGGACTCAATTATTTATGTAATTGATAATAACAAGATAATAAATAAATTAAAATTAACATTAAACAAGATAAATGTTTTTATGAATGTAAATAATTAACAAATTTTTATTATTATCTAATATAAATAACATACTTAATGATCCATGCTCAATGTAAGAGACACATTGAAATAAAATCTAATTTTTAAAAGCATTAATGATTTATCTTTTATCCCATTTTAATTGACCCCAATATTTTTAGAAATATTTTATAGATGTATTTATATAGAAAAAATTAATTACAATGGGAATTAAATTTCACTTTTACATTCCTTCTATGGTTTTAAAATGTAATCATTTTATATATTTTTCATGGATTTTCTTTCATTATTTCAAAAAGGAGAAAAGTATGTAGTACTTTATTATATACATAAGAAATGAAATTTCATACCACCATAACTAATATTTGGGTTTTTATTATTTTATTAGATTATATTTTTTCATTATATAAAATCACTCTTTTATTTTATCCTCGATATATTAGTTTGGAATATAAGTTTTTAAAAGGAAAGTGTATTTTGATATCTAAAAGTGTTTTCAATACATGTTCAAAATTGATTTTCAAAGGTTTTATGATGAAAATATTTAAAAATATAATGGTTTATTCAAGATATGATAATAGATTATTACATATTTTGATGGGTGAGAATGATAAAGAATATAAAATGGGTGTTCCTAATAAATATTATAATATATTTTAGTAAAATGATTCTTCCAATACCGATTAGCTCAAGATATATATTCAATTCATTGGGAAAATTTTGGTATTTAAAAGGAAATAATGGGGTGTTATATAGGGATTTTTCTCCAATGGAATTAATTTCTATCTAATAATTTCTCACATAAGTGAACAAGGGATATAATCCTTATTCTCTATGAATTCTATAAGGGTTTTTTTCTTACTACAGGTTATAAAAGTTTCTTTTTATAAAAAAAATTATATCTTCAATATGGTTTTGATTTATTTTATATTCTCATCAAACTATATGGGAAAAAATTCATATTTCCCATGGATATGGTATTTCATACTTTTATATCCCTTATTGGGATTATATTACTCATCCGCCTTTTTAAAAAGTTGTAAATTGTGTTTAAGGATGTGTAACAAAACATATTATGGAAATTATTATTTAATAATTAATTTTCATTAAAAGGAAAAGTGTTTCATTTTAAAAGATAAATATTGTGTGAAATATTGATACTAAGTGGTTGTGTAAATTTTTTAATGTGTCGGTTTTTATGTAAGAGTGAGGAAATAACCCTCTAAAACTATAAACCTAAATGATATTTGGATATTATAAAATGTAATTTTGATTCTAGTGACACTTGATTATGTTTTATTTTATGTTTGGTAAAAAATAGTTATTATTATAGAGAATTATTGTATAGCTTAAATGGTTATAATAATGTTACAAATAATAATATTTAGATATTATACATTATTATTATGTTGAAATGGTATATTATTTGAATTTTCCATGTTCCTTTATCTTAAATATGTATAATCATGATGTTGTTCCATAGAGGAAATATGGAAAATTAAATAGGCAGTTATTAGGAGGTTAATTTTATTCTAATATAACTCTACAGAATGGCTATAATTATAATTGATATATTTTTTATAGTCATTTATCAGTCAAGACAAGCTATAAATGGTGGTGGAATCAATGTTAGAGAGAATGTATACTTTCCATATGGGAGCATGTTGATAGTGAGTTATTTTATGAAATAACAAACTCTAATCATTTGCGGATCCCCAGATCTAGGTGTATCTAAAAATGGTTAAATTCAATCGAAAATATATTCAATGTTAATGGATGTTCTAAAAATAAGAATATAATTATAAGTATTACTATTTTTAACATGAAGGTGAGAAATGGTGGTTATTGTTTCAGAATATAAATTGTAGAGGGAGAGAAAAAAAAGATATTGATTCCATGGAATGAACAATATTTAATCCATACTCAGTTGCTTGATTTCCTTCCACCTCTTTATGATGGATTGGACTACTTATTTCAAACTATACTTTTTAAATAAATTTGTCTCTAAATATACATGATTAAATACCTCTTAAAGATTTATTATTTCATTTTTTGGTGATATCCATCCCATATATTTTGTGGAAATCTATATATGTTTCTTGAACCAATCCATCCAAAATTCTTCCCATAATGGGTTCTGGTGATCATTTTGGATGACTACAACTAAAATTAGTTCAAATATTATAGAAGATACATGGGATGAGTCTCAATAAAAAATATTCAATAATAACTATTTTGGGGATGAGTGGTCCCTAAGACTACCATGTGAACATCAACTCATCCCCGCATACCTACATTAACTGTAACCATTGTTATTAATCCATTTCCCTAAACTGTATCTCAAATATAAGATCTCTATATCAACTAAGGATCAAATATAACATTACTAAAATTTTACTTATGGATTATAAGTTATTATTTTCCAGAAAAGAAGGAATGAATATTCTGATCTAGATAACTTCCACTCACAATAATTTACTTCCACTCCTAACCATTTACTATTTTCCACTTCCAATAAAATGCATCTTTTTTTGTCATGGATTACAATAGATAAAAACATGTGCTGGTATTGGTGAGAGGTGGATGGGAGATCATGCAAACCGGCCATTTATCCATGATACCAGGAGAAAGTACCCACAAGAGGAAGTTGGAAGTGGGCCAGAGAGATCTTCTCATTGTGGGAGGAATACCTTCAAGAGACATATTGGAACCCTTATAAGTTTATCAAGGATGACGGGAAAATATGTTAGTCAATGTCATGGAAGTGGATTTGATAGAGAATAATGAATAAAATTAGAGTGGTATGTCTGTTATCAAGGGACTTTAGAACCATAATGATGGGAGGAATGCTAGTTTGAAAGAGGTGGTTCAATCCATTATCATGGAATGGAAGGAAACCAAGCATCTGAGGATGGATTAAATGAGTCTTATTAAGGTTAGTTATATGAGATAATTTATGTATTATATCTATATTTATGAAATTTATAATTTTTATTAAAGATTCATTTAAATGTGGAATGTTATACATTAAGTGTACTGTATTGTATTTATATCTTACCAAAATGAATGCTCATTTACACAATCTTATTTGAGAGACCCTTGGTCCTTTTTTATTAAAAGTTATTTGTGTCCCTTAGGTAATATTATTCTTTCAATTATCATACACTGTGAATATTTTTATAAACTAAGAATGAGGTACATGGTTTTCATGTGGATCAAATGCATGTAAAGTCATCAGAGAAAACCAACATAGTTACTTTATATAAACTCTTTATGTGCATCATGGTGCACATGTAGGTGATGCTTCCATATGGTGATGGTTACTAGGATTGATTATTTAGTATAAAGGAGAATGATAGCTTGTAGATACTTCTGAATTTTGTGTCATCAATGGTAGGTTGGTTATTTGTATTGGGTTTTATTTTTAACATGGATATACGAAATTGTAATTGTTTTTTTTCTTGTAGAAATTTATATACATGGGACTCTATTGTGTACTATTTTTTTGAGATGAACATGTCATGTGAGTTGGGTTTTTAAAAAATATCTCATGAATATTGTTGAGTGCTACATATTTATTATCAATCCTTTGGATATTGGTTGATGGTTCTAAGGGTTGAGTAAATATTTATTCAACTCAGATTATGTTATGAATAGATGGATTATACTATTATGTTACCCTTTAATAAAATATAAATTTATTGATAATATAATACACACACATAAATAAATAAAATAAACATTCCTAAATAAGGCACTTTAATAAAAATCACATCATTACTAGAGATGAATTTATTTATAAGATAATATGATAGAAAATAAAACTCATATATAACATGTTATCTATATAAAAATTGCATATGAAAACTATTCAACTAGAATTAGATCTATTGTGTTGTGATATAACATGTTATCTTTTATAAATGTAAAAAAAAATTAAATTCAACAAATATATTTATGATTAAATTTTAAAAATTTAAAATTTTTTCAACTAATTTTAAAATTAAAGGATATGGGAAATTATTGGAAACCATTAATTGGTAATGGAAATAAATGGTATCTCCTTTAATGATATCTTTAACCCATTGAATATCATGTTATTTAGTAACTATATTGTTTTTAGTGAATATATTATTTAGAAAATTTTCTAATTATCAGAACCTAAGAATCAATTATAAAATATTCTTTTCTTGAAAATACATCACAACTTCATTGGATGAAATAAAAAACAGAAAAACAATAATTATTTTAATTTAAATTAAAATTGAACTAGGTTTTCATTATTAATTTTTATCTATATAACAAATTAATAATGTTAACCGATATAAAAATTAAAATTTAATCTTTAGTTCCTTGAGATATATTAAGATATTAACATCAAAACAATATGTATATGAACCCACGTTATATTATTCATATAAAATTGAAATCCCTATTAAATTAGTCAAATATAATTTTAAATTTGTTTTAATTTTAATTTGTATGTAATAATATTAAAAAAATATTCAAAAATGTCAAAGCACAATATCTAAATGGTAAAATGAAATAATATAATGGAAACATCAAAAAAAATTTCTAGTTGCAACAACAAATGGAGATGCAGTTCGCAATGGTCTCATATGAAGCAAGAAAGAGTTTAGAAAGTAGGGGTGGAATTGTGTATGTATAGGTAAGTGAGAGATAGAAAGATATATGAGATGTAGGGAATTTTATGCTAAGGAATAGTGAAAAAATGCAAACCACGAAAACCAAAAATTCAAACAATAATGGAGGAAAGGTGGAAAATAACACACATTAGATTATATCCTTGATTCTTCCAAGAGATGGTATAGGAGTAGAACCAAAAAAAGAGAGTTCTATGAGATTTTGATATTCGCTAATTTATTGAGTCATGGTTAGGTTTCCATTAGAAATATCAAGGACAATATTATCAGGGATTTCAAAAAATCATTAATAAAGACCTTTTATCAGCGCTAAATTGATAAGCACGGATAAAATGAATCATTACCAATGTTAAAAAATTGCTGATAAAATTGACATTTATTAGCATAGATAAAAGAATTATAATTATATTTATCAATGTAAATTTTTATAAATATTTATATACTTATATATTTGTTTAATATAATTTTACAATTATATAAATATATAACTATTTATTTATAATTACATGAATACCGTGAGGAAAATAAAATTATTTTAATTAAAATTATAAATATATAATTAAATAAATATATTAAATATAAATTTATAAATATATTAATAATTATTTATTTATAAATAAAAATATATTTATATAATTAAAAAAAAATTATATAATTATATATATAAAAAATATATAAATATAAATATAAATATAGTTATAATTTTTGTTATTATTTTAATATTATAAATACAGTTATAACTTCATATATATATATATATATTAAATATATAGAAATATAATCATATTCTTTGTTTAAATATATTTATAATATTTTTTTAATTATTTAAATATATAATTATTTCTTTATAACTACATGAATAATATATTAAAAATAATAATAATTATATATATATATATATCGCCTTGGGTGAAACTTAGGGGTATTTTCTCATGTGGGTCTTAGCGAGGTCTCAAGTTCATGTCCCGACAATTATATTATTTATATAAATTTAATAAAATATTATTTTTATATAAATAAAAAAAATATTTATTTATAATTATGTAAATATCGTTTAAGAAATATTATTTATTTACTTATAATAATTAAAAATTTAATTATTAATTAATTTATAAATATAGTAAATATAAATTCATTTATTTATTTATAGATATTAATTTAAAAATAAATTTTCAACATTATTATTGGATAATCCTAAATACATGGATTCGATAAATGAGGGAAATTAAATAATTCAAAGGGAGGACACATTAAAAATATTAAAAAACTAGATAAGTTTTTTTAATTAAAAATTAATCATTAAAAAACATGTATATATATTGAGGTAGAGAAGAATATGTATTCAAAATGCTAAAATGTAGTGTGTATATATATATATATATAATAGAAAATGATGAAATTAAAAAACTAAAAATATTAAAAATAAATATATAATACCTAACTATAATAATAAATAAATAAATAAATAAAATTTACTTATTAAAAACATAATATATTAAATGTGTCATCTTATATTGAAATTCTTAATTATATACAGAGATTTCAATAAATTAAATAAATATTAGGTGTTTGTGTTTCTATATAAGATTTCAGTAGTTGAGTAAATATTTTTGAGTTTGTTGTATATAAAAATTCATTATATACATATATTTATGTGAAACCAATGCAACACATTCCGTTTGATATAAGTTAAATTGAAAATTCAAACATCTTTGAAAATGAAAAAGACATTAATATGTATAAATTTTATTTATTTTTTATATATTTATATTTAATATATATTAGTTATTAATATTTATAAATAATATATATATATATATATACTAAACATATTAAATTTTATTAATTATTGTTTCATTAAAAAAAATTAAATTTTTTTTTAAATTTTTTCGTATTTAATTTTTTTGTTTAATTATTTCAATGTACTCAATTTAAATACAAATATTTAATTTATACTATATAGAAAAATTTATAATATATATATATTTCTATATATTAATTTTATTCATTTTTATCAATAATTACTTAATTAATAAGATGTATAATATTTTTTTTTACTTTTCTAATTTTTAATTTTTATTTGTTTAATTATTTTATTTTATTCATTTTATGTATCAATATATTTTATTTATAATATTTATTACTTTTTCTATTTTTATATTACTATTTTAAATTTATTCATTTTAAAAAATAATGATATAATTAATAAAATTGATCATATTTTTTTCATTTTATTATTGACCTTCATCGGTGCTAAATGAACATTATTAACGGATACCCATTACCAACAATAAAATTAAAGCACAAATAAATAAAATCCTTTATCTGCACTAACAAAAAAGAATTTTTAAAAGATACCTTTTATCAGATATTCTTTTAGCGCTCATAAAGGATGAATTTTTTAACTCTTTTTTCTATCACTGATAAATGTGGACACTGTTAAAGACTTCTTTTATAGAAGTGAATAAATTATTAAATAAATTATTATATCAAATGTAAAACATGTAATAGTGTATTTTTTATAGTATGAATCATGTACCAATAAAATAAAATAGTTATAGGCCTCTAAACACATTTATTAATTGTATTCAATAATTTTTTCAAAGGATTGTGGAATAAATAAAATTTTGTTTTTTTAGGGAACACATTTTACTTGAGACTTAAGAAAAATGTATTTAGGGTTTTAAATTATGTTTATTATTTTTAAATGACCCATGTAACATAAAAAAATTATTTCGGGATGAAATATCCTTTTTATCAATTAAATAATTATTTCATTGTCATTGGGTAACAAAACATGTTGTATTTTAATAAACCATAATTTTACTATTAATATAAAAATTGAAGTGTTTCCAAAAATTACCAAAAAAAATTCTCCCCTGAAAAATAACAATGTGATGGTTTCCATAATGATAATCATTTTAAAAAATTAATTTTCTACCATAGGTAGTTTTAGTTTTCAATATAAAAATTATTCTTTTTATAGATTATATTAAAATACTATTTATTAAATATGTTATTTTTTTGTATTTAATCATGCTATTATATAATGGAATTATAATATTTACATTTACATAAATTACTCCTGAAAAAATAATGTTAATATTAAATTTTACTGTTTTTATGTCAGATTACTATTCTAATGACCAGGTTAAAATTATCAGCGGGTTGGTTACTATTCCAAATTGTCTTATTACTATTCCAAATATCATATTGCAATTCCAATAGAAATATTGCCTTCAATAAATACCACTTCATTCTTTCATTCAAATTTTAGAAAAATTCCTCCTAAGCTTCAATATTTTAATTATCAAATATATTGAATGTTTTACTAATATTTATCTATTTTTCTATTGTGTTAATTCCAGGGGTTATGATTCTAATAGATTTTAAGGATTTAAATTTTCTGGTTTTATTTTTCATGATTACATTTTTTCCAATCGTGAATTTTTTAATTTTCATTGTTTTAATTGCTGATTAAATTAACGATCACTGGTAATTAAATAAAATGGGTCTGGTATATTTGTGTGTTATATGTATATAATACTGTATACTATAATATCATTTATAAAATACATGTTTTTACCAAAACTATGCACCCTGTAAATAAATTTAATATTTTTAATATTTTGAGCACAATTAGAATGGTTGTGGTATTAGATGCCCAAAGGACCCGCTTTTTTTACATAATAGTACATGTCATGTACTATATACCCTTTTAGTTTCATCATATCTTCTCTTTTATTTGTTAGAATACAGAAATTTAGTAGTCCATTTTATCATTCTTCCACATAATATTTGATTGTATGATCCTTTTAATCACTAAAGTACATTTTAATAAATTGTTGGTTTAATCTTTATCATACTAATGATGATGGTTAGATATTGGTGAGATCACTATTGTATACATGTACTCAGTAACCCCAATGGAAGGACATTAAACTAAAGGATTTGGTCTTATTTTTAGAAAATAATGTCAATAACCCCCCTTTCAGATGGGATTTGGGTACTCAACTTATGGATTAGGTAAAAATCTCGGTTGAATCATATCCTCAATTACTATGTGTTTTTCTTCCATGGGGATTGGAACCCCCTGCTGGCATGCACTCCTTAGTGAGGTTAGAGTCCCCCTTTACCATTGTAGTGTTATAATTTAGAGTTAGTAAATGATTAGATGGAGTCTAATCAAAATAAAATATAGTGGAAATGCTTCTCTATCAAGGGAGTTAGTTTTGTTTATTGTATCAAGAAAATGTTCCTCACTGGGGATTGTATCCTCCAACCTAATAAAAGTTATTTTATGTTTCATAGTTACATTATATGTTTTTGGGGTCGTTATAAGGGAGATAAGAGTTTTTGGGTTTTTAAACAATATGGATTCTATGATATCTCATGTTCCCTTCATTATGGGAGCTTTGAGGAGTTCTATAAGGGTAATTTTGGGATTCTTCACATACCCTTGATCTTCATTTTGGTGTAACTTATTACTGGGATATCAAAAAGAAACATTATATTTCATTTTTTTAGTAATATTGGTTTCTTGTGAAATATGAACCATTATGGAGTAGAAATAAGGTGGTTCCAACTTACCTATTCCTTTTATTTATAACCACTAAAGTATATATTGGTTTCTTTCCTTCACTCCAATTTTTATATTATTATGAGTAATTGATTTTATTATTTTTTAATATTTAGTTTTTTTGGAATCCAAATAGGTATGTTTTTATTCACCACTACATGGGCCTCGTGTCTACATATTTTTACCTTTGTAAATATCACAGAGTTTGGTGATGATGTAGGTATATCTGGTGATGGAGTAGTTCTGGTAATGCTTATTCATGGAGAGTCCTCAAGTTTTTTATGGTAGTTTTTTTTGTTTTTAATATCTCAATAGAATTTTATGAAGAAAGGGAATCATTTTCCATTTCTTATATTAATTATAAAATGTTTCATTTTAATTTCATCATTTATATTTTAGGGGTTTCCCATGGGTTTTTGTTTAGTATAATTATATTATCAGTCACAAATTTATTGATTAGTTAAGTAAATTATTTAAAAATTATTTTCAGTTGATATATCAATATCATGTATTCGTGTTGAATATTTATTACAGAATGATGTGGGCTAATCCATCACATGTATATTAATGCCTTCTTGGTACTATTTTCACACCCATAGCTTATTAGTAGGGGAAAAGGCTGCATCACACGACATATTATTGTTCCATGTGACATTTTGAGGTGTTTTAATGTATTATAGTGGAATAAAATACGTTTTAGTACATGGGGGGAGATTGGATTTATAATTAAATGGAGATTTTGTTTTAGATTTTAGGGATACAATGTTACGGGGATTTCAGTTATGTTTTTAGTCTAGGGAATCCTTGGTTAGTGTAGAATCATATATATAATTTTTATTAAAATATAAAAATATATTAATCAATGAATGACTTTATTGGACTGGATTAGAAGTTTATCATGGTAGGTAGTTGTATCACAGATGGGGAAATATTGATTTTTATGTTCTTTATATGAAATCTCACCCAAATATTCTCTAGTAAAAATGGATTGTTATATAAAAAATGGGGATACTACCCATAGACTACCACATCATATAGTAAAAACCAGATAATGTTAATATTTAATAAATTTCACAAATTTTTTAGGTTTTGGAATTATGTTTTATATATTTCCAATAATAATAATATTATTATTTAAATTTTCAATAGTTAAAGAAACTTGTTTTATTTATAAAATATGTATTTATACATGTTCATAGTTTTACTCAAACATTTATTTCAAAATTTAAGAATTTAAATTTTTTCAAATGAACATAATATTTTGATTTATTTTGAAAAATTATATTATAATTAATTTTTTAAACTATATTAAAGTGATGGGTTTTTCGTATGAATGGTGAAAATTACTAGTTTTGTATTGAATATTATACTTTCATTTCATGAAATAAATAATATACATTAAATTTTCAAATAATTTTATATTAAAACTACATATTTTATATTAATAACAATCCCATTAATTTCAATTTATTCAATTCCATTCTTTATTTTTGTTAAAATATTTTTATACTTAAGAATGCATTTTTATCTTTAGAAACCTCTATTCATATTGTATTTCTGGTCAGATTATTAGTTAAATTATACCACATAATTGAATAAAATTTGAAAAATTATATATTTAATATTCATAATAATCAAAATTAATATTAGTTAATATGTTATTATTTTATATTGGTCATAATGAATAATAAAAATAGTAAAAACTGTAAAAACATGTTCTCATGGTTTATGGTAAAATAGGTTTACCATTGGGTTATACAAACATTATATGGAATAAAATGACCTAAAAACATTTTTAAATCATATTATATGACCATATATAGACCCTTCCATTTCTAAAATTTTTCAATGGTCTTTTTGGGATATATTTATTGATTTTTGCATTAATATATTTGAATATATTACAAAATAAAAAGTGTATCCTCTAAAGTACATATAAATGGACTCCCACGTCCTATCATATTCACACTTAAAGAGCCTATTTTTTCATAAAATACATAATAAATTCAATTACTAACATCTCAAAACATGTTCTGGATGTTCTGATTTTTCATTACACCATCCTTAGATGCCTTAACTTATAAATGATGATATGTTTTTATGAAGAAGAGAAATGAATTTTAATTAAAAATTGTAGTTTCATTTAATATTCTACCTCCATAAAAATATTCAAATCATTTTGATATAATAAATTACATATATATAAGAAATTATATGTTTTAATCATTATGTCATAACCTCTATCCATCGCATCTTTAGTCTTATAGAAAATGAGATCATCATTATTGGTTATAGGGATACAACTTTATGAATAGATGTAATTCATTATCTATCAATACTTGTAACAATTGATTATAATGATAAGTTTAATATATATATATATATATATGATTATACAATTAAAATTGTGTACATAAAAAATATAATCTATCATCATTCCAGTCCATCCATTGAAAAATGAAACCTTCATTTGTGCATATATGTAACACCCCAGGTAAATAAAGAATATGAAATTGTCATATTTGCCCATATTTGTGAATAAAATATTAACATGACTTTAAATGGGACGCTATGCTCGATGGCGTATCCAACATGCAACAACGAGTTTCTTGGGAATCTTACGTTGCACTCTAATAATAAAATAATATTATTTTAAATGGCAGTTAACATGTAGCCGTTGTATTGGCGGGAATGGATCAAAATAACTAAAATATGATTATATATGTTTTTAAATGTTTTTACTTTTATCCAATAAAAGATAAAGGCTTAAAATACGGAAAGAATTCAATTTTAGGCGTATATGCCCTAGTTTTCAGTAAAAGTTCACTTATCACCTTTTGATGTTGAAAAGTCATTAAATATAGTTTTTTTCACTCTTATACATTCTATTTGGACCAAATAAAACTCTTCTTTGGAATCGGGACATCAAAATTTACTTTGTGTAAATTTTTGGTATCGTTCCGATAAAGTTCATTTTTTTAATGAATAGTGTAAAATGTTGTATTTTAATTCAAAACATATTTTTAATCTAATTTATTTATATGATTAGATTATATTTTGAATTTGTTTTAAAGTAAAATTATAATATATTTTTTTCCATTAAATCCAATAGTGGTCGTTGGAATTAATTTTACATTGAAATCAGACTTAAACTAGTGTCAATCTTTTGATACTTATTATTTCATAAAAACACCCTATTTGTCATGACGACGGGAATTAATTATTAAATTAATTAATGTGACTTATATGTTTTTAATTTTTTAAAATAGACTTCATTTTTGAATTCGGAATATCAAATATAGCTTAGGGTGAATTTTTGGTAATTTTCTGAAAAATTTCAATTTTTGATGAATAGTGAAACCACTAACTGGTACTTATAAAAACTGATTTTCCGTTTAAATGAAAATTTTCCACCTTTGTGTTTTGAATTTCAAAAATCCGACATACATGGTTTTCATTAAGAAGTAAAATGTGGTTCAGTGGGATTAAAATAATTTTTTGGGGAATAGTAACTTATTAAGTTTTTAATCACGATTAGAGGTAATTAGTGTAGTTTAAGGTAAAAATAATGTTTTAATAATATGAAATGAACTTGAAACATGTCCTAACCTCATTGGATGTGTCATGGCCGACTAAGAAAAGCAATGGGTCTACTTGGGGACCCCATGGAGCCACTTTGGTTGGGAAATGACATAAATTACTTTTTATTTAATGTAAAAGTAAAAATGACAGAAACATGATATGTTTTACTAAACCAATTTTTAAATGTAGTTAGAAAAGTCAGAGTTTTGATTATAAATAGTAATTGGAAAGATAACAAGATTTCCTACATCATAGTATTTTGTTTATAATTTTTAGACATTAAATAAATTAAATTATGCATGACATCATATTGATGCAGTGATGACATCATTATTTGACGATTTAAATAAAATGGAAAGATAATGTAAAATCTATGAACTAAACATGTCCAAAACTTATTGGATGGGTTGATTTAGAACCCTTAACACCTTATTCACGAATTATATCAATGTGGGACCTTTTAAAACCGAAAAACATTTTCAAATAAAGTAATATTTCTTACTTTCCAAAAGTGCCCCTCCTCTCCTCTTATAAAAGGCCCCCACCTCTACCTCCTTACCCACACTCCTCAAGCCTTTAGCTCGCCCATCCCCTGCCCATTTACTGTCTCCACATCCCTCTCCTTATCCTATAGGATTCTATTTGGGCATAATCCTTTCAAAGGAAGCCTTTAGGATCAAATCAAAAGGAGCTACACTTTTAAAGATAATTCATTCTCTCATGTTCATTTGTTTTATTTTGCTACTCCAACCCCCTAAACTCTTTTTATTTACTTATTTTGTAACAAAACCAGTATCTTCAATATAATAGGATGTTGTTATAAGATTTATTCGAGCTACAATCTTACACAACTACATCAAATGGTCAAATAACATACGGTTTCCGTGGATGGCGAAATTCTGCCTCCCGAAACGATGATTGTTCAATACTCATTTAACACCTTCAAAGGTGGCCATTAAGATGTCACTATATTTATATATGATATATAATATTTTTATGTTTTACCTAAGCTTATGTATTTTTCATTTTTGGCTTAACATTATGGCTTCCATTATGGGTATACGCGATATCTTCATTTTAGGAAGTGCGGACTACCGCCCCCTCAAAGTGATTTGATTCGTTAATGCCACACGTGGGATGTATAAAGGATGGATTTAATGTTATTATATATGATGTTATACTGGAATTATTATATACCTCTATATAATTATTATTTCTTTCCATTAAAGTATGAGATAGAAATGAAAGTAGCGTTCATGTGTACGTACGGCTTACCGTCTCCATGAAAGGTGCATTTCATTTCTTATCCCCAAATGTAATATACTATTATAAGTACATGTATATAATGGATATATATGAAGACTTATACATATAAATGATGAATATAATTCTGGAATTAAAATATACATAACTCTCATTTAGTTTTAATTCTATTAATATGACAAAGAAATGAAAGTAGCATTCATGCGTACATACGGCTTACCGTCTCCATGAACGGTGCATTTCATTTCTTACCTCTAAATGATTATGTAATATTATAAATACATGTATATTCTGGATATATATGATATATATGATATCCAAATCATGAATATAATTCTGGATATAATGAACATTTGACCACACGAACAACATGTAATTGTATGAAGTCCACTTTCAACTTAAGAACCAAATATCGACAAAACAAACATTATTAACTTAAATGATTAAATAATGTTTATAACATTGAAATAAGTGATCTAAAAGGAATAATGAACTAGAAAAATGTTCTTAATAAAGTGGAAATTAACTCAAGTTTATTATTCAGGACGTTAAAGAAAGATCGAGTCAAGTCGGACCCGAGGTAAGGGATCCTACACCTCTCTTTCTTTTTAAGTACACTCTTTTATATAATTCCTTTTAAGATCATATGTCTTATGATTGGGATGTTCTTTTATATTAATCCTACTGTACTTATTATGTTCATATGATGAGAGACCCTATTTCCTCTCATCAATCCATTTTTGAAGTTTTGAGTGGCACCGTTAGGCTACCGAATTTTCATAAGGGATTTTTCATCTCACTTTTATTCCCGTGATATTTATGCTACATTTGCCACAATTTCCTTTGAGTATTGTATGTACTGCCCATTATTTTAATCATTGTGTAATATAATTTCTTTTATGAGTATTTATATCAATGTTGTATTGTCCTTCTTTCACGAGGTGTATGTTTTCAAAGATACCCATGTCGGTAAGGGAACCTTTCACCCTCCTCATTTTAAAAGACTTCGTTTGTTATGTCTTTTAATTCACATACTATTATGTTGGGATATGTTCTTCTATATCTGGATTGATGTAAATTTTATGTCCAAGTGATGATATTCCCTTTTATCTCTCATCAACTCATTTTCTGAATTTTTGATGTGACGTCGTTTAGGCTGTCGAATTTTACCAAGGCAACATTTTAATCCAATTTCGATTTCTTTGGGTTCAACATGTAGTTATTGAATATGTCATCCTTTGAATATGTGTGAATGACCTTTTATTGTTTTACAATTAATATCCAATTATATTGGGTGTATTTATATTTGTCACACATAATTTTGAGATTGATTTATCCTTAACTTAAGGATACCTTCTTTATAAGGGATTTCATCACATTTTACATCCCCATTGAGACTTCATTGTTGTTATGCACCAATTCACTCTTATATGGTGTATATACTGTCGTTTGGAATATTATATCATGAATCCATTTATTCTCATGATATTATAAAGTTCTGATTTAATGTTATTCCTCAATTATTGTATTCAAGTGTCTCTAATTTTGGTAAAAACCCTTTAACCAAAATATCGCTTTAAATGTTTTAATGATTTGTTCTTATTAATATCCATGTTTTCAAAATGGTTTTAAGGGTTTATTTATATGGATATTAATGGTTTAAAATGTTAAAATCTTCAAGGTGGTATGGGACACTTTGATTCAAAAATCTTCTTTATTAAATGTTTTAAATGGTTTTGGAAATGGTTTCTTTTTGAACAGATTCATTATTTCAATATATTAAAATGTTATATTGTGATTGAAATGTGGAAATTTTATGTTTCCTTTATGCATGCTTTATGTGATAGGTTTATGTTATGGTTCTTGGGCATTGTTATGAAAACGGGTGGTTCCGTGATAAACTAAGGGCGGGTGAGCCCGATGTAGCTCTCCAATGCATTGGGTAATGCGAAGGAGTGAAACATTAAGGTTTCTCCAAAGGGATTTAGGGAATATACTGTGATGGGTATTCCAAACGTAACCAAGAGGGTTACACCCTACATAAGAATGTTATGAATGCCTCAAGTTACCATTATGTCTCATGTTTTCTATGATTTATTCATGGTTTGATGAGGTATGTTAAAGTACCTATGTTTTATGGGTAAAGCATGATTTCATTCTTATGTATATATGAACTCATGTTTCCTTTCCATATTTTTTATAACCCTTACTGAGCTTTTTATGCTCATCCCAAGTTTTTGAAATTATTTTCACAGGTCAAGGGAAAGGTACATGATGTGATGATAGTGTCAAGGATGTGTCAAGAAAGAATCTGTGTTTTATTTTTAAATATGTTTCCATTGATGGGAAGAATGGATATTGTCTTTTATGTAACCACTTTGTTTAAATGTGGAATGTAATGAAAGTTTCATAATCTAATTCTCTAAAACTCTAAACCTGAAAATATACTCAATGTGAATTATTCATTTATTTCAATATTAAGTAAGGTTTAAGGCTGGGGCCTTATTGTTGGTATCAAAGGTCGGTTTAGATAACTTTAGAGGTTAGGGTATTCTCTAAGCACAAGTGACATTACCATAATGGTTAGGATTTCAGAAAGAGTCCTAGTTTTAGATAAATTGAATGAGTAAGTATATCTTAGTGTTTATCTTCCTCATTAGTACATGATGGTTATGTTGATATACTCACACCGACCTTTTTGGTTTTAGAAAATGGCTGGATCTAGCAGGCACCAAAGTTACAATGGGTTTGAAGGAAACTATGGTGGTTCTCTGATTAAGAGACTGGATGAGATGGGGGATTCAATGAGGAATCTCATGGTTGTTCTAAACCAACTATCAAGGAGTCATGATCAACCACTTCAACCTTGGTGAGTTATCTAATGCATCATGTACGAGATGGCCAACTCGATGTGGAAATTCAGGTAATAATTATTAAGGTAACCATTAGGTTTTATATGATCCTTACTTTTTAGGTAATTATGGGTTACTCTATGATATGATGGAAAATGAAAGGAATGAGATAAACTTGAGGTTAAAATATGTTATGATCATTTTTGAAGATTTTATCTCGTTTTGGGGGATTTTTTAAGAATTGTATAGTTTTGGAAAAAGGACAACACGCAGACCGTGTGTCAACCCGTCGCGTCGGACAATGCTGCGGGAATCGAACCCACAACCAAAGTGCGACTGGTATTTATCGCCTACCACTGGACTACGTGACGTCCCTGGGTAGTTTGACTGATTATTTCTAGTTATATGATTTTATGAATTAATAGTAAGTTGATTTTGGGTTATTTATGAAAATGATTAACCTATCATGGAGGATATGTGATTAGGTTAATTACTTTTCAATACGAGACTTTAGGAGCAACTGATGTTGTTTGGAGATAAATGTTATGATTTAACTTGGAAGACTATGTGACTAAATCTTTCAAATATTTGGGTTTCAATATTAGTTTGGTTTACTTTAAAGAATTTTATGGACAAATTGTTTATCGAATGGTCTTCGTTGAACTTTGGGTTTTTTTGGACAAATTTTGGAGATTAAGAACAGATTTTCTTTTTATAAAGGGCTATCCTTTTCTGGATTATCTGATCATGTACTAACCTTTTTGGTTTTTGTTTTGGTTAGAGTCTAAAAACATGGGAAGTATATAGTTCTCTATTTTGGATCAGGTGATTCTCTAGAAGTTGATTATAGTACTCTTAATGCGAACAAGTCTCCCTAAATACTCGTCTTTTGGAAAAAAATATGAGTTTGATTAAGGAATCTAGTAAAAGTTTAAAGTCAACATGATAAGTGATTATGTTTCCTTATGAATAAATTCCTCAATAAAAAGTAACTTAAAACAAAAATGTTGTCTATTAACTTTTCCTACTGTGGAATCAAATACCGTTTAACCCATCACAAGTTTGTGATTTTCTTGTGGTTAACTTTCTCCTAAACATGTTTTCTATCACTCTCCATCAGAACATGACCCTATGTTTTCTCCTCCATGTCCATATTTTTCTACATTTAATCCTATTATGGGTTTACTCGGGTGACCTTTGTACTTATCTTTCTTTATTTTAAAGTGATTGTTTTACCGACTCTTGTTCCGATGTGGGACTTTCAAAGATGTTTCGAAGCTCAATTTTCAAAATTGCGAGGACGCAATTCCCAAAAGGGGGGAAGGATGTAACACCCCAGGTAAATAAAGAATATGACATT
The DNA here is from genome assembly GCA_963277665.1 of Viscum album. Taxonomy (NCBI): domain Eukaryota; kingdom Viridiplantae; phylum Streptophyta; class Magnoliopsida; order Santalales; family Viscaceae; genus Viscum; species Viscum album. Next base: position 1,224,089,297 of record OY728162.1, read on the forward strand.
TTCATATTTGTCCATATTTGTGAATAAAATATTAATATGGCTTAAAATGGGACGCTATACTCGATGGCATACCCAACACGCAACAACGAGTTTCTTGGGAATCTTATGTTGCACTCTAATAAAAAAATAATATTATTTTAAATGGCAGTTAACACGTAGCCGTTGTATTTGAGGGAATGGATAGAAATAACTAAAATATGATTATATATGTTTTTAAATGTTTTTACTTTTATCCAATAAAATATAAAGGCTTAAAATACGGAAAGAATTCAATTTTAGCCGTATATGCCCTAGTTTTCCCTGAAAGTTCACTTATCGCCTTTTGATGGTGAACCGTCATTAAATATAGTTTTGTTCACTCTTATACATTCTATTTGGACCAAATAAAACTTTTCTTTTGAATCGGGACATCAAAATTTACTTTGTGTAAATTTTTGGTATCTTTCCGATAAAGTTCATTTTTTAATGAATAGTGTAAAATGTTGTATTTTTATTCAAAACCTCTTTTTAATCTAATTTATTTATATGATTAGATTATCTTTTGAATTGGTTTTAAAGTAAAATTATAATATATTTTTACCATTAAATCCAATAGTGGTCATTGGAATTAATTTCACTTTGAAATCAGACTTAAACTAGTGTCAATCTTTTGATACTTATTGTTTCATAAAAACATGCTATTTGTCATGACAGCGGGAATTAATTATTAAATTAATTAATGTGACTTATATGTTTTGAATTTTGTAAAATAGAATTCATTTTTTAATTCGGAATATCAAATATAGCTTAGGGTGAATTTTTGGTAATTTTCTGAAAAACATCAATTTTTGATGAATAGTGAAACCACTAAGTGGTACTTATAAAAACTGATTTTCCGTTTAAATGAAAATTTGACACCTTTGTGTTTTGAATTTCAAAAATCCGACATACATGGTTGTCATTAAGAAGTAAAATGTGGTTCAATGAGATTAAAATAATTTTTTGGTGAATAGTAACTTATTAAGTTTTTAATCGCGATTAGAGGTAATTAGTGTAGTTTAAGGTAAAAATAATGTTTTAATAATATGAAATGAACTTGACACATGTCCTAACCTCCTTGGATGTGTCATGGACGACCAAGAAAAGACATGGGTCAACTTGGGGACCCCATGGAGCCACTTTGGTTGGGAAATGACATAAATTACTTTTTATTTAATGTAAAAGTAAAAATGGCACAAACATGATATGTTTTACTAAAACAATTTTTAAATGGGGTTATACAAGTCAGATGTTTTATTATAAATATGAATTGGAAAGATAAAAATATTTCCTACATCATAGTAGTTTTTTTATAATTTTTAGACATTAAATAAATTAAATTATGTATGACATCATAATGATGAAGTGATGACATCATTATTTGACGATTTAAATAAAATGGAATGATAATGTAAACTATATGAACTAAACATGTCCAAAACTTATTGGATGTGTGGATTTCGAACCCTTAACACCTTATCCACGAATTATATCAATGTGGGACCTTTTAAAATAGAAACACATTTTCAAATAAAGTAATATTTCTTACTTTCCAAAAGTGCCCCTCCTCTCCTCTTATAAAGGCCCCCACCTCTACCTCCTTAACCACACTCCTCAAGCCTTTGGCTCGGCCATCCCCTGCCCATTTACTCTCTCCACATCCCTCTCCTCATCCTAGAGTATTCCCTTTGGGAAGAAGCCTTTCAAAGGAAGCCTTTAGGCTCAAATCAAAAGGAGTTACACTTTTAAAGGTAATTCATTCTCTCATGTTCATTTGTTTTATTTTGCTACTCAAACCCCATAAAATCTTTTTATTTAATTATTTTGTAACAACACCAGTATCTTCAATATTGTAGGATGTTGTTATAAGATTTATTTGAGCTAAAATCTCACACAACTACATCAAATGGTTAATGAACATACGGTTTCCGTGGATGGAGAAGTTCTGCCTCCCGAAACGATGATTGTTCAATACTCATTTAACACCTTCAAAGGTGGCCATTAAGATGTCACTATATTTATATATGATATATAGTATTTTTATGTTTTACTTAAGCTTATGTATTTTTCATTTGTGGCTTACCTTTATGGCTTCCATTATGGGTATACGAGATATCTTCATTTTAGGAAGTGCGGACTACCGCCCCCTCAAAGTGATGTGATTCGTTAATGCCACACATGGGACGTATAAAGGATGGATTTAATGTTATTATATATGATGTTATACTGTAATTATTATATACCTATATATCATTATTATTTCTTTCCATTAAAGTATGATATAGAAATGAATGTAGCGTTCATCCGTACGTACGGCTTACCGTCTCCATGAACGGTGCATTTCATTTCTTATCCCCAAATGTAATGTACTATTATAAGTACATGTATATAATGGATATATATGACGAATTATACATATAAATGATGAATATAATTCTGTAATTAAAATATAAATACCTCTCATTTAGTTTTAATTCCATTAATATGACAAAGAAATGAAAGTAGCATTCATGCGTACGTACGACTTACCGTCTCCATGAACGGTGCATTTCATTTCTTACCTCTAAATGATTATGTAATATTATAAATACATGTATATTCTGGATATATATGATATATATGATATCCAAATAATGAATATAATTCTGGATATAACGAACATTTGACCACACGAACAACATGTAATTGTAAGAAGTCCACTTTCGACTTAAGAACCAAATATCGACAAAACAAACATTATTAACTTAAATGATTAAATAATGTTTATAACATTGAAATAAGTGATCTAAAAGAAATAATGAACTAGAAAATGGTTCTTAATAAAGTGGAAATTAACTCAAGTTTATTATTCAGGACGTTAAAGAAAAATCGAGTCAAGTCGGACCCGAGGCAAGGGATCCTACACCTCTCTTTCTTTTTAAGTACACTCTTTTATGTCATTCCTTTTAAGATCATATTTCTTCTGATTGGGATGTTATTTTATATTAATCCTACTTTACTTATTATGTTCATATGATGAGAGACCCTATTTCCTCTCATCAATCCATTTTGGAAGTTTTGAGTGGCGCCGTTAGGCTGCCGAATTTTCGTAAGGGATTTTTCATCTCACTTTTATTCCTGTGAGATTTATGCTACATTTGCCACAATTTCCTTTGAGTGGTGTATGTACTGCCCATTATTTTACTCATTGTGTAATATACTTTCTTTTATGAGTATTTACATCAATGTTGTATTGTCCTTCTTTCACGAGGTGTATGTTTTGAAAGATACCCATGTCGGTAAGGGAACCTTTCACCCTCCTCATTTTAAAAGACTTCGTTTGTTATGTCTTTTAATTCACATACTATTATGTTGGGATATGTGCTTATATATCCTGATTGATGTAAATTTTATGTCCAAGTGATGATATTACCTTTTATCTCTCATCAACCCATTTTCTGAATTTTTTAAGTGGCGCCGTTTAGGCTGTCAAATTTTACCAAGGGAACGTTTTAACCCAATATCGATTTCTTTGGGTTCAACATGTAGTTATTGAATATGTCATCCTTTGAATATGTGTGAATGAACTTTTATTGTTTTACACTTAATATCCAATTATATTGGGTGTATTTATATTTTTCACACATAATTTTGAGATTGATTTATCCTTAACTTAAGGATACCTTCTTTATAAGGGATTTCATCACATTTTACATCCCTATTGAGACTTCATTATTGTTATCCACCAATTCACTCTTACATGGTGTATATACTATCCTTTGGAATATTATATCATGAATCCATTTATTCTCATGATATTATAAAAGTTCTGATTTAATGTTATTCCTCAATTATTATATTCAAGTGTCTCTAATTTTGGTAAAAACCCTTTAACCAAAATAACACTTTAAATGTTTTAATGATATTTTCTTATTAATATCCATGTTTTCAAAATTGTTTTAAGGATTTATTTATATGGATATTAATGGTTTAAAATGTTAAAAGATTTAAGGTGGTATGGGACACTTTGATTCAAAAATCTCTTTATTAAATGTTTTAAATGGTTTTGGAAATGGTTTCTTTTTAAACGGATTCATTATTTCAATATACTAAAATGTTATATTGTGATTGAAATGTGGAAATGTTATGTTTCCTTTATGCATGCTTTATGTGATACGTTTATGTTATGGTTCTTGGGAATTGTTATGAAAATGGGTGGTTCCGTGATAAACTAAGGGCGGGTGAGCCCGATATAGCTCTCCAATGCATTGGGTAACGCGAAGGAGTGAAACATTAAGGTTTCTCCGAAGAGATTTTGGGAATATACTGTGATGGGTATTCCAAACGTAACCAAGAGGGTTACGCCCTACGTAAGAATGTTATGAATGCCTCAAGTTACCTTTATGTCTCTTGTTTTCTATGATTTATTCATGGTTTGATGAGGTATGTTAAAGTGCCTATGTTTTATGGGTAAAGTATGATTTCATTCTTATGTATATATGCACTCATGTTTCCTTTCCATATTCTTTATAACCCTTACTGAGCTTTTTATGCTCATCCCAAGTTTTTGAAATGTTTTTCATAGGTCAAGGGAAAGGTACATGATGTGATGATAGTGTCAAGGATGTGTCAAGAAAGAATCCGTGTTTTATTTTTAAATATGTTTCCATTGATGGGAAGAATGAATATTGTCTTTTATGTAACCACTTTTTTTAAATGTGGAATGTAATGCAAGTTTCATAATCTAATTCTCTAAAACTCTAAACCTGAAAAGATCCTCAATGTGAATTATTCATTTAATTCAATATTAAGTAAGGTTTAAGGCTGGGGCCTTATAATATATGTAAACAACCACATCTTTAAGTAATGTGATTTGTTTTTCATCATTACATCAAATATATTGCTTATATATATTTATTTAAATAAATAATATTATAATATTCATATAATTAAACTTTTTTAATGAAAATATAATATATAAATTACATATCTCATGTTCATTGAGAAATATAAACATTACTCATGCGTATGTAAAACCTACCATATCTATAATTTCAATGTAATTCTTTTTCATAACACTAGTCCATGGTTGTATTTAAAATAAAAATAATAGTATAAAAATAATCATTATTTCATAATTAATATTATGTAGATTATATAATAATGTACTTTTTTTCCATAGTCAACATACTGAAGTAATTTTCAACATATGAGTTGAATATCATCAAAACGTATCACTTGAACTCAATTAATTATGTAATTGATAATAAAAAGATAATAAATAAATTAAAATTAACATGAAAAAGGATACATGTTTTTATGAAAGTAAATAATTAACTAATTTTTATTATTCTCAAAGATAAATAACATATGTAATGATTCGGGCTCAATGTAAGGGACAAATTGAAATAAAATCTCTTTTTTAAAAGAATTAATGATTTATTTTTTATCTCATTTGAATTGACGCCAATATTTTTAAAAATATTTTATAGATGTATTTATATATAGAAAATGAATTATAATGGTAATTGAATTTCAATTTTTCATTCCTTATATGGTTTTCAAATGTAATCATATTATATATTTTTCATGGATTGTCTTATATTTCTTTCAAAAATGAAAAAAAGAATGCAATACTTTATTATATACATAATAAATGAAATTTCATACCACCATAACTAATATTTGGGTTTTTATTATTTTATAAGATTATATTTTTTCATTATATAAAATCCCTCTTTTATTTAATCCTTGATATATTATTTTGGAATATAGGTTTTTAAATGGAAAGTGTGTTTTGATATCTAAAAGTGTTATCAATATATGTTCAAAATTGATTTTCAAAGGTTTTATAATGAAAATATTTAAAAATATTACAGTTTATTCAGATATGATAATGGATTATTACATATGTTGATGGGTGAGAATGATACAAATTATAAAATGGGAGTTCTAAATAAATATTATAACATATTTAAGTACGAAGATTCATTCTGATACTGATTAGCCCAAGATATATCTTCAATTCATTGGGTAAAGTTTGGTATCTTCAATGGAAATAAGGGGGTGTAATGTAGGGAATTTTATCAAATAGAATTAATTTGTATCTAATAATTTCTGACATAAGTGAACAAGGGATATAATTATGATGATCTATGAATTATACAAGGTTTTTTTCCTTAACACATGTTATAAAAGTTTCCTTTTAGAAAAAAAAGTATATTTTCAATATGGTTATGATTATTTTTATATTCTCAACAAAATAGATGGGAAACAATTGTTTCCCATGGATATGGTAATTTATACTTTTATATATTTTATTGGGATTATATTACTCATCCATATTTTTGAAAAGTTGTAAATTGTGTTTAAGGACGTGTAACAAAAAATATTATGTAAATTAATATTTATTAATGAAATTTCATTAAAAAAAGTGTTGCATTCTAAAAGATAAATATTGTGTGAAATATTGATACTAAGTGGTTGTGTAAAATCATTAATGTGTCGGTTTTTATGTAAGAGTTAGGAAATAACCCTCTAAAACTATAAACCTAAATAATCTTTGGATATTATAAAATGTAATTTTTATTATAGTGACACTTGATTATGTTTTATTTTATGTTTGGGAAAAAATAGTTATTATTATAGAGAATTACTTTATGGATTAAATGGTTAGGATAATGTTACAAATAATAATATTTAGATATTATACATTATACTTTTGTATAAATGGTATATTATTTGAATTTTCCATTTTTCTTTATCTAAAATATGTATGTTCATGATGTTTTTTCATAGAAGAAATATGGAAAATTAAATAGGCAGATATTAGGATGTTAGTTTTATTCGAATATATCTTTACAGAATGGATATAATTATAACTGATATATTTTTTATAGTCATATATCAGTCGAGACAAGCTATAAACGGTGGTGGAATCAATGTTAGAGAGAATTTATAATTTCTATAGGGGAGCATGTTGATAGTTAGTAATTTTTTGAAATAAAAAACTTTAATCATTTGTGGATCCCCACATCTAGGGGTATCTAAAAATGGTTAAATTGAATTGAAAATATATTCAAAGTTAATGGATGTTCTGAAACTAAGAATATAATTATAATTATTACTATTTTTAATATGAAGTTGAGAAATGTTGCTTATTGTTTCAGAATATAAATTGTAGAGAGAGGGAAAAAAGATATTGATTCCCTGGAATGAAAAATATTTATGGATGCTTTCATGCATAGAAATATTCAAAATAGTATTTGAATCATATTGGAGAAAAAATTAATGGATAAAAGGAAAAATAAGTAGCGATCAGTAGCCGCATATGATAAATATTTTAAAATATTATAAATGTATGAAAAGAATATCATTCAAGATCATGATAGTAAAATAAATATATATTACATTGGATTAAAACCATGTTAATGGATAAAATATTTGTTGCATGAATTTAAAATTTATGTGGGAGTTTATTGGTGTGATAAAAATTTTGAGTTAGAGTTTGCTGACACATACATTCCTCTAGGTGAAAAGAGTAAGAAGCAATTTAGGTGGAATGCAATGGAGAAGCATACATCTTTGAAATATCTAGAAAATTCACCAACATGTTCTAGATGAAATAAAAAACATTTCATGTATATTTGTGTTGGGATATATAAAAGATTACCATTGTGTATAATTCGGTCATATGGATCATGGATTAAAATAAAAGATTCCAAAAAAATCTATCAATGGGGTTATAGATATTATAACAATGGTAATATGTTTTAATTAAATTGAGTTGGGTCATTATGCAAATGTTTTTCACAAGATATTTACTTAGGGATGAAATCAATAAGGTAAATAAAAAAATAGTGTGGGAAAATCATTTTTTACCTCCATAGATTATGTTGTGTCATTTAATGATGTGGTGATTGGTACATTACTTATTTATTTTAATTATATTAATTCTTTGGTTCACTCTAGATATTCAAAATCCATCATTTTTAATATATATTCTTGTTAAATGGGAATATTAACTCAAGAAAAGATGATAAAACATTTGGTGAAATTTCATTGTTGAAGTATTAAGGAAACCACTATTTATGGGAATATTTCTATTGTTTTTAGTGGGATTGTTTTCTGTTATGTCTTCTTAAGCTTATAGTTATTGATAATGATATTATCATTCATATTCATTCTCATATAGTTTATCTTTAAATGGTAAATTTAAGAGCTAAAAATTTATATTTATTTATTTCATAAAATTTATAATATATCAAGAAGACGAGAAAATGATTAAATATGAAAATAAAATTTTCCAATATCATATTATTGGAAAGAAAATTAATATTGATATTATAGATATTCTATTAGGTAAAAACTATATAGATTAATTTTTTAATCATGTTCAAAGTATTTTTATTGATTGGTAGTTTTTGTTAAAATTGAGTTTGTTTCTAATGATAAACAAATTTTAAACCCCCTTATCAAATGTCTCATGTAGAGGATTCAGAATTGAATATGGAATTATATGAGTTTCTTGAAAATGTATTCTTTCATCTAAGCACTTCCCCATGGGTTTGTATTATTTTATTTTTTAAAAATAAATATGGTTCAATGATAATTTACATTAATTGTAGAGATTTTAATAAAATCACTGCTTTGAACAAGTATCTTTAACCTCATATAGATTCTTAGATTGGTCAGATCTATAGAGAAAAATATTTTTCATAATTGGATCTCATTTCAGGATATTAATAGTTTTAGGTGAATGATGAATATATTATGAAGATATCATTTCATTATATATATGTTAATAATGATTTTTTTCTTGAGGTCTTCGGGTTATGTAGTGCACATGCAATAATATAATATCTCATGAATATATTTTCCATGATTTTTTAGATATATTTATTATTGATCAAATTAGTGATATTTTGGTATATTATAAAATTCATTATGTTCAGGAAAAAACATATTTTTTTAAAAATCAAGAATGAAAAAATGATGCATGTAAAATTTACTAAATGTGAAATTTTGCTGATGTGGGTATATTTTCTCTAGTAATTGTTTTCAAAAGATGGAATAATTTTTTATATAGTTAAAACATAATTTTTTGAAAAATTTAAAATATCAAAATATCATATAAATTAATAGTTTGATATGATGAGTTGTATATTATAGGTTGTTTGATGAAGTGATTTCTTTTTTATCAATCATACTGGTTATGTTTACTAAAAATGGAGTTAGATTCATTAATTCGAATGATTTTGATGATCTCTTCTTGGAACCAAACATATGATTAGAGAATTCACTAGTTTTGGAAATTCCCAATATAAATGGTTAGATTTTTTTCTTTATTTATGATTCATTGAAGAGACATGAATTTTTTGTTATGTATAATGATTGCGAAATTTATTATGCTTAACATTATGAGTATAATTATCCTACAAATGGTCAATATATACCTATTGTGGTGTGTTATTTAAAAATTAGAATTCATTTATTACATATATCAATGTGTGAAATCTATATTGGTCAAACAATTCTGAATTATATATTCACTTAGAAAGAGTGAACCATGAGATAAATACATTTCTTGGAATTGATAATGGATTATGATTTAACTATTAATTATTATTCAGGAAATGAAAACTAAGTAACTAATTAATTGATTAAAAAAATGCATCATTAAAAATGATATAATAAGAGCATGATCCTTTGATAGATAAATTTCTTAAGGATTTTCTATAAATTATTCATGAAATTACATAATTATTATAGGTTTTAGTGAAATTTTCTTTTTTAGAAATAAATAATCATGCAGAGATGGATGAAACTATTCTCAAAGAAAATTTTTAATAGGTTAAGAAAGGTATGTTAGGTAAATTTAACAAATAAAAGAATTTTTTTAGATTTCTAAAAACATTGTTTTTGTTAGATATCTCTTGGTTTAAAAATTAATTTTTGAGAGAAACTCCCAACTCTCCAATTTTTTTATCTTGACCATAATATGACTTATATGGACCATTGAGATTATTACAGGAGTGATAGACTTAATAAATATATTGTATATTTTATAATTAAATGTTTGAAGTGTTAATAGGTTAAATAAAAGTAAAAATTAATAAATGGGATAATTAACACATTTCTAGTTGTGTAATTAAAATTGTAAATAATATCCAAGGATTTCATAGTGGGATCTCAAAATACATTGTTAGGTAATAATGTGAATGGGGTAATTATTGATTGAATAACTAATTCTTCCCATTTATTTCTTACATGGGAAGAAATTTATTTAGATTTAAATTCTCAACCATTTATTAAGGATATAAAAAATTCACATAGTGTTCCCCTCTCCATTTAAATTCACCATGATCCTAGGTTAAATTCTATTTTTTAAATTGAATTAAAACGTCATTGGATATAGTATGAAATTTCAATAAATCCATTTACCATTAATATGATGGATAGTCAAGTTGAATGATTAATAAATTGGAGTATATTACTTAGTAATGTTTAATGGATTTCAAGGGAACATGTTATTAGAATCATTCACTCGTTGAAATTTCATATAATAAGTGTTTTTATTCAAATATACAGATGGAACATTTTCAAGAATTATTCAAATAATGGTTTCAGACTACATCTTGTTCGGATGTAGTAGATTTAATAATGTTATAGACACTAAAGTAAGTAAAATAATTGGATTATAAAGTTAATATTATTCTTCTAAATCTTAGGGTTGGTTAGAACATTAATAAAGGTTATTCAGTTTACTATAGGGAAGTTTTCTATTGAGGTACTTGATCATGTTTTTTAAATTAACTTCTACAAAATTAGTTATTCATTTTTGTGAAAAATGTATACTATGTTGATGGTTTTTTGGGATATATGAAATATTATTGAATGTTGGAAAATTTTCATCTATATTTTCTTTTTCAATGAGTTTAACTTAGGTATATTATTTATTAAATGTTTCGGTTAATTGAAATTATGTGTTTGAGGCATCTCTTATTTTGACCCCTTAGGTAGTTCAATGGAAAGAAACACTATATTATGAGAAATATAATGAACATGTTTTTGAACATATATTTAATGTTTTTTTGGTAATAAGGTATATATAATTTTTTTTTAAAAACCTTTTGGTTGAAGAAGCAATATGTTCATCTAAAACTGCTATGTGAGAATGATATTGACACAAGTTTAAGTAGTAAAGAAAATGTCCGGACAGAAAATAGAAAAGGGGAAGAATGTAACTACCATATTAATTATAATATTAAATACATTTTATTACAAGTTTCTATTCATTAATGATATTTTTTAGATATATACTCACTCTATGAATATTATCTAATTTTCCAGTTAAAATGGAAATACTATTCATTATAACACAATTTTTTCGATAGGTTATGTGGATATATTAATGATTTTTATTTTGAAATATTAGATCATGAATATGAAAAAAATAAGTTAATTTTTCAATTCATCATGAAAATATTATATTGGGATGGACTTTTATGAATATTCTAATTTTTTAATGTTTTTTATGAATAGTTTAAAATACTTATTTTTATTAAAACCCAAATTTTCATTCCAAAAGTTACAATGTATTATATTCAATTATAAATAAAAATTAGTTCATTTATATTATTAATAATACAATTATTTTCATTAGACTCATTTTTAGTATTTATTTGGTATATAATCCATTTATACATTAAAAGGTAATTTATCCTAAAAATTCACATTACAACATGTTTTAATGGTTTAATTTTAAATAATATTCTACCAAATATATGAAAAGTATTTCATATATTATATTACATATTTCTAATCATGATAATTAATATTAATAATTATGGTCAACAATATATTTTTTTCAAAAAGAATTGTAAAAATTGAAAAAAATGACTATAGTTTATGTTAAAAATATTATACCATTAGATTAAACTAAATTGATAATAGTTAAAAAGACATAAATAATATTCCATTGGATGAATATATTTCGACCATATATAATTTAATATTCATAAATGGTCCAATTTTTACACATTTCTCTAGATTAAGACATTAATATATTATAATCATTAAAAAATACCATGTGTTCCCTCCCCCCAGTAATAAAAGTACACCCAATCTCATATCATCTCCATACATCCTGAGATTTTTTGGTCATCAAATCATTGACATAATCTTTTTCATCATCCACCCATTCATACTAGAGGAATAATTTTAGGTATACTACTAACCTTAGAGAGATGATGATGTAAATAATATGAATTTTTCAATGAATAAGTATAGTTTTTAGCCAAATGATTTTGACTTATTTCCTATTATACCCCAATAAAAACAATTGTAACTAATTTAATAAAATATTATATGTAACTCCCATATACAGATACTTTATTTTCATTATTTAATAAAATTTATCTATCTCCTCTTCCATCAAATGGTAAATGAATCAATATTTCATCTGTATAAGATAACTACTCATCAATAACCGATGTAATTTGTTTTCCATCACCACCTATCACAAAATATTATAATGAAAGAATAAATATTTTTTATTATATAAATGAAATAATAATAATTTTCATAATATATTATGTCATATTATTTCTAAAAATCCAATTATTGAAAAATTATAACATCGTTCATGTGTACATATAGACTACCAACTCCAAGATGTGATGTAATTCATTTTTCATCACTACATCACAAAGGTGATATCTCTAAATATATATAAATAAGTAATGTAAAATTTATGATATATTCATAACTATATATGGATAAAATAATTCTTACATTCCTTATATCATATACATTGAAAAATGGAAATTTTACCCAAGCATACACACGACCAATCGTCTCCATCATTATAACGTAATTGATTTTCCTAACAATACGTAACAGGGTTTTCTAAAAGTAAAATAAATGTATAAAAAGTAATATGATTTTTTGTTATTATTATTATATAAAATATGTAATATTAACCTCTTTACCAAATTTTAATTTTCTAATGTCATTTTGGACAAATGAGATGAATATCATCAAAACAACAGACAAAAAATCAATTGATTATATATCTCATTATAACATGATAATAAATAAAATAAAATTAATAATAATAATTAATAACGTTATTATAAAAGTAAAAAAATAAAATAATATTATTTTTTATGATGGTAACTAATGTACATGATTATTCAAAATCAAGGAAAGGGGCAATTTAATGGAAAATCTCATTTCAATATGTTTTAATGATTTATTTCCAAAAAAAATTATTTCATAGCCATATTTTTTTGAAAAATATTATTAATTTATTTATATGTAAATAAATGAATTATAATTTAACTTTTATGTATCTTTTTATTTTATTTAAAATTTTGACAAAATGAATCATTTACATCATTTATAGGGAATGGTTTTGCATTCATTTCAAAAGGAAAAAAGGGAATATTCTATTTTAACATATATGGTGTTAGTGGATTTTCCTACTACAATAACCAATATTTAATGTGTGTGTTACTATAAATGAATTATTTTTAAAATTAAATCACCTCCTTCACATTCTATTGGGTATTTTAGATTCGGACATGGTTATTTTTACAAGGAATTGGAATTTTGATATGCCGATGTGTTTTTCATTAAGTCTATAAACATTTTTCAAGGGGTTTTTAATTAAAAGGTAAAATAATAAATTGTTTTATTTATGTTAGGGTACATTAGAAATATATATGATGGTTTGTGATCCAAATATTTCATATACTATGGGTGATCTTAGTAAATCATATATGATTTGTATTCCCAATATAGCTTATATAAATGGTGATTCAAATATATCTCTCCAATTCATTAGGAAGTGTTTGGTGTTTAAAAGGAATGAAAAAGGATTTCAATAAGGAAGGTGTTTCATTTGAATTTAACTAGGATCTAGTTATATAAAAAATTAGAGACCATGAGTAAAGAATATGATTCTCTAATTTTTCTATTAGAGTTTTTATTATCTTGTTATGGGTTTTAGAAATGTTCTTAGGGAAAAAATATATTTTCTATTTGAATGTGATTTATTTTATTATCTTAATGAATAATAATAAAATTTTCAAATTTCTATGTGTTATAATTTTTTTCATTATACTAACATATTTTTTAAATTAATGTCCCCTACTAAGTTGTTTGTGCTCATCATATGTTTTTACCTATTTTAAACATGGTTAAAGGATGAGTAATAAAATAGTTAAATTAATGATGAATATTATGAATATTATTCATGGTAAGAAAATTTATTTCCTTTAAAAAAATTTAATACTACGGGATAATAGATACTCAGTAGAATTTTTCACTTTTTAATGTATGGATTTATTTATGTATGTTTTATGAAATAATTCCATAATTAAATAATCCTAAAATATCTATGGTAAAACAAGAGAGTGAATTCAAGTATAAAGACACAAGAGTAAATAATTATTCAAGTATAGGTAAATATACATATTAATTGTTACGGTCATTATGTTTCCAATTTATTAGTGAATACTCTCACTATCAATTTATAGAATGATGATAATTCTATATGAGTATTTGACTGGGAAAAATTAATATCCCATGTGTAGAGTGTGGATACCAAAATACACCACTATTTTTTATTAATGAAAACATATTTAGGATTAACATGTTAGTTTCTACTATAATTTAAAAAAACTACCCATAATATAACTACACTACATGTGTACCAACAACGAAAGCCTTATATGATTTGAGGTGAACTAGATCCTCAAGCTAAAATAGATTTGTTTTGTGTTTTATTCTCATGTTTTATATTTGGTTCGGAAACCTACCAAATAGATCATGATACCTACATCTTTAATGGTGGTGTGAGTTTTGGGATTAAATTTACACAGAAACACTACATTTTAACTTCAATGCGGTTTAACTGAATGATTTTGTGTATAAAATTGTATACAATGATAGTGAGACATAGTTTTTTCAAAAATTACTAAAACCACTCAAGGGTAGCATAACAATGTCTAAATTTTGTTGAGGTCCACAGATGAGGTACCCCTTAAATGAGGTTCATTATTGATTTATCCAATCTCATATGTTTTAATTATATCTATATAGGAAGATATGAGTATTTTAATATATGAATATACCTGTGTTGATGCACCATTATTTTGAAATAATATTATTCTTTACAAATTATAAACAATTATAAATTATAAAAAAATTATTCATTAGGGTATCATTACAATCAAAAATATCTTTTTATAGCAATAATATCCTTTCAAGAGTCATTTTATGTAGATGAGCATGTGGTTTGAGTGATATTATAGGTAGATGACACATTCATTCACCTTCACCACCACAACTACTATGATGTAATTGTTAGGCATATAATGGTGATGATTATGACTTAAAATTGTTGAGTGTGATGGTTGTTTGTGATTAGGTGGCAAATGGTGGTATTTGAGGAATTATTTATGACTTATTAACGAACGTAAATATTTTCCAATGTGAATATAAACTATTCAATTAAATTTGAGATGTTTTTTTGGAGTTTATGATTGAATTCATTTTTATTCTAAACCATTTTTTCTAGAGACTCCAACAAGTGGTGAGCAAATCATTCCTCACATTGGATGAAATTTAGTAATTATTCTGAAGTTAATAATTTTTTGGAATTTTATTGTATTATGATGAGATACTATCATTTCGTCATTTGTGTAGAGTTGGATGATTCATAGAAGATGTGAGGTATTATATAATCAAGATGATAGGCCATGATTAACTATAAATGGTTGGTGGGGACCTAAGTTAATGTGATAGTATAAACCCTTAGATTATTTTATCTCATTAAACCACATTTTATTTAGTTTATATTTTTGAACTATAAATATCATGGTACCATGATTGAAAATACAGGTAGAGGAACATGTGATAAATTCATTGTTATACATACAATGGTCTCCTATATAAGAATATTAGTTTCATTATCAACTTATAATATAATCCTACACTAAAATACACAATAGTTTGTTAGATATATGGAATAAGATCAGGGAGATAATTTCATGGTTTAGAGTCTAGTTTAATAATGGATATATTTGGATCATAATAACCAATTTTATAAGTTTTATGGATCAAGTGGTTTTTTGGAATAACTCAATAATGACTGGACTTCTATTTTGAATAAAAAGTAATAAATTTTGTGGGAATCATTTTGGAACCACTATTACCATTTATGAAAGATGATTTTTTAATTTGGTGTATTCAATTCCCTAGATATATTCATAAAACCATTATGTTCGTGAGAGTAGTTTTCATTAATGGATCTATTTTTTTAGTTGAATTGGATAGTGATTATCCCAAATGTGCGGGTCATGTTTGTTTTCATTGAAATAAATAATAGTGTAGAAATATATTCATGTGGTAGTTTTGTATTTGATATATCCATATATATTTGGTTATTTAATCATGTAAATGAGTTATAGTGGTTGGTAATTAATGAATTTCAGGAAATAGTGTCTCGTGAAATTAGAGTGACACAATGGTAGTGTTCTCGATGATTACATTAATGAGAATTGTGTTTCTTATTCGATATAAATGATTTTATAGTAACTTGATATTATATAGTTGGTAGCATATTATTTTTATCTATTTTATTAAACCACATATACATCTAGTGAGGGTGGGTTAAATTGGTTATATAAATTATGAGATATTATGTGACTAAAAATTATAAATAAATTGTGCCTAATGTGTTCGAAAAATTTATAGTATATCATACCATTATAGAATTAAATAGTGGTATTCCCATGAGACTCATCTTGGGTACATTAGTGGTTAGTTTTAATCAATGGTTTCCTAGTACCTTATGAGACCATAGTGGTGTTTTTTTAGTCAATAATAGATTTACATTTTATATATAATTGATTTATATTGTGATGGATATTTATTAGGAGGTCATGGTTTATCAGCTCATGATTATAAGGCTTAATTCTATATTCTAGAGAGAACAAATTCATTCCATTTTAATTGATAGGGATCATACACTTCAGATTATAGTGGAATGGGTTACCAATGAGATAAAGTATCATTGAATAATGGATCAGGGATGTTGGTTCTATCTTTTTATGTTCTCATCATTCTCTTTATTAAGGATCGATAATTACCCAACTAAGTTATATTTTTTCATTTGATGCAATCATGTTAGATAATTAAGCTCTATAGTGAAGGATGTTTCTCCCGAGGTTACAATTTTTCCCCATGATTTTTGAAGGTCTAATAATATATTTTAAAACTAATAGAATCGTTTCATTGGAATAGTCTATAATCATCCACAACATATTTTATTAGAATTTATATCCAATGAGATATTTTTTACATGATGGGTCGAGGAGGTTGGTACACTATTTTTATATACTAATTATTTATATTTTCATGGACAAATAATTATCCAATAGTTTATTCTATAATGATTTATGTAAGCATGTTTAGTGTTAAGGATGATATTGTATAGATTTCACTAACTAGAGAAGAAATATTATGTACTAGGCTAATCATTTCCACTTTCGTGGTTTTGGAAATGTTAGTATAATTTCGTTTAATTATAATGGTGATGAATTTGAATGGGATTTTATGAACATTTATTAAAATCCCTAATTGTAATAGGGTGGAATATTTTGTTCAATTACTGAATAATATGGATTTATATGAATTTTTGGTTCTTGTGTAATATCCCCAGCTCTTGTAACCCAGATCCGGAGTATACTTTATTAGAATAGTACATGAAAAAAGGTATCCCAACATATTGGAATAGTCACTTTTTTAGTCTTGGATATCTATTGACATAAAAAATTCAAATATTATATTATAAATAAAAACTATTTCATTATAAACATTTTTTAATACATAAAATAATTTTTTGTATCACTATTTATAAACTAAGGAATGGAAAAAATAATGTATGAGCTCAAATGTTTAGTAAGGATCACATACAATAGAATATGTCATAAGTTAATTATAAATAATTATCATAACAGAGTAAATAATGAAAATACACTCTATTTAATGAATAAATGTAATTCAATGTACATCCATGACACATATAAATATAATAATCACATGGAAGATGGAAAATAAATACTAAAAAAATAATTAATAAATCTAGAAATTAAAAAAAATACCATCATTTATTTTTACAAGTAATCAAATATTATTATGATTATGAAGGCCTCAACTAAGAAATCGTTATTAACAAATGGGTAGGTGTAAACTAGATACCCATATTGTCACGACCCGACCCAACAGGGCTCGAGCCGCGACTCCACAAGCCCGCCTCCAATAGGCCAGGGGCTGGCGACCAGCGCCGAGTAGGCTATCACACACATGGGAGGCATTAGCCTAAGGTACCTGTACACATGCAACCACAAACACCTCCATGCAATAGTGCATAGATAAAGAAACTGAAAAGTAAATGCATGCATACAATCTATCCCAAACTAGAGTGCAACAACAAAAGTACAAGGAAAAAACATGGCCCACCAAAAGGAAACTACAAAGCGCGTCCAACCTGCTCTGAAGAAGGAGAACGCTGCCACAAACACCCGCCGGAAAGCTCCCTCGGCATAGCTCTGGTAAACACCCCGGTCAACTCGCTCACTAAGCTCCGCCTGCTCCGGGTCCTCCTGGGACTCCGTCAAAAGGCCTGTGGTCTGCACAAGACACAAACATGTGCGGGCAAAGCCCGTGCAGGGGTGAGTATAAACATACTCAGTAGGCACCCCAAAAACCCAAAACCCAAGGGAGCAACTGAAAGGTAACAGTCCGCTCAACCCAGCCAGAGGGAACCTAGACGAGAGAGAAACTCCATCTCGTGACCATCCTCGGCTAAACACAACTAGTCAGCTCAGCTCAGCTCAGGTGTATGCCCATACATACACCTTGAACAATCCAGATATACACAGCTCACGCCACAAAGCCACAAGAGGTACCGACCTCATCACCAGCAACTGTCCACAACCAGGAGAGTACACCACGAACACTATCATACCAGATGACACACATCCGAGAGATACACTCCATCGGGTCCCAAACAAAAATCTCAGACGCTCACCCGAGAGACCACGCTCGTCGGATAACATCACTGAGGAAACATCGATGAAACAAAATAACCACCAAAATCCTCGGATAGGGGATCGCCGCTAGGGTCCACTAGGAGATACCCAAACCCACTCTGGTATTCATAGCTCACAGATAGGGGATCACTCCCAGGGTCCGCTGGGGGATACCACGACCCAATCTGGCATACGTAGTTCTCACAGATAGGGGATCACACCCAGGATCTGCTGGGGGATACCACAACCCGATCTGGCGCTCGACAGAAGCTCCACACTCAGATAGAGGATCATCGTCCATATAATTATGGTCACGATGATACCGGAACCCTATCTGGTATAACTCGTGATGTAGGGGATCGAACCGATGATGCCACAACCCTACTGAAACCACGCGCTGAGTAGGGGATCGTATAACCAATGATAGCGCAACCCTACCATAAACATCATGATGAGTAGGGGATCGTAATCCCGATGATGCCACAACCCTACTTTGCACGACCCACCGCGTAGGGGATCATATGTCCGATGATGCCACAAACCCTACGGGGTTAACCTGCCAGATAGGGGATCGCCGCCCGTAAATAAATGGTCACAGCGATACCAAGAACCCGATCTAGGGTAAAGATGCTAGAGGATCCACTCCGGGCCCACCCGAGGGATACCACAACTCTAACAGTTTAAACATCCCACCGAGAGGATCACAAACTCATATGAAGGTTATGATGCCACACGAACCCTCGTAGGAACGAACCAAGGGAGAACCCTCAACCACTGCTGGTGCAAACATTGCTAACCCGAGCGACCCGCCACAACGCCACACTGCGCACCTCCTAGGCCAAAACCGAGGCAATCATCGCGTTCCACATGGAAAAACACGCAGGATAGGCTGTTTACTCGCCCGAAACGGAGCACCGGCAAAAAAGGCACTATTCACTGTAGCTAGCTCGTGTGGGGCCCACATAGCGATCCCGAAACTCATCGAGTGGACCATACCACGACGATCCCCTCGGAAAAACAAGCGGAATCGACTACTCGCTCGCCCAAAACGGACACCCGGTGAAAAGGTACTATTCACCGAAGGCCGGCTCGGGTGGGGACCACGCCTGGATTCCGAAACTCATCAAACGGATCGCACCATTGCGATCCTCTCGAAAAAACACACCGGATCGACTATTCATCCGCCAAAATCAGACTCCTGGTTCAAAAGCTGCGTTTCTCCGTAAATGCCAAAACCCGGCCTCGTGGGGCCCGCACCCCGTTCTCAGTCCCAACACCCGGAAACCATCTCAAAAAGTTTGTCATACCATCAGGGTCTCAACGCCACTGACGGCACGTCAATCGGACGCTCCGAGTAGAAGTTACAACGGCCCGAAGTCGTAAAATAATAAAATAATATTATTTTATACGACGTTTCTAGATCCCGAGCCACGATCCCAATCCTTTAAACCCTCGAACCCATACCGGAGGGTTCGCCTCGTCGTCAGGGTCACGTCGCCGCAAACGGCGCGCGAATCTGACTCCCAGAGTGCATGATACGGGGGTTTAAAGACCCCCATATGCGAAAAGAGGCCGGACCGGCCGCCACCGCCGGCCCGCCCCGGCCAGCGGCACTCCGCCGCGCGCCGCCGCGCCGACGGACCTTCCGCGGACCGTCGGGAGCACCCCGGTGGTCATTTTCGCGATCCGGAGGCGTCTACACGACCCTCGGGACCCGATCTACACTGCTACAGCTTCAATTTGTAGAAAAACGCAGCAAAACCGGGATCGGCGGTTAAAACTCAAATCTGCCTACCTCGCGGGCGAAACGCCGACGTTCTGCCTCAGATCCGCGCTCCCGAGCTTCCGCTGCGCGCTCCTGGAACGTCTTCCGTCGAATTCTGAGCTCGTGGGCGCTTCGTTTTCTCGATTCGGCGGAGTGGCGGCGAAGAACGGCGAAGAACGACGAAGAACGAAAGGGGGGGGGGTGATATTTATATCAGCCGCCCGCCGACGCCAAACCAGCCTCGGACCCGACGCCCGATGCGAACAAAAGTAAGGTCACCCCTAGGGTAAACGCGCCGTTCTGAACGCAATGGCTATCTCAGATTTTCCATCCGAGACTCCGTTCAGAAGTTATTTGAGCCGACGCTCGCACACTAACTTTCCACTTATTAACGAAAACGCCCCTGGTGGCGTTTCTCACCGCAGGCCTGCGCCCGCAAAGTTTACTCCCCGCCTAGGGTAAACGACACGTTCCGGACGCAACCGTGCCCTTAGATTCCCGTTTTGAGCTACCGTTTATGAGATATCACACCCCAGCCACGTGCATAGTAAAAAAACTTAATATTTTAATAAAATTAATTCCGGGCACACCGGGCCTCGGAATCGCACGCCGTCTTCGCGCCTAGCTCTGGAATTATTCCTAGAAATATTCCAAGGTCTGACAGGGCCAAAAACCCGAGTCTCTACATCCTCCCCCCCCTATAACTTTTCGTCCCCGAAAAGCCCTAAGCACAAGGAAAGCGACTTGACTCTCAACTGGGTCTCACCCACCACGAGCTCACCAACAACAAGCACTCAGGGTCTTACCAACGCCCTGAAGAAAACTCGAGCAAGCAACAAAAGGAAAAAGTACCGCTAAACAGTGTCTTACAAACTACTGCAGTAAGTAGAAAAGACACAAGGCGTACCTCTATCCATCTGTGGTGCCTCTGGGTCGACTGCCTCCAGGGTATACAACTGTCCTCGCCCTCGGCCACCAGCTCCCTGAGCATGGCGTGGACCACCTGGGGGTGGGGTGGTGGAAACTGGTACTGCCTACCACCGCCTCCCGCTGCACCAGCTCCGCCTCCACGTCCGACGCCCTGCAGGCCTCCTTGCTCGAGATGCTTCCTCTACCAAGGCGGTCCATCGACCGACTCCCTCTCAGCAGCACGTCGGGTCGGACAATATCTAGCAAGATGTCCCTGACCATCGCAAGCGTAACTCCGCCTCTCCTGCGGCTGACCAAAACTGGCCTGCGAGCCCTGTGAGCCCTGAGGCTCAGATCCTCCATCCTGGGGTCGCCTCCTGAAACGTCGGCCACGTCCAGACCCCTGAGTTTGACGTCGGCTACCAGATGCCGATCTGACCGATGAAGTCTCAGCTCTCGAGTGCCCAGCACTAACAGGGGGCATCTGCTCAGCCAGAAAACTCTCCACCACCAGCGCTCGCTCCAGCACCCCAGCGTAGGTGGGCAGGCACAAGGAAACCACACCTGCTCGGATGTCCCTGTGTAAACCCTTCTCGAAGGTCTGAGCCCTAAAGAACGGGTCTCGAACCATATCTAGGGAGTAGTGCGACAGGTCTGTAAACCTAGCTGAGTACTCCGACACAGTCATGCTCTCCTGTCGAAGCTGCAGAAGCTCCTGGATCCGCACTGACCTCAGCGTCACCAGATAAAACTCCTCACTGAAGAGTCGCTCCAAATCTGCCCACGTGAGCGTCTCCTCGTCATGGGACTGCGTCACCAAACTCCACCATTGCCCGACCGAACCATGCAGAAGGCTCGCCGCTAGGACCACCATCTGATCAGGAGGAGTCCTCACTAGGCGGAAAACTCGAGTGACTGCCTCAAGCCAGTCATCAGCTGCCTGGGGGTCTGGATCACCCCGAAACGTCAGAGGTCGATGCCTCTGGAACTCGTGCAACGCACTCAGCCTGCATGCAACCTCGTCCTACACCGTCAGCACAACCAGCTGCTCGACAGGTGGTGGCTCAACTGGCAGACCACCTGGAGGTGCAACCTTAGAACCTGCGCCCTGCTCCACAGCCACTATACGGGGTGGGTCATCAGCACAATCCTTCTGCAGAACCCTCGCTGGCTGTCGTCGTGGAGGCATCCAGAATTACATTCAAGACACACCACAGTCAAAGAGTATATCTGGAGAGCTGACTCAAGAAGGACAAGGAAAAACCAAAAACCCAGTCCTATATGATGCATGTACCATTATGTCCCCACGACCAGTGTACGAATGTCCCGAGTCGAAAGGCAGGTTATCAGAGTCCTGGTGTATGGATACGTCGGCCGCCGCAACAACACTGGAGTCCCTGGCCTAAAATCCGAACTCGAAACACCCTAACACTACCGCTATGCAACCCAAACCAAACTCACAGCTAAACCAGCTACGCTCTGAGGTCCCAAAGGTGGAACCTCCTCTTATACCACTCTGTCACGACCCGACCCAACGAGGCTCGAGCCGCGACTCCCCAAGCCCGCCTCCAATAGGCCAGGGGCTGGCGACCAGCGCCGAGTAGGCTATCAGACACATGGGAGGCATTAGCCTAAGGTACCTGTACACACGCACCCACAAACACCTCCACGCAACAGTGCAGAGATAAAGAAACTGAAAAGTAAATGAATGCATACAATCTATTGCAAACCAGAGTGCAACAACAAAAGTACAAGGGCAAAACAGGGCCCACCAAAAGGAAACTACAAAGCGCGTCCAACCTGCTCTGAAGAAGGGGAACACTACCACAAACACCCGCCGGAAAGCTCCCTCGGCACAGCTCCGGTAAACACCCCGGTCAACTCGCTCACTAAGCTCCGCCTACTCCGGGTCCTCCTGGGACTCCGTCAAAAGGCCTGTGGTCTTCACAAGACACAAACATGTGCGGGCAAAGCCCGTGCAGGGGTGAGTATAAACATACTCAGTAGGCACCCGAAAAACCCAAAACCCAAGGTAGCAACTGAAAGGCAACAGTCCGCTCAACCCAGCCAGAGGGAACCCAGACGAGAGAGAAACTCCATCTCGTGACCATCCTCGGCTAAACACAACAAGTCAGCTCATCTCAGCTCAGGTGTATGCCCATACATACACCTTGAACAATCCAGATATACAGAGCTCATGCCACAAAGCCATAAGAGGTACCGACCTCATCACCAGCAACTGTCCACAACCAGGAGAGTACACCACGAACACTGTCATACCAGATGACACACATCCGAGAGATACACTCCATCGGGTCCCAAACAAACATCTCAGACGCTCACCCGAGAGACCACGCTCGTCAGATAACATCACTGAGGAAACATCACTGAAACAACATAACCACCGAACTCCTCGGATAGGGGATCACCGCTAGGGTCCGCTAGGGGATACCAAAACTCACTTCGGTATTCATAGCTCACAGATAGGGGATCACTCCCAGGGTCCGCTGGGGGATACCACAACCCGATCTGGCATACGTAGTTCTCACAGATAGGGGATCACACCCAGGATCCGCTGGGGGATGCCACAACCCGATCTGGCGCTCGACAGAAGCTCCACACTCAGATAGAGGATCATCATCCATATAAAGATGGTCACGGTGATACCGGAAGCCTATCTGGTATAACTCGTGATGTAGGGGATCGAACCAACGATGCCGCAACCCTACCGAATCCACGCGCTGAGTAGGGGATCGTATAACCAACGATACCACAACCCTACCATAAACATAATGCTGAGTAGGGGATCGTAAGCCCGATGATGCCACAACCCTACTGCGCACGACCCACCGCATAGGGGATCATATGTCCGATGATGCCACAAACCCTACGGGGTTAACCTGCTAGATAGGGGATCGACGCCCGTAAATAAACGGTCACAACGATACCGAGAACCAGATCTAGGGTAAAGATGCTAGAGGATCCACTCCGGGCCCACCGGAGGAATTCCACAACTCTAACAGTTTAAACATCCCACCGAGAGGATCACAAACTCATACGAAGGTTGTGATGCCACACGAACCCTCGTAGGAACGAACCAAGGGAGAACCCTCAACCACTACTGGTCCAAACATCGCTAACCCGAGCGACCCGCCACAACGCCACGCTGCGCACCTCCTAGGCCAAAACCGAGGCCACCATCGCGTTCCACGCGAAAAAACACGTAGGATAGGCTCTTTACTCGCCCGAAACGGAGCATCGGTGAAAAAGGCACTATTCACCGTAGGTAGCTCGTGCGGGGCCCACACAGCGATCCCGAAACTCATCGAGTGGACCATACCACGACGATCCCCTCGAAAACACAAGCGGAATCGACTACTCGCTCGCCCAAAACGGACACGCGGTGAAAAAGGTACTATTCACCGAAGGCCGGCTCGGGTGGGGCCCACGCCTGGATTCCGAAACTCATTGAATGGATCACACCATTGCGATCCTCTCAGAAAAACACATAGGATCGACTATTCATCCGCCAAAATCGGACTCCTGGTGCAAAAGCTGCGTTTCTCCGTAAACGCTAAAACCCGGCCTCGTGGGGCCCGCACCCTGTTCTCAGTCCCAACAACCGGAAACCATCTCAAAAAGTCCGTCGTACCATCAGGGTCTCAACGCCACTGACGGCACATCAATCGGACGCTCCGGGTAGAAGTTACAACGGCCCGAAGTCGTAAAATAATAAAATAATATTATTTTATATGACGTTTCTAGCTCCTGGGCCACGATCCCGAACCTTTAAACCCATGAACCCATACCGGAGGGTTCACCTCATCGTCAGGGTCACGTCGCCGCAAACGGCGCGCGAATCCGACTCCGGGAGTGCAACATACGGGGGTTTAAAGACCCCCCGTATGCGAAAAGAGGCCGGACCGGCCGCCGCCTCCGGCTCGCCCCGCCCGACGGCCCTCCGCCGCGCGCCGCCGGCGTGCCGCTGCGCCGGTGCCGCGCCGGCGGTCCGCCGGGAGCACCCTGGTGGTCCGTTTCGCGATCCGGAGGCGTCTACACGACCCTCGGGACCCGATCTACACTGCTACGGCTTCAATTTGCAGAAAAACGCAGAAAAAACGGGATCAGGGGTTAAAACTCAAATCCACCTACCTCGCGGGCGAAACGCCGACGTTCTGCCTCAGATCCGCGCTCCCGAGCATCCGCTGCGCGCTCCTGGAACGTCCGCCATCGAATTCTGAGCTCGTGGGTGCTTCGTTTGCTCGATTCGGCAGAGTGGCGGCGAAGAACGGCGAAGAACGATAAAAGGGGGGGGGGGGGGCGTTGATATTTATATCAGCCGCCCGCCGACGCCAAACCAGCCTCAGACCCGACGCCTGATACGAACAAAAGTAAGGTCACCCCTAGGGTAAACGCGTCGTTCTGAATGCAACAACGGTCTCAGATTTTCCATCCGAGACTCCGTTCAGAAGTTATTTGAGCCGACGCTCGCACACTAACTTGCCACTTATTTACGAAAACGCCCCTGGTGGCGTTTCTCACCGCAGGCCCGCGCGCACAAGGTTTACACCCCGCCTAGGGTAAAAGGAACGTTCCGGACGCAACCTTGCCCTCAGATTCCCGTTTTGATCTACCGTTTAGGAGATATCACACCCCCTCCACGTGCATAGTAAAAAAAACTTAATATTTTTATAAAATTAATTCTGGGCACACCGGGCCTCGGAATCGCACGCCGTCTTCGCGCCTAGCTCTGGAATTATTCCTAGAAATATTCCAAGTTCTGACAGGGCCAAAAACACGAGTTGCTATACATATAATATAGAATTCCTTTATTTTTGTCTCAAGAAACCTATTGATGTATCTAGATGAAATTTATAACTAGGACCCACCAATAAAATTCACATCTTATTCATTCTGAATACATTGAATGATAAATAAAATTAATTCCCACACTGATTTATAAATCTACATTTTTCCGTGTTGAATCGAGAATAAAAAAATATTCCCCCAATCAATGAAAACATATTCATGATGAACATCTATAATCAAATCTGATATATAAAAATAGATTACATTTGAGAAAGAAACAATGTTAGTTAAATGTTTTCACATAAATTTATGGAACATAAAATATGGATGTGAAGTAAAAAATAGCATTGAATGAATTGATGTAATGTGATTTGGAATGTGATCATGATAATGTTAATGACCACATAACAATAAATTAATAATGGTAGAAACAATATCACTAATTCATATGATATGAGTCATTAATATGAAATCCAACCCTTCAAAAGATAATATAATAATTTGTTTAAAAATAAAATCAATATAACATTGTGAGTAAAATTAATTAATTAATTACTTGCAAAAATGTTTCTGATTCCTTTACAAAAATAACACCCATTCCTTTTATTAAAATTTTAAATAAGGATTTTCATAATATTGAGAGAAATAATTTATTTATAAATTAAAAAGATAAATTTTTAATGGAATATTGGTAATGAATAATTGATTTGAAAAAAAGGGCGGTTAGCCCATATATATTTTAAAAACATTATTTTATACTTCTGTATAAAGTCAAAAATTACCAATGTGGAAAAAATAAAAAAGATTCTTTTTATATTCATTAATAAGAAAATAAAAAATAATTTAAAATTAAAAATATCAATATTTTAATTAAAAATATGAATATTATTTTAATATTTAAAATAGACTTGACATTTAAGGAAAAGAGTAGGAAGAAATCCATTAAAACAGTTTTTTTCAAATAGTACCTTACAGGTAAATTAGTTGTTCATTTATTATTCAGAAAGAAATGAAATGGAAAATAAATATGTAAAATGAACACATAACAATAGGGAAATATAATATATATGGTTTAAGAGTTTATGATCAAATAATTTTCTATAATGTAAATAGAACATAAACAATACTGATATAAAATGGGATTGTAACTTAAATCCCATACCTTAGATTTCTACTTAGTCGTAAATGATTGATCCTTAGTTATAAAGAATTTATATTAATTATATATATGAATAATTTCATTTTTCATCTATAGTACAATTTTTAATTTCAGTTTATAATCACATGAAATAAATTCACTGAAAATATATTTCTAATGTCAACCACTTGAGGTCATTAGGTCAACATATCCACAAATAATTAAATACAATGTACCTGGTAAAAGGATATATGAAACTGTTTCATAATCTAATTTTTTTAATGATTCCATTAACATACTTTTTATTCATTGTAAAAAAATTATAATAATCCATACATTTTTTGTAATATAATATCATTTCACATTGCTTCATGGAGTCTATAGTCAACATGTATGCACCGGCATCTTTTTCGTTTTTTTAATGAATTAATGGGTCAAAATATATATTATATATTATATTTAATGAATTATATTTATTTTATAAATATAATATTTATTTACTAAATACTTATTTTTAACCTATCTTGTAAATAAGTTATAAAAAATGAATTATATTATTACGTTGACATGGTAAGATCTACGTACACAAATACGACATTTTCATTTTATATAGGGTAGAATGTATTTTGAAAATGGATGTAAATTTAAAAAAACATAATACCATTATTCATTAGATAATTATTTATTACTTTAAATACTTTTATTACGGATTTTGAGGAGGATTAAGAAGATAAGAACTAGAAATAAGATTACATACCCTTTCATTTGATAAAGTCCATTTATGTTAAACATAAAGCCTTGTTGAAGTGTTATATTAGAGGGACCATGACCTTTATGACATTGGAATATTTTTTGGTAATGTATTTGGGTAGTTATTTATCATAATAAGTTTATCATGTATTGTGATATTGAGGGGAGAGGTGGGTTACTTTAATAATTGATGTTGGGGTAAAATAAGTAAATATATGAAACGTTAATATATAATATATATCTTAATAATGTATATTGCATCAATATTTTCATAGCCTAAAATTTTCTGTGGTTAATTTACAAATCCATACAAAATAATTATATTTAATCATTTTTTATATATAATCCTTATCCCTATATTTTTTACCCTTTTAACTCATTGTCCTCTTATATGATGTGATAAATATTCAAAATATCTATAATTTACTATGTCCAAAAATTAAGTTAATCATATTACATGATAATAATTACGTTGACTAGAAATATTTAATCCAGTTTATAAGAAACATATCCTAAATTTAGAAGAAACTTCATATAATATAAGTATAAGAAACATAATGAAATCTATTTTTAGGATACTATTTATTTTTATCAGTAAATATAGTTTACAAAAAAAGTAATTATAAAAATAATTATAATATAAATAATGAAATGATGATAAATATCAGGACAAATAATTTTTCCTTAAAAAATTAAAATAGAATGTAAAATTTTAAATATTTGATTATGATAAAATTAATATAAAAATATTTTCTTAAGAAAATAATATTTCATATATTTAAAAAATGTTAATAATATATAAGTAAATTTGTCATTATATTTTTATATGAATAATGTTACCTATTAAAAATAAATTTAGTCAATAAAGAATATTTTCATTGTCATTTCTGTCATTATTATATCATTACAATTAAATGTAATTTACTTTTTTTAAAATCGCTATTTTTTAATATTTATTTAGAAATAAACTATATCTTAATTATATAAAAATTTATTCTCAGTCCAATTTTGTCATGTTGAATTTAAATGTAATTTTGACTTCATGAAATTATATTTATAAAATTTTGGTATTTAATTTAAATCACATTCTTCATTAATGATATATGCATTACGATACATTTTCATTATAAGTAAAATCTTCTTATAATTGATGCTCAAGTATTACATTCATTTCTCATACAAAAATTCGATCGTCAATATTTTGTATAATGACCCCTGAAAAGTAAATATAGGTTCTTTTTAATAATAATCTCTTTAGGGTCCCACATTTCCACTTCTATTTTATGATTTCACCATATCACTTTTTCTAATTTAGTTATCTGATTATGTAACACTTATTCACTACTATCAAGATTCATGATAATCTCATTATATGAAAATAAAATAAATTGTAATTATATATTCAAAGAGGTGAGGAAATAGATTGGTTATGTATGTTCTACCTCTGAAATGATATGTGGAACATATCCTGATCATCATACCATCTTGGTGGAATTACCCTCATTTCTATTTTCTTGCATTGATCAACCCTAATATTATTTTCAATAGTTTTCTCCTCAATATAATTTGTGACTAATAGCATCTACTCACTAATATCACCCCAAAAAGGTGGTTAGAAAATGATTTCCCCCACACAATGCTTCATATGGTTGAATTTGATTTCTTTAATAGAATATATTATTATTTGAATACTCAATAAAAGGTAAATATTGAACCCACTTACCTTGAAATTCACATTGTCACATTCTCAATGTCTATTCCAAGGTTTGAATAGTCATTTCAGATTACCCATATATCTAATTATGATATGAAGAGGTCAAATATCACTAACCATCAAAATACATTTGACGAGTCTTCTATAATTTAGATGTAATATATGGGTCATGATCATATAAAATCAAAATAGGTTCACATTATTGTCTCAAAAAATTAATAGTAATCCATAATAGGAACTCAATGGGTATAAATTTATTTAAAGGGTGGAAATGTTTTGAATTGGTACAGTGATCACCAATAACACATATGTTGTCATTTTTCATGGAAAAGTTTCAAATACAATGAGAAATTCCATTATAATACCATTTATTTTTCATAATTGAATAGGTATATATTACATGACTTCTTTTGGATGTTATCTCCCATTCTTTACGTACTGAAAATCCAACCATCCTGAAATGTAGTCATAAAATTTAAATTTCATATTATCCTAAAAACTTCAAGAAAACCTCTTAGATTTTTTTCTAGGTGTATGGATAAAAAAATATCTATGAGATTAATATAATAATTATATTTTTAGTTCAGGCGTAAATATATCACTGAGCCTCCTTCAAAATTTTGATATACAATCTTGATTGATGAATTATACCAAATTTTCATCATTCGTCAGTTTGATTTTATATTTAATAATCTTAAAATCATACTTCTAATATTTTTTATTATCTAATAAGGATGTTATATGAATAATTTAGAATAGATGTGATGTTTATCCTTTAATAATGATTCTCATGTAGTAAATTTTTAAATTAATGAATATATGATCTTTTTCTCTCTTCGTATTAGAATGAACCCCATTATATTTCATAAATAACATATCATAAACCATATTTTCTTTTACAGGGAGGCATAGTATTGATAAATCATCATATATCAATAATTATAGTCATCTCATATGGATAATGTTGATCTCTTTTTTATGAATATATATATATATATAATTTTTTTATCCGTATATATTTCTCATTTTCAACGTAATGTTAATCCCTCTATATCATCAACAAATTGATTTTTATTCCAACTCAAGATCATTATATGAATAATTATGTTAATTCAACTTTCACTTCCATGATGCATATGAAACATATATATCATTATTTACAAGTACACACTTAACTTTCATTATTAATATATCACTATATATCATAAATTCAACCCTTCCAACTAGTAATGTCAATACTTGTGCATGGAAAAGTCCCATCTATAATTCTTAAATTGTTTTAATTTCAATGGAACATATTATCATAATCCATTTATGAGTCAACATGATTAATAGGTCATTCAAATGGGTAAAATTTTGAACATATTGTCAATATTAACCTCTTAATCTTATTGATATACTTACCCTGGTTATATTTTTATAATTTTCCAATCCATACCTACATTTTTATTTAAAGGATAAATTGATATTATATCCATAGAGACTATATGGAAAATAAAATAAACATCTTGATGCTAGAAGTTTCATTCAATAAATCATCCATATAACCACATTTCTCTAATATTCGTAAAAATTACTAAAAAATAACTTTAATTCTTATCATAGATTTTATGTTATATCTTTATATCATAAAAAATACCATAAAGTTATTATTGAGATAATCCTTTAATACAGCACACAATAGATACAGAAAAAAGAGGGATCATTTTTCAATCCAAATATGATATCTTTCATAAAAGTTTATCTTTGGAATATCACTATTTTTTATTTATAGTTTATGATACATAGAATGAAGTTAAATCTTTTGAAAAAAAACTTATCTCCTTAATTCTTATAAAATAAGTCATCAATATTAGGAAGATGATAATTTTTATTTTTGTAATGGTGTAAATTTTTTTTATATTCAATACATAGCCTCATAGGTCTATATTTCTTCTAAAAAATATATGCTCCCCATAGTGAAACATCAGTGTTTATAAAACCCTTCTGAAAAAAACCTATAGTTATTTCATCAGTTCCACTAATTCTACTATATCTAACCTATATTGATTTAAAGATATATGTTTTGTATCATGGATGAGATAAATGGAAATCTCAACCTCGCCATTAAGTGTATATCTAGGTAGTTCTTCATGAAACACATCAATGTATTCCCACAAAATAGGGTTATTATTAATTTAAAGTATAGAATTCCAATTCATAGTTTTTTACTAGTATTTTTCTCCATGAATTTCATTAAGAAAAGCTATAGGATACAGATCTGCACATGATTTATATTATAATGTCTCCACAATAATGACAATGGATTCAACATATTTATTATGAATTGAAATCTATTTCTCTATTAAATGAATTTTCCAATTATAAATTGAAATTATGTTCTTATAAAATTATATCACACTCACCCATGGGTAAAATTATTAAGTTTTCAATTAGTTTATATTTATGTGTCAAAATATGACCAAACTAAAACATCCTCATTGAAATGACAGTTACACTAAGTGAATTGATTGAAAATTCCATTCATAATGTCATAGGAAATTTCTAATTTTCTTTAGATGCGTGGAAGATATATGAAAGTGATAGGATCTAGAATAAAATAATTAATTTGTTTGATTTAATATTACTATCTGAGTACTTTCAACTACATAATTATGAAATTTATCCCTGACTACAGAACATTCCAAATTGTGAACTTATCACCTTGGGGTAATTATAAGGATGATCCCATTTTTATTGGGAGATTAATTATAATAATACCACTCATATATACCACAAAATAAAAAGGTAATATTTTTTTATTATTTTTTATGTACTCATGATCCATATAATCCATTTTTATACAATT
Source organism: Viscum album (assembly GCA_963277665.1). NCBI lineage: Eukaryota > Viridiplantae > Streptophyta > Magnoliopsida > Santalales > Viscaceae > Viscum > Viscum album. Next base: position 1,224,122,330 of record OY728162.1, read on the forward strand.
AAAATAAAATAACGTCCCCACTAAAAAATTCCCAAGGTCATTTTTTAAAAAATTATCACATGTTGAAAATATCATCATCTAATTATTCTTTTTGGAAACATTTCAATTTTATGGGCTCCCATCCTACCTATTAATATATTTATTTCACATGAAGATATAATAAATGAATATTTTTCTCAATCTCATTTAATCTTGATGCTATAACATAAAATAATAAAAATGTTTGAGAAATAAGTTCTCTCGGAAAACTCGATGTAATAACACTAAATAAATGGGAGATAATGCTTTCTATATTGTGTCTATAATATAAAACATTCATATATAATAATATGTATCTAAAATTATTCTTGGTAACACTTTATTCTTCCTTCTTCTATAATGTCAAAGGAATCCACTCCAAATCATCTCCAGGATCTTAAAGAAATTATTTCTAAAAGAATATCGCTTTAAAAGTTCTCTATTTCATAAGTTATATTTCATAATAAAGTTAAGTGTTTTGTATAAATTATGATAATTGTGTAGGTTCTCCCTTCACATAATATACTTTTATAATAATGTTGTCCCTTTTATTACATCCAAATGATATAAATATCTTTTCAAACAACTTATTCCATTTTTCCCTATAGGCAATCCCTAAATTTAATATGGGTATTTATTCCCATCCTTTCACTATAATCCACTAATAATAAATATTTAATACTAATTTAGCTCATAATTATCATGAAAATTTATCCATAAAACAAAAAATCCCTTTTATTCTCCAATAACCTAAGGGATTAGCATAATTATAATGTTATATATTTTCATTGAAAATATAGTTCCCAATGTTCTTACTAAAGATCCTATGATACAATCTATAATGAACTCAACTATAATAATTCAGTGCATCTTTTAACTTTAATAAATTGGTACAAGATACAAGGGATTTCACCATGTAGGAATGATCTGTTTATTATTCTTGGAAAACAATATATAAGAACGATTCTCATGTAAAATTTTAAACACATAAACATATCACAAGAACAATTAAATAATACATTAAATAATTAAAAGTATCCTTATTCATATCTTAGGGAATAGAAAATGAATAAATGGTGTGATTAGATTTTAAGTATGAGTAACATACAATGGAGGCTATGAAGACTAAATAAAGAATTATCTATAGGGTAGAATGTATAATCAAAAAATATTTCACTCAATCAACAAAATATGTTTCGTATCAATTTTTATTTATTTAAACACATCAATAACATTTAGAATGGAAATAAAATTAATAATAATTAAAATTAATAAATACAATAATTCATGATCATAACATCACATCCATAAAAATATACCATGAATCTAACTATCAGGGCCTCAACTATGACATCGTTCATTAAAATGAGTAGTTCAAAACTAGGTTCACAGTTTATATGTCATGAATATAATTATTTCTCCTAGTATTTATTAATGTATCAATGGTCAATCTAAAAATTCTCCCGATGATTTACTTAAAAATCTTATACATTCCCCACATATTGAATAATAAATACAATTTATTCTCACAACTCCTTGTAAATCAATATTCATTTGTATTAAATCATGATTAATTAATATTTACCTATAATGTAAAATAACATTATTAATGTACAACATTCAATTAATACTATATATTAAATTAAATTCCATTGCAACAAAAAAATGTGGTCATAATTGTTTTTAAATAATTCATAATATTTAAAATGTGTAAATGAAGAGAAATTAATATCCAATGAAATGGATGAGATAGATAGGGAATGTCATCATGATAAAGTTAATGATCAAAAAACCATAAATGAATATAGCGCAAATTAAGACCATAATTTCATCATAAATGATGGCTTTATTTTAAATCCAAGAATTTAATAAATATATGTAACCAAATTAATAAAAATAAAATAGTTGTACCTTTGTCTAAAGAATAGTGATAAATTACTTTAAATATTATTTTGATTCATTTGAAAAAATAACACTTAAAAAAGAATTACATAATATTGATAAAAATATTTTATTTAAATTTAATCATTGAAATTTATAAATTAATCATGATAACATTTAATAGCTATGATTGTGGGAGAGGGTTTTTGATCTTTGTACCTTAAAAAATATTTTTTCTGTACATTTGTACGAATTAAAAAAATCCATATGAAAAAAATTGAAAGGATTTCTTAATAATAAATTATATAGAAAGTGAAAATTTGTTTAAAATGAAATTTATATACATTTGAACCATCAATAAGAATATTCTTGAAATATTTAAAATAACTTTACCATGGAAGAAAATGATTCGGAAGGAAGACATTAAAACAATATTTCTAAAACAATGTTCCTTGCATGCAACTAAATTATTATTTCTCTATCCAAAATGAGAAAAAATGTAAAAATAAACATGTATCCTGAAAAATATGACTAGATATTAAGTAAATATATGGTTTTAGGATATTAGTATAAAATAAATTTCCCAAAAAAAATCTAAACATAAACGATCTTGATATAAAATGATAATTTAATAGAAAACCTTTACCTTGGTTCTCCACTCAATTATATATGTTTGGTTATACATTATAATGAATTTAAATATTTTATACAATGTAATACAAAAAATTTTAATCTATACTCATTTTCTGTTCTACTTATAATAATATTAAATCCATTCAATGAATACATATTCTTTATTTCAATTATATAAGGTTGTATGGTCAATTTCACCAAAGATACTATGGTATATTATCAATAGTTAAAGAAGTTATGAAATGGTTTAATTATCTAAATAATCTTAATAATTTATATAATATAATTTATATTCGTTGTATTATATTTTTTAATCTCCCATTAATTGTGTAAATAGATATATGAATCAAATTTCATCGCAATGACTTTAGTCCACACCTACACACATGTAGGAATATCATTTTCCAATAAATAGAAAGGGATATATACATGATTATGTAATATATTTCCTGAAATATATTTACTTAATAAATATTATATATGTTTTTTAGTTTTTCATTTATGTCCATCTATGCAAAGTGGTGATGAAAAACTAATTACGCTACTAGGTGTACACATAGGGTCGTAAGTACATACAGAGGATGTTTTCTTTTTCAATGGGATAGAAATGAGTTAGAAAATGGATAGACCATTGAGAAAAAACATATATTTATTTTTTATATAATTATTTTCTTGGTTAATGATTGGTTTTTAATAATTTTAATAGTTTTAAGAAGAAAATTTCTTGAAAATCATTGTAAAACATATTCCAATTTTTTGGAAACCTCGATTAGATTACACGTTAAGCATTCTTATAGTGGTCCTTTAGTGAGATAAATACCTATATAATACAGATGAAGTTATTGGTAACATATATTTATTGGAATAATTTGTTATCATTGTATTTGGTAGTTTGTTTAGGAGAGGTGAGTAGTTTCTATTTTATCTGTTAGTTGGATGGAAAACCAGTAAAGACATAAAACATTATTCTATAATATATGCCATAATCATGTGAAGTGGCAAAAATTATCATATATTCAATTATTATATGGTTAATATCTAAATATATCTATCAAATTGTACTTAAATTTTTTTTATCATAATCATGAAACATTATCCCATTATATTTAACCCTTTTAATACATTTCACCCATAACCGAAGTGAAAAATATTTAAATTGGTAAATATTCATTATGAAAACAATTAAGTTGACCATATAACCTGATTATAATTATAATTATTAAAAATTTAGAATCAATTGTAATTATTTAAATCCTATAAATTTATTAAAATAATTTTAATATAATTACACAGTATTATTTGAAAACATTTTTTAGAAAATTGTTTTTAAGAATAAAAATGTTTCTATAGGAAAATGGTGAATAGTTATGACTATAATAGAACTAATTCGATTATTTTAATTAAAATGTAATATATATTTTTTAAACAATTTATAAAAAAATGAAATTAATATTAAATATACTTTTTTAAGTGAAAAAAATTAAAAATAGATTTTATTTAAATTTAAATATTACATTGATTTCCAATATCTAAAATATATATATATATATATATATATATATAATTTTTAGATTTTTTCTATGAAAAATATTTCTTATTAAATATATATTTCGTCCCTAAAATGTTTTCATAAACTATCATGCTCTTATTATATGATTATAATGTTAGAAAAGTGAATATTTCTATAAATTTGTTTTTTAATATTAACCCAAAAAAAATATTTATAAAAAACTGAAAAATTAAACATATGAATATTTTAACATAAAAAATTCAAAAAAAAAATTAATTTTATCAAATTCAATATATATATATATATATATATATATATTAAATTATGTATTCTATTAAAATCATCAAAATATTTATGTGTATTCTGTTATTCAATCATTAAAAGCAATAAGTAACTTACTATAGTTTGATGGACTCATGTTATATATTTTGTGGTAGTTCTATGAGGTTTTCATTAATTGATGTGGAAAATAATTGCATAGAAACATGTGTTTATATTTTTGAACCATTCCTATATTTGGGTAATTGGTTCATAATATTCACTTTATTCTCAAGATATGGGTTAATAATAGACATAAATGTTTTTTAGGGAGTATAAGAAATATATGTGTACTGAAGTATTTTTTTTATGAATTATACTTGAATGCTCTTTTGATGATTGTTCTTATGATGAATGATATTTTTTTGATAAGTAATCAAAATTCTACCAGTGAATAAATGATGATGTTCTATTGTATAGGTTTGTTCGAGGTTCTTATAGTACCTCAAAACATTGAGATAGATAGAGTTCATGTGGGATTGCATTTTTTATTAAAAAGTATTTCTATAATTTCCATAATTTAGTAGATCTGGTTGTTTTTCCAAAGGAAAAAATATTTTAATCTTTGGGAGGATATATTAACCCAAATTAATATTTCATTGAATCATAGAATATTTTTGAGTCTCAACATCTATGGTGATATGGTAAATTTAAAAAATATAATTACCTTATATTTTTTTTAAACATTTTGTTAGTCTTAGGGAATTGTTTTTAATCTGGGGGATGAATTTTGTTAATTTTTTCATGATAGATTACATTTTTTAAAGATAATAAAGAATTTATTATATAAATATTTATATCACAAGAAAAAAAACATTAATATATTATAAATAGTCTTATATTTAAATTCTTACCTCTTAATTAAGTTAATAATTTGTCTTTTAAAAATACATAGCTAAATGTTTGTGGTCTGGCGTCAGACCTAAGGCAGGTTTATTTTGGGGAAATAATATAATACCATGTTTATCAAAAGTAACCTTATATATGTGTATTTATATAACATATATTTGGTTATACATCTCTTCCCCTAGATAAACCATGTATTTAGAAGATATTAATGTCAGATATCTCATTCTTCATGGATGATGTACTGATTAATTAAATATTTTATGTACATTTTTGTGGATAAGATGATTGAATGTCATAATAATAATGAACTAATAAAATCATCAACATTTTATACATGAGTTAAGACATATTTTTATTCTTTAAATATCTATTAATATTAGATTCGATCATCATACCATCATTTTTAAATCACAAAAATTTTATTATAATATCAAATAATTTTAATTAGATATTCTGTAATGATTTAATTGAAGAATATTTATATTTAGAAAAACTAATTTATAATTCTAATTGAATAAAAAACTAATATATAATTATTTCACATATTTTTAATATGATATTTTTTCTGAATTGTTATATTTACTATGTATCAGTGATTGATGAATAGAATTTTCATGGCTTGGAATTGTCTTTGATAATTTAGGATTGAGATAATTCAAATGATTATTTGACGAGCATGTTTTTTAATTATGTGATAATTATCAATATTAGATAATTTATAATTTAGACATAGATTTTGGTTGTGTAATATCTTCCATGAACTATTCCCATGGGAATTTTAACGATTTCTGTTAAAAAAATATCAATATTCCTATATTCCCATTTTCTTCCACATTTTTATCACTTGTATAAAATATCCATCATTGACCTTTTTTTAGCAATAGGTTTACTATAGAGTTTAGGATAGACACTAGTAATGAAATTTCAATGTCAAGGTAAATACAACTATGTTTCATGGAAATGATCTAATTAGTCGTTGGAACTCTTGAATGGATGTGAAAATGATATGGATTGACTATAGAGAAATAATATTTAGTGTGGTGATAATGGTGTTCACAAAATATTTGAAGAAGTAATGGTATGTGAAAATGATTTTATAGAAAAAAATGATTCCATAAAAATAATATTCTTTAGCTATAAATGATTATAATTAATAAATTGGATTATTTTCATCTACATGGTGTGTAATCCAATAACAACAAGTATTGTGATTTTTATATGTGGTTGATAGAATTTTCTAAAGATATTTTTTTTATATGTAAAGTATCATTATGTGTATGTTATGTAAATTATTATTCTATTTATATGGGAGATGAAAATATTACATGATGTATTGTCATTAAGTACTTATACTGTAGTGTTAGATCATGCAATATAGTGTGTATTTGAGAATCCACCTAGGCACCCTAATCTGAGTACCTGATGTGTATGTCTGATGAATAAATAATGTGTTATTTAATAACATGTTTTTTATTGAATTTAATATATTCATTGTTTATAATTACTAAAATATAATTGTATAAAGGTATATTTCAAGTAGTTTTACCACATTTATGTGAGGTCATCAATACACTCCCATATGAATTACCCACCATGTAAATAAAATTACATGTTATATACTATGTATTGTTTAATGTTTCTCATATATTATAATATTGATATCAATGTTATACTATTAAATATTTAATTCGAAATATTTTTTCATTTATGTTTAATTAAAATAATCCTATTCATCATTATAGATCATTAAAATTCAGTTTTTAGGTATTTCATGTTATATTCCTTTATTGAGATAGTGATGGACACTAGGTGAAATACATGGAGTATAAATATTGTCTATAATCCCCTAGAGATGCATTTTCACATGTATTTGGTTCAACCCTATAGTTAATGATGTAGGTAACATCACTTTTTGGGGGGGTGAGGGTCCTCCACATTTGGATTAGGTAACAACCTCTGTAAATTAATGTTCCATATGAAAAAATTTAAGGTTTATTCACAGTGTATAGTATATAAATAGATAACATAGACTCATTAGTGATGTGTGGGTCTCCCATTACATTTAGGGTGTTTTCACTGAGGATCGAGATATAATTATAGATTGTTTTAGTATTCCCCTGACTAATGGGTCATAATCCTCAATCTAGAGAGTCAGTTGTATTCAATTCATTTAGATTCTATTACTCATAGGGGATGATATTCCCTAAAATAAAATAAATTCCATTGAAGTTGAATATTTCAATACTTTATGTTATGAAAGGTTACATGTGAGTTATGATGTGTTAGGTTGTTTAGACTTTATGGATTTGATGATATTATCAAATTCCCTTTAGTGTGTTCACTTTATGGGGATTGAAAATAGTTAGTTATGGATTATTCTAGTACCACTAATTTTTAGATAGGTGTAGCATATTGGTTAACTACAAACTATATTTTTTTGATTGTCTTGTATTTTGAGAAACCCTAGTTTTTTGTGGGATATGAGCCCTTGTGTAATTCTGTTAACATAGTTGGGAATTCACTTTTCCTTGATTTTTACTTCTTATAAAGAAAATCTAGGTTCCTTCCGTTATATAATAGGAAGTAAATTGGGATCTTTTACAAAAGTATAATTTGACTTTATTAATAAAGAAACTATGTTATACTAATTCAAAGAAGGATTTTTTCAATATAACCTTTCATGAAATAACAAAATATCCTCTGAATCATCATTTTCCAGTGTTAGATTAGTAGTATAGATAAATTTGATGTAAATCGCTTCTACAAAGTAATTTTCATTATGGTAGGCATGAGTGATGATGAAATTCATTTATGAGAGTGAATCCTGCCAGCTTATCCATCTAGTAGTGTGCTTTAATTAAATAAGAATAATACCATTATGGCTTAATTGCACAATGGTGGCATAATCTCAGTCAAGCCATAAGTTTAACCAACCATGTTGATTTACCAGATTGAAAAAATTTATTATCAAAGTCATTTCATATTCTAGAGAAGTGTATGTTCCACATATACCATAACAACATTCCATTTCCTCACCAAGATGATTTCTAAAAGTATAACTATATCCAGAAGGACCTAGATTACCTTTCAAAGCTCCAATGGTCTTTTATTGGATTTAGCCTGGTGTTGGGTGAATCTATATGACTTCTAAGGTTCCCATTGGTTCATGGTAATTAACTATAATACCAAAAATATTTAACATAGTATAATCATGGATATTTTCATCACCAAATCATCTTTGAATGAAATTTTCATTTTTTACACCAATGAAATTTTAAACCAAGTAAGAATGAAGTGAAAATAGAACACAACCGTGGATAATTTAGGTCTAATATTTACAATTTACATGGATAATTTACATGCTAGAAACCCCAATAATATTATTCAATTGTTAATAATGATGAGTCTTAGTGTAGGAAATAATTTAAAATTGAATATTGGTGGCCCATGGAAGAGATACATCAATGAAATTATAAGCAACATCCCATAGTGAAGTGGTAGTTCAGAAATTGAGGAATAACTGGATATGATCATCATGATTATAGTTATATAACATACAACATGATAATATATTAATTCTAACACATTTCAAGAAAAATATCAGTTGAATTCATGTGTACATTATCCTCCAGAAAACTGAGAACCATGAGTGAGATGCGCGACTTCTATTTAGAAGATTATCCAAGCAATTTTATTGTCCCTAAACTATCATGAGGTATGATGAATCCTTCTACTAATTTCTTACTCCCAAATAATACAGTCTTCATTATTTATGAATTTATAGTTTCAAATCACTTCTTTAACATCATTATGAATATTTTTCATAGATTACATGATTTTCCATTTAATTTCCACTATAGGTTCATATAAAGATACATGTATCTTAAATGGTTAATTATAGGGGTACCTATGAAATGATTTAACAAAAAATTGAGAGAAGATTTTATTTTATCTATCTAATTAGAATTAATTATTATCATGGAATAGAGGATCAAATATAAGGTCAACCAGAAGAGTCAATGTAGCTATGAGTTCTATCTATGATTATTCTAAAGAACCTGTGTCTAAGAGAGGAAAGAGCCACTTATTTTTCATTTATGAGTCTCCATATAATGTTTATATTCAAAGAATTATTGAATTTATATTGTTTTTAATACCAATTATTCAAGGACCAACTGGGAAACATCACTATTTTCAAGAGATAGTGGTAATGTTTCATGGAAAAATGATTCCACAATAGATAAAGTTCTTGAAAAATGTAAAAATATATTTTATGATAGAAATTCATCATTTATAAACCATAAAAGAATAGATGACTTTTAAAAAAGTCACTATTTCACTGGACTAATTTGTCTAACCATCGAGAGAGTCCTTCTTTTCTAAGAGGCCAATTGAATTTTGATTTGTCTCAAAATGGGAGAGTTGGGGTACATACAGGGTTTACCAAAGAACATGGGAACACCACGATAGGTGAATATATGTGGCCCCTCCTTAATTACCAACACATTAGAAAGGTCATCTTATCAAGCCATATGAACATTCATGAAAAATATAATAATGAATTTTCTAAACTATTATCTTCTATTAAGACTTGTTCATATTGTAGGAGAACGTTATTGATATTCATGATTTTTATTTTTTCCCCTTGAATGAATATAATAATTTTGTAACCATCTTATAAATGATTAAGGGAAATCAGAATTCTTCGATCCCTAATGGGTTTCACTATAATGTTATTCACCGTGCTGATAAAAATTATGCTCAAATACTCTACAACAATAGAAAAAAATGGGAGACTATAGATCACCTTGTTTGAATATTATAAAGCTTGTAAAGTGAACACTGGGAGGTTAATTGATAAAAAAAAATATATGCTTAACTCAGGAGTATTTTAATCCATTTAATGAAGGGTTCATCAAATCCAAAATTATGTTGCACATTGTAGATGAAAAATTAATATAATTTGTAAAATACATTCTTCACATCATGATTTATAGGAATATTACACCCCCTATCAGATTTTACAATAACATTGACACATTTAGAAGTAGTAATGATGTATTCTTGAATAATTATTCCTTTATGGAAACCAAATAGATTCTCAGACACAATCCAAATATAATTTATGGCTAGCTTATTTGTAATAATTTGCCAAATAATTTTATAAATTGGGTTAACAAGGTTCAATAGACTTAAAAGATGAATTTCATTCATATTCACTAATTTATAAATGATGTAAAGTAATTTACAATTTATTCCATGAGAATTATTTCAACCATTGAAAAATTTATAAATTAGTCTGTAGACAAAAATCTGAATAATGACCCAATGTGTTTGAAAAAATGATTTTATAATCACATCCAAGCAAGGTGAATATCCAGGAATCAATCCAAAGAAAAATCCCTTGACTAAAAATTCCATAGGGATATTTGATATAATTTAATTATCCTAATTAGAGATAAGTTTTTGTATGATTCCTTCCATAATATTCCTACAAGAACATGTACAATTATGGATATTCTTTAATAATTTACAACATGTGCATCTAAATATTCTCTTACCATTCCTTATATAGTGTATCTCTATTAGTATGATGATTTAAGAGAGATAATTATTCATCAGTCAAATATTATTTTTTAGGTATCCCACTCATTATGTGTATACTAACAGTTTCCATATCCCTCTACACCCATGTGTTATTTTTAAAAAAACATCACATAATTTGGTGAAATTGTTAGTCGATGTTGGGATAGATCAGTTCATGAGGAGCTGATTCTTTTTACCGCTAATGGTTCTTAATGAAGGTTTTATTAGAGATCTCGTACAATAAATTTTTATAGTATGTAGGTGATTTCACATGTAGTATAATTGTTGTATAGGGTTTCGTTTTCATGAATATAGGTTATTTATCAGGCTTTTCATGTGCAGAATTATATTGTATAATTTTTTCCCCAAATCAAGAATTTGATGCACCATTCAACTATTTATTTAAATGTTAAATGGGAATAGTGGATATATCTCATTTATTTAATTTAAATGGTTGTTATAAATTAAAATATTTTAATACCTGTCATGCACGTTTATGACTTATTGCTGCAAGTCACCAGCAACTCACCCATTGAAGGCTAGTTTGGGGAGGCATAATTTATTAATATTTACCATTATATGTTTTAGTGGAGTGAATGATATGAATTTATATATAAATTAACTTAAATATTTTTTTGAAAATATATGAGTTTCCATTTTCCTTGATTTTGAAAATAACAGTTGAACTTTTCCCTTTATCAGAACCCTTCTTAGCATTTTACCCTTTTTGAGTGCCTTTTTATGCTTCCAGATGGTGCTTTTTCATAATATGAATATTTGAATTCATAAATATTATTTATATAATTATTAATATTTATATGTATGATATATATAGAATTTTATATTTAAAAAAATATATATTTATATTTATATTTATACTTATATGAGTATATTTATAAAATATTAAAGTATAATGTATAAATATACAAAAACATAAGATCATAATTCATTTTGAAATTTGTATATTCATTTTTATTTTATATTAATTACTGAATAAGAATGTAATTTAGTTGCACAATCTCATTACTAGCATCAATATTTTGGTGGTTTAACACTCGACGAACGAGGACACTATAGTAGTATTGTAACAAACATATAACTATTAATTAGTGAAATTTTGGGATAATTATTGGGTATTTTGGACATGTGGTCATCTAGAAAATTCCTTCATGGACTATGTACCATCAATAGAAGTAGAATCAGGCACATAGAGGAACTTGTATATAGCCCAGTGCATTTTCCTGACAAGTGAAACATGGATGCCTATAGATGCTACCAGGAATAAAACCTCGAAAGTGGTATGAGATTGGAGAAAATTTTCAATGATTCATATGTCCTTTGATGTTGTCTATATGGGTTCCTTTTTATGTGACTTTTTGTATTTTTGGAATAGTATAATGTATCGGAGAAATAGGTTATTAGTGTAGAAAATTGTTATGAAAGCACCATCAACTGGGTGAATCAATAGAGGGTTAGGTGTTATAAAAAATAAAATATGGCCTTCCTGTAACTCAACATTGGGTGATGTAAGGGTTCAATAAAATGATGAAAAAATCTATCCCAAATATACTACTTCAGTATGGGGAAACATGAAATTCCATACTAGTTCCACATGTGTAATGACACCAATAATTCATCAGACATAAGTAATGATTAGTGGAACAACACATTATAGGGTTATCAGGAAAGGGGAATCCAAGTATTCATCTTTCGGCCTAAATATTATTTAATCCACCCATGTCATATCACACATGTGCCTCTAGTACATTAATGTTTTTATTTTTTGTAATATATGTCAACTATGTGCTTTTCATTCCTTATAGGAAGGGATACGACTGGTCCCACTTGGATTCTGGGGTGTCTCTCTGTGTGTGTGTTTTGGATATTATAATCCTCATAATTATAATAAACATATATTTTAAATTTTATGTGGGAATATATATATATTTATATAAAAATTATTATCTATTTTATTTACATAATTTATTGAAAAAATTATTCTTGTTATATTAAGTAGTACGAATATTTTATAATTTATTAAAAATCATTAGAGATGTTAATATAAAAATATAACATATTATAAATGTATTTATTTAAATTATATAAATAAAATATAAAAAATCTGTGTAAAATTACATATAATATTTTATATAAACATATATAAATATATATAATATTTATATGTTTTTGTGCATATAAATATATATACTAAATATATAAATAAACACATAAATATTTACATATTTGATTATATAAACTTAATAGTCTCATATTATATAGAAATACACAATATAAATGCATCTATTTAAATATATCGTTAAATACTGATATAAATGTATTTAAATATTATATATATATATATATATATATATATATATATATATTTCTTCTGGTTAGGTGACATCAATTTGAGGGGGAGGGGGAATCAACAATCTTTTTTATTGCTATCAAACCAATCCTATATGACTGTCCAAAATACCAAGCATATCCTTCTTATTTGTCTCTCTATTTCTCATATGTTTGAAAATAATGAAAAAATATATATAAATTTAAAATCTTCCAAAATAATATTACATCTTAAACCTTTCAAGCTTCATGACATATACTAATACATTTATTTTTAGGTATAAAGAAATAATTTCTAGTCCATGAAATCACCCAAAATGGCTAGAAGACAACTACTTAAATTTCTGGAATCTAGTGAATAAAGTGTTTTCCTCTCAATGTGATCTTTATACTATCCATAACTCATTATAGCTATATCATGAGTGTATTATTCCCATTACCAAATGAGGTATGTTTTACTACATCTTATAAATTAATTGAAGGTCATAAAAAAACATCCTTTAATGGGTTTTTTATTACTCATGTCTCATAATGTAGTGTTCATATTGGCCTTGTTCTTATCTTAGTCCAAAAATATAGATGATATTCAAGACTAGTTATCCTTTCCAACATTTTTATCCTTATAATATCCTGAAATCATTGATCACAAGATGATATTCCATCTTATCGCATTCTCATCAACTTCAAAAATATAGTAGTAATGTCAGTTGCTTCTCCTATTGGTCACCTTTTACAATTAAAATTGATCACATGCCTTCAATTTTTCCTTATTGATTTGATGCATAGGGTGTATCATTAATTAATCAGGTTAAAATGAAATACTAGAAACTATTATCTTTTTTATTTAATATTAGTTTCTCAGGATTTTCAATCCTCGATTAATATTTCTTATTTCTTTCATAACTTTTGGTATTCACATTACAATCACAAGAATATTGTTTTTAATATTTGAATATGGAAATTTCACATTATTTACATCATTTAGAAATCATATCATTGAATTAAAATTTAATAATATTCAATGCCTTACTTTTGAAATCTCTTTAGGACTCGATAAATCTCTTTATTTAAAAAAATAACATATTGATGTTTTTAAATCATTTCAAATGCTTCATCAACATGTGATAGTCTAATGAATAATGGCCTGGAACTATATTTTTGGAACAAAAAAATACATTACCTCATTTCACATCATCATGTAATTATCCATGATATGATGGTATCTTATCATGAATCACAATTATTCATATTAATTATAATATGTAAATCTGTCATGATAAATGAACTAGATATTAAAATATTTTTCTCCTCGTAACATTAATTATTTAATTTCTCTAAATTTATCTCTATATAATTATTTAAGAGATAAATGATTAATATGTGATATAATCTTAATCTACTCCATAGAAAATGAACACTACATAAATCCTTAAGAAGATGTTTGTATGGAAAATTATTCATTGATGGTTTACTCCAGTGAGTATCATTTATATCTAGATAAAATCAATGATACATGATTATATTGATGCATATATCCTATATAATATGACTGATTGGTAATTCCAAATGACTTTTATTTGAATATACAAGACTCAGAAATTTAATTAAATATTCATACATGATATCTGATGACTTCAACATTGATCGAGATTATGATCTCGAATGGATAATGATTTTTATCCATGTTAAAAAATATCAATAATCATTCTAGAAATGAAAATTACATAGCCCACACATAAACCCCTATTTAGTGAATTTTTCTATCTAGAAAAAAATAAATATGATTTTATTTATCTCCACCAATGACTATATTAGCGACTTCCCCGAACCCTTAAATCCAGTAAAATTCATCATCGATCATTCTAAAACACATGAAAACATTATCCGAATATTTCCATCATCTTATCATCAGTATCATTGAATTATAATAGGCATTTTATGGACTCTAAATAATTCCAGCATCAATCATTTTCCATCAGTGACAATAATTTTCAAATATCCATATCGGCCAGCTTCTACCAAACACCTTGAAAACTATTAGATTGTTTCTTATATGTCAAATCATGTCATTATCATGGATATTTTACTTTAAATTATAAAATGTAATATTTTATTTCATAATATATTTGGATGAGATCACAACGATGAAACATTACCTTCATCATTCATTTATAATAGTACTAGTGGGATGTTTAATGTCCTTTTCCATGAATCATGAATGTATCTCAACTTTAATATACACTTATTTTCCTCCAATAGACCTATTGGAAGATAATACATTTTTCTTTCTCAATCCATATTGGTAATTTTATCTCTCCCATTTGATTTGTTTTTAATACCAATATCAATTATTAAGAAAATGTTTTTTATTTTCCCCATATTGATAATAAACGAAAATGTGTAATGTTAATAGAAGGTATTCACATATCATCTTCAGGGTAATTATATAGGTTATTATTAGAATAACATACACTATATATTTTACACAAATTTTTATCTTTAATATTTAACGATCATGATGGAATCAAAAACATCATTGTAGTGAGCCTTTAGTTATTAAACTTTAAGAATGTATAAGAGAATTATAAATAAGAAAAAAATGCTAATTCTCAAAAAAAATCAATGAAATATTTTAATTTGTTCCAAATTATATAATATTTATAATATTCACATTTATGGGATGTGGGTGATGGTTTATATGGAAATATATATCCTTTACTAATTTCCATAAACACATCAAAAGTTTCAGGTTCAATGCATATTACCCACATGCCTCGAATAATCATTTTCATCAAATATCACTATGCCTTGAAAAATATACTTGACTTAATAATGGAATGTATATAAATTTTTGGTTGAAAACACTCATATTAATATATCATAAGGTGATATCCAGATTCTATATTTTCATGGAGAAATTAATATGTTACATCCACCTATCCATGGAAGTTCTCCCTCAAGATATCCACTTATCTCTTCAAAATATTTGGTTTCCATTGGTATTAAATCATTATAGACTCTTAATTATTATCATATAGTAATTATAACTCTCATAAAACCCAACTAAAATATTATTTCCTTAAATAAAAAAATGTTATTATTTGTAGATAATGAGATAGGGTGATAAAGAGGTATTTATAATATATCTTATTTTGAGCATAAAGGTTGAGAGATTATACCCAACTTGGATCATACATGATTTCCTATTTTAGTTGATAATGTTATATTCATACAAAAGTTTCTTATTTTTTGTCATAGGTTTCCATGGAAATCATGTTTTCCTACCTTCTTACAACAAATTATTTGTGGGGGTACTTCTTCCTATTTTTAGATATATATTCTCAAATAAAGAATTATATAAATACTATTTATATTGATCACTCTTCTCACACAACATTTGAACATTGTGATCCTTTTTATCTTACCTTTTAATAATAAATATTTTGTTATATCTCTATCATTTCCTTCTGAAAAGATCTATTCAGGTCAAAATGGTTAGGTGTCATCTTATTAATTTTATTTTTCTATGATCCAATCGTATCTTGAAGATTTCCATCAATTATTTCCATTAAATAATCATTATTATTACCATATTGGTAAAATATTCCATAAGAATATCTATATTTTCCTATTAGTTTTGAATTTTTTTGGTTTTTTATAAATATATTTTTTCATCCAAACATTATTCCTAGTAATCACAAATTTTCATTCCTTAATTTTCAAATTTATCCCCATTTATTCAATCAATCTCGTAGGGAATGAAATTTTTTTGTAGTAGTTGTGTGATTTGGTTAAAACTCTTCTACAATAACAATAATATCATTTGAAACATGATCTTCCATGAAAGTAACTAATTTTTATGTAAATATTTTTATATTGAAAAATAATTATTGTCTTTATTTTTCAACCATATTACTGGATTTTCGTTTGTCAACTGATCTCTATATATCCTTATTTAAGGGGAATTGTTTTCATTTCTCATCCCAAAAATAGTAGTTAGATTTTTAGAGTCTACTCAACTAAGTAAACTAGATTTAGTATCACTTGAAAATTTAGACGTAGTTTGTAAATTTTTCTCACCATTATTCTTCACACCATCGATGGATTATTAAACATGAGTCTTAATATATGTTTTTATAATATTTGATCATTCAATTCAAGTTGTTTTCATCATTAAGACACCTTTATTGTGCCTCATTTTTATCTTAATATTTTTCATTCAATTTTTATTTACAATCTTCCAATACCTTATCCAAATCATTAATCTTCACCTTGTAAATTTTAATCAATTCTATGTGGTCACTCACCTTCGCATCATCCTTTTTTCATTTTCCAAAAGAAATTTACAATTTTTTAGAATGGTTTTTTTTCTCAAGGTACTCTTCCAGTTCAAACCATATATTGTTCTATGTACTACCCTATTCTTCTGCTACATCACTACCTGATATAAATTCATGTCATTTAACTGGATATATGATGTTTGTTTCAACTTTGAGAGATAGATTCATCATCTAACTAACTCTAGGAAGATAATGAATCACTATCTGTCATGTTAATCAAATTTCACCTGAATTTTACCAAATATTTTTGCATCCTTGTAGAGCCAATAATTTTTATATTTTCATAATATTCTCTAATAAAATTATTTTTTAATCAACATCAATCAAAATATTTTAAAATTTATTTTTCTGGCAGTCAATTGAAAATGTAAAATAACTCCATAAAAAATATTTTAAGAGAAAGAATATCTATTTTATTTTCCTCCCAAATAATAAAATATTCTTTGAGATAATGGATTTTGTATTTATTATGATCCAAAATTATTTTATAATTTCATTCTATATTTGAATCCAATTAGGATTGATTCTCATTATGCATTCATTATTTCTTAGATTTTGAATTCCATCCCTTATTATTACTTTCTTTTGATAATTTATTATTTATTAATTTGATAGTTTAGGAGAGTTTCATGATAATAATCATGTTATGGATCTATTTTTTATTCCAGGGATGATTTTTTAATTGATTTTATTAGAATAAATTTCTTAGAAACTTATTCACAATTGTAAAATCCTCAATATTATTTATAAAAAATATAATATAATTAATAATCTCAGTCACCCTACAAACATAGTCATCTAAAACCTCATCATCTTCCATTATAAGGTCATAAAAAGTTACTCTATAAATTAAGTAATTGGTCAATCAACCTGGGTACATATAAAATAATTTGTTTCCATTCAAGGATTAAATTTTTTAAATAATTATATATGTATAATGAGAAAAGTGGTATTAATCAAAATTATGGAATATAAACTAATAAAATTATAACCTCTCCTATGAGAGTATAAAGAAATTTATGTATATTATAAGTGAAAATCACATATTTTTATATCAAGGAATAAGTAAATAAATGTTTTGAAAATGAAAAATTATATCTTGGTATTTTTCTGAAATATAAATGATCAGTTAAAATTTTTATAATTAATATAATGAATTAAAATAAATTTAACATCATAAAATATATTAAAATTTTAACATTTTTCATATGAATATAATATAAATTTATGATACCTTAATTTTTTTTTCAAAGCATCAAAAAAGATGTTATAATTATAAATTTTTTATTTTTTTGAATAAATTATTATTTTATTAAAAAAATGGTTTATAATATTTAGGAATTTATTTTCCTAAAATGGATTTCATTTTTCATTTATACACATAAAAAATGTTTATAATGAATGTTTGAGATTTTTCTAAAATATATGAATTTTGGTGAATACTGAAATACGATAATTTTATGTATATATACATTATAAGAAAAATACACTATTCCTTGAGTCATTGTCAATGTAATAAGAATAATCATGAACTCCCCATTATTATTTTATTATTTTTAGTGATAATTCTGAAAATATTAATATTCTTGATCCAAAATAATAAACTAATAAATACAATATTAAAAAAAGTTCCCCTCTCCTCCACTATAAATACAACCCCTCAACAACTCTTCTCTTCACTTCTCAAAATTCATGAGTCTTTCCCAAATTATACCCAATACTCTTCCCAAACCTCAATCCAACATATATGATCCCTTTGTCTAAACATAATACCATATACAATATTCCTAAGGAGGTTCTCACGGATATAAATTCATCAGGTAAAACCCTATTTCATTTTTATTTTTTTTTCTTTTCATTTTCTTTTCATTTTTTATTACATTCTTATATACAATCATCCAAGTTACATGATAACTCTAATATAATACAATTACTATAAATTTTTTGTGTTAATAAAATATCCATCATTAAACCTCTTCTCTTCTTCTATTATTATTCAAAATGAAAGCATCGCCTGTGACGTGTCAATTCACCGCCTTCGTGGATGTCAAATTTTCATTTTTCTTTACAAACATAAAGGATGGTAATAAAACCCTTATTACGGTTACAAAATATTTTATTTTTTATATTATAACATGTTTAATGATCTGCATCAAATTTATATACATAACATTAAATTAAAATAAACTAGTTTTTAAGGGCCAAAAAGCCTACCAAAAAAACATTTATCATTAATGTTTTATCCAATGAATAATCTTCATATTAGAAAAAAAATGATATATGTTGTTATTTAAAATTACAAAAACATATTAATACCATTTCATTTCACTTTTGAATTTTTTCTTCCATTTGACAAGAAATCCACAATGAACTAACTATTAAAAATATGAAATAAATACTCTCGAAAAAAATGAAAATAACAAAACATAATTAACAAATGGGTAGAAGTATGTTATAAAAGGAATATATAACCTATTATAAAAATGAATATTGTTATTTAATCAATTTATAACACTCCTTATTCCATTATATAGTAGTTTTTAATACATTTGAATGATTTCAACCCTAAGATAATGAACTTTTATTTCAAAATCATCTTTTAAATTTAATTTTTAAAAAAATAAATAGGAATTTTTTTATGATTCTAGTATTCAGGTTTTATAATTACATTATGGTTCTTGGTAATTTTTTTTTATTAAAGTTGGGTGATTTATATCTATTGAATGCATTGCGTATGTTTATGTGTTAAGCTGAACATATTTTTTATTCCAAGTGTTATTGAAACTATTACATCAAAAGGTAATCATTATGGTTTCATTATAAGGTAATCGTTGGGGATAAAAATCCAAAGGTATCCATAAGGGATACATTAATATGAATGTATGGTACGAAAATGATGTCCCATGTTACCTAAATGGTTTATTTTGTTTTATATGTTATATTAACACCCCATGTTTCACAAATTAAGTATATGTTACTTTTAAATGGTGATAAATTTATCATTCATGTGTTTGTAATCATTCATGGAGTAATGGTTTTGATTCCTTATTTTTAGGTCCCGTACTTAGATTTTTGTGCATATTACATGTTTTAATTTTTTTAATAGATTTAAATTATTGATAAGGGAAAAAAGAGTCCAAGATGAATGATGTGATGAATTTTCAAGAATATAATCAATGTTTTATTAAACTAAATTAAATTATGTAAGAAATGGATACTGCTTTAGTGGTTTCTAATTTTCATTCTTGTGGGTTATTATGTATGAATTATAAATAAATTCCTTAAATATATAAACCAAAATGATCTTTCAGAATGTAAGAAAGTGAATTCAAATTGAAATAACTAAATAATTTATTGTTTAATGTTGGGTCCTTGTAGTTGAAATCAATGCACAGTTTAGATAAATTTAGATGTTAGGGTGATATTAATAGAATTCCATAAAATATTTTTATGTTAGTTATTTTAGAATTATATATAATTTAAATATTACTATGTTTCTTCATCTAAGATATTTTTTTCATAATGGGTTTCTATAGGAGAAACCTAGAAGCTGGAGGTGGAAGGCACAAAGAAGATGGGTTTGTTCTGAATCCACATCCTGGAATAAAAAGAATTGGAACCATGAATTTTGTGATTGTAATTGATTAATTTAAATAACAAATAAATGGTTGTGTTTTCCATACAATAGAAATATATAGCGCTACCTTAAGGGAACATTATAATATTAGATTATATTAAGAAGAAAAAGACTCCAGTATTCTATGGATCTTCTAAATTTGTGATTGTTGAATAATGGATTAAATCCCATGGAAATTTTTTTATGGAAATAAATATATAGATAATTGAATGGTTAGTATTTTTAATTATCATTTTTAAGGTCAAGATGACCAATAGTGTTCAATGGTCAATAACATCATTTAAATATATATGAGATTGATGACTCAGAATGGGAGAAATTTAAGGATCTTTTAGTTGAAAAATATTTCAAAAAGTTGGTTTGACTTAGTATAGAAATGATATTACATGAATTGAAAAAAATAGGAATATCCTATAGTTATTTATGTATAAAACATCACTTTAATGGTTTGGTATGCTTAAAATCATATTATGGGTATTCATAGTAAAATTAATTATTTTTACTCAAGATTGAATCCAAGATACGGATGGATTGGGATCCCATGATTTCAAAAGTTAGGAGAATATTTTCAATGAGATGAGAGGGTATAAATATAGTTTTTGGATGATAAATTTTACTTTGACAATAAGCTAATGAAAAATTCTAGATGGTAAGCAATGTGTAATAATCAACCAAATAAACAGTACGCTATTTTTGGATAATGGGGTAAACAATGAACTATTGGAATGCCTTAAAAAATATATGAAGTATTTATGATGTGGTATGATTAATCATATTACATAATATTACAATCAATATTACCATAGGATTAATTGTGATAAGAAAACTAAAAAGTGTTTTAAATGTGGTTTGATGGGGAATTATGAAAATACATACCCAAAGAATGATTTGAATGATGGGTGGAAACAATTCTATATGTAGAAAGGTTTACTGAAATCCTTTCTGGCCACTTTAGAAGATGCGAAGACATCTGACAAAGTGGTATTAGGTACATTATTTTTTTACTCATATTTTTCTAATCCCATGTCTAATATGGGGTCTACATATTTCATAATTTCTGAAACTTTTGTAGAAAATTGGAAATTTCACCTCACAAAATGATACCATAGCTTATAGTAACGACACTTGGGTAAATAATAAAGTAGAAAGAAATTATTATAACCATAATGATGATTTCATGGAAAATAATTTCCTAAAACCTTTTTTTTCAATTATAGAGTTTGATGTTACTATGGGAATTGATTGGATTTATGTTCATCATGCTAAGATTTATTGTAGAGGTACACAATTTTTCTTTTAGAATGAGGTTTAGTTTGTATACAATAATGAGCCCATACCATTCGTTACATATTAAGAAGCTGAGATACTATTAAAATGTGGAAATTAAATTTAGGATTAAACTATTCATAAAAACAGGGGAACTGTTCAGATTAATGATGATCTAGTTGTAAATGATTTCTTAGAAATTTTTTATAATGAGTTTTCTTGTGTTATACATGATTGTGAAGTTAAATATATTATTGAAATAGATCTAGATTCTATGATAATTTTAAAACCCCCTATCAAATGGATGATGTTAAAATTATAGAATTAATAAATCTGTTTCCTAAATTGATTGATAAAAATTAAATTCATCTTATGGGGTGATCTAATTTTGATCAATAAAATAAATGATTACTCCAAGAGACATCGACTTGATTATAGATCATTGAATAACATTTCTATATAGAATAACTAACTAGTCCTTTAGATAGATGACTTGTTTGATCTGAATTAGGGAGGTCAGTAGTTTTCTAAGACTAACTTGAGATATGGGTACCAATAGCTAAATTTTAAAGAGAATAAACTTCCAAAAACAATTATCCAAACTAGACATAAAAATTATTTTTTTTAATTCCCTTTGGTTTGATAAATTCACCTTCTATACTCATGGATCTTATCAATAGAATATTCCATTAATATTTTTATGTGTTTTTTATTTTTTATTGATGATATTTTTGTATATTAAAAAATTATGAGGATCATTAAAATAATTTAAGGATTATTGTAAAAATAATTAAACAAAATAAGTTATATGGGAAATCTAGAAAATTTTATCCATAGTTGAAATATATTTCTTTTATTGGGAACATTTTAGATAATAATTTCATAACATTTGGTCCCTAAAAAATGTGGTTAATGAATCCAATAGACCTACTGATGTAATTAATCTTTGTAGTTTTCTTGCAATAGTATGATATTACATGAATTGTATTTAGAAATGAGCATTGTTATAGTGAAAGGTAACTATGTTATCATGAAAATGGGTTAAATTAATTTGTAACAAAAGACTATGATGTCTGTTTTTAGGAACAAAAAATATGATTTGTGAACATTGTTGTTATTTATATTCCATCGAGAAATTAAGAGTTTTTCTTCAATAATTAAACTTCATTAAAGGGACCTAGTTTAATTATGATGCATAATGATCAGGTAATTGATTATACATTTAGAAAACTAAAAGCACTGTGAGATTAATTATCCCATGAATGATATGGGATTAGAATCTATGGTTTTTTATTTAAAAATATAGTGATATCATTTATATGGTTCCAAATTAGTAATATAAACTGGCGATATATGTTATAAGTATTTATTCAATCAGAAGGAATTGAATAAGAGATCGAGAAGATGTATTCAATAGATAAAAGATTATGATTTCATGATCCATTAACATGTAACAAATGATAAAATGTTAAATATTCCTTAATTCAAAAAAATTATGCATCCTTAACCTTATCATGTGTGGAAGGTGAACCTTTTATTAATGAGGTGATGAATTTTATCCTATACTTTTTGGGTGGAAGAAATTGATTTGTTTTGTTTCAGGTGATAGTATAGACTTCTATGTAAAATAGAATTTAGAAAAATTATAAGGTGGACTGTGAGTTTAATAAAAATTTATAATATTTTAAAAGTTTACTCTTTTAGAATTTGACATTGATAAAGATTGTGTTTTGAGATTTTGGAATATATTATGTGCGCCTTCTAGTACCTAGTTAATGAATGAATTATTATGTGAATCTAATGGTTCTCTTTTTTCAATTCATCCTAGTAGCACTAGGATGTACAAAGACCATTAGGGGAATTACTAGTGGGGTGGAATGAAAAGAGTTATTTCAGATTTTACCAACTTTTCAAAAGGATAAAAAATAATTAATACTATGAAATGGGATTCTTTATATATTTCTAGTTCTAGAGTTGAAATGGAAAAAATTATATTCATGGAATTTGTGGTGATACTATCGATGACTTTTCAAGGTAACAATGAGATTTGGGATTTTTTTATTGACCAAAAAATCAATAGATTTTATTCTTATTCATGATATTGTGTCATTAGATCAGCTCTCTCGGTTGAACCTCAAAGGGATAGTCAGGTTACATATAGTTATTCTACACATTGTTTCTAACTGTAATCCCAGGTTCACTTCAAACATTTTGAAAGGCCTTTAGAAGTAATTAGAAACATAACTTAATTTCAACATATCCTTTTAACCCCAATCTGATGGATACACTTAGAAAAAAATTCAGACCAAGGAATACTTGCTACATGCCTATTCAATGGATTATCCGGGATGTTGGGATCAACATATTTTCATTAGCTTATTTTTCATATAATAACAGTTTCCAATCTACTAAAAATATGTAACCTTTTGTGGTATTATATGGAATGTGGTGGTGAACTCATGAAATTTTTGATTAAGATGGGAAATGGATGTTAATGGGACCAAAATTAGAATAGTAAGTGGATGAAAAATTGAATATGATCCATCGATATATGAGGAAAAAACCAAAGAAAAAAATGTTTTCCTACTAACCATAGAAATGGTCTTTCATTGGAGGTAGGCAGTCATGTCTTTCTTAATGATTCTCCATAAAAAATAGTGATGTGTTTTGGTAATAAAGGCAAGATGAGTCCATAGTTCATTGGACCCTATGAAATCCTAGAGAAATATGGGTTCTTTTCTTACTGAGTGGCTTTTCATCTCTGTTTTTTCCAAGTAAATAATGTTTTTCATGTTTCAATGTTAATAATGCATGTTCCAAATTCATTTTATTTTCTAATCACTGAGATTGATTAGTTTTAAGATAACCTTTCATATGAGAAAAATATTATTCAAATTATTTAAAATGGAGAGAAAGTATTATCGAATAATTTAATTCACCAAGTTAAGGTTTTGTTGAAAAAACACATAGTGGAATATGAAACATGTAAATTTTTAAATTCAATGATGGATACATATCATCAATTGGTTAATATGTAAATAAAATTTGTGAGGAAAAAATTTCTATAATGCAGGCAGAATTTAACAACCCATGTACTTATAAAATAATTTGTTTTCATTCTAGATTAAAATGTTTAATTAATGAAAAAACAAAAATGAAGTAAGTTTTATTTATAAAAAATAAGGAATCTATAACAATAAAGTATTAACCTCAACTATGAGAGTATAAATAATATTTATGAATCTTATAATTTGAAATATGATATATTTATATCATGGAATAAGTAAATAAATGTTTGGAAAATTATAAATTATGTGTTGGTATTTATTTGAAACATAAATGTTCATTTAAAAATTTCATAATTAGTATATTTAGGTAAAAGAAAAAATAAATTCATCAAATAGATTCATAAATTAATATTTTTTTGTATCATGATTATAAGACAATTTTATGAGACCTTAATGCTTTTTTCAATGTGTCTTAAAATCATTTATAATTTTAATATTATTGTTTTTAAAATAAACTATGATTTTAATAAAAAATTAATTATATCAAATTATTTATTTTTTAAATGAACCAGAGTAAATATATTAATTATACGCATTACAAATGGATTTGGTGATTTTTTTCTTCTAAAATACATGATTTTTTAGTGAATAGTAAAATATCGTAGTTTTTAGTATATATACATTATAAATTACATACAATATTTTTTTTAAATCATTGATGTTTTAATAACCATAATTGATAATTCCAAGTTATTATTTCAATATATGGGGTGATAATTCTCAATCTATTCATAATGTTGAGGCAAAATAATAAACTGATTAAAAAATACTCAAAACACCCCTCTCCTCCACTATAAATACCACCTCTCACCATATCTTCTCCTCACACCTCTAAATCCAAGAAGAATTTCCAAATTATACCCAATACTCTTACTAATTATATCAATCTCGTATAGTATCCCATTTCATAAAGGTAATTCTATATCCAATATTCCTAAGGAGGTTCTCAAGGAGAATTATTCTAGACGTAAAGTTCTCTTTCATTTTCTTTTATTTTTCTCAAATTATTTTCTTTTTTAATTATCTCCTCACCTCTCCACATCTAGTCTCATAAATATACATTAATTTTATTTTGCTAACATAATATCGATCATCAAACCTCTCCAATTCCCATCTAATTCTATAAAATAAAAGTATCATTCATGATTTGTCGATTCACCATCCATGTGGAAGATGAATTTTCATTTTCCTTTACCATATTCATGGATATTCATATAATTATTATTAATGGTTAAGAAAAATTATATGTTTATAAAAACATTTTAAATGTTCTAGATCAAATTTATCGACATAACATTAAATAAACAAAACTAGTCTTTGATGGACATAAAAACCCGCCATAAATAAAAACCATTATCAGTAATGGTTTGTCTAATGAATCACCATAATATCAAAAACAATTATAACTGGTATCATTTAAAATTATGAAATCATATAAATGTGATTTTATTCCACTTCTAGAGTTTTTCTTCCATTTAACAATAATATCCACACTAAACCAACCATGAAATAAACTCACCTAAAATAATAAAAATAACAAAATACTATTAATAAATTGGTCGAAATATTTTATTAATGGATCATATCAGGTAATATAAATATTAATATAGTTAATTAATAAATTTATAACACCATTTAAACCATTATAAAGGTCTTTTGAACACTTTTTATGAATTTAAATAAGAGGTACGGTACTTTTCATTAAAAATCCTCTTTAACATTTCTATTTTGACATGATTCAAAATGAATGTTTTTATGATTCAAGAATTATTATTTTATGATTTTTCTTGTCATTAGGAATTTTTTATGATTATGGGGTTTTCTATGATATCCCTCTTATTCATTAGGTATGTTTATGTTTGATGTTGACCATAATGGTTATTCAAAGTGTGATTGTGACGGTCTGATCATATAGTAGATCTGAGGGTTACATTATTAGATAGTCAGGAGGGTTACAAATCATAAAGTATTGGTGAGGTTTAAAATCCAATGTAATAATGGTAATAATGTTATTCCCCAAGATTCCTAAATGATTTATTTATTTTTTATATGTTTTATGAAATCCTCATTTTTTCACAAAGCAAGTATGTGTTACTTTTAATGATGAGAAGTTTATCTGTCATGTGTTTGTAATTATTCATTTACTATTAGTTTTATTTCCTTATTTTTATGTCACATACTATGTTTTTTTCTAATACAATTTAAAAAAATCACTGGGATTATGGATTGGTAAGGGAAAGAAAGTAGAAAATATGACTATTTTGACGAATTTTCATGAGAAGAATTCATGTTTTATTAAAAAGAATTATGTAATAAATAGATATTGGTTTATTAATAACCACTTTGTATTATTATGGGTTGTTATGTAATAATTATAACCTTATTTTATAAAAAAATAAACCAAAATATATATTTGTGATTTTATTAATGTGAATTCTAGTTGAATTAACGATATTACTTAATGTTTAAGGCCATGTACTCTTAATTAGCCTCTTTAATCCTCACATTTCATTCATATACATTATAACGATTATTACGCATAAACTTGGTAGATTTCAGCCCCATTTTCATGGAATAAACATTTTCATTTAGATATTATATCTTGTGATTTCTGTCATTTATATCTACTTTAATAAATATGTTTTTATAATATGTGAGGGGAGAACTACTTCCATGTGGAGGAAATCTGACTATAATTTCATAAATCACCTCAACTTTCCAAGATATAAAAAATGTATGATTTATTTTCTTACTTACAGGGAAATTCATTGTTTATATAATTGGAAGTCCATTGATATTTAAATAATTTTGATTCTCTAACTAAAAATAATAATAATTTTGGTGGAACCTGACTATCATTGATATAACATTTAGTGCCAATATCTATTGAGATAACTGAGAAGAGGAGGGTGTGTATCATTGATCCATTTATTTTTATGATTATTTCATTTAAAAAAAATATTGTTGGATAAACCTTTCTCATAATAGATAATATGATATTAAATAAATAAAATTAAGATTTATAAAATTTCCTTAAATATAATATTCTACACGTTTCAAGGATTAAGTCATGTTTTGATGAATGAATTTCACACTATAAAATGTTGTGTATAAGTAAAATATTTTTATTTAAAATATATAAAACAAATATCTTTGAATTATTTTACCTCTAGTGAATATATAATCTACCTCTTGAATCATTCTTTATAATATATCCCACAAGTTGAAGATATCACTCAAAATTCCTATTTCCATATACATATGGGGTATTTTTGTTGCCTCCTAATAGTTCATCAAAGGTTCTCCCAACATTCATGTATTTGGTCTTCCATTAATCCTATATCATATTTTAGTGTTTCTAATAATCATCTTATTATTTTAGTCCTCATATATAGATTATCAGAGGTATTTCTCATCGTTAGAAAAATTATTCTTCTAATAATAATATACTATCATAGATCACCGTAATATTTTCCTTCTTATCCATTTTTCTTCAACATCAATAGTGTTGTAGAAAAATCATCTATATATCTTCTTGGTCACCATAAACGAATCAAATGTATTATTTATCATAAAATTATCTATATTTATTCGAAAAATATTTTTCCATCTATTGGTAAATGAGTTCACATTCATTATAATCAATTGTTCTATGTTGATTTTTGTATGTTATTTTTAAGACTCGCAATCCTCAATCCCTTTTATCATTTGTCTCTATCTTTTTTTATAATCATATAAATATCTTCTCAATATTTTTATATATATGAATTTTAAAACTTGAATATAATTTCATTGGTGAGAGATATTCTTATTTAAACCATATTTTATTTGATCCAAGGACTCAGTTTCGAAAGCAATGTAGGACTAGAGATATAGGTTTTATAAAATATCCCTGACATATTAAAATTTATATCATTATGAATCCCAGTTCAATGGAGCATGGTTCCATGAGTCATTATATGGAACTTCCTTTATCGTATAACATCTTCCTTTTCCTCCTTATAAACCATCATTCAATGATCCATGAAGTAAGGGTTTGTTAGCATGAATCAACATTTTTATCATAATTATGACACATAAATCAATGAATATAAATTCACTACATCATCTAAATTATTATTCAAATAAAATTAATTATATAATTTCTCTCAATTTTTCCTTAACTAAATATATAAGTGAAATGATTACTACATGGGTGGATCTTACACCGCTCTACAAAGAAAAATATTATAGTGATTCATATGTTGATGGTTTTGTGTTTATTAATTCAAATGTAGTTGACTCTTATATTAATCATTATAATCTATATGATATTTCTCATAAATACATTAAATGAATGATTTTTATTGGAATCTATATTTCTTATACATAGATTGAATGATGCATATGTATGAATTGATGACTCTTATGCATATCCATCTGACTCATAATTTGATCTTGAGTCACTCATAAGTAGTCATCCCTTTTCCAAAATATCAAAGATCCATGTTGAGATGAATCTCACATTCCCCATATATGGGTCCTTCATTTTTGAATTTTTGAATTTATCCATGAATATATATACATAAATCCATATCCCCCAAAATGAACATAGGGACTTCTCTAACACCTTAAATCCATCCAAACTGGTTTAACAACATTATAAAATTGTTTAATACATTATACAATGATTTTTTTCATTATTTCATAAAAATCATTGATTTTTAATTGACATTAGAAGGTATCATAATAATTCCAACTCCATCTAACCTTTTTATTTCAAAATATTAATTCATCACTATCCCCACTAGATTGCTTATGAAAAACCCCTTCAAAACTATTTCTGGTAGTGTCTTCTCCATCATCACATGTATTTAACATTATAATCAATGTAATAATAACATATTATATATATCACGAACTAATTAATCAAATTTTTAATTATTATTATTATTATTATTTCACTATATGTAATTGTTTAGTGAATATTTTTAAATATTCATGTTATTCTCTTATTTATTTTTAATATGTATTGTGATAGTATTTGTTATTTTAGGGAAAAAGGATCCTCATTATGTTGTTTAGATAGTTTATTGTTGTTATTAGATACTAGTCTATTGGGAGACACACATGAGGTCTTTTGATAATAAAAACAGATAAATTGGATTAATCTCTATATTTTTCCATTTAAATAAGAAAAAATAATATTTTATTGTTTTTTACGTGACAATTAAATCACCTGTTTTTATATGTAATATTTTTTCACCAAAATCATACTAAGAACCACCTTAATAAGTTATCTTATAAAATCATGTGTGGGGAATATGAGACACAACCAATTTACAATAGGTAGGATGTGATAATTGAAAAAAACCATCAAACATGATTAAATTATTGTATTTCTAGATTAATTGTCTATATTTTCGTATGATAGGTAGGTGAAGTGATCTATTTAACATACTTATAAATTTAAATTCATACATAACAATCATTTATTGATGAATCCAATGAATTTTGTGTAAATAAATAAATATCATTAATATTTTTTAGAAAAAATATTTGTATTTCTAAAAATTAAATTCTGGGGGGAACCTATCATATCTTTAAAGATGCATCCTGAGTAAATATGGTAGTCCATGTACTATATATTAATAGATAATATTATTATAATGAACAATATATCTTTTCCTAAAATCATCAATTAATTTTATCAACTCAAAGAGACTTAGTGTTTCTCAAATAATGAACTATGATCAATGTTCTATCAGTGAAACATTAAATATGAGGATCTAAAACTGAAAATAATTTTAACAAGTTAGGTCCCTTATGAGTTAAATGGTAATCCTTTTAGGTAGTCAACAAATTCTCCTTTTATATTCAATAAAATAGTGATTAGTGTTTTATAAGTAGTATGTGAATTTGATTATAGTGAAATTTATCAATGATATCATGATATATTGAAATACTTTTTAGTACCATCTAATTCAATAATGGTTTATATTAATATCGATGAGATAAAATTAGTTATATGAAAAACAAATAGTTGGAAATTTGGATACAATAGGTTACATTCCTTGGTCATCTTACTACCATGTATTCAATGTATGTTATCCCATCAATTTGTAATGTGGTTAAAAGATTTCCAATATAAAAAAATATACCAAAAAATAATAGCTTCTTTAGTCTTTTAGTTATTTGAACCAAAATTCCAACATAATTTTTGAAAGGGTTTTCCACATGGAATCTAGAACATCTCCCCTTATTCTAGTGGATAAATACTTGTGGT
Source organism: Viscum album (assembly GCA_963277665.1). Taxonomy (NCBI): domain Eukaryota; kingdom Viridiplantae; phylum Streptophyta; class Magnoliopsida; order Santalales; family Viscaceae; genus Viscum; species Viscum album. Next base: position 1,224,154,047 of record OY728162.1, read on the forward strand.
TGGGTCTTAATAATGTTGGTGGGAGACTATTCTATATAATATAAAGATTGAGGGTCATGCCATGATCTATTAAAAAATTTTCATTAATTATCCATAAGAAGGACATCCAATAATCCATTAATTATAAAATAGAAATATGATAGGGACCTCTATCTAAATAAGGTACCAATATAAAAAAAATAGTAGTAGATATCATGGAATAATATAAAAATTGGAATATTGGAATGTACAAACACTTTTCATTAACAACAATTACACATTCTTCTAATCTAACTCACAAGATCAAACTAATCCAATCAGTAGTCACTATAGCCTGGTAGACCATTATCGTCTTCCTAGATCCTAATGAAACTTTTATAGTGAATGAAAACTGGATGATCTACCCATATACATAGAAACAATTTTCATGTAAATGGGCATGAGGTGAGTCCAAAAACCATATATAATTCCCAATTTCCCTAAAAATAATGAGCATGGTTATGATCAAGTGGATAAGATTGAAGAAAATAAAACAACATGGTTTTCAAGATTTTGATACTCACTAACCCAAAAATTATGACACAAAAACTAAATAAAAAATAAATTTCATGTCATCGGGTTTCATCTATGCTACCTCTATCCCCGACCATACTTGCTTCAAACCATTCCAGTGTTTCTCTAAAAATGTTACCCAACAACTTAGTGGAACCAAGTACATCCTTGAAACAAGTATCTAAATATTATACCAATGTCAGTGAGTGATGGAGTGTGTTCGAGTTTGTGTTATATGATACCAATGAATATCCATCTATTGAAAAATTACTTGTGTCCTATCAAATAAAATAATACAGTATTGGACTCAGAAAATTGATCATTAATGAATGTTCAGCGAATCCCATTATAGAACTTGTGAATCCATGGATCATTTTCATGGAATTGAAATCATTCTTGGAATCCAAATGGGATGGTGACATCTCTTATCCAAAGACCAATGGAGAATCTCATTGTTATTTCAAACTATACACATATTCCAATTGTGAGGGTTGCATCCCTTATCCCCAATTATTAAAATCATTACCATCGAAATATAACCCAATAGCATAAGAAATCGAAGTAACTCATCCATGCAATTCCAAAACAGTTTCCAATTTCGATCTAAGGGGTATTTTCAAAAGGAATTGGATATAAGGATTTGGTGTGATGGCCACATACAAGTACTTTCTCGAAGTAATACGATATAAATGCATACAACTCAATGGAAATTGTGTCCCACCAAAATAATCTCATAATATCATGTTTCACAAGGGTTGGACAAATACCTGAAACCATCTCAGATTCAAGAGTCCATCCTCATAGGTGTATGAATTGTCATCAATCTAATAGAAATTTTTGTCTCAAAAAAAATTCTGTTATTATATGGAATTATATATACCTATTAATAGCCAAATACTACATGTACCCACTCTAGAGTCATCTTATAACTAGGTACCCATTGAGGACCCCAGTGTAACATAATGACATAGACACCCATAATGGATTAAACACTCATATATTAATCTATTGATGTGAAACACTTTTTTTGGTTATAATGTCCCCCAGCATATGATTGGGTCCTTTAGACCTATCTCTACCCTCAAAGGGGTCTATAACATCCACTAGTTATAACCCAAAACTATAAGACCAATAGAAACTCACATCGACCAATACTCAAAACTTATATAATTATGAGTCATGTATCTCATATTATAATCATAACATGGGTAACATAAAAAGGAACTCATTCTTTAGAAAATACAGCATCACACACAAATATTCAAGATGACCAAAAAATCAATAATTCTCATATGGAATTTATTTAGACCAAATGTAAAATTATCCTATTAATCCATTTAAAAAGTCATCTCTTGTAATATTAGTAAATATCAGACCATAAGAAATGTCACATATACATATTCATTAGAAACATCAATTATTATTTTTGAAATCAGCTGTCCAACCCATTTCTCAACTCCCCTACCTTATTTTGAAATTCCACTTGGTCCTACTCAATTTTCGAAATCATAATTTTAAAAAGGAAACACATTTATCATTCCAAATAAAATGTGTGCATCTATCTAGTGCATAAATAGGGTTTTGGATCTTTTTCAACAAATCCTCCCCCATCGAGCCATTTCAGAATCAACATGGCATTATTTGACTATTAATATGATGTGCATCCCTCCAAATATATATCGTTATTTTACAATTCATGTAATGCGTACATAGATATAATATTGATGGAAGGTGATCAGAAAGTCACTAATAATATAAGAAACTCAAACAATGTTAATGATATTAACTTCAAATATCTTTTAATTATTTATATAACCATCACTACATTAAATCATTCAATTGTCTCATAATCTCCCTTACCCTAATCTCATAAACTAACACCATCAAATTAATTAATATCCAAATAAAATAAAAATTCCTACCTGAAAAAGCAGAAACAAAACTCCCTAAGTAAATTCATTATATTGGATCCACAATTAATAGGGTGTGATATACTGTTGATACCTACATGGACCTAGGATAAAAAATCCCAAAATAATGATCTTGAATCAATGGTTAGATTCTCATGAAATCTCATGGAACCCTAATGGAAACAAAATTACAGTGTACCTCACATAATATGATGATTTATGACCTTCTTACATCCTCTATGGACCTTGTCTATGAGACACATATGAAATCCTCATTGATTGCTATGATTTTTCCATGATCTTGTGAATTATTCACTCTCAAAACCTTAATATCCAAACTAAAATAAATTTTTTATGAAGAAGAGATATTAAGGGAATAATATATGATACCATCATAAAGAACCACCCTCGAATCACCTGGAGCAGAGGTTCTAAAGGCAAGGGAGAGGAGATCCAAAGAGGGGTATCCCTCTTCCTTTAGTTGATAATTAATAAGGGAGAATTAAAGGATTACCAAAATAAAATCTATAACAAAATTGTAAAAATTTATTCAAAAATAATTCTATATATAGGTTTCATGGTGTGAAAAAAGGGTTTATTCAATCAATCCTCTTCTACCTGAGGGATCACCTACCCCCGCCCCCCCCCCAATAATTTGACTGTATTGACCATATGTTTACACTGTTATCATTCATGGGTAATTTCCCTTCCCCCCAACTACCTAATTCAGGTTAGAACAAACACAATTAAATGTTAATCACTGCATCAATGTATTGAATCTATTAATTTCTAGAATCCTGACCATCCACATTTTATTATAAATTAGCTAAAATACAATAGAAACATACCAAGACAGAAACCAAGACTAAACAAAAATTCTATGTAGTTCTGAACACTATTAATCTCAATATTAGTCTTGGTTCTCAAAAAGCACCCCTCAAAAAAAATCCATTTACTTTTAATTTTGATAACTTATCAAAAAGGAAGGTTTCCAAAATTCCCCACCCTAAAACATGTAATCACTATGAAGGACTACAATCAATTCAATAAAATGACCTCACTTATCCCAATAACTAAATAACCACTAACCAATATCAATATATGTGTAAATATTAAACATACTTATACAATAAAATGCAGAAACCAAACAAACTAGCCATATTTTACCAAAAATTCTTAGTTTATCCTCATAAAACCTAAAATCCTTCCTCAAAAATAATCCATATTAACTGTAACACCCCAGGTAAATAAATAATATGACATTTTTATATTTATCCCTTTTTGTGAGTAAAAATTTAATATTAATTTAAATGGAACGCTATGCCCGACGGCTTACCCAATATGCAACAACGAGTTCCTTTGAAATCTTACGTTGCACTCTAACAATAAAATAATTTTATTTTAAATAGTAGTTAACACCTAGCCTTTGTAATGATGGGAATGAACAAAACTAACTAATAAATGATTATATATGTTTGTCAAATATTTTTACTTTTTACAATAAATTTTATAGGATTAAGAATGCGAATGAATCCAATTTTAAGCGTAAACATTCTAATATTCTTTAAAAGGTAGATTAACCGCCTTTTGATGGAGAACCTATTTGAAATCCACTTTTTGACAATTTTATGTGTTATATTTGACAAAATAAAATTCTTCTTTAGAATCAGGACATCAAAAGTTACTTTGTGTTAATTTTTGGTATTTTTCTGATAAAGTTCATTTTTTAATGAATAGTGAAAAATGTTGTATTTTAATTCAAAACCTCTTTTTAATCTAATTTATTTATATGATTAGATTATCTTTTGAATTGGTTTTAAAGTGAAATTAGAATATATTTTTACCATTTAATCCAACAGTGGTCATTGGAATTAATTTCACTTTGAAATTGGACTTAAACTAGTGTCAATCTTTTAATAGATATTGTTTCTTAAAAACACGCTATTTGTTTTGACAGTGGGAATTGATTATTAAATTAATTGATGCAACTTATATGTATTGAATTTTGTAAAATGGACAGCATTTTCGAATTTTTAATATCAAATATAGCTTAGGGTGAATTGTTTTTATTTTTCTGAAAAACTTCAATTTTTGATGAATAGTGAAACCACTAAGTGGTAGTTAAAAAACAGATTTTTCATTTAAATGAAACTTTACCACTTCTGTGATTTGATTTTCAAAAATCCTACATACATGGTTGTAATTATAAATTAAAATTTGGTTCAATGAGATTAAAATAATTTTTTGGTGAATAGTAACTTTTAAGTTTTAATCGCGATTAGAGGTAATTAGTGTAATTTAAGGTAAAAATAAAGTTTTAATAATATGAAATGACCTAGACACATGTCCTAACCTCATTTTATGTGTCATGGACAACCAATAAAATCCATGGGTCAACTTGGGGACCCCATGGAACCACTTTGGTAGGAAAATGACATTAATATCTTTTTATTTAAAGTTAAAATTAAAATGTCACAAACATGTGTTGTTTTACTAAAATAATTTTTTCATGGGGTTATACAAGTCATATTTTTTACTATAAATATTCATTATAAATCTAAAAATATTTCCTACATCATGATATTTTTTTATAATTTTTAGACACTAAATAAATTAAATTATTTATGACACCATGATGATGCAGCGATTACCTCATTATTTAATGATTTAAATAAAATGAAAAGATAATGTAAAATATAAGACCTAAACTTGTCACAAACCAATTTTATGGGTGTATTTAGAAATAGAATCACCTCATCCTCTAAATATATCATTTTTGGACCTTTAAAATCCGAAAAACATTATATAATAAAGTAATATACTATAACTTTCCAAGAGTGCCCCTCCTCTCCTCTTATAAAAGGCCCCCACCTCTACCACATTACACACACCTCTCAAGCCTTTGGCTCAGCCAACCCCTATCCATTTCATCTATACACATCTCTATATTCATCATTTGAGCCTCACCTTAGGCATAACCCTTTCCAAGGAAGCCTTTGAGCTCAAATCAAAGAGAGTTACCCGATTTAAAGGTAATGTCGTCCCTTGTGTTCTTTTGTTTTATTTTGCTTCTCTGAACCCCTAAAATATTTTTATTACTTTTTTTTGTAACAACAAAAGTATATTAAATATACTATGATGTTTTTATAAGAATTATTAGAGCTAAACTTTCACACACCTCCGTCTAATGGTTAAAGAACATACTGTTTCTGTGGATGGTGAATTACTGCCTCACGAAACGATGATTGTTCAATATTATTTTAACACCTTCAAAGGTGGCCATTAAGATGTCAATATATTTATATATGATATATAATATGTTTATGTTTTCCTTAAGCTTATGTATTTTTCATTTATGTCATACCTTTATGGTTTCCATTATGGGTAAGCGCGATATCTTCATTTTAGAAAGGGCGGACTACCGCCCCTCAAAGTGATTTGATTCGTTAATGCCATATGTGGGACGTATAAAGGATATAATTAATGGTATTACATATGATATCATACTGGTATTATAATATACCTTTATATAATTGTTATTTAATTCCATTTAATACAAAAAAAAAGAAATGAAAGTAGTGTTCATGCGTACGTACAGCTTACCGTCTCCATGAACGGTACATTTCATTTCTTATCTCTAAATGTTATGTACTATTATAAGTACATATATATAATGGATATATATGTAATATATTACATATAAATGATGTATAAAATTCTGAAATTATAATATATATATCTCTCATTTTTTTAATTCCATTAATATGACAAAAAAATGAAAGTAGCATTCATGCGTACGTACGGCCTACAGTCTCCATGAACGGTGCTTTTAATTTTTTATCTCAAAATTATATAGAATAGTATAAAATGAATATATACTAGATATATATGATATTTAAAACATCAATACTATTCTGTATATGATGTACCTATAACTACATGGAAAATTCGTTTTCAACAGGTTTGATTTTTACTCATGTACCGAACATCGACAAAAACATCTGATATGAACTCACTTTATTAACCAATTATTATAACATTATAATATGTGATATGAACTGAATAATAATCTTTAAAGGAGGCCCTTAAAAAATTATAAATTGACCCAATTTAATTATTCAGGAGATTAGAGAACGATCGAGTCATGTCAGACACGAGGTAAGGGATCCTACTCCACTCTTTATTTTTAAGTACTTTCTTTTATGTCATTCCATTTAAGCTCATCTTTCTTATGATTTGGATATTATTTTATATTAATCTTACAGTACTTTTTATGTTCATATGATTAGATACCCTATTTTATCTCATCAATCCATTTTGGAAGTTTTGAGTGGCGCCGTTCGGCTACCGAATTTTCTTAGGGATCCTACCCATCTCTTTCTTTTGAAGTACTCCCTTTTATGTCATTTCTTTTAAGCTCGTATTTCCTATGATTGGGGATGTTATTTTATATTCCTAATTCTGTAATTTTTATGTTCATATTATGAGAGACCCTATTTGATCTCATAAATCCACTTTTGAAAGTTTTAAGTGGCACCGTTAGGCTGCCGAGTTTTCGTAAGGGATTTTTTATCTCACTTTTATTCCCGTGATATTTATGCTACATTTGCCACCATTTCCTTTGAGTGGTATATGTACTGCCCATTATTTTACTCCTTGTGTAATATAATTTCTTTTATGAGTATTTACATCAATTTTGTATTGTCCTTCTTTCATGGGGTGTATGTTTCGAATGATACCCAAGTCGATAAGGGAACCTTTCACCCTCCTCTTTTTAAAAGATTTCTTTTGTTGGGTATTTTAATTTACATATTGTAATGTTGGGATATGTTCCTCTATATCCTTATTGATGTAAATTTTATGTCCAAGTGATGAGTTACCCTTTTTATCTCTCATCAACTCATTTTCTGAATTTTGAAGTGACGACATTAGGCTGTCGAATTTTTTGCAACGGAACTTCTTAACCCAATTTTGATTCTTTGGGATAAATTTTCACTCCTTGAATATGTCATTCTATGAATATGTTTGAATAACCTCAGATTGTTTTACACTTAATATCCACTTATATTTGGTGTATTCGTTTGTCGCACATAATTATGTAATTGATTTATCCTTAATCCAAGGATACCGTATTTGTATGGGACTTCGTCTCAATCTCTTTTCATTGAGGCATATTTTTTTTTATACACAACCTTATTTTATACGGTGTATAAACCCCTTTTTCTTTTATATTTATCCAAAAGGAATATTTTTTTATACGAATCATTTTACTAAAAGACAAAAGGGAATGTTTTTGTCGTACGTATGCGGAGACAACGACTTCTCTGTCGTCGTGACCATTATTTGAGTTTCTACTTCATCTACAAGCCATACCTTTTTTAGAAATGAAAAATAAATACCATATTTTACTTTTCGTTTATTTTGGTATTGAAAATGGTTTTCATAATGTTTTTATATCAATGTGTTGTATTGATATCTTGTGATTGAAAAGTGGAAATGTTATGTTTCCTTTATGCATGTTTTATGTGATACGATTATGTTATGGTTCTTGGGAATTATTATGATGATGGGTGGATCCGGGATAAACTAAGGGCAGGTGAGCCTGATATAGCTCTCCAATGCATTGGGTAACTCGAAGGGGCTAAACGTTGAGGTTTCTCCAAAGAGATTTAAGGAATATACTGTGATGGGTATTCCAAACGTAACCAAGAGGGTTACTCCCTACGTAAGAATGTTATGAATGCCTCAAGTTACCTTTATGCCTTATGATTTCTATGATTTATTAATGATTTGATGAGGTATGTTAAAATGCTTATGTTTTATGAGTAAAGTATGATTTCATACATGGACTAATGTTTTCTTTTTATACTTTTATATCCCTTACTGATATTTTTATGCTCATCCCAAGTTTTTGAAATGTTTTTCACAGGTCAAGGGAAAGGTTCATGATATGATGATAGTGTCAAGGAAGTGTCAAGAAAGAATCCATGTTTTATTTTAAATATGTTTCTATTAATGGAAAAAAAATAATTCTATCTTTTATGTAACCACTTTGTTTAAATGTGGAATGTAATTCATGATTTATGATATAATTCTATAAAACTATAAACCTGAAAAGATCCTCACTGTGAATTATTCATTTAATTCAATATTAAGTAAGTTTTAAGGCCAGGGCTTTATAGTTGGTATCAGAGGTCGGTTTAGATAACTTTAGAGGTTAGGGTATTTTCTAAGCATAAGTGAAATTACCATAATGGATAGGATTTCAGAAAGAATCATTGTTTATAGATAAAGTGAATGAGTAAGTATATCTTAGTGTTTATCTTCCTCCCTAGTACATGATAATTTTTTTGATATACTCACACTGACAATTTTGGTTTTAGTAAATGGATGGATCTAGGAGGCACCAAAGTGACAATGGGTTTGAAGGAAACTGTGGTGGTTCTCTGATTAAGAGACCGGATGAAATGGGGGATTCAATGAGGAAACTCATGGTTGTTCTAAACCAACTATCAAGGAGTCATGATCAACCACTTGAACCTTGGTAAGTACTGTAATGTATCATGTAAGAGATGACCAATCGATGTAGAAGCTCAGGTATTAACTATAATGATAACCATTAGGGTTTATATGATCCTTAATTTTGAAGAAATTATGGGTTACTATATGTTATGATGGAATATGAATGAATTGAGATAAACTTGAGGTTAAAACATGTTAGGGTTATTTTTAAAGTTTTATAAAAAGGACAACACGCAGACCGTGTGACAACCTGTCATGTCGGACAAAGCTACAGGAATCGAACCCACAACCAAAGTGCGACTGGTATTTATCACCTACCACTGGACTACGTGAAGTCCCTAGTTAGGATGACTTATTATTTTTAGTTAGATGATTTTATTAATTACGAGTATGTTTATTTTGTGTTATCTATGGAAATCATTAACCTATCATGGAGGATATGTGATTAGGTTAATTACTTTTCAATATGAGACTTTAAGAGTAACTGTTGTTATTTGGAGATAAATGTTAAGGTTTATCTTGGAAGACTGTGTGATTAAATCCTTCAAATATTTGGGTTTCAATCTTAGTTTGGTTTACTTTGAATAATTTTATGGACAAATTGTTTATCGAATGGTCTTCGTTGAACTTTGGGTTTTGTTGGAAAAATTTTGCAGATTAAGAATAGATTTTCTTTTTATAAAGGGTTATCCTTTTCTGGATTATTTGATTTTGTTCTAACAATTTTGGTTTTGGTAAGGGTCTAAAGACATGGGAAATATATATTTATCTTTTGTGTATTAGCTAATTCTCTAGGAGTTTATTATAGCTCTCTTAATGTAAACAATTCTTCCTAAATACTCATCATTTGGGGAAGTATGAGTTTGTGTAATAAATCTAGTAAAATTTGAAAGTCAACATGACAAGTAAGTATGTCTCCTTAAGATCAAAAATAAATTCCATAATGAAAAGTAACTTAAAAACAAAAATGTTTTCTGTTAACTTTTCCTACTGGGGAATCGAATACCGTTTAACCCACCACAAGTTTGTGATTTTCTTGTGGTAAACTTTCTCTTAAACATGTTTTCTAACGCTCTCCCTCAGAACATGACCATTTTATTTTTTCTTCCATATCCATGTTTTCATACATGGAATCCTAGTATGGGTTAACTTAGGTGACCTTTGTACTTCTCTTTCTTTATTTTAAAGTGATAGTTTTACTGACTCTTGTTCCGATGTGGGATTTTCAATGATGTTTCCAAGCCCAATTTTAAAATTGTGAAGACGCAATTCCCAAAAGGAGGGAAGGATGTAACGCCCCAGGGAAATAAAGAATATGACATTTTTATATTTATTCCTTTTTGTGAGCAAAATTTTAATATTAATTTAAAGGTAATGCTTTGCTCGATGTCTTACCCAATACGCAACAACGAGTTCCTTTGAAATCTTACGTTGCACTCTAATAATAAAAATAATTTTATTTTAAATGGAAGGTAACACCTAGCCGTTGTAATGAAGGGAATGAACATAACTAACTACAAAATGATTATATATGTTTGTAAAATATTTTTAATTTTTACAATAAATTTTATAGGATTAAAAATGCGAATGAATCCAATTTTAAGCGTAAACATTCTAATATTCATTAAAAGGTCGATTAACCGCCTTTGGATGGAGAACCTCTTTTAAATCCAATTTTTGACAATTTTATATGTTATATTTGACAAAATAAAATTATTCTTTAGAATCGGGATATCAAAAGTTACTTTGTGTAAATTTTTGGTATTTTTCCGATGAAGTTCATTTTTTAATGAATAGTGAAAAATGTTGTATTTTAATTCAAAACCTCTTTTTAATATAATATATTTATGTGATTAGATTATGTTTTGAATTTGTTTTAAAGTGAAATTAGAATATATTTTAACCATTTAATCCAATAGTGGTCATTGTAATTAATTTCACTTTGAAATTGGACTTAAACTAGTGTCAATCTTTTAATAGATATTGTTTCTTAAAAACATGCTACTTGTTTTGACAGCGGGAATTGATTATTAAATTAATTAATCCAACTTATATGTTTTTAATTTTTTAAAATGAAAATCATTTTTTAATTCGTAATATCAAATATATCTTAGGGTGAATTTTTGGTATTTTTCTGAAAAGCTTTAATTTTTTATGAATACTGAAACCACTAAGTAGTAGTTAAAAAACAGATTTTTCATTTAAATGAAACTTTACCACTTATGTGATTTGATTTTCAAAAATACAACATACATGGTTATCATTAGGAAGTAAAATTTGGTTCAATGAGATTAAAATAATTTTTTGGTGAATAGTAACTTTTATGTTTTAATCGCGATTAGAGGTAATTAGTGTAATTTAAGGTAAAAATAATGTTTTAATAATATGAAATGACCTAGACACATGTCCTAACCTCATGGTATGTGTCATGGCAGACCAATAAAATCCATGGGTCAACTTGGGGACCCCATGGAACGACTTTGGTAGGAAAATTACATTAATACCTTTTTATTTAAAGTTAAAATTAAAATGTCACAAACATGTGTTGTTTTACAAAAACAATTTTTACATGGGGTTATACAAGTAATATTTTTGACTATAAATATTCATTAGAAAGATAAAAAGATTTCATACATCATGATTGTTTTTTTATAATTTTTAGACACTAAATAAAATAAATTATTTATGACACCATGATGATGCAGCGATTACCTCATTATTTAACGATTTAAATAAAATGAAAAGATAATGTAAAATCTAAGACCTAAACTTGTCAAAAACCTATTAGATGGGTGGATTTAGAAACCTTATCACCGTATCCTTGCAACAAATCATTTTGGGACCTTTATAATCCGAAAATCATTATATAATAAAGTAATATATTACAACTTTCCAAGAGTGCCCCTCCTCTCCTCTTATAAAAGACCCCACCTCTACCACATTACACACACCTCTCAAGCCTTTGGATCAGCCAAAATCTGACCATTTCATATTTCCACATCCCTATATTAATCATTGAAGCCTCACCTTGGGAAGAATCGTTTCCAAGGAAGCCTTTGAGCTCAAATCAATGAGTGTTACCTGATTTAAAGGTAATGTGTTCCCTTGTGTTCTTTTGTTTTATTTTGCTTCTCCAAACCCCTAAACTCTTTTTATTACTTTTTTTTGAAACAAAAACAGTATCTTAAATATACTAGGATGTTGTTATAAGAAGTATTCGAGCTAAACTTTGATATACCTCTGTCTAATGGTTAAAGAACATATTGTTTCTGTGGATGGCGAATTAATGCCTCACGAAATGATGATTGTTCAATATTCTTTTAACACCTTCATAGGTGGCCACTAAGATGTAAATATATTAATATATTATATATAATACGTTTATGTTTTCCTTAAGCTTCTGTATTTTTCATTTATGGCATACCTTTATGGTTTCCATTATGGGTAAACACGATATCTTCATTTTAGGAAGTGCGGACTACCGTCCCCTCAAAGTGATTTGATTCGTTAATGCCATATGTGAGACGTATAAAGGATGGAATTAATGGTATTACATATTATATCCTACTGTAATTATAATATACCTTTATATCATTATTATTTAATTCCATTGAATACAAAAAAAGAAATGAATGTAGCATCCATGCGTACGTACGACTTACCGTCTCCATGAATGGTACATTTCATTTCTTATCTCCAAATGATATGTACTATTATAAGTACATATATATAATGGATATATATGTAATATATTACATCTAAATGATGGATATCATTCTGGAATTATAATATATATATCTCTCATTTTGTTTTAATTCCATTAATATGACAAAAAATGAAAGTAGCGTTCATGCGTACGTACGGCCTACCGTCTCCATGAATAGTGATTTTAATTTTTTATCTCCAAATGATATGGAATAGTATAAAATGAATATATACTGGATATATATGATATTTAAAACATCAATACTATTCTGGATATGATGTACCTATAACTACATGGAAAAGTCTTTTCCAACAGGTTCGATTTTTACTCATGTGCCGAACATCAACAAAAACATCTGATATGAACTCACTTTATTAACCAATTATTATAACATTATAATATGTGATATGAACGGAATAATAATCTTTAAAGTATGTACTTAAGAAATTATAAATTGACTAAATTTTATTATTCAGGAGATTAAAGAACGATCGAGTCATGTCGGACATGAGGTAAGGGATCCTACTCCACTCTTTCTTTTTAAGTACACTCTTTTATATCATTCCTTTTAATCTCATCTTTCTTATAATTGGGATGTTATTTTATATTAATATTACTGTACTTTTTATGTTCATATTATGAGAGACCACCCTATTTTCTCTCATCAATCCATTTTGGATGTTTTGAGTGGCGTCGTTAGGCTGCCGAATTTTCGTAAGGGATCCTACCTCTCTCTTTCTTTTTAAGTACTCCCTTTTATGTAATTTCTTTTAAGCTAGTATTTTTTATGATTTGGGATGTTATTTTATATTCCTAATTATGTAATATTTATGTTCATATTACTAGAGACCCTATTTGATCTCATAAATCCATTTTTTGGAAGTTTTAAGTGGTGCCGTTAGGCTGCCGAGTTTTCGTAAGGGATTTTTCATCTCACTTTTATTCCCGTGAGATTTATGCTACATTTTCCACCATTTCCTTTGAGTGGTATATGTAATGCCCATTATTTTACTCCTTCTGTAATATAATTTCATTTATGAGTATTTACATCAATGTTGTATTGTCCTTCTTTCATGGGGTGCAGGTTTCGAATGATACCCAAGTCGGTAAGGGAACCTTTCACCCTCCTATTTTTAAAAGACTTATTTTGTTGGGTCTTTTAATTTAAATATTATAATGTTGGGATATGTTCTTCTATATCCTTATTGATGTAAATTTTATTTCCAAGTGATGAGTTTCCCTTTTTATCTCTCATCAATTCATTTTCTGAATTTTGAAGTGACGTCGTTAGGCTGTCGAATTTTTTCAAGGGAACTTCTTAACCCAATTTTGATTCTTTGGGATAAACTTGCACTCCTTGAATATGTCATTATATGAATATGTGTGAATAACCTCAGATTTTTGTACGCTTAATATCCACTTATATTTGGTGTATTAGTTTGTCACACATAATTATGTAATTGATTTTTCCTTAATCCAAGGATATCGTCTTTGTATGGGACTTTGTCTCAATCTCCTTTCATTGAGGTATATTTTGTTGTATACACAACCTTCTTTTATAAGGTGTATAAACCCCTATTTTATTTTACATTTATCCAAAAGGAATCTTTTTTTATACGAAGCATTTTACTAAACGACAAAAGGGAAATTATTTTTCGTACGTATGCGGCGAAAACGACTTTTCTGCCGCCGTGACCATTATTTGAGTTTCGGCTGCCTCTACAAGCCATAACTTTTTTAAAAAATGAAAAATAAATACCATGTTTTAATTTTCTTTTATTTTGGTATTGAAAATGGTTTTCATAATGTTTTTATATCAATGTTTTGTATTGATATCTTGTGATTGAAAAGTGGAAATGTTATGTTTACTTTATGCATGTTTTATGTGATACAATTATGTTATGGTTCTTGGGCATTATTATGAAGACTGGTGGTTCTGTGATAAACTAAGGGCAGGTGAGCCCGATATAGCTCTCCAATGAATTGGGTAACGCGAAGGGGTTAAACGTTGAGGTTTCCTCTGAAGAGATTTAGGGAAAATATTGTGATGGGTATTCCAAACGTAACCAAGAGGGATACTCCCTACGTAAGAATGTTATGAATGCCTCAAGTTACCTTTATGCCTTATGATTTCTATGATTTATTCATTATTTGATGAGGTATGTTAAAATGATTATGTTTTATGAGTAAAGTATGATTTCATACATGGACTAATGTTTTCTTTTCATACTTTTATATCCATTACTGATCTTTTTATGCTCATCCCAAGTTTTTGAAATGTTTTTAACAGGTCAAGGTAAAGGTGCATGATATGATGATAGTGTAAAGGAAGTGTCAAGAAAGAATCCATGTTTTATTTTAAATATGATTCCTTTGATGGGAAAAAACAAATTCTATCTTTTATGTAACCACTTAGTTTAAATGTGGAATGTAATTCATGATTTATGATCTAATTCTCTAAAATTCTAAACCTGAAAAGAACCTCAATGTGAATTATTCATTTAATTCAATATTAAGTAAGGTTTAAGGCCAGGGCCTTATATTAACAATATAACTCAAAACAATATATTATTCAAAAAACAACACTTATTTCAAACTAAGATTATTTTTACCCAAAAAATCTTGGTGTCATAAATAAAAAATTCTCGCATGACAAAAATAATTGAGAATGGTACCTTATTCCCCGAAGTAATTATTAAACTATTATAACACCCACATCATTTTATAAACCCCAAACCCATTTTAGATTCATGGTTGCATACATATCTATTAAAATCAATCATCACACAACACATACGAGCACTGAAGCATTCGTAATCTGACTCCTGCTTAGATACCTTAAATTTTACCATAATTTTGTTGTCAATTCTCCAAATCCAATCATTATGAAATATTAATTTTAGATTTTTTTAATCACCTAGTAACCATAAAAAAATTGTTCTTATACCATACTATATCATATTGTCATGTAGATTTTACAAAGTCTTATCTGATCAACTTTACGAAGCTACTATAATAGGACCATCCCTCTACAATTGACATGATTCTCCAAAAAAATAATTTTCCTTATTATTACCAATCATTACCAAAACATATGATCGTGAAAAACAAAAAAAATATTCCAAAAAAATCTTAATTTTTAATAATACGGATCCCTAGAGATTAATTCAGATCCCATCTTATGGTACTACCCAGCATAAGATTTGATACCAAGGGATGATTACTACTATTTTTGTGATCTAGTATAGAATATTCCTACAAAAAACTCACAAAATAAGTGAGAGAAACCATAAAACCTTCAATAGATAATTCCAACTCTTTAATCCATGAACCTACCAAGGTCAATTAATACTATATGATCCCAAAATGAATCATCAATGTTATGATCTGGGAGAAGGTACTGGGGAATATACATAAAGAAGAAGGGTTGGGTATTTAAAAGTATTTATCACGTGATTGAAAGAAACTACATCATCTATGGTTAAAATCAGATCGTTATAGATTCCTGGGATCCAATGTGATGTTTTTATGGATGAAAAATAAATCAAATGTTAATTAGAATTGATAATTCATTTAATAACTATTCATCTTCTGTGAACATCTCATGAAGGAAACTAATGTGTATATTTATAGATCAAACATAGACACATTGAATATATAATGGAATATTTTTCATCCAAATTTGTGTTGTATTATAGTGTTATAATGATTTCTTCAACATCTCGATGACCACCTCAATGAAAATCCTTTAATCCGTGAAGGATACTGTAGTTCAATTAGATAGATCATCTGCTTATCTCTATATGGAGTGGGAAGGAGGAGTGATATTATATCCAATTCATTTGGTAGTTAGTCCCTCATATAATCATCTCCTCATCCATATATAGAATATTATATAATAACAAAATATGGCTCCCTGAAACTAAAAATTCGTTACCTTTTAAATAAACTAAAAATGAACCTTTATTACTATAGACTCCATGAAATGCCTTCCATACACTTTTTTTCAAACAGGAACCCAAGGTACCTTCAAAAAACACTTGTGCACCACCATGATAGATATGAATTAAGTAATTATTTTGGAAATGTACTCAATGTGTCTCCCCATTCTAGACATAAACAATGATGGTGTGCAAGCTACTTGCACACCACCATTCTGTCTTGAAATCCAATTGTGCACCCAAACATCTTACACCCAGTGTCTTATTTTTTATATAAATAAACCCTTAAGGCCTTTATTTATACAAATGAATTTCCATGAAACCTAATTTATTCTCTAGTCACCATAGTGCTTGGACCAAGTCTACTGAAACCTTCAAGGTAGTTAATTAACACATAGAGCAGAGGAATTAATGGAGGATTATATGACTTAAATATATTTACTGTTTGAAATCCATAACACATGCGCGCCTAAAGAGACCAAATACCCTAAATCAGAAACACCTGTGTGCCACCCATTCTTCTTAAATGAACTTGAGTTCCCCACTTATGGGAGTAACTGTGAATACTATTGAAGGGCTGTGTCAAGTCTCGCCAATGTATTAACATCCATGTTGTTCATCACTTATGTGAACATATACTCACCCAAGCCTACTTGTGTGCCCATACTTGTGCACCAAAGATTTACTTGGGTGCCCTTATTTGTTTCAACTAATACCATCAGTCTATAAGCCTTTTATGAAGACTTATTCAAATCCATTAAAGGGAATCATTCCTCTTCATTGGCTCCCTTATCCAAAAGGTATTATGTTAAATCCTCCACCAAACCCTCTGAACTCATCATACCATTGGGAAATGATCATCAACATGTCTCCTATTTTGGTTTGTATTTTCCGCAGTCACAGGTTTCCCATAGTTGTTTTTCAATGGGGTTAGGATTCATTAATTTTATATGGGGTTGTATATATGTAGCCACATTGGCCTTTCTCCCATGAATAGTGTTTGGGAGTTCCCTATTTGAAAGATTAGGGTTTGTGTTTTTTCCTCCCCTTTTCATCTCTAAAACCCAGAACCTTGGGTATTTGATATGGAAGGTACGGTTCAGAGATGATTTTTATTTTGATCAAATGAAATGCCTCCCTCCCCTACCAGGACTAATATTAGGGCAGTCAGCCTTGTTTAATCCCCTAACATATCAAGTAGAAGGTTTCAGTCTTTCTCATCTCTAATTCATTCATGTTTACTCCTTCCTTACATTGGACCCTTTTCCAATGTAGAGGGAATAGAGGGAAGCCTCATCACCTCACCCTCTCCCTCAGTTTCCTCGGCCTCTTCCGTTGCCATCAATGTATGCAAGTCCTATTATATTTAAGTCTTTCTCCTCTATTGGATCTCAAACTGAGCATGACTCACATGGGCTTAGAGATTTTTCATGATCACAATATTTTTACAAACACCACTCTGAATGTACTACAATAACAATGATTCCCACCATAATTGGAATATTGATAGAGCGCTGTCGTGGGCGTCCTCAAATGATTAGTGTGATTTGGGGTACTTGGGTGCAGCAGAGTGGCTGACCAAGGTCGTCACTCAACAGAGGAAGTGAATTTAACAACTTATTAGAGGTATTATAAAAAAATAAAATAAAATAGAATAGAATAAAAACACTACTTTACTGGATTGGGGTTTGTTTTAGTTTATGAATCTAGAATAAGATTGCTGGAATAAGATTGTATAATTTATTTTTTTTAGTTTTGAAATGAATTTCGATTAAAATGACACAACAAAAAGATGTTTTTTTAGAAATCTATATAAAAGGTGTAATCGATCTAACTATACCTCTTCACTTTATTATTAATCATTATCATTTAAATTAACATTCACTTAATTATGATACCTAAATTTTTTAAATCCCGAACCCTACGAGAATTAACTTTACCACGAAGATGATGTGAATTTAACCCTAGGCTAACTTCGGAACATGCAATCGCAGCACCCTGCTTTGATTGATGATCTAAGATTAGCTTATGGTCAGTGGTAAATTAAGGCTCATAACCATTCTGGAAATGAGGATGATTTGTGTTTAGGGATTATATTTTAACTCTACAAATTTACCCCGTGTGGTCTTGTATTACTGATTAAGATCGCGCTCTCACAATTTACACAAAATCCCGACCTCGCGTGTTTTTGTGTTAATTGTTCAATTTCTTGCTTAGTTTCTTGTAATTTAAAAACACAATTCATGGATCATATTATGTGAATTACAGTAGCTCATTGATTCAAAATAAATGAATGAAAAAGGATAGATGTCGATCGATTACTAAAAAGAACTACTCTTCCATGGGTGGCGTAATCATCGTAGAAGCATTTTGCATGTGCAAAGGTTTATAATGGGTATAACCCAATAACGCTTCTACTCAAGAATTCCAGCCCAAATAGGAAGATAAAGAGAAGAAGAAATTTAAACAAAATAGGAGAAAAGATAAGAAATAAAAGAAGAACAAAGAAGTTTATTACACAAATGAAAACATTACAAAACGAAGAAGAGAAGGAGGCTTCGATGAGGGGATCCTTGCTTCAAGAGATACCACTCTTACAATGGTTGGGGAATTTGGGTGAAACAAATTCTCCTCTACCTCCAATCTCCCATTTCACATCCAAACCCCTCCAAATGAGAAAAACTCTAATTTATAGAGGGGAGGGGAGGAGAGGTTACAAGTGGTTTCAAGTGTGAATGTGGAAATTCTTCCAAATATTTTAATGCACATTGCACTGCCCATTTGAACACCACAACGCATGAATTGTCCGGCATTACAGAAGGATCAAATGTGAGGATTTGGGTACTCTATCTCCTCTTCAAATATGGGCTCCATAAAAGCCCATATGTAGGAGTTATGGCCGAAATACAGAAGCTTATCCATTCTGGAGAGTCCAGCCCATCTTTGACTTTATGGCCCAATTACTCCATTAACATTCATTCTTTTGATCTAGTGTCCTGAATAAAAGTTGTAGATAATTAAGTTAGGCACACTGTTACAAAATTTCAAATTCAAATAATAAATATAAAAATATTTATATTCGAAATACTACAGTGCACTATTAAAGGTATAACTGGAATTTTCACCAAATTTGCAAATGAATGATCAAATCCCAAATATTTTATAAATAAACATATTTAACACAATGTGAGGAAATTATATCATTTATTATCAATACAATATTCAATAAAATAGTGTTTTATAAACTCCCCCACACTTACCCTTTTGCACACCTGGGCAAAACCTCATATCAAGTAAACATTAATATCAAATCAAAACCAATTTTAAAACACATATCCTTAAGATCAATCAATTTCACACCAAGAATCAAAAGATATAATGCCTCATTAAAAACATTATCTCAAGTTCTCCATTTATATCATTCAATATATTTCCACTTTATTTATCCGCCCATGCACAAAACACTTACCTCGCTTGAATTTTCTCTCATCACTCAAATATCAATTTTTTTGCAATGTCTTTCTCATCCAAACTCATACAAGGGTCACCATAGGCTTGATAGATTCATACATCGCTACCCGATGTGAGTCAAGGACATATGTTTATTATGAGGACTTTTCAGGGTTGTTCTGTGGCTTTCGTTTGGTAGGATTAAGATGTGAAAAACTCTGAGGTTGAATGAGGAGGGCTTGACTCTTTTGAAGCAAAATTACATTAATCTAATTTTCACTTAAATATAGTCTTCTCTTCAATCCCCATAGTATCAATTCAGCTCCATCATCATGAAAAGTCATGAAAGTTTTACACCATTCATCATTTCAGCATAAAAAATGTCAATCTTCTCAAACATGATTTTCTTGAAAGCTCTAGATGGGCACAGCTTTCCACCTCAATAAGAAGCTCCAGAAAAGGCACAGATTCACTTGTCATGAAAGCTCTAGAAAAGGCACAGCTTTCAATATAATGACTTTCATTAGCAGCAAACACATCTCTTCAGAATTTAATTTTCCACCCAAAGTATCACATAATGTGGTGGCACAACACAAGACAGCTTCCCCCACACTTAAGCTCAACTAGATTTTGCAATTTCACTTCAAGAGTTGGTTGGATAGGGAAAATTGGCTTGTAATGTGGCTTAACCTAATAGGCTGTGCATGGATTCTAAGGGCTAAAAGGATTAAATATTCAAGGTATTCCATTATAAAAAAGTATTATTTGAAATAGGGGCGTTAATACCAAACAAATTCCTCAATCATTTAAACATGTGTACCTCAAACCCTCAAGTTTTGACAGAAATAGATCAAATTCTGGTTAAATCAAGCATGGTCTGGTTCTCTCAAGAAGTGAGTTGAATGTAAAGAATATTAAAATAATGGTTCAGAAGCCTCACAGTAAAGTGATTTCAAATATAAAGACAGTGATATTGGCATGGGATTCAAAATTCAGCGTACTTTTCATGAAATTAATAAATATTTGAACTTGAAACAAAGTCATTTCAGCATTCATTTAGTCTTAGTTTCAAGGGGTAAATTGTTTCGCTTATTTATATGAATTTAAAAATGGTGATGAGAATCATTTCAGCCCAAAAGTTTCAAAAACACACAGAAAATTGTAAAATAATCACACAAAATTTGAAAAACACACAATTTTTTTTGGTTTTTTTAAACAGGAAAGAAATTGAAATTACTAAACTAAAAGGTTCCCTCCCCCACACTTAAAATATTCCATTGTCCTCAATGTGAACCTATGAGATGATATATGCACATGAAATGCAGAAGTTTTAAATAGGACAAATAATATAAAAGTGAGAGGGTTAGGAATAGCCTGATGTGCTCAAGTGATGATGGGGTCATGCAGTGTGATAAAATCCACTGCATCAGTAGGAAGTCCCTCAATGTATCTCTTCAAATGTTGACCATTGACTGTAAAGCTCCTTCCAGTGTCCTCTTGTGTGATCTCCCGAGGCATCAACTTCAGTCGTGAACTGTAGAGAAGGACTTTCTCTCCAACATGAAACTCCGTTTGTTGGATCATTTTGTCATGAGATGCTTTTGATCTTTCCTTGTAGAGCCTTGAGTTCTCATATGATGATAATCTAATCTCCTCATGCTCTTGAATTTGAAGCTTTCTTTGGATTCCAGCTTGGGCCAAATCCATGTTGCATTTCTTTATAGCCCAATAAGCCCGATGCTCAACATCCATGGGGAGATGACACGCTTTCCCAAAAACAATCCGAAATGGGGACATACCAATGCGGGTTTTGTATGCTGTCCTATAAGCCCACAATGCATCGTCCAAGCGCTTGCTCCAATCCTTCGTATTTGGATGCACAGTTTTCTCTAAGATTTGTTTCAACTCATGATTTGAAACCTCAGCCTGGCCATTTGTTTGGGGGTGGTATGGTGTTGATGTTTTTTGTGTCACCCCATACTTTCGAAGGAGGGAAGCAAAATTCATATTGCAAAAGTGTGTCCCTTGGTCACTGATGATGGCCTTTGTTACTCCAAACCTGCAAAAAATATGTGCTTTGACAAAGTCCACAACAACATGAGAATTATCAGTCCTGGTGGCCTTGGCCTCCACCCATTTACTCACATAATCAACAGCAACCAAAATATACAAAAATCCAAATGAACTTGGAAAAAGACCCATAAAATCAATGCCCCACACATCAAAAATCACACAGAATAATATGGGTTGTTGGGGCATCTCATGTATCCTAGAAATATTCCCAGTGTGTTGGCAACGAGAGAATGACTTACAAAACACATGGGCATCATGGAATAAACTAGGCCAATATAATCCAGAGTCCAAAACTTTCCTAGCTGTCCGTTGGGGTCCAAATTGTCCCCCACATGCAAGTGTATGATAGAATTGCAAAACAGACTCAAACTCATGATCAGGAATACACCTCCTAATTACTTGGTCACTACACATGTGCCAGAGGTAAGGATCATCCCACACATAAAACATAGACTCACTTTTTAATTTTTGGACTTGATGTTTCATTAAATTATCTGGGATTTCAGAGGAAACAATGTAATTAACTAAATCAGTATGCCAAGGATGCGTACCTGAGATGGTATAGAGATGTTCATCGGGAAAGTGTCCCAAAGTGGTACCTGGTCCAAGGTGTCATCCTCTAGTGTGTGAGTAAGCCTACTCATGTGGTCCGCCACCATGTTTTCTGACCCCTTTTTGTCCATTATCTCGATGTCAAACTCCTGAAGAAGGAGCATCGAACGGATAAGTCATGGCTTTGCATCTGGCTTCTTCAGGAGGTAACTCAATGCTGCATGGTCAGAAAAAAAAACTACTTTAGAGCCCAATAAATATGAACGGAATTTATCTAAAGCAAATATGACAGCAAGAAACTCCTTTTCCGTGGTTGTGTAGTTTGATTGGACTGAATCCAATGTCCTTGATGCATAAGCGATCACATGTGAACGTCCCTCCACCCTCTGAGAAAAGACAGCTCCAACCTTGAAGTTGGAGGCGTCACACATAAGCTCAAATAGAAGGTCCCACCGTGGGGGAAATATGATAGGTGGAGTGGTCAGACACTTCTTCAGCTCATCAAAGGAAGTCCTACAAGAATCATCAAACACAAAATCAGAATCTTTTTGAAGTAATCGTGACATAGGAAGAGCGATCTTACTAAAATATTTGATGAAGCGCTGATAAAATCCTGCATGCCCTAGGAAAGATCTAACATTACGCACACATGAAGGATATGGTAAGGATGAAATAATATCTACCATTGATCTATCAACATCTATCCCATGTTTGGACACTACATGCCCTAAGACAATGCCATGCTCTACCATGAAATGACACTTTTCAAAGTTCAGGAACAGATTCTTCTCAATACAACGATTCAACACCTTTCCCAAACTACTTAGACATTCATCAAATGAAGACCCATACACTGTAAAATCATCCATAAATACCTCCATGCCGGTCTCAATAAAATCGGAAAAAATACTCACCATGCATCTCTGGAAGGTACCTGGGGCGTTGCAAAGTCCAAATGGCATCCTTCGGTAGGCAAAGGTACCGAATGGGCAGGTGAATGTCGTCTTCTCCTGGTCCTCCAGAGCTATAGGAACCTGAAAATATCCAGAAAATCCATCCAAGAAACAATAGTGTGTCTTCCCAGCTAGTCTCTCAAGCATCTGATCAATAAATGGGAGGGGGAAATGGTCCTTGCGAGTGGACTGATTTAGTTTCCTATAATCAATACACACACGCCAAGTATTTTGCACCCTCATTGGAAATAAATCATCTTTCTCATTTTTAACAATAGTAAAACCAGTTTACTTAGGAACAACCTGAATAGGACATACCCACTGAGAATCTGAAATGGGAAATATTATACCTGCCTCGGGCAATTTCTCAACTTCCTTTTTAACAACTTCCAGGAGGGTGGGATTGATTCTCCTTTGTGGTTGTCTCATCGGTTTAGCCCCATCCTCCAAGAGAATCCTATGCATGAAAATGGAGGGGCTAATACCTGATATGTCTGCCAATGTCCAACCAATTGCCCTAATGTTATCTCTCAAAAGATTCAAAAGTTTTTCTTCATGTTCAAAAGAGAGATTGTTAGCAATTATGACAGGTAATCTATCACTACTGAGCAAGTATGCATATTTGAGATTTGG
Source organism: Viscum album (assembly GCA_963277665.1). Lineage (NCBI taxonomy): Eukaryota > Viridiplantae > Streptophyta > Magnoliopsida > Santalales > Viscaceae > Viscum > Viscum album. The sequence continues at coordinate 1,224,178,318 of OY728162.1, forward strand.
GGGCAATGGATTGAGTTCCAATGTAGGTGGGTGATGTATGGATGGAGAAATTGATGCAACAAACATATCTGCACAATGAACATCAGTATCAGAATAAAAATCATCACAATCAGAGAATAAAGCACCAAATCCATCAGCATACTCAATAGCCATGTCATAATCAGAGTTCACATGATCAAAATCAGAATATGATTCCATTTCAAAATCAAATCTTAGAGAGTATTCTTCCTTAAAAATGGGTGTAAAAGTATTCTTAGACATCAAACTAGAACCAATACTCATAATCTCCCTAAGCATAGGACAATTCAATTCCATGATGTTTTTACTTGGTGGTTCAAAATGGGAGATAACAAAAGCAGAATGGTCCTCTGAGGTGTACTTCATGGAATCCATAACATTAAATATCACAGATTCATCTCCAAAATCCATGGAAAGTGTACCCTCATTGACATTTATGATAGTTTTTGCAGTTTTGAGGAAGGTTCTACCTAAGATAATGGGGGCATGAGAACTTACCTGATCATCCTCCATGTTAAGCACATAGAAGTCTGCTGGAAAGATCATGTCTCTTACCCGAACAAGTACATCCTCAAGAACTCCCGCTGGATATTCCGTAGCTCTATTCGCCAATTGCACCACTACTCTTGTTGGATTCAACTCACCAACCTACAAGGAAGAGAATACAGAGTGAGGCATCACATTTATTGAAGCTCCTAAATCACAAAGAGCATCAGAGAAGTGAAACTCCCCTATGGTACATGGGATGGTGACTGTACCGAGATCCTTGCACTTTGTTGGAATTGCTAGAGTTGGTGTAATGAGTGCCGATACATTCCTTCCAAGGTTGATCCTCTCATTTTCCTTGAGCCCTCTTCGATTGGTACAAAGTTCTTTTAAGAATTTAGCATACCTTGGAATTTTCTTAATGGATTCAAGTAGAGGAATGTTGATCTCCACACGCTTGAATGTGTCCAAAACCACCTTTTGCATTGCTTCTTTAACCATCTTCTTGGTTTGAACAACCCTGTTTGGAAAAAGAAGGGGTTTAGGAGGAACATCATCAATCTTTTTCTTACCTTTATCTTTCTCCTTGGATTTCTCATCAGTTGGTATGGAATGCGACTTCTCTAGAGTAGAGGTGAATCCCGGTGGAATGGTAGGTCCAGATGTATCATTCATTTGCTTCCCACTTCTCAACGTGATGGCACTAACATTCCCCTTTGGATTTGGAGTGGGTTGGGAAGGTAGATTTCCAGAATTCTTACTCACAAGTTCATGGAGGGCGGTGGCAATCTGACTCATTTGAGTCTTCAACTCTCTCAACTCCGAACCTTGACTCTTCAGCTCATTCTGTTGATTAAGAACAATTTGTTTCAAAAGATCATCAGTGTTAGATTCTACCTTGTGTTGGATATTCTCTTGTTGCTGACTCGTTGATGTTTAAGCTTCGAATCTCTTTTGGGGTTGTTGGAAGCCCTGTTGGTAAGGTGGAGGCTGCTGGATGTTTGGTTGAAAAGGGGGCCTTTGTTGTTGTCCAGAGCCATACCTCATGTCTGACTGATCATTCCACCCTTGGTTGTATACTGTATCAAACTTCTTTTGGGAATATGGTTGTTGTTTCTGCTGAAATGGTCTCCTTGGGAATACTGCTGCGCAATCCTCTGTCTCTTGTAGTTGTAGGCAACAGTCAGTTGGGTGGTTTGTCTCAGTGCAAATGCCACAAGGCCTTGAAGGAGGGGTAGAAATTTCTTTTGTGCCAGAGCAATTTGCCTCACCATAGTTGTCAATTATTCTAACTTGGTATCAATCAAATGACTCTCAAGAGAAGAAGGACTTACCTGATGTACTCCCCTGATATGTGGTGTACCTCGATCACCAAATTGTTGGGAATTTTGGGCCATCTTGTCGATCAATGCACGTGCGGCTGCTGGTGTCTTGTCCACCAATGCTCCTCCAGCTGCAGCATCCACCATTCTCCTCTCCATGGGTGTGAGTCCTTCGTAGAAGTATTGGATGAGGAGTTGCTCACTTATTTGGTGATGCGGACAGCTTGCGCACACCTTCTTGAATCTCTCCCAACACTAATACATTGACTCCCCTTGTGCTTGCTTGATCCCTGATATCTCCTTTCGAATGGATGTGGTCCTTGATGCTGGAAAAAATCTCTGCAAGAAAAGACGTTTCAAATCGTTCCAACAAGTTACATCTTCGGGTTGTAAATAATACATCCAGTCTTTTGTAGCTCCATCAAGTGAGAATGGGAATGCTCTTAATTTGATTTGATCTTCAGAAACATTTCTTGGTTTAAGGGTTGAGTAAACCAAATTAAATTCTTTCAAATGTTTCTTAGGATCCTCACCAAAGAGGCCATGAAACTTTGGAAGTAAGTGAATTAACCCAGATTTTTGTTCAAAGTCCGATTCGAGATTTGGGTATGCAATACAATTTGGTTGATAGTTAATATCAGGTGCAGCCAATTCTTGAATGGTTCTATTAAGTTCATTTCCATTGTTGTCAGCCATTGGTTCCTCTTTTATGTTTGAATTTGAATAGCTTCCAATTTCAATGTTTCCAGAAGAGAGGAATTCACCAACTGGTTGAATATTGAAACTTCCCATAGACTGAGAATTTCTAATTCGAGCCCTAAGGCTACGTTAAATCTCAGGGTCAAGATCTAAGAGATCTTCGGGATTAGTTCGTGTCATAGATCAAATAAAAATGAAAAGAAAGAAAGTTGACCGTAGTAAAATAAAAATGAGAAGTTTGAGTTGATGGTCCAAAAAGGAGTAGAAGAAAATAAAAGAAGAAGAAGAAAAATCAGATTGGGTAAAGAAGGAAGAAAAAAGAGAGGAAGAGAATAAAATGTAAAATAAAATAAATACCTCTAATTGGTTGAAATAATTACTTGCCTCCCCAGAAACGGCGCCAATTTGATAGATCACTATTGTGGGCACCCTCAAATGATTAGTGTGATTTGGGGTACTTGGGTGCAGCAGAGTGGCTGACCAAGGTCGTCTCTCAACGGAGGAAGTGAATTTAACAACTTATTAGAGGTATTCTAAAAAAATAAAATAAAATAGAATAGAATAAAAACAATACTTTAAAGGATTGGGTTTTTTTGTAGTTTATGAATCTAGAAGAAGTTTTCTGGAAGAAGATTGTATAATTTTTGTTTGGTTTTGAAATGAATTTCGATTAAAATGACACAACAAGAAGATGTTTTTTTAGAAATCTATTTAAAAGGTGTAATCGATCTAACTCTACCAATTCACTTTATTATTAATAATTATCATTTAAATTAAAATTCACTTAATTATGATCCCTAAATTTGTTAAATGCCGAACCCTACAAGAATTAACTTTACCACGAAGATGATTTAAATTTAACCCTAGGCTAACTTCGGAACATGCAATCGCAACAACCTGCTTTGATTGATGATCGAAGATTAGATTATGTTCAGTGGTAAATTAAGGCTCATATCCATTCTGGAAATGAGGATGAATTGTGTTTATGGATTATATTTGAATTCTACAAATTTATCCCGTGTGGTCTTGTATTACCGATTAAGATCGTGCTCTCACAATTTACACAAAATCCCGACCTCACGTGTTTTTGTGTTAATAGTTCAATTTCTTGCTTAGATTCTTGTAATTTAAAAACACAATTCATGGATCATATTATGTGAATTACAGTATCTCATTGATTCAAAATAAATGAATTCAAAAGGATAGATGTCGATCGATTACTAAAAAGAACTACTCTTCCATGGGTGGCGTAATCATCGTAGAAGCGTTTTGCATGTGCAAAGGTTTATAATGGGTATAACCCAATAACGCTTCTACTCAATAATTCCAGCCCAAATAGGAAGATTAAGAGAAGAATAAATTTAAACAAAACATAAGAAAAGAGAAGAAATAAAAGAAGAACAAAGATGTTTATTACACAAATGAAAACATTACAGAACGAAGAAGAGAAGGAGGCTTCGATGAGGGGATCCTTGCTTCAAGAGCTACCCCTCTTACAATTGTTGGAGAATTTGGGTGAAACAAATTCTCCTCTGCCTCCAATCTCCCAATTCTCGTCCCAACCCCTCCAAATGAGAAAAACGCTAATTTATAGAGGGGAGGGGAGGAGAGGTTACAAGTGGTTTCAAGTGTGAATGTGGAAATTCGGCCAAATATTTTAATGAAAAGTGAACCACCCATTTGTCTACCAAAACGGATGAATTTGCCGGCCTTGAAGAAGGATCAAATGTGAGGATATGGGTCCTCTACCTCCTCTACAAATTTGGGCTCCATACAAGTCAATATGTAGGAGTTATGGCCGACATACAGAAGCTTATCCATTCTGGCGAGTCCAGCCCAGCTTTGACTTCATGGCCCAATTACTCCATTAAAATTCATTATTTTGATCTAGTGTCCTGAATAAAAGTTGTCGATAATTACGTTAGTAACAGTGTTACAAAATTTCAAATTCAAATAATAAACATAAAAATATTTATATTCGAAATACTACAGTTCACTATTAAGGGTAAAACTAGAATTTTCACCAAATTTTCAAATGAATGATCAAATCCCAAATATTTTATAAATAAACATATTTAACACAATGTGATGAAATTATATCATTTATTATCAATAAAATATTCAATAAAATTGTTTTTTATCAAATATGTAGGATGACATCATTAGGGATCAAGATCATTGGATATCCTCTTTAGGAATCAAACGTCAATTCTTGAAGTCTGGGCATCCTCTTTAAGAATATGCCTAGAATAATTCCCCCTAATCTCTTGAACTACATTAAATTTGATTCCCACCATAATTGGGATACATAGGAAGCCTTCCTAAGACCTGATATCCATCTCATTTCATACATAAATGGGAATCATATTTAGGAGTAAGGACCAAATTAAACCCCTAAATCACCAAGTCGTCCTTTTTAGGAAGTAAGACCAAAAACATTTCTCGCAAAGGATTACACTCTCCTAAGATAATCACCTAACTATGTGTGCTTTGATTCTCATCCAAATGTGATACATAGGAAGCCTATATGAGGATCAGTCCCAACACATCAAATCAACCATGTTCCTCCTGGTCTATATTCCCAATAGGGGTTAATCATACATGGAATCCCATATTTTTTCCAAGTTCCTTTGGCTTCATAAGAATAATTCCCACACCAAACCTTGACTAAGAACCTTTTATTTATATGTGCTTACCGCATGAGATTAAATTGTACGGCTATGTCCTTATCACATTACATTAAAATATATAATGTGTCCCATTAAGCGCCACTGAACTATGGGGGATCTGATTTTGTTCACAAGTATACATAGGCATCACATTTATGGATATGATATAAACATCAAAATAAAAATTCATCTCCTTGGATGATAGTAAATTTTTCGTGTGCCCCACTGAGTGGCTTAAAAACCAGTATCATCGTAACGATGGTAAGAAGAATCACTAAATATAATATGAGAGGATACCATTAATAGAGAACCTAGAATACATACAGATGATTCTAAATTTTACACATTCTAATAATTGATTGTAAATTACAAGGTAAATCAATGTTATAATTGGTATATTAATAAGGATTAATGAAAATATCTCAAATCTATATGAGAGACCCCTAGTAGTAATAAATTCCCCACCGAAAATGATGTGATGAGTCTGAACTCTCGTTATCTCAACCAATGAATGTTCATATGTATCATAAGATAAAACATAACGAAAGACTGCCTTTGGAAAGTAGGTACCTTTGGATAAAGAACCATTGGATGTTTCTGGTTCCATAAATAAATCCATTGGAAACCGCCCGGATGTAGTGATTCCAAACCAGATTACACGTTCCGAGGGATGAAGAAACAAAAATGGTGATCCCGCTATGAATTATTAAGCAATTTGATAGTGTTTCCCATCTATCAGGTCCCTATCAATTGATAATAAAAGTCCAAACAAAGGAATCAATTACACATGTATCCTTCAAAATGGTGTGATTTAATGGAGTTCATTATTTTTCTCGAGTTTTCTCAGAACTCCCTTCACTCCAAATGGATTCGTTCATGTTTACACCCGTGAATGCCAGAACCGCTGCTCAAGATGGATCCTCATCTACTGGAATGACGTCATCACCAACTCAAAATCTTCAACATTGGCTCTCAAATGTATTGGTATAGGAATGCTGTCAACATGGTACTATCCCAACCTAGGAGGCTTCCCGACAGGCTCTCCATGTAAACAACAATCGTCGATCTTCTGGTCTGAGATGATCGATGTTCAAGAATTAGACGGTGTTAACATCTATATTCAACTATTTAGGGTCCTTATCCTTAGAATGAAATAATAAGTATCTCCCATACTATAGAAAGGTGGATCAATAGGTCACTTATGACCTTACATCAAATAAGTAAGGGTCCTTGTCAAGGACTCCCACCAACAATCATTTTTAGAAGAATCACATGGCAGTGAACCCCCAACAAAATTGGGGTGTTTCCATCGGTTGTTCGACCTAGGCCCCTAAAACATGGGCATGCAATACGAACCACTGGGGACAATGTCCAACCAATACAGAGAAGGTTCTTACCTCCCCCCTTCGGAGAAGTCCATCAAACTTACATTTCAGAAAACATCAAATGGGCACATATACTCATCCATCCCAATGTCTCTGGACAATAGTCTCAAATGGCAGAAACCAATAATCTCTTCTAGAAAAATATGGTGGAGTACCGTGAACATGCACATACACATGTTTACTATCTATCAGCATGTCAACAAGATCGTCTGACATCATTCAAGGAAGCCTACCAATAAAATGTGGTGGAAACTCATAAACAAGAACATACACAAGCATACACTCATCAATCCTTCAAGAAGTATTCTATGTCATCATTGAGAGAAATCTAACCACTATTCATGGTGTGAAATAGCCAGCAAGCACATACACCTTCCAGCATTAATCAAGCCTGTCAATAGTCTTGTTTGGAAGCACTCGGAGATGTCTGTCAGAATGCTCTGATGAAAAACATGGGTAAGACTCAACTCTTAGCCCCCATACATGAGAAATGTTAGTATCCACTAATAGGAAAATAGAAGGAAATGAGTATGAACACAAACCTACTTATGATACCGAATGGACGTATATTCCTATTCTGACAGCTAATCTCACAAAACACATTTTAGCATTTGTGAATGTGCATAAAGAAATTCCTACCCATATTTTGGAAGCATGCCAAAATATTATAACAACATCATTAGTAGTAACAGGGGAACAAACACATAATTCTCTCCCCACACCTGGTATGACTCATCAACATGCCATCCTTGAGAAGATACACACCTATGTCATAGTCCAAGAGGGTTATGAGCATACTCCCCCATATCATACGGATAACTAGATTGGGAACATGAACCCTTTATAATTGGAGATAATATTCCCATTATGATGGACAATCAAAGGCTGGAACATAAACCTTCCCATGATAACAACTTCTCCCAGCAATTGTCCCCAACTACTTGTAAAAGTGTATCTAAGAATAAGTCTCTCCAAGCACAGTTAGAAAATGAAGAGAAAATATTTGATTTGGTTCCTCTTAATGATGGTGTTCTTTAATCCCTCAGACAGTTATCTATTTCAATTAAAGACCCTACTCTCTCATTACCAAACTATGGGAGTAGTGGCAGTAATTTTGAAGTCCTCCATCAAACGCATAATCATGAAGGCTTAATTCATGAAAATTTGGTAAATCTAGAGAGAATATCTCTAGATGAGATCCACGATAACCCTCAATTGGCTAGAAGTAGAAGGACCAATAGGATATATCTCTTGATGTAATCCACCTTGGTGGTCCTCCCCATGAAGACATTTGCTATGAAAGTTATCTCTATAGTAGTGTTTCGCATTGTCAATACAATTCTCTAATTGACAATGTAGTAATGATAAATCCCTCTTATCTTAAGGTACTTTCCAACATAAGACTAGTTATGACTTATTAATTTTCACTAACAGGTGAAATAATTTCTAATACAGAAGATATATTATGGGGGAAGTCATTCTTTGAACCTCCCTTGGGTCATTTTTCTTCTAGTATAGTAGATGAAAAAACAACTGATTCCATTGTTTTTAATAAAACAATTGAGAAGCATCCACTCTAGTCGGACAAAGTGGATAAACCTATAGAAAACAAGATGATATGATATGTTCAATATGATAAAATAATTGTCTAATGGTGAAATACCAGTCATGTTATGGCCTTTGGAAAACACTCAATAAAAAATCACAGAATTGAAGATAGACGAATGCATTCATGATATCTCCCTCATATTTTGGAAAAATATTCATCATATGAAAGCTAGAATATTATAATGTAATGGATATAAAAGTAATTTAATGGTAATTGAAGGGTTGCAATGCCAAATTGACTTGGGATCTCTCTCAAATTTTTGATATCCAATGGTTGAGAAGCAAAAGGGAACCCTTCTGCATGCATTCTTCGATGTACTAAGGAGGATGCACTAGTTAATTTCTGATGCCCCATCTCTTGATTGTATCAGAGGATGGGGTGAACACAAAGCCATTATTTTCACATCACTCCAAAATCAGCAAAGCCCGCCCAAAGTGGATTCATGAATTGTTATTTTATACGGCCTCCTACAATCAATAGATTATGTGTGTAATCAATGATATTATCAAGAACATGCCTAGAATAGTTCTCATCAATTTCAGGACCAAAGAGAAAAATCAATTGAGATAATTTTCCATCAAGCATTTGAAAACCATTAAAAGACCTTCCACATAGAGGATGTCATCCATCAGATCAAGAAAATTTCTGAAATAGAACATAAGGATTCCAAAATAGGTTATTGAAGTGGTTGTTGAATAATGTACCCAGACAATATTCATACCAAAATTCACAAAATAAGAAGAGAAGTTGTGTGAATATCATCTATATCTAATCATGAGACACCCTAGCCTATAGGGATGGGGGTTGTTTAATTCAACCATAAATATCATCAAACATATTTCAAAGGTTTTATGAAGAGGAAGAGAGATATACATATCCTACCGAGATGGGGAATTTTCATATCTACAATCCCCTACTCAACGAAAGATAGTTTTCTCCAAATTAGAAAAGAAGACACAATGTGTACACACAACTGAACTATCCAAGGATTCCCATTTGGTTACTACCCATCAAACAGATCTCGATAATGAATTATATAGAATAATAGCGTCTCATGGAAGATACAGAAGGATATGATCTTTTAAAGATACATACAGAATGCCAAAAATTCATTACCCATCAGTAAATGTCAATAATACCATTACAAAATATCCTTTAGAGAGTGATTCTAGATTAGAGGAGTCATAAGAAGAAGTTATTATCTATAACATGGTACACGTTGAAACAAATGAAGGAGGTGTGCATACCCGAAATCAGAGGCTTACTCAGAATATAGGTATTCCTTCAATTAACCAAATCTTATCCCTTCAAAAGGAATATAACAAGTGGAAAGGTAAAATTCATATCACATGTCACTTTTCACAGGAGAAGGTAAATCTATTTTTCTTCAAGAATGATTTTCTGAGTTTGAATAGGAGATGAGGGAGTTAAAAAGACTCATTGAAAAGTTACATAGAAGCATAATTTCAACAAGGAATGATCCCTATGTAGATCCTCAACATGTACATCATGTACTAACCTCTTATTTGTGTAAAATATAGATGCAAGAAATTAATTACATCCATTGGTTACACATGCATTATAGGATCGAACACAACCTTATAGGCATGTCCCCATGGGTTATCCAAGAAAACTTCCAGCAGCAATACCACCAGTGGTTTTGTCGATCATTGCACCAGTTCAAGCTCAAACTGCTATAGTTGTATAGGTCCCAGCTCATCCAGATATTTCCCAAATTCTTTTTAATAAAATTTAGGAATTAACAACTCAATTGCATTCTATGGATGAACAGTGTGTTCCAGTACAACTAAAAAATGATTACCTCGAATGGGTGGATCTGATCCCTCCCCCACAAAATATTGTGACTACTACATTCCCAATATTTAATGGTTTTGGTGATCTAGAGAAACACTTAATGAATTTTGTTTCTCATTTTAACCCCATGAAAGGGACCCCTCAACAACAAGAAGTAGTAAAGCTCAAATTCATTGTGCAATCATGTAGGGAATAGCTTTTATTTTTTATAAATGTTTTCAGTCTCAATCAATTACTGGATGTGAAGACATGCATCAAAAATTACATCTTCAATTCAGCTCAACGCTTTCATAGAGAAATATTTTTTATCTAAAAAATATCTAAAAAAAAAGATAAAATGACATATTTCTATATTTCATTTCTCGATGGAATTGATTAATATATTCCTTGAATACATCACTCTATCAAGAAGAGTTTCTTCCAATTTATATGGAAAATATGTGTGATGAGTTACGCATACCACTAATCCCTGTGAAATACATAGGATGGTTATGAGACATTTCTTCAATTGCCCAACAAGTGGAGGATTACATTGTGGAAACTAAAGCTAAATATTGTTTAATTCCATTAGCTTTGGGAAGGATAACATGGAAAGAATAGAATGCTATAGTCACTATCAAACCAGCACTTGTACCTACATCTACATCAAGAAATTCATCATACCCAAGGGATCCACCTCATGAGCATCACCAGTAATGACTACCTCATCAAGATTATCAAAATGATCAAAGGCAGAGATAGATTTATGAGTTAAAGAACAATGTTTATTATTTTCAGAATGAATGAGTTCCTAGTTACCTCCTTTCATCTTTTGAATACAATTTGGTTCAATTAACATGGATGGTGAAATTGAACAAAGAAAGATATGAAGATCTTCTAAATTATTTTCCCTTTCACCAAATATATTTACATCCCATTTAGGAGTATTTTTTTAAAAGAAACCCTAATAATGGTAGAATCTAGTCATGTGAAATTGAAAAGTTCATCAGCCCATGTATCATGTGTTTCTTCTACTGACCCAGAGAAAGTAGGCATGTTTTAGGAAATCAAAAACAATAGTGCGCAGAAGTATAATTATTTGATGATCTGGAAAACAATCAATAGAACTCATTACATTATACTAACATAGTTGAATCACCCAATTTTGGCTTCTTCCACATCTACCATAGAAAATCCATCTTCATTAAAAGACCAGTCCTCTAAAGGTCAATCCTCAAAGAAGAGACGTTATTAGAAAGATAAAGAGCAGTCAGAAGAGGATGATCACATGTGATGGCCTATGTTGTCTTGGACATTGGCAGATTTCATTCCATCTATTTCAAAAGCATGGGCACTACCCCACCAAACTGCTCAACAAAAACTATCTCATCAAGAAGAATATTCATGAGATGAAGAATTGATATCTAGTTCAATTAATGATATCCAGTTAATAGATCCCCATGGAAATGATAATTCTGTTATGATGAGCCTGGATCATATGTACATAACTAGGAAACTAGAGGAATAATCCAAGGTTTAGGATATAAGGGAAGACATGAGTATTCTAGAAACCATTATTTTAACTCTAACCCTGATTGAACCATATATGCAGTGGAAACTCATGGGAGGGCCCTTCAGAGGGCTCAATATGAATAATTATATTCTCCCACACATGACATGATTGGTCCTAAAATGATTTTCTTGGAGGAACGATTAGAGGTTATACCATCATTTTATCATCATGTAGATAGACCTAGTCAGTCTAATATACTAGAGTTAGATGTATTTTAATCTTATTCCCTAACAATGTGTAATTATACATCATTAGCATCAATTTATAAGGCAACAAAAAACTGAATCTCCATGTTGGAATACGCATACCTCTAGACTAGAAGCGCAATGTATTGAAATAGTTACCCCAAGTACTAGCCATTTTGTCATTACTGGATGCCATGAATATGTCAAAAGATCTTTGAGAGGAAATTATTGAGGCTTTGTCAAGTCCTATGGAGTTTGAAACTGAGGTTGATGTTTCTGAGGTTTACCTAAATAGAATGATGTTGTAGAATGTCATGTGGTCATTTCATTTACATATGAATATAAGGATGGTGTTTTACATGGACACATCCGGCCCTTGTATCTATCAGGCAGGGTTAATGATACAGAAATAGGAAGAGCCTTCATTGATAATGGATCAGGAGTCATCCTCATTCCCATCCATACAATTTTTTGATTGGGCCTCACATAATATTACATATCTTCTTCTAATTTGATTTTTCACGGTTATAACAAGAATGATCAAGAACAATTAGACAATATTACACTCATAACTTAGTTTGGGGATCTTATTTCTAATTAAGATTTAATTGTTCTCCTTCAAGACATAGCCTTAAATATTCTACAAAGAAGACCTTGCTACATCAACATACGACCATTCCTTCATCATATCACCAATATCACAAGTATTTCTTCAATGGTAAAATTAGAACATTTTATGGTGACAAGCCTCCATTCAAAATGTGTGATTCTCCGTATAGTTATGCATAATTATATCACAAAAATGGAATGTGGTCCATGACAAAAGATATAAAAAAATAAATGCTCTAAATGGCCTAGAAAAGATGACGTCATACCTAGTAAAACATTTGTGTATATATTATGTGTTTCTAATAAATAAAATTGAAAAGATAGACCCAAATCCAAGAACTCGTCTAGTGACTTCCATAATGTCAATTTCATAAATCTAACCTGACATCACGGGAGAAATGTTTTGTTAACCACATAGTGGTGAGAGATTTAATGGAGATTTATTCATTTAATACATTGAACATTATCAAGAATTTTCATCATCAATCAGGATAGAAGAAGTTTCGTCAATAATAATGGAAGACATGGATGTTGAGTCCCACCCCATCATGTTCTCCTCAATGCTCGAGGAAAACCCATCATCATCATTAGGGGCAGAAATGGTTACTTATTCTTCAGGATGTTAAAATGTTGACTCCTCCCATAGTTCTGAATGATTTGTTTCAACAACTAATCTGTAAGAAGAAATGAAAGAACATACACAAACTAATAAAGAAGAAAAAGATCTCAGGGATGCTCCTCCAGCATTTGAGGAAGGCGTCTCCACCACTATGGATGAGATCAAATAAATAAATCTGGGTACGGAAGAAGATACATGCCTCCACTTTAATTAATATAGTTAGGACTTCTAAATAGAAGGAGATGTATAATTTATTTCTAAATCAACATTGAGATACATTTTATTGGAACTATACAGAAATTCTAGGCCTTAATCCAGATGTGTCAACTCATCATTTGGATTTTCCCGATGAGTATCGAGGATACAAGAATGTAGCCAAAAGAACACACCCAACTCAAGCCTCCAAAATTGAAGCTGATGTCAATAAGATTATCAAGGATATATTTTTCATTGAGGTGAAATATACCAAATGGTTGTCCAAAATTTTACTACTGAAATAGAAAATGGGTAAATTAGATTTTTCATTGTTTTTAGAGATATTAACTATCATTGCCCCAAAGATCATTTTCCAATTCCAATCACAGAAGTTTTGATTGATGAAATAGCTGGAAATGCGGCTCTCCCATTCATGGATGTCTACGTTGGGTACAATAAAATCTGAATGGCCCCATATAATGAGAATTATATTTTCTACGAATCCCCTCAAGGTGTTTTTCTCTATCAGTAATTCCCTTCATCTTAAGCAATTTTGGTGAAATGTATCAATGTTTCATGCAACATATCTTCAAACCATTATTAGGAAAATTTATTGAATGTTACGTGGTTGATCTTCTAGTTAAATATAGACAAAATTCCAATTACCTGACTGATCTGGAGACCATATATAGTAATCTTCAGCAATATAATTTGAAGATGAATCCCATTAAATGTGCTTTCAGAGTTTCCTCAGAAAAAAATTCTTCTTCTTCATCGTATGCCATCATGGCATAAAAGTTTTTCCTGATAATACAAAATAAATCCTTGGCATGTAAACTTCTCAAAATTTTAAAGGATTATGTAAACGTCATGTAAACAAGGACTAGATTCAGCACTTTATCAGAAATTTGGAAGGCAAGTGTTTAACTTTCACCATATTAATGAAGAAGGGAGTTGTATATCAATGGACCAATGATTTACAAGATTCATTTGATAAACTCAATAAACATATCTTCAGTCCACTAGTGTTAGTGACACATGATGAAGGAAATAAATTTCTTATCTATGTGAAGGCATTAGAGCAATCACCGGGTGTCTTACTTTACCAAAATAATGATGGGGGAATTAAAATATCCTTTAATATCCCATTCAAACTATGCTTGGCCCAGATACTCCATAATCATGTATCTATAAGTGCTTTCTAGAATTAACCATTGTATTATAGAAATTAAGGCACTACCTGCAACATCACGAGGTTCACTTGGTATCTCGCAATAACCCGCTCAAGTTTATCCTCACTCGTCCTATGATTACAAGGCATTTGGAATAGTGGGAAGTTATATTTAAATAGTTTCATATCTAGATTGTTCCTCAGAAGTAAATAAAAGTCCAAGACATGGAATTCTTCCATGCTCAACATCCATCTGCAAGAGATACCTCTTAAAATACTGATCTTTCTGATGAATAAATCTTCTCTAATAAATATAATCACCAATATAGGGAAATTTACATTAATTTTGCTTCCATGAGTCCAACAAGGAATAGAAATAAAATTATTAAACTCAAAAAAAATTAGTTATGAATTTACTCATCTTCCTAGAAAAGGCAGTGTTTCCATATTCCTTCATATTTTCAGGAGGTGGTACAAATAAAGAGGCATAATATCAAGATCTCATTGCATGCATGGATGTGGAACTCCAGGTGCATGTGTACCACATGAAAGAGAAAGGTGATTCAAAATTAGTAATCAAATAGATCAATTGGGATAATGATCTCATAAAATAAGAGTTAATTTTTTGTGATTAGGTCAGAGGGTTAATAGCTGAATTTCCCTCAGAACCAGCAATGTCTTATGTCTCACAATCGCAAAATTCCCAAGATGATGCATTGGATAATGTAGCCACAGCCCTGGATGATCCAAAACAAGATGAGGAAATCATAATTATTTCCCATAGTAATGAGGTTTCACCATTCATTCAAAATAGAATAGAGGAAATTAATGAAATTATCCATATTTCCATGTTATATGGTTATAAAATATGATGGATGACACCCATAATAGAATACAAGTAAAATGGAGTACTTCCACCAGATAGATCTAAAAATGACTAGATCTGACAATGAGTGACCAATTTCACTCATTATGATAATCCATATCACTAGAAGATCCTCTAAAAATGAGAATTAGATGGAATCCTATTTTTGTGTATTGACAGAGATGAAACTGCTACTGTCATAAAAGAAGTACATGTAGGATCTTATAGATCTCACCAGTCTGGGCATAGTCTTTCTGATCAAATATGAAGGCATGGATACTTATGTCTTTCTATAATAAAGGATTGCATAGATTTCATGAAGAAATTTAATTCCTTCCATGTGAATTCAAACTTCATTCAACAACCCCTGAAGTTTCTACATACATCTAATTACTCTTATCCATTGGCTACATGGGGAATGGATATATTAGGACCCAATCCTCTAGCTATGGCTAAGAAGTTCAATTATATTCTTACTACTACTGATTTCTTTTCCAAATGGGATGAAGCAATACCTATCAGTGAATTCAGATCCAAAATAAGTGTTATCGTTGTCAAAGTTATCATCATCACTAGATTTTGTTCCCCTCATACTATATTTACTAACAACAACACCAATTTATGTTCTGTTGAGTTAAAGATGTTAAATCAGGATCCCAATATCAAATCCAACCATTCATCTCGCTATTATGCAGTAGCCAATGGAAAGATAGAGGCTTTCAGTATGACTCTTTCACATATACTTCAAAAGATGGATGATAACGATAAGAAATCCTAGCATGATAAACGTTTTCATGCTATATAGGCTTATCTGACTACAACTAGTACTGACATTAGGGAAACTCCATATTTGTAACACCCCGATCCCACTAGGCTAGAGCCAGTGCATTACTTGTGATATTGGCATGGTTAAAAGGAATGAAAATCCCGAATGAACGATCAGTTTAGGAGTCTTGAAGAAACTAGATACATTTATTTAAGATAAATTACATTGGATAAGGTTACAAGATATAATACATAATGAAAAACAAAAACAGCATCCACAAGAACTCAATAAATGACCTCATCTTCATAACCTGTTGAAGGTAAACAATGAAAGGGGTTAGCTCAAATGCTCAGTAAGGGTAACAAATACCGGAATCATGCATACAATAATAATTGAATCATAATTAATCTGACATAATCAAAATGGCAGAGTAAATAAATGAACAACTAATGCCATTAATAACCTGAGAATGAAACTGCATCCATAGATTTTTTTCATAGTGAAAACCTCATGGATAATAATAATAACCGATAAGGAATAAATAGAATGCTTATTAATTGTACGTCATGTATCTAGAACATGAACCATAATACTATAAAAATTGTGTAGTTATATGGGTAGAAACCCGTCTGATTTTTAGAAACAAACTCGAAGGGTTTGTCACCAAACTATTTTGTCTCATGAGACCTACCGATGCATCGAGGGGCTGTAGTGGCCCCCACACACCTCTACATTAAACTAATTATTTATAAGTAGATTCAATACAAGAGCAATATGTTTTCACATTATCCGTATATAATTGAGGATACATATTCATCAACATTTCCACAGTCAAAACATCATTCAAAATAAATACCATATATAAAATGGTATACGACTTAGACAATAATAATATCTATGATATGAGAATATGGATATTTAAATGGAATATAATTTCAATTGAAAAGTGATATCAAATGGGCAGTAGGTACACCACATAAGAAAGAGTAGGTGCACAATTACTAAGCAAGTCACAATGAAGTGAAAATTGAGACAAAGCTTGTTACCGTGTTGTATTCAATTGAGTCATATAAAAAATGTTAATAACCCCTAAAGGAGTCACAGAATACAATTAATATAATTAAAACCATGATAAAATATGTCAAATGGTAGTACACCTATACCACATATAAGAAATAAGAGGCGAACAATGAAAATCCCATAGAATTGAAGGTGAGATGAGAAAACCTCTTACAAACATTTTGGCACGGTAACGAGTGTTATTGTGTAACGACACAATCTTTTTGAGTAGTATATTAACTTACTCTTAATAATTTAAT
Organism: Viscum album; assembly: GCA_963277665.1. NCBI lineage: Eukaryota > Viridiplantae > Streptophyta > Magnoliopsida > Santalales > Viscaceae > Viscum > Viscum album. The sequence continues at coordinate 1,224,195,602 of OY728162.1, forward strand.
AGAGATGTTAATGGTTAATGCAGAAAGAGGAGTCGATGGCTTCATCGAATAGAATCGAACCTTATGAAGCCCACTTATCAGAGCATGGGAAGGAGGTGGCATCTTTGGGCTTCACTTTGGACCAAGCCAAAGCCAAACTCCAGCGTGTCAAGCTTGAATGGAAATTCCTACGGGAGAAGTTCAAGTTAGTAGAGATTACTACTAGGGCAATGTTATCTGACCCTCCCTCAGATTGTCTCACCATAGCACACCTTACACTTAGGTCGTATGTCGGTGTTATAAGGGGCTATGTGACGAGACCCCAGATTCTGTGTGTAACCATTTGGGATGAATGAATTGAGATTTATTCCTTTAGAAATGTTTGTGAAATTTCAAATGTCTGGATAATTTTTAGGATGTATTTTATTGATGAATTTTGAAAAAAGGATATTTTAAAATATTTATGTAAACCCTAAATAATTAATGATGTGTAATGATTTTCAAAAAATGGTCTTCTACAAAAGTGTTCAGTAAGAAATTTGGAGTCTAATAAGATCAACCAAATTTTTGATGAATAGTAAATTATGAATAGTGATTTTATGCTTAGGATTAGTAATGTGACCAAATGTATTAGTAATTTCACTCAAAGAAAGTTTTAATATAATTTAGACACCTAGATTAAGTAATGTGGTTTAATAAAATGGGTAAATAACGGTTTCATAAATTATTAGTCAAGTATTAGTTTTTTCAGGTGAATAGTGTTTTTTAATTAAAAATTTAATTAAAAATATTTAGAAAATTATTTTTATAAAATGGACTTTATAATTGAACTCAGAGCATCGATATTATGTTATGGTAATTTTTTGGGATTTTTCTGAAAAAAATAAATTCTCGATGAATAGTGCTTTTATTTAAAAATTAAATTAAAAATATTTAGAAAATTATTTTTATAAAATGGAGTTCATATTTGTAATAAGAGCATCGATATATGGTTAAGGTGAAATTTTGAGATTTTTCTGAGAAAAATGAATTTTCAGTGAATAGTAAAAAAACAGTTTTAGGGTTTCGGTATGTTTAATGACATCATAGCTGTGTCATGGTGATGTCATGAGATATTTTAAGGGTTGTCCGGTCAAAGGTGATGAATTATTGTATTGTATCCCCCATGTGGCCTAACTCCATGGTAAATGCCATCGGAGAGCACATGGTTTTGAGAAAAGCACTTGTGAGGTGTCCCTTGGCCATTAATGCCTTGTCCCCTCACTTTCCCTATAAATACCAAGACCTCCTCTCATACATTCGACTCAAAAAACATCCTAAACTATGTTTTGGTCTCCTTACCTCCAAAGGAGTCCTCCCATGGTGCCCTCAAGCTTCACAAGGTCCCAACCTTTGAGTTTTAAGAGTTACGTTTAAGGTAAGGGATCCGGCCTTTCTCTTTCTTTTCAAGTAATCTATTTTATGTCATTCCTTTTATGCTCCATGTTCTTATGTGGGAGGATGTTATTTTATATTCCTATTACTTTCCTTTTCATGTTTCTATGATGAGATATCCCCTCTTACTCTCATCATTTCGTTTTATGAAAGTTTAAGTGATGCCATTAGGCTGCCGAATTTTTAAGGGATTCTTTCACCCTTCTCATTTTTCAAGTTCTATTTTCATGTCAAGTCTTTCAAGTTCCTTTTTATTATGCTGGGGTATGATATATATATCTATCATACTTATCTCTTATGATTATATGATGAAAAACCTATTTGATCTTGTCAAATCATTTTTATTGAAGTTTAAGTGACGCCGTTAGGCTGTTGAATTTTTATAAGAGAAACCTTATTTTTGTCTTACTTCCATGTTTTTCATTTCAAATGGTATTTCCTTAAAATTTAATTACCATGATATATATCCTTTATATTCTTTCCCTATACAATTTTTATTGATCATTTATGAGTGGGTGACCCATGCCCCCTCTCTTTTCAACCTTTTCTAAAACCCTGTAACATAGCCGTTATACTGCAGAAGTTTCGTCTCAAAATTCCTCTATCTTTTTCTTAAAATTATTTTATGTTATTAAGTGAATACTCAAAGCTATTATTTCTATATGGGTATTCACATATATATCAAAAATTTCTATTTTAAATTCTGGTATTTACATACATGAAACCCTCTTTCCCTTTCTGTGGCTTTAAAGTGACATAAAGATCATGTCTTTAAAGAAGTTTTAAAACATTATGATTATGAAATGAAACCCATTTCTTTTATGATATATGGGTTGTTTATGAAATTATTGATGATGATATATGTGGCTCACATGATAATAAAGAAATGTCAAGGGTGCGCCCAGATAGCGCTCCAATGCATTGGGTAAAGACTTAATCTCTAGAGATGACTTTTTAGACTGATACCTTGGTGAATAACCTTGTTAATTTTTAGTGACACCTTGGGGATGAACCTTGGTGAAACGAAATGATTTTTAATATTAAATGTTTCAGACACTTCTTCATGTTATGGAAAATGTTATTTTTATTATGATATATCTCATGATTTCTTTCTCATTCCTTAAAGTTCTTTTCATGACCTTATTGAAGTATCTCAAGTTCACATGTAAAATGTTTCTCTTATTTCCCTTATTGGGCCTTCTGCTCGCCCTTTCTTTTGATGTATGTCCCCAGGTTATGAGATATAGTAATGAACCTAGGATGAACTTAAGGAGAAGCCTTTCAAGTGTTTAAGAAGAATGTTTTATGTTGTTTTCATGTATTATGTTCCTGGTTTCCAAGACACTAAACCTTAAAGATCCTCAGTTCCGTGTAATGTAATGAAAGTTTATGTTATAAAAAGACGGTATGCTATAGTTGGTATCAAAGGATGTTTTAGTTATTTGTGGAAATTAGGATATAAAAACTTTAGAAAGAACCCTATAGAAAAGTTTAAATATAGGAAAACTTCCTGGTATTTTGGTAAGTATTGAGTAAGTAGTTTATCAAATAAATACATCCATGTCTAGATACAAGTAGGTAGAGGCGGCTCTGGCATAGATGTACATAGGGGTAAAACCCGAAAACACCACTTTGAGCTAGACTTGAATGGGAACGGGTGCATGATAACAGGCCTTGCTGCACTCTTGGTTACGACACTCTCGGGGGATATGTTTGGTTAATCACAAGCTTTTTATGAATCATTATGATGGAATTATAGAGAAATGTAATTGTCTAAGAATGAAGTCTTAGTTAAAAGATTCATAAATGAAATAAGTTTCTCACTAAAGTTTTATTCTTTTAGAAAATGGCAGGAAATAGGAGGAACCGTGCAGATAGTGACCACAATGCACCATGTGCTGACGGCCCTCCGATGGAAGCCGGAATGGAAACATTCATGCAAATGATGAACCAACTGACTCAAGTTATGAGTAATAAATTGAATCAAGCTGAGAGGTCGATCTCACCATGAAGGGAACAAAATTCTGTTGAGTCCTTCATGCATCAACTACCACCATCATTCAGTGGATCTACTGACCCTTTGGTTGCGGAACAATGGATAATCTCCATTGAAAAGATCGTTTCTGTACTCCTTTGTTCGGAACAAGAAAAATTCACCCTTGCTGTTTATCACCTAGAGGGAGAATCTAATCAATGGTGGTCACTGGTCAAAAACACGAAGCCTAGAGGAGAGATGGAAGCTATGGAGTGGGAAGAATTCTGGGGAATATTCTTTAACAAGTATTTCCCTCTTTCCATGAGAAAACGAATGGAGAAAGAGTTTCTCGAGCTGAAGCAGAAGGAGAATGAATCTGTCGGAAGCTATGAGATGAAATTCACCCGAATTTCACGATATACCTCTAGATTTGTCATGGATCCAAGTGGGAAGGTTGATAGATTTTTCGGTGGACTGAGACCTCATCTGCGGAATAATTTAGCCAACCGGGACTACAATAGCTATGAGGAGATCGTGCGGAGTGCAATGAAAGTCGAGCTGGAGTTTGGTGAGACACAGTGGTCTCATAAATCAAATGAAAAGAAGAGATCATTGGATCCCAGTTTAGGGAAGACTATTGATCAGGGAAGATGTGGAAAGCAAATGAAACTTACCACATGCAATAAATGTGGGATGAAGCTTCTTGGTAACTTCTTGGTCGGAAGTGGAAAGTGATACAAGTGTGGAAGAGGAGGCCATATTGCTCGAAATTGTCGTAAAGAGGTGAAGCCTCAACTTCCCAACACTAACGACAGAGGAAAGATAGTTCTGACATTATCTGAAGTCCATTGCTTCAAGTGTGGACAGCTTGGGCACTATGCTAATGTCTGTCCAAATCCAAGGGCAGTGGAGGGGAATCACCATCAACCTCAGCAAAGGCCAGGGGAGCAAGGTCATGATTTTTCTATCACAACAACTGAAGTTGAAGCTCTGAATGACATGGTAGCAGGTACTCTTGTTGTGCTCTCAAAACTAGCAACTACTTTGTTTGATTCTGGTTCTACGCATTCCTTTATTTCTTCCAAGTTTGCAAAGAATATAGAATCAATCCTCGAATTGCTTGAGGTAGAGTTGTCAGTCAAGACTCCAAGTGGGATTATCCATGCATCAAAAGTGTTTAGAGACTCTAGTGTTTACTTTAGTGAGCACAATATTATCGCAAATCTAGTAATCATTCCCATGTTGGAATTCGACGTTATACTAGGGATGGACTGGCTCTCAAAGTATAATGCTAAGATCAAATGTAGAAGTAAGGAAATCTCATTAGTCTTGAATAAACAACCTACAATTATCTTCCAAGGAGAGATATCCCGAACTGATCCCTATCTAGAATCACCTCCTATAGCTTTCTTTATGGATTTAATCGGTGATGATGAAGAAGGAAAAGGGAGCATACGAATAGAATATGTTCCAATTGTTCAGGAATACATGGATGTATTTCCTGAGGAGGTACTTGGACCTCCCCCAGAAAGAGAGGTAGAGTTATCCATTGAACTCGTACATGGATATCAACCGATATCAAAGACCCCATATATAATGGAAAATGTGGAGCTATAAGAGTTAAAGAAACAACTCCAAGACTTGTTTGAGAAGGGGTTTATCCGACCGAGTGTGTCTCCTTGGGGGGACCCGTTCTCTTTGTGAAGAAGAAGTATGGATCAATGCAGCTATGCATTGATTATAGAGAACTGAACGGGATCACAGTGAAGAACAGATATCCTCTTCCAAGAATTGATGATTTATTTGACCAACTTCATGGGGCTCAATTCTTCTCTAAGATTGACCTTCGATCTGGTTATCATCAACTGAGGTTGAAGAAGGAAGATATTCCAAAGACTTCCTTATGATCAAGATATGGGCATTATGAGTCTACTGTTATGCCCTTATGCTTGACTAATGCTCCTGCTATATTCATGGATTTGATGAATAGAGTCTTTAAGGACTACCTTGATAACTTTGTGGTAGTTTTTATTAATGATATTTTGATATATTCAAAAAGTCGTGAGGAGCATGAAGACCATCTGAGGGATATTTTGAAAACTCTACGAAAGGAGAGGCTCTTTGGAAAGTTCAGAAAGTGTGAGTTTTGGTTACAACAAGTGGCTTTCTTGGGGCACATCATAACCAATGAAGGGATCTTGGTTGACCCTTCAAAGACAATGGTTGTAGAGGAGTGGCCTCAACCCACAATAGTAACTGAGATTCATAGTTTCCTTGGTTTAGAAGGATATTATTGGAGGTTTGTGAAAAACTTTTCATGGCTTTCTAATCCACTAACCATGTTGACTCAAAAAGGGTTTAAGTTCATCTGGACAAAGGAATGTGAGGAAGGTTTCCATGAGATGAAGAAGAGATTTGTTACTACACCTGTGTTAACACTACCCTCTATCGGAGAAGGATTCGTTATTTTTAGTGATGCATCTCTTAAAGGGATTGGGTGCGTCCTCATGCAAAATGACAAGGTAATTGCTTATACATCTCGACAGTTGAAGATTCATGAGAAGAATTATCCTATGCATGATCTAGAGCTAGCGGTAGTTGTTTTTGCTCTAAAGATACGGAGGCACTATCTTTATGGGGAGAAATGTGATATATACACTGACCACCAAAGTCTAAAGTATATTTTCACATAGAAAGAATTTAACATGAGACAAAGGAGATGGTTGGATCTTATTAAAGTCTATGATTGTTCAATTCATTATCACCCTGGAAGAGCAAACAAAGTCGTGGATGCGTTAAGAAGGAAAGACCCTGTTGTTCTGGAAACAATGAGGATCCTAGGAGATCCTTTGATTAAAGATCTAGTAATACTGGACATGGGAATTATAAGGAATGGGACATCATCAACCCTATCCCAAATGATTTCTCAGCCTTCATTACTAGAGAAGATCAAGAAGGCTCAAAACGAAGATCCTTTACTACAGGAGAAGTTGGAGGCTGTAAAAGATGGGAAGTTCCCTGATTTCAATATTGATCAAGAAGGTGTATTGAAATTTCGTACAAGAGTATGTGTTCCATCTATTCCGGAGATAAAGAAAGAACTGATGGATGAAGCTCATAGCTCTACTTTCTCTATACATCCAGGAAGCACTAAAATGTATAGAGACCTTCATGATCATTATTGGTGGGATAACATGAAGAGGGAGATTGCTGATTACACTACAAGGTGCCTGGTGTGTCAACAAGTAAAAGCAGAACGACAACTTTCTAAGGGGGTATTACAACCGCTACTCATACCAGTATGGAAGTGGGATAATATCACTATGGACTTTGTAACTGGTCTCCCGAAAACACCCAAAGGAAACAATACGATATGGGTTATTGTGGACCGTCTCACCAATACCACCCATTTTATCTCTATTCGGGAAGATTTCCCTCTGGATCAACTTGCCACGAAATACGTGAAGGAAGTGGTAAGGCTGCATGGGGTACCACTATCCATCGTGTCTGATCGTGACCCAAGATTCACATCAAAATTCTAGAGAAGTATTCAACATGATTTGAATACTGAATTGAATTTTAGTACGGCCTATCATCCTCAAAATGATGGCCAATCTGAAAGGACTATTCAGACACTTGAAGACATGCTGAGATTATGCTCAATGGAATTTAAAGGTGGATGGGATCAACACCTACCATTAGTTGAGTTCTCCTATAACAACAGCTTCCATTCGAGTCTTCAGATGGAACCCTATGAAGCTCTGTATGGAAAGTGATGTAGAACTTATACTTGTTGGGATGAAACTGGTGAGAGAAAACTTCTTGGGCCTGATCTTGTGCAAGAGATGACAGAACGGGTTCATGCCATCCAACGACACATAAAGGATGCTCAGAGTCGGCAGAAGAGCTATGCTGACAATCATCGAAGGGACTTGGAGTTTGGTGTTGGTGACAAAGTCTTCCTTCGAATTTCTCCATGGAAGAGAGTCATGCGGTTTGGGAAGGGAAGCTCAGCCCTATGTACATTGGCCCCTATGAAATCCTTGATCACATAGGAGAAGTGGCCTATCGTCTAGCACTTCCACCGAACCTAGCTCAAGTTCACAATGTCTTCCATGTATCTCTCTTGAGGAAGTACGTACCCGACCCTTCGCATGTACTAAACCCAGAGGTGGTGCAACTGGAACATGACCTCTCTTATGAGGAGCGGCTAGTGGAGATCTTAGACCGTAGAGACAAGGTTCTATGAAACAAGACTACCCACCTTGTGAAAGTGTTGCAGAGGAAACATAAATATGAAGAAGCGACTTGGGAGCCTGAGGAAACAATGAAGCAAAAGTACCCTCACCTTTTCGACTAGGCCTCAATTATAAATTTCGGGGACGAAATTTCTTAAGGGGGGAAGAATGTAACGACCCAATCTTTTTGAGTCGTATATTAACTTACTCTTAATGATTTAATAGAGATGTTAATGGTTAATGCAGAAAGAGGAGTCGATGGCTTCATCAAGTAGACTCGAACCGTATGAAGCCCTCTTATCAGGCTTGGGAAGGATGTGGCATCTTTGGGCTTCACTTTGGACCAAGCCCAAGCCGAACTTCAGCGTGTCAAGCTTGAACGGAAATGCCTACAGGAGAAGTTCAAGTTAGTAGAGATTACTATTAGGGAAATGTTATATGAGCCTCCCTCAGATGCTCTCACCATAGCACACCTTACACTTAGGTCATATGCCGGTGTTATAAGGGGCTATGTGACGAGACCCCTGATTCTTTGTGTAATCCTTTGGGATGAATGAATTGAGATTTCTTCCTTTAGCGATGTTTGTGAAATTTCAAATGTCTGGAAAATTTTTAGGATGTATTTTATTGATGAATTTTGAAAAAAGGATATTTTAAAATATTTATGTAAACCCTAAATAATTAATGATGTGTAATGATTTTCAAAAAATGCTCTTCTACAAAAGTGTTCAGTAAGGAATTTGGAGTCTAATAAGATCAACTTAATTTTTGATGAATAGTAAATTATAAATAGTGATTTTATGCTTAGGATTAGTAATGTGACCAAATGGATTAGTAATTTCACTCAAAAAAAGTTTTAATATAATTTAGACACCTAGATTAAGTAATGTGATTTAATAAAATGGGTAAATAACAGTTTCATAAATTATTAGTCAAGTATTAGTTTTTTCAGGTGAATAGTGTTTTTTAATTAAAAATTTAATTAAAAATATTTAGAAAATTATTTTTATAAAATGGACTTTATTTTTGAACTCAGAGCATCGATATTATGTTATGGTAATTTTTGGGTATTTTTCTGAAAAAAAATAAATTCTCGATGAATAGTGCATTTATTTAAAAATTAAATTAAAAATATTTAGAAATTTATATTTATAAAATGGAGTTCATATTTGTAATAAGAGCATCGATATTTTGTTAAGGTGAAATTTTGGGGTTTTTCTGAGAAAAATGAATTTTCAGTGAATAGTAAAAAATCAGTTTTAGGGTTTCGGTATGTTTAAGGGCATCACAGCTGTGTCATGGTGATGTCATGAGATATTTTAAGGGTTGGACAGAAAAAGGTGATGAATTATTGTATTGGGGGCCCCATGTGGCCTAACTCCATGGTAAATTCCATGGGAGAGCACATGGTTTTGAGAAAAGCACTTGTGAGGTGTCCCTTGGCCATTAATGCCTTGTCCCATCACTTTCCTTATAAATACCAAGCCCTCATCTCATCCATTCGACTCAAAAACCATCCTCAAAGAAGTTCTGGTCTTTTTAACTCCCAAGGATTCCTCCCAAGGTGCCCTCAAGCCTCTCAAGGTCCCAACCTTCGAGTTTTAATAGTTACGTTTAAGGTAAGGGATCCGACCTTTCTCTTTCTTTCCAAGTAATCTCTTTTATGTCATTCCTTTTATGCTCCGTGTTCTTATGTGGGGTGATGTTCTTTTATATTCCTCTTACTCCTAGTTTCATGTTTATATTATGAGATATCCCCTCTTACTCTCATCAATTCGTTTTATGAATGTGTAAGTGATGTCGTTAGGCTGCCGAATTTTTAAGGGATTCTTTCACCCTTCTCATTTTTCAAGTTCTATTTTCATGTCAAGTCTTTCAAGTTCCTTTTTATTATGTTGGGGTATGATCTCTATATCTATCATACTGATCTCTTATTATCATATTATGAGAGACCCTATTTGATCTTGTCAAATCGTTTTTATTGAAGTTTAAGTGACGCCGTTAGGCTGCCGAATTTTTATAAGAGAAATCTTATTTTTGTCTTACTTGCATGTTTTTCATTTCAAATGGTATGTCCTTAAAATTTAATTACCATGATTCATATCCTTTATATTCTGTCCCTATACTATTTTTATTGATCATTTATAAGTGGGTGACCCATGTCCCCTCTCTTTTCAACATTTTCTAAAACCCTGTAACGTAGCTGTTATGCTGCATAATTTTCGTCTCAAAATGCCTCTCTCTTTTTCTCAAAATTATTTTATGTTATTAAGTGAATACTCAAAGATATTATTTATATAAAGGTATTCACATATATATCAAAATTTTCTATTTTAAATTCTTGGATTTACATACATGAAACCCACTTTCCCTTTCCATGGGTTTAAAGTGACATAAAGATCATGTCTTTAAAGCAGTTTTAAAACGTTATGATTATGAAATGAAACCCATTTCTTTTATTCTATATGGGTTGTTTTTGAAATTATTGATGATGATATATGTGTCTCACATGATAATAAAGACATGTCAAGGGTGTGCCCAGATAGTGCTCCAATGAATTGGGTAAAGACTTAATCTCTAGAGATGACTTTTTAGACTGATACCTTGGTGAATAACCTTGGTGATTTTTAATGACACCTTGGGGATGGACCTTGGTGAAACGAAATTATTGTCAATATTAAATGTTCCAGCCACATATTAATGTTATGAAAAATTTTATTTTTATTATGATATATCTCATGATTTATTTCTCATGCCTTAAAGTTCTTTTCATGAACTTATTAAAGTATCTCAAGTTCACATGTAAAATGTTTCTCTTGTTTCCCTTATTGGGCCTTCTGCTTACCCTTTCTTTTGATGTATGTCCCCAGGTTATGAGATACAGTAATGAACCTAGGATGAACTTAAGGAGAATGCTTTCAAGTGTTTAATAAGAATGATTTATGTTGTTTTCATGTATTATGTTCCTGGTTTCCAAGACACTAAACCTTAAAGATCATCAGTTTCTTGTAATGTAATGAAAGTTTATGTTATAAAAAGACGGGATGCTATATATTGCAAGGTCTTAATGAGAGGTAAAAGGGAATCCCATTATTTCTATGTCAAAAGGGAAGTATGGGGGAAGGTGATAAAACATACACCATCATTACAAATTAAAAACAAGAGCACACAAGATAGGATGGATTCTTGAATAAAAGTGAGAGAGATGATCCCTTACCTTATGCTCGAAGGTGTTTTTGACATGTTATTAAAGACATGAACAAAAAAAATTAGGATTATTAATTCATAATTATAGAACCTATTTTATATTTAAATGATTTATTATAATCTTTTTTAGTTCATTCTAGACCTTTTTGATTTGTTATAGGGTTCAATTTCATTGTTCGGGCTCGTTTGTTAACTTGGTTTTAAATGATTGGTTCACTTATATTCAAGTTCAGGTAAATATATAAGATGGATGTGGTTGTCCAAAAATGAATTTATACACTATAAGTGAACATCCACGAGATTACATGGTTTTAAATTTAATTTGGGTTACTTTGATTGAAGTCGAATTTTTATATATATAACCTTAGTGATAACCATTTCGGTTAATCGGTGGGTTTGATTGCGATGAACATGATATGATTTATAACTTAATACCATGTGTAAAAAATTATTAGAGAAATAAAAAGAGGATATATTGAATAATAATCTGGTTCAACCATAAAACAAATTGTTTCCTGACCAGAATTAATGATTATTATATAAATCAATAAACTGTTGTCCTTGAATGTGCTAAATTAGCACATCTCAAACGATGCTTTCATTTCTTTCAAATAAAAGTGGGGAAAGGAGAGAAGATAATGGAATATAAAACATTAGTATGAAATAATTCTAGTACATATATGTTACTTGAATTATCATACTATTTTGGTGAAGGGAGGTGAGAAAAGAAACAAAAATAAAAGAACATAAAAGAAAAGAAGGGATTTGAAAGAGGAATTTACCTCTTGAGACTTCCTCCTTTGAGAACCTCTTAAGGGGAGAGGTTTTGGTATTTTTATGAGACCAATGCTTGTTGGACATGGGTAAGGAGGTTTGGAAGGTATTTGGACAGAATTTGGAGAAGGCACAAGGCTTGAGAGAAGTGAATGGAAGGGGGGTGAGAGGGGGTTTTTATAGTGGAGGAGAGAGGAGATTTCTTAATATAAAATTCATTAATTTATTATTTCCTCTCAAGACAACCAATAGTGAGTGTTCCATGACCAAGAACAGTAATATAAACTTGTGATATCGAAACAATTGGGCTTACATCAGCAGATCATCTTCAATGACTCAATTAATCCATTCTTTAGCATTTATTGAGAATTATCGGATTTTACTATTCATCAAAAATTTAGGTATTTCAGAAAAATCCCAAAAATTCACCCTAACCATTTTTTGACATGTAGAATCCAAAAATGAAGTCTATTTTTCAAAAATAAATTCGAAATATGATTAATTAAATATTTAATTAAATAATTATTTAATTGAAATATATAAACACTTAGAAAATTCATCTTCATCTTTAGGGTGTCTAAATTCATTTATACACTCAAGGTTATAGATACCTTTCATAAGAGTCATATTACAAGTCATAATGGTAAGTTACTATTCCTAAGGGTAGGTCACTATTCATAAGGGTAGGTTACTATTCACAAAAAATGAAGTTAATTCTATCAGACTCTAAATATCATCTTGAACACAACCGTGTATATCTGATTTTTAAAATTCAAATCACAGAGCTGGTAAATTTAAGTTTGTTGGCTAAGTTATGACTATCTCCTATATGTAACCATGTTTTGTTCCATAGGGGCTTAGTGATTCAGGAAATATAGGCTACCTACTGAATACAGTGTATTTAAGGGAAACATACCATAAAATGTTTGGGGTTCTACATTATTCCCTCCTTCATAAATTTCGTCCTATAAATTCTATGTATAAAGCCCATCAAAAACATGTGGGTGATTATTTTTCATAAGATCCACAGTCCGCATGCTTCCTCAATATTCTTGTTTCTCCAAAGAACCTTCACTAGGCGAGTTGTCCGATTTCTTAATATCTTCTCCCTTGTGTCAAGAATCCCAATTGGCTTTTTACAATATGAAAAATCAGGTACCAGTTCAATTTATTCATATGTGAGAACATGCATTGGGTCCATCATGTATTTCTTTAACAATGACACGTGGAACAAATCATGAACTCTGGATAGATTTGGCGGCATCGCTAGATGGTAAGATACAGCTCCAATTCTTTCCAGAATTTCAAATTTCCTGATGTACCTGGGGCTCAGTTTCCCTTTCTTACTGAACCATAGGACACCCTTCCATGGAGATACTTTTAGAAAGACATGATCTTCCACCTAGAATTCCAAATCCTTCATCCGATTGTCAGCATAACTCTTCTGCCTACATTGGTCTGCCTAAATATGGGCTTGAATTTTCTTCACCCTTGTCATGGTCTCTCCAATAAGTTCCAGGCCTATAAGTTTCCTCTCACCAACTTTGTCCCAAAAAGTTGGAGTTCGACACCTCTTTCCATATAATGCTTTATACGAAGCCATTTGAATACTAGAATGGAAACTATTTTTGTAGGAAAATTCCACCAAAGGTAAGTATTAAACCCACATACCTTGGAAGTCAAGAGATCAAGACCTCAGAATGTCTTCTAAAGTTTGAATAGTCCTTTCAGACTATCCATCCATTTGGGGGTGATAAGCAGTACTCATACAAAACTCAGTATTCAATGGTTTCTGGAGACTTTTCCCAAACATTTATGTAAGCCAGGGATCTCGATCAAATACAATTGATAGAGGTGCACCATGAAGTCTTACAACTTCATTAACATAAAGTCTTTCCAGGAGCTCGAGTGGGAAATCCGCTCGTATAGGAAGGAAATGTGCTGATTTTTTGAAACGATCAATAATTACCCATATTGCATCGTTCCTTCTAGGTGTCCTCGGTAGTCCGGTGATACAATTCATCGTAATGTTATCCCACTTCCATGTAGGAATAGTTAGATGTTTCATCACTCCTTTTGGATGTTTTATCTTTGCCTTCACTTGTTGAAAAACTATACGCCTTGACACATAGTCAGCAATTTCCCGCTTCATATTATCCCACCAGAAATATTCCTTTAGATCTTTGTACATCTTGGTGCTACCTAGATGTATATAGAAATTTGAGCTATGGGAATCATCTAATAGTTCCCTTTTTAGCTCAGGTACTGATGGAACACATAACCTCTTCCCAAATTTCAGAACTCCTTCTTCATACATGAAGTCAACCAGCCTTCCTTCCTTGACATCATTAATTTTCATGTGCAGATTCTCATCATCTAATTGAGAGATTGTTATTTTCTCTAATAAATATGGTTTCCCAATCATTTGAAAGAGAAAATATGTTTCCCATTCCCTAAAAATTCCCATATCCATCTTCAGTAGATCCATGAATATAGGATCTCTTTCAATCCTCATTTGAGTCAGAAGGCCACGATCTTTCCTTCTTAATGCATCTTCCACCTTATTCGCCTTTCCTGGGAGGTAGTGTATTGAACAATCGTAATATTTTTGTAACTCAAGCCATCTTCTTTGCCTTATGTTGAGTTATTTTTGTGTGAAAATGTATTTCAAACTCTTGTGGTCCATATAGATCTCACATCCCTCTCCACGGAGATAATGCCTCCATAATTTCAGAGAAAATATTACAGTTGCTAGCTCAAGATCATGAGTTGGATAATTTTCTCATGAGTCTTCAACTGTCTTAATGCATCACCAATAACTTTATAATTTTGCATAAGGACGCAACCCATCCCATTCTTTGATACATCGATGTATATCACAAATCCATCACTTCCAGATGGAAGAGTCAAAATTGGAGCATTGACCAATATTTTTTTTCAATTCTTCGAAGAATTTTGTACACTCTTTTGTCCACCCAAACTTAACTCCTTTACGTGTGATCTTGGTTAGTGGGTTAGCCAGTCAGGAAAAATTTTGAACGAAACACCGATAGTAACCTACTAAGCCAATAAAATTGCATACCTTGGTTATGTTTTTTGGCATGGGCCAATCTTGGATTTCCTTTGTCTTTGCAGGATCAACTAGGATTCCATCCTTAGATACAATATGGCCTAGAAAAGAAACTGATTGAATCCAGAATTTTCACTTTTTAAACTTCCCATATAATTCATTTCTTCTAAGAGTTTTCAGAATAATCCGCAAGTGATTCTCATGGTCTCCATATCGTTTTGAGTATACTAAGATATCATCGATGAACACCACAACAATGTTATCAAGATATTCCTTGAAAACTCTATTCATTAAATCCATGAATACAGAGGGTGCATTAGTAAGTCCAAATGGCAGCACCGTAAACTCGTATTTCCCATACCTGGTTCGAAATACTATCTTAGGAATATCTTCATTCCTCACACGTAGCTGATGATATCTGGACCGAAGGTCAATCTTAGAAAATTGTTGGGCTCCATGGAGTTGATCAAATAAATCATCAATACGAGTTAGAGGATACTTATTATTTATTGTAATATCATTCATTTCCTTATAATCAATGCATAGCCTGATGGATCCATCTTTCTTTTGACAAACAGGACTGGGGCTCCCCATGGAGAAACACTAGTTTGAATAAATCCTTTGTCACTCAAATCCTCTAGTTATTTATTTAGCTCCACTAACTCTATAGTGGCCATTCTATAGGGGGTATTTGATATATATCTCGAACCAGTAATTAAATCAATAGAGAACTCAACTTCCCTCTCTAGAGGATGTCCAGGTAAATCCTCTGGAAATAAATCAATGTACTTTTTCACTATGTGTACGTCTTCAATTTGAAGATTTCTTTCCTCGCCCATAGATGTTGGTTTATCCTCCTCTCTAAGTATTGAATTTAGTAGAGCTACTGGGGGTGGTTCTCGATAAGAATTAGGTGGAGATGTTTCTACCTTAAAGACAAGGGATTCTACACCATTTTTAAAAAATTTAACTTCCTTATTCTTATAATAAATCTTCACATCATAATTTTACATCCAATCCATGCCAAGAATTATATCAAATTCAGTCATTGGTAAGATGACAAGGGTATCAACTAAAGCACATTTTGGGGACTGGTGGGGGACTAGGCGACATGCCTTTGTTGTAATGATACATCCCACATGAGTTTTGACTAAAAACTACTTTATTAAATCAAATTGTACATATCTAATTTTATTGTAAAACTGAGAAGATATAAATGAATTCGATGATTCAGAATCAAATAAGTTGTTGGCTATGTTTGGGGAAACAATTAAAGTACCTACCACCACATCATTAGGAACTTCGACCTCCGCAGTTGTAATCACATAAGCTCTCCCTTGATCTCTTGGCCTTTTCTGAGTCATGTTTCCTTGGCGTTTAGGACACTCATTTGCATACTGTCCCATTTCATTGCAATTGTAGCATTGAATATCATTGAATTTTTTCTTCCTCTTGTATTCATCGGATCGATGACCCTTTTCTCTGCAGTTATAGAAGACTCCCATGCCTTTCAATAATTTCCTAAGATGATTCTTTCCACAGTTCTCACATAATGGGAAAATATCCATTCACTTTCTCTTCTTTAGTGCTTCTCATTTTCCTTTTTTATCAGAGTACCAATTCTTATCTTGGTTTCCTTTGAAAATATTTGATTTAGAAAGTTCCCTCTTTGTTTTGATGGCACTTGATACAATTCCATCATATGATGAAAATGTTTGAGAAGCCAGTGACCTCTGAAGACTTGGCTTAAGACCTTCAAAGAAAGGATCAATCTTGTCTGCCGAGTCACGTACGTAATCTACAGCATACCTGGCCAGCCTTGTAAAAGTATCCTCATACTCTGCAACACTGTCTTCTTCCCTTTTTTTCAAGATAAGTAATTTATTCTTCATTTCATTTCATTGCTCACGAGGGAAATATTTCTCGAAGAATATTTCCTTAAAATTCATCCACTCCATATCTTCTATTTCTTCTTCCTCCATGGTGTTCTGAATCAAGGACCACCATTGGTCAGCGTCACCCTTGAGACAATATAATCCCAGCACCACATTTTCATTTTCATTGCATCTTAATGCCATGAATATCTTTTCAAGTGACTTGATCTACTGCTCAGCTACCACTAGATTAGTATTCCCACTAAACTATGGGGGCTTCTACCGCATGAAACGATCCAACACAGGTGTGGAATGGTTATTCATTACAACTTGAGTAAGTTGTCCCAATATAGCCATGACTTGATCTGCCCCAACATTGACTATGTTGACTTGCTCAGTAGGGAGATCCATACCTTTCCCACGAGTATTGATTCCCCTTCTTCCATTAGATGCCATTTCTAAATAATGGGATAAACTAGATTAGTTTATGAATCTTTAATAAAGAAGCACACAATATAGATTTAAATTCTATGCATAGCTAATCTTATAAGCATGGTTTCTCTGAGGTAAAATTTACATTAAACTCCTTCATAATGGATTTTAAAGAAAATAGGAATTATCCTAAGCATATCCCCTGGGAGTTTCGTAACCAAGAGTGCAGCAAGGCCCGTTGTCGTGTACCAGTTCCCATTCGAGTCTAGCGCAAAGCGGTGTTTTCGGGTTTTTCCCCTAGATACATTTGTGCCAGTGCTGTCTCTACCTGCTCGTATCCAGATAGGGATGTATTTGTTGAAATATCCACATAATCTATTCCTTACCAAAATACTAGGATTTTCTTGTAATTTTATCTTCAAATTCCACCTTAGGGCTTTGTTCCCTACTATATATTTTCTACTCTAGTTTCTAAGTTTCCTATAAAACTTCTTTTGATACCAATTGTAACACCCCGACCCAACTATGCTGGAGCCGGTGCATTACTTGTGATATTGGAATGAATAGAAGGAATGAAAATCCCGAAGGAAAGATCAGTTTAGTAGTCTTGAAGAAACTAGATACATTTATTTAACATAAATTAAATTATATAAGGTTACAAGATACGATACATAATGAAAAATAAAAACTGCATCCACAAGCACTCAACAAGAGACCTCCTCTTCATAACCCGTTGAAGGTAAAAAAATGAAAGGGGTCAGCTCAAATTTTCATTAAGGTTAAAAAACAGCAGAAGCATGAGTATAATAATAAGTGAATTATAATCAATCTTACATAATCAAAATGGCATAGTGAATGAATGAACAACTAATGCCATTAATAACCTAAGAATGAAACTACATCCATAGATTTTTTCATAGTGAAAACCTCATGGATAATAATAATAAACGATAATGAATAAATTGAATGCTTATTAATTGTATGTCCTGTATCTGGAACATGAACCATAATACTGTAAAAACGGTTTACTTCTTTGGGTATAAACCAGTCCGATTTTTGGAAACAAACTCGAAGGGTCTGTCACCAAACTGTTTTGTCTCATGAGACCTACCGATGCATAGAGGGACTGTAGTGGGCCTCACACACCACTACATCCAAATAATTCATTATAAATAGATTCAATACAAGATTAATATGTATTCACATTATCCTTATAGAATAGAGGATACAAATTCATCAACATTTCCACAGTCAAAACATCATTCAAAATAAATACCGTATGTAAAATGGTATACAGATTAGAAAATAATAATATCCATGATATAAGAATATAGATATTTAAATGGAATATAATTTTAATTGAAAAGTGATCTCAAATGGGCAGTAGGTACACCACATAATAAAGAGTAGGTGCACAATTACTAAGCAAGTCACAATGAAGTGAAAATTGAGACAAAGCTTGTTACCATGTTGTATTCAATTGAGTCATATGAAAAACTTTAACAACCACCAAAAGAGTCATAGAATATAATTAATATAATGATAACCATGATAACATATGAAAAATGGCAGTACACCTATACCACATATAAGAAATAAGAGGTGAACAATGAAAATCCCACAGAATTGAAGGTGAGATGAGAAAACATCCTACAAACATTTTGGCACGGTAATGAGTGTTATTGCAAGGTCTTAATGAGAGGTAAAAGGGTATCCCATTATTTATATTTCAAAAGTTCAGTATGGGTTAAGGTGAGAAAACATACACAATCATTATAAAAAAAAACAGGAGCACACGAGATATGGTGGATTCTTGAATAAAAGTGAGAGAGAGGATCCCTTACCTTATGATTGAAGGTGTTCTTGAATTGTTATTAAATCCCTAAATAAAAAAATTCTGATTATTAATTAATAATTACAGAACCTATTTTTTATTTAAATTATTTATTATAATCCGTTTTAGTTCATTCAAGGCCTTTTTGATTGGTTATAGGGTTCAATTTCACTGTTCGGGCTCATTTGTTTACATCGTTTTAAATGATTGGTTCACTTATATTCAAGTTCGGTTAAATATATAATATGGATGTGGTTTTACATAAATGAAGTTATACACCAACATTGAACATACAAGAGTTTACATGGTTTTAAATTTAATTTGGGTTACTTTTATTGAATTCAAATATATATATATATATATATATATAACCTTAGTGATAACCATTTTGGTTAATTAGTGAGTTTGATTGTGATGAACATGATTTTCTTTATAAAATCCATGTGTACAAAAGTATTACAGAAAAAAATAAGATATATTACATAATAATATGTTTCAAAAATAAAACAAATGGTTTCCTAACCAGAAGTAAATATTATAATAGCAATCGATAAACCGTTGTCCTTGAATGTGCTAAATAAGCACATCTCAAGCGGTGCTTTCATTTCTTTGCAATAAAAGTGGGGAAAGGAGAGAAGATAATGGAATATATACCATTAGCATGAAAAAATTATTGTACATGTATTTTATTTGATTTATCATACTATTTTGGTGAAGGGAGGTGATAAAAGAAACAAAAATAAAAGAACTTAAAAGAAAAGAAGGGATTTGAAAGAGGAATTTACCTCTTGAGACTTCCTCCTTTGAGAACCTCTTAAGGGGAGAGGTTTTGGTCTTTTTATGAGTCCAAAGCTTTCTAGACATGGGGAAGGAGGTTGGGAAGGTATTTGGACAGAATTTGGTGAAGGAAAAAGGCTTGAGAGGAGTAAATGGAAGGGGCGGTGAGAGGGGGTTTTATAGTGGAGGAGAGAGGAGATTTCTTAATATAAAATTCATTAATTTATTATTTCCTCTCAAGATAACAAATAGTGAGTATTCCATGACCAAGAACAGTAATGTATGCATGTGAATCCGAACCAATTGGGATTACCTCAGCAGATCATCATCAATGACTCGATTAATCCATTATTTAGCAATTATTGTGAATTATCGGATTTTACTATTCATCAAAAAATTCATGAATTTCAGAAAAATACCAAAAAATTCACCCAAACCATTTTTCGATGTGTAGAATCGAAAAATGAAGTCTATTTTTCAAAAATAATTTTCTAAATATGATTAATTAAAATTTAATTAAATCATTATTTAATTGAAATATATAAACACTTAAAAAATTCATTTTCATCTTTAGGGTGTCTAAATTCATTTATACACTCAAGGGTATGGATACCATTCATAAGAGTCATATTAATATTCATAAGGGTAAGTTACTATTCCTAAGGGTAGGTTACTATTCATAAGGGTAGGTTACTATTCATTGAAAATTAAGTTTATTCTATCAGACTCTAAATATCATCTTGAACCCAACCGTGTATATTAGATTTTTAAAATTCAAATCACAGAGTTGGTAAATTTAAGTTTAGTGGATAAGTTATGGCAATATCTATATGTAACCTTGTTTTTTTCCATAGGGGATTAGTGATTCAGAAAATATAGGCTACCTAATGAATACAATGTATTTAAGAGAAACATACCATAAAATGTTTGGGGTGCTACAATATTCATTGGTGTAAAAAACATAATCAGTTTTTCAATTGAAATTCAATTAATTTCACTCCATGTTTCAATCTATGATCAGTTATATGCATATGAAAATTATCATAATATATTTGATGAGCATAAATGATTAGACAAGAATATATTTCTTACATTTCATCATTTAGAAGTCTATCAGAATAGAATAGCATGAGATTTTAACATGACAGTTTTCCTTCTGTAATTTCTATAAGAGTAATAGGTATTAGTCCTTAGGACTCCAATGATACCAAGAAAGAATCCTACAAAGCTTAGGCCAATGTTGGAGGGACCTTATTCCATACATAAGGTCTACTCAAATGGAGCTTATTCCATAATATCAATGGATGGAATTCTTTATAAAACTCCAACAAATTCATGATTTTTGAAGAAGTAATTTGTGTAATTACAAAATATAATGTCCTCACTGCATGACCTAAAACTGCACAGTACAACGTCCTCACTACATGACATAAAACATCACAATATAATTTCCTCACTGCATGAATTAAAACTGCACATTAAAATGTCCTCATTGCATGACATAAAACTACATGGCACAAAGTCATAGTTAAAAGACATTAAAATGCATGAAAACCATATGATTATATTATTCATGAAGTTAAATTTCATATCATCTGTATCCTTTTCGCATGCCGCTAAACTAGATGACATAATTTATCCTCAATACACGACACTAAAATGTACAACTAACATCTTCTTTATTTGACATTATGAGATTCCATGTGCAAGCATCACTTATATCATTGATACTCCTTAGTGGCACATGAGTTACATTTATCCCTATATTTGAATTAGATCATCATAGATACCATGTTGTAAGAACTGCATATGGATTAATTTTCATTTTCAATTGGATAGGTTGAGACTCATGGATCTCCAATCATAGGCCTAGCTGAAACCACAAAAAAAAATTATTTCCCTTTTATCCTCCTGTATATGAACTAGATCTAAACAAATTTCTCTTTCAAGATATGTGGCTCGATCATCATATCATTTTGTGTCTTAAGATTAACCATTCTTCTTCCAAAATGTGTTAAAATCCCCCATCTCCCACATGAAACTCAAATAGTGTGGGAAATGATTGTTTCATGAAATATATCTCACTTCATTCTAATTTTCAATGGGATACGTAGACATGCATGTATCTCCAATATTTAGCCCAACCACCACCACAAAAAAACCCCTTTTATTCCTTGTGTGAATGAATCAAACCTACACAGATAATGTTTCAAAGAACTATATGTGGCCTGATTCTCATCTATATGAGATACGTATTGATAGCTGGGTTCAATCCTACGGTCTGACAATGCTATTCCCTATCTCACATTGGAATCACTTCATGTCCTTGCTACGTCACATTGAACTGCACAACGTTATTTCTATACAACATGTAATTAAAATGCAAAGCACCCAAAGAAAAATATATGCCTTGGTTATCATCCCATTGAGATAATTAGTGAAAACAAAGCCTTATCTCATAGTCCCAACCATGAGATTACTATTTTATCTCTCTTCCACATATAATCAACAATCTATGTGGTAGTATTCATTTTGGGCCCTCTTCTTAGAGATCCCACCAAGGAAATAATAAATGTACCCATTTTTGCATGTGTGTTAGATCTATGTAAGGGAATCCAAACTCAGGGCCAATATTGATTCAAATATTTATCATTCTCATTGGGAATTACCCCGATTTTGTAATTCACTCTATTAATCTTGAATATTTGTAGATCATCGTAATCATTCTTATGGTTTTCTGGTGGCAGAGTTTCAAATACCTGAGATCTCTTTTACCTGCCTATGTTGTACATGCCCCTTGGTGGTCTTGCATATGTTCCAACATAACGGGTATGTATATCAAAAAGATAACACTATTTGGATATGCATCATATTCCCTATTTGATGTTGCATAATACAACCACATAATGGTTTTTTTTTCAAATAATGGTAACTTCATTTGTGGTTAATGTGTCTTTTTCACCTTGAATCATTGATGACAATATACAAGTATCTATATCGTAAATAACTCATCCATGTATATATGTCCCATTACCATTCTCTCGATCTAAAAGTCTTCAAGACCATGGTTTACATATTTACCTCTCTATGTGTTCAGTGTAATATGAAATAATCTTGGATCATTTGACCACATATCATCTACTATTTCAATTTTGGTCCTAGTTGTATGACCTAAAACTACAGACACCATACGTTCAACATTTAGGTCAGACCTTCAATGAAATAATATTCCTCTTATTCTTGGAAAATCTTGATTGGAAATACACTTTTTATATTCATATACATTTATCTATAAAACTAACTTTGTGCTATGGAAAATATGAATCTGTAAAACCATTCTTCAGCATTTATCTATAGAATGTAAAAATTTTTAGAGCTATTTTACCTAAATATACAGTGTGTTCTTCTAGGTGGCCTTGCATATGTATCCTACACAACATGAATTTTAGTCAAAATATGTTGCTATTTGGCTATGCAACATATCCCCTAGTTGTCCCTACATAATAAAACCCCCATAATGGGTTAAAAAAATAATAGTTACTTCGTTCTTAAGAAAGATATCCTCTAATTCCTTTATCCATTTTCCCATATCATTCTTCATATTCAAAAATTCATAAATCATGGTTTATAATTCTTTTCTACCATACATGAACATGGTATTATGTTTCCAAAAAAATTTTCAAGAAAGTATATGGTCTTAAACCATTGTTCAATGCTAAAGACCATAAATTAAAGCTATCCAATGTCTGCATTGCATGACATAGAACTGCACAGTAAAATTTCATCACTGCCTTACATTAAAATGGTGTACCATGATAACAAAAATCCCCTTTCTAAAAATTTTCAACCATTCCTCACGCACCAAATTTTTGTATAAATGGTTTTCCCATTCATGACATATGTCAGTATAAATAATCCATTATTCTTAAAATCCCTTTCCATGGAAGAACCACCCATTGTGGTATTAAGTCACCCAAATATTATTTTTCCATGACTATCAATAATAAAATTTTAAATTCCTAAGAACTCCTTTGCCTGACGATTCAATACATGCCCATAGGTGGCCTTGAATAAGTTTCTTACATATACAACAGGTCTATCAGTCAAAAGATTCTACTGTTTGTCTATGCGGCATATTCCCAAGTTGGCCTTGCATAATACAACACCCATAAAGGGTTCTTAAAATAATGGTAACCTTGTTCTTGTAAAGGACCCCATTTATGTTTATACAAGTTTTATATACGATGACCATAAAAATAATGACTCAAGGTTCTCCTTTGATGCATTTAAAGAATATTAGAGAAATTCCTTGCCATCGAGCCTTGTTATCTAATTTAAAAATTTATGGTCAAATCTATTAAACCTTAAATACTATCCTTATTAGTCTGACATGCATATCTCTAAACTTCTAATAATAAAAGACATGGTACTCACCATAGTGAAAACCCGTAATGCATACTTTGGAAAAAATTCAATGTCTCAACTCACTAGACTTAAATTTTGTATGGTTTAGGAAATATTGAGAAATAAAACATAAAAAGATGAAATGTTTGTGGGGTTGTCTGTATAACCCTATAAACATTAAACTATGCTTTCTATGCCGCATGGCTTAAGAAAAAACTAGAGAATCCTTCCAAACATGACATAGCTCCAAATCCAACCAAATAATGTAGGAATGCATCCAATTTCCATACTTTTACCATATAAAAATATTATTATCTTTATGAATGAAACAAATTCTAGGGGGGGGGATTTTCAAGACAACATCTAATGACTTCCGTGCACATTTTCTAAAAATTTCATCAACTGGGCTCTAAAAGATCATGGTGCGACTTTGAATTTTTCATGGGGGTCAGTGATGGTAGTGAAGGCACCGGACCAAAGGGATAGGACAGCTGCCCAGTAGTGATCCCATGCAGCGGTGTAGGGGAGAAACCCTCTATGGTACAGAGAAATTTTTTAGGCTAATTCCCCAAATAAGATCCCAATGTACCTACGTGAAAACACTTGCACACCACCATGATGGAGATGAGTGAAGAAATTATTTTAAAAAAAGTCCTCAAAGTGTGAACCTAGTCTATCCAAAACAACTTTGGTGTGCAAGCTACTTCTGCACCACCATTCTGCCATACAAGCCACTTGCGCACCCAAAACTCATTTTCCTTGTGTCTTATTTTTCCTATAAATATACACTTGGGATCTTCATTTGTATGGGTGAATTTCCCTAAATATTAATTGCTGATCTATTCTCCCTAGATTTTTTCCAAAGTCTCCTGAAACATTCATGATTTTTCTTTAACAACTAGAGAAGAGGAATTGAAGAAGGATTATAGGATGTAAGTCCTTTTAGTGTTTTAAATCCCTAACATGTGCACACATAAAGTTCCCAATCTCCATAAATAAGAAAAACTTGCATGCTACCCATTCCTCTCAAAGGAACTTGAGCACCCCACTTACGGGATTACTAGTGAATACTATTGAATGCTCTAGTCTTGTATTTCCCAAGATCCATTTTGTTTATCACTTAAGTGAGAATCGTGTTTCCCAATCCTACTTGTGTTCCCATACTTGCACGCTATATAAAGACTCGAGTTCCATTATTTGATTCACTTAATCCCTTCAGTCAATAAACCATTCATCAAGTCTTCTTCAAATCCATTCATGTGAAGTATTATTCTTCATTGGATCCCTTGTATAAAAGGGATTATGTTAAAACCTCTACCAAAACCTCCGGACCCATCAAAAATTTGGGAAAAGTACATCATTGTGCCTTCTATTTGGGTTTTTATTTCTGCATTCATTGGATTCCACCATTTATTTTCCAATGTGGTTAGTATTCTTGGAGTGTTTGTGGGTTTGTATATCCGCAATCACATAGACCATTCTCTTATGAACATTGTTGGGGTGTTCCCAAATTGGAGGATTAGGATTTGGGTTATTTACTCCCATTTTCATCTCTAAAACCAAAAACCATGGGTCTCTAGTAAAAAATGTATGGTCCACACCTAATTTTCCTTTTGAAAAAATAGAAAATCTCCCTCCCCTACCAGAACCAATTTTTGGACAGCCAACCTGGTGTAAGCCCATAACTTTTCATATAGAAGGTTACAGTCTTGATACTCTCAATTTATTTCACCATCACTCTTTCCATACATTAGACCATTGTCCAGTGTAAAGAGAGCAGAGGGATAGCTCATTTCCTAGCCCTCTTCCCCAGTGGCCTCGACCTATTCAACAATCGTTGATATAGGTGCATACTCATCCTCCAACAGAGGAGGAAAAGTGTGTGTGCCTTTTTTGAATATTTGAAATATGATTTTTTCTCACATAGAGCATGACCCACGTGAGAATATATATTTTTCATTATCACACCCTTTCAAAAAAACCACACTCAACGAACTACTTGAACTATGATTGCCACCATAATTGGGATACGTGGGAAGACTTTATCAGGGACTGAGCTCATTGGATATCCTTTTGGGAAATCCTACCTTAATTCCCTAAATTCATGCATCCTCCTTAGAATTAAGCCTTGAATTAAGACCCCCAAACTCTTGAACTACAAGAACTATGATTCCCACCACAATTGGGATACACAATAAGCCTTCTTAAGGCCCGAGATCCATCTCATTTCATTCATAAATGGGAATCCTCCTTATGATTAAGCCCCTAATTAAACCCCCAAATCAAAAAGGCATCAT
Organism: Viscum album; assembly: GCA_963277665.1. Lineage (NCBI taxonomy): Eukaryota > Viridiplantae > Streptophyta > Magnoliopsida > Santalales > Viscaceae > Viscum > Viscum album. The sequence goes on from OY728162.1 coordinate 1,224,221,897, forward strand.
TTTCAGGAAGTAATCCTAAAATAATTTCCCTCAAAAGAATAAACTCTCTTATGAGACTCACCAAACTACGTGTGCATTGATTTCCATCCAAATGGGATACGGGGAAGCCTCTATAAGGTTCAAACCAAAGACTTCAAATCAACCTGGTTCTTCCAGGTCTGTATTCCAAATAAGGTCAAATCTTACTTGGAAACCCATATTATTTACATGTTCTATGGGCTGTATAGGTATATTTCCCACACCAAACCTTGAATAAACACCTTTTACTTAGATTTCCTTACTATGTGACATTAATAAGTATGGATGGTCATTATCACATGACTATAAAAGGTATGATGTGTCCCATTAAGCTGCATCAAACTATGAGTGTTGTAATTCATTTCACATGGTTTTCTAGGGATCCCATATATGGGTATGATCCCAACAGCAAAATGATCCTTCGTCTCCCTAGATGACAATATGATTCCAGAGTGCCTCATTGAGTTGATTAAAAAACAGTATCATCATAATGATGGAAAAATGAATCCCTAAATAGTATATAGAAGGATACTATTGATGTAGAAACATGAATACATATAGATGATTCTAAATTTTACACATTATAATAATTTATTTTAAATTCCAAGTGAAATCTATGTTATACCAGGTAAATTAAAAAGGATTCAAGAAAATATCCCAAATATCTAAGAGAGTCCCAGAGAATGCAAAAAATCCCACCAAACGAGTGTGATGAGTCTGATCTCCCATCCTCTAGACCAATTCATGTTCTTAAGTATAATAATTTTAAACTTAATGAATGACTACATTTGGAATTCAGGTCCCTTTGGATAAATAATTGTTGGATGTTTCTGGTTAAAAAAACAAATCCAATGGAAACCACTCAAAAGTAGTGATTCTGAACCAGAACACATGTTCTGAGGGATGATGAACCAATTACAAACTAACTTGGTCATAAATGTCCCATATATTTTAATCACATTCCTATAATATAATGATTATATTACGTGAATAAATTATGAAATTAAATCCACTCTTTTTTATCAAAATTATTAAATGTTCCTTGACTATTAGAATAGTAGTTCTTCCTATAATATTTTCACATATATCTACTTTAATACTTGAAAACACATTAAATAAAAATATTAAATCGAAATTATTTTATAATAAAATAACAATTAATTTATTAATTACCTGGGGATTATTTTTAATAAGACATAACTTAGACCTCATTATGGAGTCCACCATGTCCTATAATCCTATTCAATAGAATATGCTAGAATTTCAAAAACACTTAGTATGTAACCCTTTAAGCAATTATCTCGATAGAATGTAATAAAATTCATAAATAGGAAGTGGATTATATAATCCCATCAAGGGACATTAATTGATAAGGAAAATTCAAATAAATGAAAACATTTCCTATGATGACACATCATGTAATGTAAACTATTTGTCTCATGATATCTCATAAACAATCACACACATTGTGTCATAATCCTTTATTTATTTATTATTTTTTTGACCCTTCAAGACGGACATACCTTCTTCAACCATGGCCATAGATTTAGTGAATATACTAATATCCATATTATATAAACCTATGATATTAATTACTTTCATATATGAATATTTATATCATTATTATTCAATATATATCATACAACTAATGATGCACCCGACACATGCAACCTCATATGACATCAATTTCATAACTTTTCTCTTACATCAATGTACATAATAAAATTCAATACATTGATAATAATTTCATATAAGGGGACCATTACATGTGTATATATATGAAAAACTAACAAAAAATGAGACATATGGTTTTCTTACTGGTGTGTTAGTCCTCCTGATCTCATCTACTCAAGATCACCAAGTGTGAATGTCAAGGGACAATGTCTCAAGACATATGATCCCCTACACATAACAACCACACATAAGTTTTGTCCAGTAAACATGTTTAATCTGTACCATAGGAAATATGTTTAATATTTTTTTCATGGTATGTCTAGGTTATCATTATTTCATGAAAATTGTTTCAAATATTTTATATGATATGTAATTAAATTAAATTACTATAAAAATAGTGGATCCTTAAATCTCAACACTATTATTTAATGTTTTGATCATTCATAAATAAATGTATACATCTATGAAGAGATCTCATATAAAATGATGATCATGTCATGTGTCTATAAAGAATCCAAAACAGCTATACAAAAATTCCTAAAATCCATGTATCAAAATGAAAAATTACCATAAAATAAAAATCTTCAGATAGCAACATGAGCCTCACCTCGGTCCTATGCTTCCCAACTCCAAATCAAGGAAAAATTCATGCATCAAACTTTTGGAACTCACCAATATCCCTACCTACATCTGTATAGTATATCCATGTATCCATTGGAAACCCAAAGAGGGTGTTAGATACAACCTTAGTAGACCACCACTCATGGTGTCTATGAAAATTCATCGATAAGAAATATATGATATTTATAGTTCATAATATAAAAGATATGGAATTAATACAAGAAAAATTACCCTGGAAGATTTAGTTTTTTAAAGTGATACTTTCAATAAAAACAAGTCTCCCTACAAAACAAGTTTCATACTCCTATAACAGGGATATAGTAAAAAAAGGAAGAAAACATCACATATATGTCGTATACCCAACATATCATATCATCCAAGGCCACGACGTATAAACTGTAATTTCATAACACCCATAATTGAGATGTATATTCAAATATGTCACATTAACTCCTACTGAGCCTTGTAATCAGATGTTGCTGGCCCCATATGGGTAGATCCAAGGTATTGTGATGCAATAAATCCTTGTCGAAGTCCTGAGACCATCTTTGTGGAAGCATGGTATGAATTGAATTTTGGTTCAATATTCATGTCAACAGACCATGTCCACTGTGATCCCAAAAATGACGGATACACCAGGTAGCAAGGCCCAAGGCAACCCACGTAATCATGGATGAAGGATCAATCCAATCAATGGATTACACTACCACTCTCGTGACCCATGATGTAGAACACCCATTTAATTCTATATAAGAAACCTTTATTCAATAAAATTACCATTTATTCTTTCAAATTTCATGGGTTCTATAGAACCATATGAAACACTTAATCAAAACCAACAACATGTAATGGAGGAAATACACAAATCTTAATAATTAATTCAATTCAATTTTTTATAATTGTGCTTCCACTAACTAGGAAAACTCAAACACACACATTGGGTTGTTCAACAATTTCAGGTAAAGGTATCACACAATGGGTGGACTAGGGTGTAGTAATATCCTCAAACTAAACTCAATGGTAGTTAAATGAAACCTGCATATGTTCTAGTTCCTTAAATTCAATAATTCAATTCATTTTATGGGAACAATCAGGTTTTATGATGTTTTTCACTACAGAATAATTCTTTATAATGAATCAAACCTCTCGAGAAAAGTATATACCAACTACAGTAGGATTATATTAGAGTGTTCATCTAGAATCAGCTTATGATTTGATCCATATAAAAATAAAAATGAATAATTGATGATGAATATCCAAAAATAGTGCATAGTTATATACACCCAAATTGCATAACAAATACCAATTCAAAATATAAAAGATTCAAGGTGAATGTAGTAATAACCAACATAGATCCAATTAGGTAAAAGGATCTAGATTTAGAAAACATATTGTCAAATTGGATCTGAAGCATCCCAAAATTCTGTAAAGGATTTTTGAATGGCTCATTGTTGTCCAAAAATGATTAATGAAATTAGTTTTAGGGTATTATTGATTTTAAGGTGTTAATAGTAATTTTTCTTCAAAATACTATGCCACACAATTACAATGAATGGTTTTCCAACCCCCACCCAAACTGTGCGATTGGGATATACTAAAAACTACAGGTTCCTTTAATGGGTGTGTAACGTTATCCTCACGTTATTCTCAAACTATGTGAGATCTTAATTCTCACTATCCAAGCCTCACACAGTTATACAAATAGTGTGTCCAACCTCTTACGGTGTATAATAACCATACAAAGTGTATATTTTCCCAAATAAGTTTGGTTTAAGCTTCCAAATAATAATCAAAACCACTTATACCCCCTTTATCACATTGGGTACTCACATTAGGCAATAAAAAGCCTATAAAATGAATATAAACAGATCTATAAATTGTTGGAAAATATGGATCCCTACAATATTCCCCCATTAATGTAATTCATATATAAATTCAAGTATAAATGGTGGTGCAAACCCATTATATAAAACCTACATCCACAATGAATATATGTAACCCTCTATCTATCCTAACTTGCATCCTATAAATGACCATTTTTCAATAGCACCTGAACTAGAGGAATTGACCAGCCTTATATAACCTTAATTATATAATATTTTCCTTCTTATCCATTTTACATCATCATCAATAGTGTTGTAGAAACATGAAATACACATTACAAATTAAACACACTATTCATTAATTCATTGATGTTTTAATAAACATAATCTTGACTTAAAATTTATCATTTCAATAAATATGGTGATAATTTTCCAACTATTGATAATCATGAGACAAAATAATTTACTAATGAATAAAAAACTCAAAAACACCCCTATATTCCACTATAAATACCTCCCTCACAATATCATCTACTCACACCTCCAAATCCATTAACCATGGCTAAATTCAACCTAATAATATTTCCAAACCACTCCACTGTGTATATGTTCACATTACATAAATAGATGTATATATCCAATATTCTTATGTAGGGTCTCAAGGGGAATAAAACAAGAGGTAAAATGATCATTCATTTTATTCAATTTTCATTTCAATTTATTTTCTTTTCTTAAACTCTCGTCACTTATCCTCATCCAAGTGAAATGATGACTCTTGTATCCTAGATATACTGAAATGTTATATTGTTAATTTAAAATCAATCATAAATCCTCTCCTCTTCCTATCTTATTCTATAAAATTAAAGAATCATTCATGACATGTCGATTCACCAACTTCGTGGATATAGAATTTTCATTTTCCTTTAACACATTCATGGTCATTCATAAAATCATTACTATGGAAATGAATAATTATATGTTTATAACAAATCGGTAAATGTTCTGGATCTAATTTATAAAACTAACATTAAATAAATGAAACAATGTTTTGATGGACCGAAAAAAACCCGACATAAATAAACCAAACATTATTGTTAATGTTTTGTATAATGAATCGTCCTAATATAAAGAATTATTGATAAATGGTATCATTTAAAATTATTAAATCATATAAATATGATTCCATTCCACTACCTGAGTTATTATTCCATTTGACAATATAATCCACAATGAACAAACCATGAAGTAAATGCACCTGAAATAATGAAAATAAAAAATATTTTTAAAAAATGGGTGGAATTATATTATTAAAGGATAATATAAGGTAATATAAATATAAATATAGTTATGTAATAAATTTATAAAATTATTCAAACCATTAAAAAAGAATTTTTAACACTTTTGATGAATTCAAACAGAAGGTAAGGGAATTTTCTTTAAAACACATCTTTAACATTTCTATTTTGATAAAATTCAAACGGAATGTGTTTATAATTCATGTATTATTGTTTTATTATTTTTTTTTCATGTTTTCAGGAATTTTTTATGATTATGAGTGGGTCTATGATATTCCTCTAATTAATTAGGAATTTTTAATTTGGATGTTGACCATATTGGTTATTATAAGTGTAACTACGATGGTTTCATCATATAATAGTTGTGAGGGTTACATTTTATGGTATTCATGAGGGTTAAAAATACTAAATTATATGTGAGCTTTATAATCCTATATAATAATGGTAATAAATTTTTCCCCTAAGTTCTCTAAATGGTTTATTAATTTTTTATATTATTTATGAAGTCATCACATTTTAACAAAGTATGTTTGTGTTACTTTTCATGGTGAGAAGTTTATCCTTCATGTGTTTATAAGTATTTATAGACTAAATGTTTTATTTCCTTGTTTTTATGTCACTTACTGAGATTTTTTTTCACATACCATTTACAAAAATCAATGTGCTTATGGATTGGTATAGGAAAGTAAATCTTTAATATGATTATTATGAAGAATTTTCATGAAAATAATTCATGATTTATTAAAAAAATCATGTAATAAATTGATATTGGTTTATTAGTAACCAATTTTCATTCTATTGGGTTGTTATGTAATAATTATAACCTAATTATCTAAATATCTAAAACAAAAAGATCATTGGGAATGTACTGAATTGAATTATTGTTAAATTAACTATATTAGTTAATGTTTAAGGATGAGTCCTTTTAATTGTCCCTCTTAATCTTCACATTTCCTTCATATAAATTATAATGATTATTCCATATAACCATGATACATTTAAACCCCATTTTCTTGGAATTAAAATTATCATTTATATATTATATCTTGAAATTTCTAGCATTTATATCTACTTGAAAATTTGTCTTATTAGAATTCACGAGGTGAGAAACCCTTCCATTTGGATGAAATCTGACTAAAATATCTGAACTCACCTCAACCTTCTAGGATATACAAAATTTTTGAAATATTTTCTTACATACATGGAAATTAATTCAATAAATAATTAGATGTCATTTGATATTGAAATAATTTTGATTCTCTATCTAAATATTATGATCTTTTATGGTGGAACCTGACTAGAATTGATAGTACTCATTGTGCCAATGTCTAGTGAGATAATCGATAAGGGGTAGGTGTGTATCATTGATCCCTTTAATTTTATGATTTATTCATTTAAAAAATATATAGGGTTTGTTAAAAAATTCTCATAATAAAGAATGTGAATGTAAATAAATCACATGAGGAATGATAATATTTCCCTAAATATAAGATACTACTCCTTTCCAAGTTTAATTCATGTTCTGAGGAATGGATTTCACACATTAAAACATTTAGTAGAAGTATGCTATTTTTATTGAAAACATATGAAACCAATATCCTGAATTTTTTTACCTCTAGTGAATATAGAATCTACCTCTAGAATAGTGCTTTATAAAAGCTCCCACCAGTTGAATATTGATGAGTCAATAAGGTTTATCTTATTACTTTTCCATTCCTTCATACTTGAGGGAGATTGTTGAGTCAATAAGGTTTCCTTATGACGTTACCATTCCTTCTTGTTTTGAAAATCACAAACACCTTATCTCAAGGAAAACCTCATTTTACCATGTGTTTTACTTCTGTAAGGAAAAATTTCCTTCACCAAGGAAATTTATCCTTACCATATTTTTCATTATTCATTATCTTGTGTATGTGTAAAATTCAGTTTATTTTCTAAAACCTCAGAATCATATAATACTTAGATAAAGAGCATTCTGTTTTTAGAATCTAAGTTCTAAATCTGAGTTTTCTGAATTTAGACTCCAAACACTTTTGAGTTCTGACTCCGAGTTCTCTGAATTCAGACTCTGAAATCTTCTGAGTTCTAACTCTGAGTTCTATGAATTCAGACTTTGAACTCTTCTGATTTCTGACTCCGAGATCTCTAAATTTAGGCTTCGAACTCTTCTAAGTTCTTGACTCCGAATTCTAATGAATTCAGACTCCGAATTCAAATGAATTCAGACTCCGAACTTTGTAAGTTCAGACTCTGAATTCTCATGAATTCTGACTCCCAACTTTGTAAGTTCTGACTCTGAATTCTCATGAACTCTGACCCCAAAATTTGTATGTTCAGGTTTTGAATTCTTATGAATCCAAATTCTAAATTTCCTTGAAATTCAGACTCTGGAATTCTATAGAGTTCAGGTTCTGAATTTCAAAGAAAATCCAATCTGAATATCCTTGTAATATAGAATCCAAATTCATTTTTGGTTAGACTCCGAACTTTTATTTTCTTACATTCCAAATATTGGATTTTGGTTATGTAGCCATATTGTTTCTTACACTTTTTTTGTTATAAAATGATGTCGTGAATTCAGTTACTAACTAACCGTTGTTTGAGTGACTCGTGTACAGGTCCCTCTGAAGTTCAAGGAAAAATATGACCGTTGGAGTAGGGAGCCGACCATTGGAGTTGTGCCTATAAATAGGATCTCATTTGAATAAGCTCAAAACATATTGGAAAACTTTTGATCTAAAGTGATTTATAGAGAGAGATACTCTCATGCCTAGTGTGTACTAAGATTCTTGTTCAGACTTTCTTTGTGCGACTCCGATTGTTGCTGTGTACAATCGAGGGCTTCTGGGGATAAGAAGAAAGATGTTTTGACTACCTTGAAGTTCTGGGCTTCCTTGCCGAGGAAGACATAGTGCCAACTACCTTGAAGTTGAGGGCTTGTGGGGATAGCAGGACAAAATCTGATCTTTATATCGAGGGCTAACCCTAGTGTGGGTAAGATAGACATTTTTAAAAGTATAAATCAAGGGACTTTTATCCAAGGTTTTTGGATACCCTTCTCTTTGGGTTAAAAGATGTACTACTTGTTACTTGTTTTGTTACATGTTTTCAGCTCCATTTTGTTTGTGGAGGATAGTATAACTATCTTATACTTCCTTATACTTGTATACTCTGATTTAGTAAGATTATATACACTTTAAGGTAGAATCTTTATCTTTGTAAACTTTTATTAAGTTTCATTTTCCAGAACAATCTTTTCGGAATAACTTTCTCAGAATCATATTTCCAGAATCTAGGAAGTGTATAGAACTGGGTTCTATGAATTATATTGTTTAACCATGTTAAACATAACCATCTTTAAAAGATCCAAAGGAATTTTTTTTAATCATACAATTCACCCCCTCTTGTATTTTGAGCATCATTAGATATTTAATTCAGTATCTATATTATTTCGATCCTACATTTGGTATTATAGAGTATATAATACTCCACATACCATCTCAAAAAATGGTACCAGAGGTTGGTTCAATCTAAATTAATCTCACGATTAGATTTAGAAGAGAATCCATCTTATTCTTATTTTCATAATCATATTTTCAGACTCATAAAGTTCAGATTCATTTTTGATTAGAGATACTCTTGTTAAATATTTTTCTTGTTCAGGAAACTTTTCCGTGTTTACTAACTTTTATTACTTACATGTTTGTGTAGGAAGAGTTTTTATTTAAGAGGGCAGGAATCAATGTTGGTTCCATTGAAAATTTAAATCCAACCAGGCCACTTATTTTTGAAGGAAATGATTATGAGTATTGGAGAGATCGCATGAAGACATTTATTATGAATACTGGAGTGGACAATTTTGTTATACTTACTGGAGGATAAAAATCCATGATAAAGAAGTTAGTACCTCCACCAATCAAGAAAAGCATGAGTATCAACTGAATCATATGGTATGCAATACATTTCTTTGTTCCATGATTAGAAACATATATAGCCAAATTTCATCTTGTGAAGCGGTAAATTTTATGTGGAGGATACTTGATGTTACTCACTTTGGAACTTCCAAAGTCATTGAAACTAGAGGATCCATTCTTAGAGATGAATATCATGGTTTCTTCTTTCCTTATGGAGAACCCATATGTAAGGTACAACAAAGATTTATGACTATTGTAAATAGTTTACAATCCATGGGTGAGAAAGGATTAGAGGATGAAGCCCTTGTTGACAAGATCATAGACATCATTCCCAATGAGTGGGAATTCAAGAGAACTGCTATTGATGAGAATAGGAAGGTTACTCAGATTTCTATTGATGAACTTTTTGGAACTCTTCTTCAACACGAGACGAGAATGAAGAGATATGCTTATAAAATAAAGAAGAAGAATGGGAATGCCAGTGTTGCTTTTACTAAAACTTCAAATAATATGAAAGACAGGACTCCTGAGAGAGTTACTAGATCCAAATCTAAGAAGATTGTTATCCAATCTGAATCTACTGGAAGTGAATCTTCAGAAAATGAATTTTCCAATCTTGCTTGAAGGATGAAAAAGATGGTTGGAAAGAATAACTTTCAATCTAGATATAAGAAGAAGGAAATAAAAGATAAGAAAGATTTAGAAGTTACTTGTTATGAATCCAAGAGATCCGAACATATAAGACCTGATTGTACCATGATTAAGAGAAAATAAAGAATGGAAAATAATTCTAATAGAAACAGAAAGAAGTACTACAAAGCTAAATCTGAGAAAGTCTTGAAATAAAATGACACCTAGAGTGCCAGTGGTGGAACTCGTCAGATGAATCATCATATTACAAATCTTCTGGATAGAAGAAACTTGGTCTAATAGCTAGACTACCTTTTGACAATCATTGCTTAATGGCTAAGGTACACAATTATGAATCCCTGACCAATGTTTCTTTGAATGAAAACTTTAGTGATAATAAATACTATAAATCTTCTGATGAAGAATCTTCTTCTGATGAAGATAATAATTTACCTACCTATGAAGAAGTTTCTATTTTTTCTAAACTCCTTGAGATTGAGAACTCAAAACTCATGAAAAATCTTGATAAGGTAAATTCTAGAAATACTATTCTTACTAAGTAAATATGAGATCTCTCTAAAGATCATGATATGAAAAATGTTTACTTTGAAAGTATTTCAAAAAATTGTAAGGAAGTAAATTCTGAGAAGGATAAACTTTCTAAGGATCTGGAAAACGTAATTTCTATGAAAAATGTTTTCGAGCCTAACTCTAGTTCAAAATTAAATGTTTTGGAAGACAAGAACTTAGTTATCAGACTAAAATCTAATTTTTTTCCTTGAGGAAGTGTTTATCAAACTTAACCTTACGTAAAGAAAATTTTGATAGAATGTATTCAAAAATCCAACCTCTAAAGAATAATTCTTGATTTGGTTATACTAGTTCTAAAACTGTTTTTAGTAACAATTATTTTGTTCCTCAAAGTGCTCCATTCTGTACTAAGTGTCAGTATGGTGGGCATTAGGCAAAAAATTGTTCTTTAAACAAAACTTAGTCTTTAGGATTTCATAAAGCCTATTTTTCTATGAAAATGTGCGTGCCTAAGATTTTGATTTCTAAAATTTCCATATTCAAGAAAGTTTGGATTCTGAAAGCCTAACTCTATTATTTTCCAAAAAATAGAGAATGTACCAACAGTAATACATGGTACATGGATATTGGATGTTCTCGGCATATGAATAGTAACAAAAACTACTTTGAAAATATTATCAAGTAAAAAGGAGGATGAGTAACTTTCGGAGATAATGATCAGGGAGAAATTATTAGTATAGGTAACATAGTTCTTCTTAGAAAAACATTGATATCAAATGTTTTGTTTGTTAAGGGTCTTAAGCACAACCTTATTAGCATAAGACAATTCTGTGATGAAGGCTACCTTGGAAATTTTAGGAATGACAATTGCTTAGTACATAATTCCAAGGAAGAGTTTATTCTTTCTGCCCATAGGAAAGATAATGTATACACACTTAGTAAAATTATCAGTCTTAGATAATCATACCTTTACTTAATATTTTTCCACAAAATCATAGGATCTTTCATCATCAAGTATGGCGGAGGAATATCATGTCGTGGGCATGGTCTACGTGTGGAAGAATGATTATCCATTTTGATCGTATCGTCAAAAAAATTAGTATCCAAATGCTTCTCAGTATTTACGTGGGTCTATTTTCTATCAAATACATCTGAATATTTTTCTTATTTCAAGAGTTTTAGAGCCCAAGTTAAAAATGAGAAAACCTTTCTATTGAAAACAATTCATAGGGATCATGGAATAGAATTTTAAAATTCTTATTTTGAAACTTTTTATAGTAGAAAAGGAATTAATCAAAACATATCAACACCAAGAACTCCTCAACAGAATGGTGTTGTTGAAAGAAGAAATAGAATTCTTTAAGAGATAACAAGAACCCTGTTGAGTGAATATTCTATAGCAATATATTTTTGGGATGAAGCTGTAAGTACTACTTTTTATACTATAAATCGAGTTTTAATTAGACCTTTTCTTAATAAAACTCCTTATCAGTTACGGAATGGTAGAAAACCTAGACTTTTCTACTTCAAGGTTTTTAGTTGCAAGGTATTCATCCTGAATACTAAAGATAATCTACATAAATTCTCACCAAAATCTGATGAAGGAATTTTCTTAGGGTACTCCAAAACTTCTAAGGATTATAGAGTTTTTAATAAAAATAATAGTACTATTGAAGAAATAGTACATGTGAAATTTGATGAAAATGATCCATTTGTTTTTAAAGAACCCCAATCTACATCTTTGGATGTGTTTTGAAAAATTGATTATCAAACTTTGTTAGAATATCCTTCTAATAAGGAAAATTCACCAGAAAATGTTTTTGAAACATTTACCCCAGAAGACTTCTTACCCTATGTTAATGAAGAGGTTTTACAAAACCCAAATGAGGTGTTTCTTAAGAATCATCCTAGTGATAATATCATTGGTGATGTGAATCAGCCTATAATGACTAGAAGTTCCTTATGAAATGAATTATAATATCTTTCATTCCTTTCCCAATTAGAACCAAAAATCATTGATGAAACTTTAGGTGATGATGACTGGATTAAAGCCATGCAAGATGAACTAAATGAATTCGAAAGGAATAAAGTCTGGACCTTGGTTTAAATACCTAAGGAAACTTATGTTATTGGAGTAATATGGGCCTTCATAAATAAGTGTGATGAAAATGGAATCATAGTAAGAAATAAATATATATTAGCTGCTAAAAGCTATAATCAATATGAAGGAATAGACTATGAAAAAACATATGCTCCAGTAGCTAGACTTGAATCTATTCATATTTTACTTGCCTTTATAGAATTCTTCAAATTAAAACTTTTTCAAATGGATGTGAAATGTGATTTCTTTAATGGTTTTTTATTAGAAGAAGTTTCTGTTGAACAACCTCCTAGTTTTAAAGATACAAAACATCCTGGTCATGTTTTTAGACTTACCAAAGCTTTGTATGGACTTAATCAAGCCCCTCGAGCCTGGTATGATAGAATTACAAGATTTTTTCTTCAAAATAATTATGTTAATGGAAATGTAGATCCAACACTTTTTATAAAGAAAATAAGAAAAATGTTTTGATAATTCAAATTTATGTTGATGACATTATATTTAGTTCAACTCAGTAATCTTTAACTGGTTCCTTTGCGGATCTAATGAAATCTGAGTTTGAAATGAGTATGATGGGTGAGTTAACATTTTTACTTGGTTATCAAATTTCTCAAAAACCAGAAGGGATCTATATATACCAACATATGTATATTAAATTTCTTCTTAAAAAGTATGGATATGACAACACTAAGAGTATTAGTACTCCCATCGGTACCTCAAACACAATTGATTTTGATGAATCTGGGAAACCAGTAGATCAAACATCTTTTAGAGGTATGATAAGAAGCTTCCTTTACATAACCGCTAGTCATCTAGAATTAATGTTTTCAGTATACTTATGTGCAAGATATAAATCCAATCCTAAGGAATCACATTTAAATGCAGTGAAAAGAATTTTTCTCTCATTAAAGGGAACCATTGATTTAGGACTCTTTAATACTTATAGAAATGATTTTGTTTTAAATTTTTTCAGATGCTGACTTTGGTGAATGTAGAATATATAGAAAAATTACATCTATAACTTGTCATTTCTTAGGAGATTCATTAGTTTCTTGGTCATGAAAGAAGCAACACTCAGTAGCACTTTCCACTGCTTAATCCTAATATGTAGCAGCTGGAAGTTGTTATGCTCAAGTATTGTGGATGCAACACACACTCAGAGACTATGGTATGAGTTTTACCAAAACAAAAATTTTGTCTGATAATACAAGTTCCATTTCCCTTAGTAAAAACTATGCACATAACTCTCGTGAAAAACACATAGATATTAGGCATCACATTCTTAGGGATCACACACAAAAAGGAGATATCATTCTTCAATTTATCAGAATGCAAGATCAACTTGCTGATATTTTCACAAAATATTTACCCTCTGATATATTTGAATACATTAAACAGAATTAAGGAATGATAATTGTAAGGAAATTCTCCTTGATAACTTTTTATTGAAAAAAAATATTCTAACAGTAATAAACTCCTTTTCATAGGGGGAGTACATTTTCTTGCTATATTTTCAAGTTTTTTTTTAAATTTTTTCATAGTCAGTTTTTCTAAAATTTTTATTAGTCAGTTATTCTAAATTTTTCTTTCGTGGCCAGTTTTCCTTGAAATTTTTTTAATGAATATTTTGGTACTTGAAATTTTCATAATGAATATTTTCGTACTTGAAATTTTTTTAATGAATATTTTTGTAATTGAAATTTTAGTAATGAAGGTTTTCGTACTTGAAATTTTCCAAATGACGATCTTCATACTTGAAATTTTCATAATGAAGATTTTTGTACTTGAAATTTTCATAATGAAGATTTTAGTACTTGAAATTTTCGTAATTAAGATTTTCTTATTTGAAGTTTTTTGTAATAGAGATTTTCGTTGTCAATTTTTTTTAAAAATATCAAAATTTCTTCACGAAGAATATTACCTATTATGAATAATCTTCCTAGAAATCCGAAAGGTATGACTTCCTTTCTTAATTTTTTATAGTCATTATTTACTTATTGGTATTTTTCTTTTTTATTTTAAATTTTTCTGATTCTAGTTTCCTTAAATCCGAATGCTTTTCTTAAAAACCTCAAAAGAACGTATTCTATCAAGATTTCCTTGTGGCTATCATATCAACTGTTAGATCTAATCCGAAGGATTTTCCGCCATTAGATCGACTTTGGAAGTTCAAACATCACTTACAACACCTATATAAAGGACCCCTAAGGGCTTTCCCACATCGATCTAATGATATTGCATACTGAAGTTCTGACCTTCTACTTAAGCTCGTTTCGAACTTCTTAGAGTTCTCTCAATTCTGAATGTTTGTAGAAGAATCATCTCAGAATGATATGTCAATTGTCAGGCCGATTTTTGAGTGGAATATTTACAGATAAAGGTTATTCCATCCAAATTTCTTTGCCAGGTACGATTCCATTATATCCAACAACATCAGGTTGAATGGATGGGAAAGCATTTGCATATCAGAGGCAGGAGCTCAAGAAGTAGTATATCCGGATTTGCTCGTGGAATTTTATGAATCCGTGAGATTTTTCAAAGAAGAAGAGAGAATTAATTTTTCTTTCAAAATATATGGAAAAACTTATACCCTTTCATACACCAAGGCTTAAAGATTCGTGGGGTTTTCTTATGAAGGGGAAGCTGAATTTTGTTCCCATAAGATGTCGGATGTTCAAGGTAGTTTTGTAAAGGTGAAAGCTATAGAGTGTCTTGGAATTTCAGATGTCAAGACTCTGAAGATTTCTCACCTCTCTACAAAAAATAGGATCCTTGAATTATGGGTTCAAGGTTTTATCGTTCCTAGAAAAGGAGATATCGACACCTTGAAGAAGAGTTACATGTTCATCCTAGATTTTCTGGTGAATCTGAGGAAGATAAACTTGATGAAACATATTCTCATTACGATAGAGAATATTAAGAATGGGAACTTGAAAGCTCAGATTATCATGTACCCAACCATGCTCTCTAAGTTAACTGTTTGGTGCTTAGAGTCTTTCAAAATCTTCTATTTTTCAAAGCCAAGGAATTGCAAAGTCATGATGATGAGTGATGATACCCTCAAAAGAATGAAAGTTGGTTTTTATAAGGAATATGGAGAATTCCATGATTTACTATAGTAATAGGCTGAAGTTATTCTAAAGGAAGAAGAAGTTCCTAAACCATCGAAAAAAGGGGGAAATAAGAGGAAGTTTAAAGAAGCAGTAGTTGAAGGTAAAACTCCAGAGACTAAAGGAACCCAATCAGCACCTCCAAAGCCTAAGAATCAAAAATCCTATCCAGATGAGGTTGTAGACAAGTGGAGAGAAGACAAGAAAAATAGGAAGGAAGGAGAGCCACATTTTGGTTTAGTTCCTACAGAAGCTAAGGCCTAAAAATAAAATACAACTAATGAGCTTGAGAAGAAAACTAAAGAGAAGAAACAAAAGAAGAAGATGTGTGAGGATGAAATTGTTCAATCCCGAGTGAGGGATACTAAAATAGCATCCAAGAATATCCATGTACCTAAATCCTTCTTGTTAGAGGCCTTACCTGAGACTCTAGGGATGAATTTCATGACTCTAGAAAAAGCACAAGAGAAGGATGTTGAAAAAAAAGCTGTCAAAGAAGTAGAAAAAGAAGATGAAAGCAGTGGGGATACAAAAGATTTGATTAAGAAAGTGTAGGACTTTCATGAGAAGGAAAGACCCTCTGAGAAATTGTCAATCCGAAATTCACAAGATGAATCCTCGAAGCCTGCTAATCATGGATTAGATGACAAGGTTGAAGATAAAGTGAACAAGTTATATGAGGAAGAAAGTTTTAATCAACATTTCATTCATCCTCAATATGCTGAGGCGGGAGATGAGAAGGAGAAAGTAGATGAAGATAAGATTGTTCAGCTGTCTGAAAGTGAACATAAATCTCTGGATGAGTAAGACATTCCAAGAACTCATAAGGGGAAACAGGTGGTTAAGGATACACCTACTAAAGTTGTTTCAAAGAAGAAATAAGTTGGTGGATCTTTGAAGAGTAATCTTGTTGACCTAGAGAAAGAGCCCTCACCAAGCAAAGTCTTGGATTTCGGAATCATCTTCTCTAGGGCATGATTTCATATTCTAATCCTTGAAGAAGATTGTTGGGACCTTTCTGATTTTCCAAGCATAGATTCGAGATGATTTCATAGTATAATCCTTGAAGAATCTTGTTGTGACCATTCTGATTTTCCAAGGCATAGATTCCAGATGCCCGATGCTTCTACATACTTCGAAACAAAAATTGGATTCAGTGTCCATGGTGATGGACAAGTGTTTCAAACAAGAGGCAGAATTAAAATCTTTCCTTATCAACTATATAGAACACAAAAGATCTTGTAATAAAATGGTTATCTGGTCAAAGAATATAGTTTAATATTTGAGAGAGCTTGATGAGTTTCAAGATGATGTTAAGGAAGTTTTTGATACTGAAGATGGTAAAATCAAAGATCTCACGGCTAGATTTGATGAAAAGTTAACTATTGATAAGAATACTCAGATTCAAGAGGTAAAGTATTTAAATGGAAAGTTATATTCTATAGCCCAATGTTGGAAGAGGGAAGGGGATCTTCAGATTGAGATTGAAGAGAAGCTAGTCAAGAAAGATGAACTAATAAAGGCTCAGGTAGAGGCTCTGAAGGCCCAAGAAGAAAATATCAAAGTCGTAGAGAAGCAAGAAGAGGAAGACCACAAAGAAGCTGAAAACCACAGTGAAGAAATTGATACCCAAGGAGAATAAAGGAAAATAGATCAAATCTGATCTTCTGTTGTAATTTCTTTCCTTGTACAAATTCTTCCAATATTAATGAAATTTTGGTTTCCCATTTTTGTTTGCATGCTTTGTACTAATATTTCAGGTACTATAATTTCTTTTCCATTCCCTTACATTGTTTTTGAAAATCACAAATGGGGATAAACGAAAAAGAATACTAAGTAAAGAAGAAATATCTCTAAGTAAGGGGGGAGTTTATCTAAGGGGTTGTTTTCATTACAGAGATTTCTGTACTCAAGAAAATGAAAAATCTCATTCCAAAAATCTAGAATACGATCCTTAGTGTTCCAAAGCCTAAGGGAGAGTTATTAATATTCATATTTGTCCATATAAAATGGGAGATAATTTTTATTTTCAAATTCTGGAAAAATATTTTCAAAGTCCTTTTATTCTTTTTTATAAGGATGTTTTTGCTTTCCCAAAAGGGGGAGATTGTTGAGTCAATAAGGTTTTCCTTATGAATTTTCATTTCCTTCATACATGAGGGATATTGTTGAGCCAATAAGGCTTCCTTATGAATTTATCATTCCTTCTTGTTTTCAAAATCACAAACATCTTATCTCAAGGAAAATCTTATTTTACCTTGTGTTTTACTTCTGTAAGGAAAAATTTCCTTCCCCAAGAAAATTTATCCTTACCATGTTTTTCAATATTCATTATCTTTTCTAAGTGTAAAATTTGGATTCATGTCCAAATCCTCGGAATCATATAATACTTAGATAAAGAGAATTCTTATTTCAGACTCCATGTTCTAACTCCGAGTTCTCTGAATTTCGACTCTGAACTCTTCTGAGTTATGACTCCGAGTTCTCTGAATTCAATCTCTGAACTCTTCTGAGTTTTGACTCTGAGTTCATTGAATTATTACTCCTAACTGTTAGAAGTTATGACTCTGATATCACTGAATTCAGACTCCAAACTCTTGTGAGTTCTAACTCCAAATTCTAATGAATTCCGACTCTGAACATTGTAAGTTTAGACTCCAAATTCTCATGAATTTTAACTCTTAACTTTGTAAGTTCTGACTCTGAATTCTCATGAACTCTGACTTAGAACTTTATAAGTTTAGGTTCCAAATTCTTGTGAATCTAGATTCTAAATTTCCTTGAAATTTAGACTCTGTATATTTATAGAGTTCAGGTTCTGAATTCCTTAGAAAACAGAATCTGAATATCCTTGTATTATAGACTATGAATTTATTTTTGGTTAGACTCTGAACTTTTATTTGCTTACATTCCGAATATTGGATTTTGGTTATGTAACCATATTTTTACTTACACTTGTTTTTTTTATAAAATGATGTCATGTATTAAGTTACTAACTAACCATTTTTTGAGTTACACATGTATAGGTCCCTCAAAAATTCAAGGAAATATATGACCGTTGGTGGAGGGAGCCGGCTATTGGAGCTGTGCCAATAAATATGAGCTAATTTGAATTAGCTCAAAACCTTTTGAACAAATTTTGATCTGAAGTGATTTCTAGAGAGAGATACTCTCATGCCCAGTGCGTACTGAACTTCTTGTTCAGATTTGATTTGTGTAACTCCAATTTTTTCTCTGTACAATCGAGTGCTTCCGAGGATAGGAAGACAGAGGTGTCGACTACCTTGAAGTTTAGTGCTTCCTTACCGAGGAAGACAGAGGTTCCAACTACCTTGAAGTTGAGGGATACTGGGGATAGCAAGATAGACTTCGATCTTCATATTGTCGGATTACCCTAGTTTGGGTAAGGCAGACTTTCTTAAAAGTATAAATCAAGGGACCTTTATCCAAGGTTGTTGGATACCCTTCTCTTAGGGTTAAAAAATTTACTACTTGTTACTTGTTTTGTTACAAGTTTTCCGCTTCATTTTGTTTGTTGAGGAAAGTATAACTATATTATACTTCCTTATACTTGTATACTCTGATTTAGTAAGATTATATATACTTTAAGGTAGAATATTTATCTTTGTAAACTTTCATTAAGTTTCATTTTTCGGAACCATCTTTTCAGAATCACTTTCTTGGAATCATATTTCTGGAATCTATCATGTGTGTAGAACTGGGTTATGTGAATTATCTTGTTTAACCTTGTTAAACATAACCATATTTAAATGTTCCAAAGGATTTTTTTTAAAGAATACAATTCACCCCGCTCTTGTATTTTGAGCATCATTAGATACTTAATTCAGTATTTATATTATTTCGATCCTACATTTGGTATTATAGAGTATATCATACTTCACATGCCATCCCAACAATTGGTATCAGAGGTTGGTTCAATCTAAATTAATCTCACGATTAGATTCAGAAGAGAATCCATCTTATTCTTATTTTCGGAACCAGATTTTCGGACTCATAAAGTTTAGATTCATTTTTTCTTAGAGATACTCTTGTTCTATAATTTTCTTGCTGAGGAATATTTTCCATGTTTACAAACTTTTATTATAAATAAGTTTTTGTGGAAAGGGATTATATTTAATATGGTGGGAATCAATGTTGGTTCCATAGAAATTTTAAATCCAACAGGGCCACCTATTTTGATGGAAATGGTTATGATTATTGGAGAGATCGCATGAAGACATTTATTATCAATACTGGAGTGGAAAATTTTGTTATGCTTACTAGAGGATATAAAATCTTTGACAAGGAAGTTACTACCTTCACCAATCAAGAAAAGAATGAGTATCAACTGAATTATAAGGTACACAATACTTTTCTTTGTTCCATGACTAGAAACATATATATCCAAATTTTATCTTGTGAAGTAGCAAATTTTATATGGAAGAAACGTGAAGTTGATCACTTTGGAACTTCCAAAGTCATTGAAACTAGAAGATCCATGATCAGAGCTGAATATCATGGTTTCTTCTTTCCTTATGAATAACCCATATGTAAGGTAAAACAAAGATTTATGACTATTGTAAATAGTTTACAATACATGGGTGAGAGGGGATTAGATGATGAAACCCTTGTTGACAAGATCATAGACATCATGACCAATGAGTGGGAACCCAAGAGAAATGCTATTGATGAGAATAGGAAGGTTACTCAGATTTCTCTTGATGAACTTTTTGGAACTCTTCTTCATCACGAGACTAGAATGAAGAGAGATGATGATAACATAAAGAAGAAGAATGGGAATGGAAGTGTTGATTTTACGACAACTTCAAATCATATGATAGCCAAGACTCCTGAGAGAGTTACTAGATCCAAATCTAAGAATATTATTATCCAATCTGAATCTAGTGGAAGTGAATCTTTAGAGAATGAATTTTTCAATCTTACTCGAAGGATGAAAAAGATTTTTGGACAGAAGAACTTTCAATCTAGATATAAGAAGAAGGAATGAATAGATAAGAATGATTCAGAAGTTACTTGTTATGAATGCAAGAGATCCGGACATATAATACCTGATTATCCCATGCTTAAGATAAAATAAAGAATGGAAAAGCATTTTGAGAGAAACAAAAAGAAGTACTAAAAAGCTAAAGCTAAGAAAGTCTTGAAAGAAAATGACACTTGGAGTGTTAATGGTGGAACATGTTAGATGAATCATCATATTATGAATCTTCTAGACAGAAGAATCTTGGTCTAATAACCAGACTACCTATTGACAATCATTTATTAATGTCTAAGGTACACAATGCTGAATCAATGACAATTGTTTCTTTGAATTAAAACTATAGTGATAATAAATACTATAACTCTTCGGATGAAGAATATTATTCTGATGAAGATAAAAATTTACCTACCTATGAATAATTTTCTAGGTTTTCCAAACTCCTTGAGATTGATAACTCAAAACTCATGAAAAATCATGATAAAGAAAATTCTTGAAGTTCTATTCTTACTGAGGAAATATCAGATATTTATAAAGATCTTTATAAGAAAAATGTTTATTTTGAAAGTATTTTAAAAAATATTGAAAAAGTAAATTCTGATAAGGATAAACTTTCTAAGGATCTAGAAAATGTAATTTCTAAGAAATATGTTTTTGAGCCAAACTCTAGTTAAAAAATAAATGATTTGGAACATAAGAACATAGTTATTAAACTAAAATCTGAAATTTTTTCCTCGAGGAATTTTTTTTCAAACTTTACCATAGGTAAGGAAAATTTTGATAGAATCTATTCTCAAATATGACCTCTAAGGAATAATTATGGATTTGGTTATACTAGTTCTAAAATAGTTTTTAGTAAAAACTATTTTGTTCCTCAAAGTGCTCTATTCTACACTAAGTGTCAGTATGGTGGGCATTGGGAAAAAAATTGTTCCTTAAACAAAACATAGTCTTTAGGATTTCATAAAGCCTATTTTTCTAAGAAAATGTGGGTGCCAATGATTTTTCTTTATAAAATTTCCTGATTCAAGAAATTTCGGATAATGAAATCCAAACTATTTTATTTTTAGAAAAATAGAGAATGTACTAACAGCAATACATGGTACATGGATTGTGGATGTTCCCGGGATATGAATGGTAACAAAAACTACTTTGAAAATATTATCAAGACGAAAGGAGGAAAAGTAACTTTTGTAGAAAATGATTAGGGAGAAATTATTAGTATAGGTAACATAGTTCTTCTTGGAAAAGCTTTTATTTCAAATGTTTTGTTAATTAGGGGTCTTAAGAATAACATCATTAACAGAATGCAATTATGTGACGAGGGATACCTTGTGAATTTTAGGAATGACAAGTTCTTAGTACATAATTCCAAGGAAGAGTTTATTCTTTCTACCCAAATGCAAGATAAGGTATACACACTTAACTTAGAAGACCTTAGGATCTAAGACTTACCTTGCCTTACTAAAATAGAATATCATTCTTTGTTGTGGCATAGAAGATTAAGACATTGTAACCTTATGAACTTATGCAAACTATCAAAAAAAGACTAGTTAAGGGTCTACCTGGGATTGAATTTTATTCTTCAAAAGTTTTTGATCCTTGTAAACATGGAAAGAAAGATAAATCTAGTTTTAAATCAAATGGTGATGTCTCATCTACTGATGCATTACAGTTAGTTCATATGGATCTTTTTGGCCCAATCAAAACTAGAAGCATTGGTGGAAAATATTATGTATTTGTCTTAGTTTATGATTACACTAGATTTATCTAGGTCTATTTTCTAGCAATCAAATCTGAAACCTTTTCATATTTAAAAAGTTTTAGAGCCCTAGTTAAAAATTAGAAAATCCTTCTATTGAAAACTATTCATAGTGATCATGGAAGAGAATTTCAAAATTCTGATTTTGAAACTTTTTGTAGTAGAAAAGGCATTACTCATAACTTCTCAGCACCAAGAACTCCTCAACAGAATGGTGTTTTTGAAAGAATAAATAGAATTTTTCATGATATAACAAGAACCATGTTGATTGAATATTCTATAGCAAAACATTTTTGGGCTGAAGCTGTAAGTACTACTTTTTATACTATAAATAGAGTTTTAATTAGACCTATTCTTAATAAAACTTTTTATGAGTTATGGAATGGTAGAAAACCTAGACTTTCCTACTTCAATGTTTTTGGTTTCAAGGTATTCATCTTAAATAATGATGATAATATACATAAATTCTCACCAAAATCAGATGAAGAAATTTTCTTAAGATGCTACACAACTTCTAAGGCTTATAGAGTTCTTAATAAAAAAACTTGTACTGTGGAAGAAACAATACATGTGAAATTTGATGAAACTGATCCCTTTGTTTTGAAAGAACCCCAATCTACATCTGCAAATGTGTTTTCAAAAACTGATTATCAACCTTTGTTAGAAGATCCTTCTGATAAGGAAAATTCCCCAGAAACTTTTTCTGAAACATTTACCCCAGAAGACTTCTTACATTATGTTAATTAATAGGTTTTATAAAACCCAAATCATGTGTTTCTTAAGAATCATCCCAGTGATAGTATCATTGGTGATGTGAATCAACCTGTAAGGACTAGAATTTCCTTATGAAATGAAGTAGAACATCTAGCATTCCTTTCCCAATTGTTACAAAAAAGCACTGATGAAGCTTTAGGTGACGATGATTGGATTAAAGCCTTGCAAGATGAACTAAATTAACTAAAAAGGAATAAAGTCTGGACCTTGGTTGAAAGACCTAAAGAAACATCTGTTATTGGAGTAAAATGGGTCTTCATAAATAAGTGTTATGAAAATGGGATCATAGTAGGAAATAAAGCTAGATTAGTTGCCAAAGGCTATAATAAACAAGATGGAATAGACTATGAAGAAACCTATGCTTTAGTAGATAGACTTGAGAAACGAAATTGATGCGCCCATAAGGGGTGCTAAGCTAGGGTTTCCTCCCTGCCTCCGCCTTCCTCCCCGCGGTGGTTCGGCTAGAATCTCCTCTTCGTTGCCTCAGTCTGGCGGCTCGTGGCATGTGGTATATCTCCTTTGGCAGATTCTTCAACTCCGTGGGCTCATTCCTCTCAGAGAATCTCGCTGTTTTATAGCCTGATGCTTCTCTCGGTGGTGCGGTGAGTTCGAGTTTCCATTGTTGCGGTGAGGGTTGCGCTTCATGTCTGAATCGGCTGGGGGGCATTGGGTGGATCTGGTCCCCGTTTGTAGTTTCGAAGGTGGCAATGGGATTTTTGAGGTAGATAGAGGGCCTTCTTTTTCTTCTCTCACAGTTTCTTATTCGATGGTCCTTGTGGTAAGGGGTTTTGTGTTTTATGCTTTGATGTTCAAAATTTGTGAGGTTTTTGGGTGGCGTCGTCATCGTTGGAGGTTCCATGCTCAACCTTCCTGCTTCCCGTGTGCAGTTTGGTCTCTGATGAGACTTCTGTTCATCAGGCGTCGGCGTCCGGTTGGGGTTTTGTTGGAGGTGGGGCTCCGGCCTTGATTCTGGCAAATGGTGAAGGTTCTGGTGCATGATTCAGGTTTTGGATCTAGATCTGGTATGGTTTTTCTGCTCTATGGCTTTTGGGTTCATGGTTTATTTTGGATTGGCTGCTCGTAGTTGTTTTTGAATTTTTTGAAGACTGTGGTCGTTCTGGTTGAAGCGGTGTTGTGAATCTACGTATTTTGTTGTATTTGGTATACGAGTTTGGATGATTGTTACGTGGTTCTTGAATATTTTCCTTGGATGAAGACATTGATTCCTAGCTGACGAGTTTCTCCACGGGCATGAAAAAATGATATACAACGGAACAGAAATGATGGAATCCAGCTTATTCTCTGACTATCTGGACGGTGATGGCAGGACAACGATAATGTCGAGGGTCATTTAGATTCTATCTATTTTGAATTTTGAATTTCTAATTTTGAACTCTATTTTTGGCTTCTTTGAATCTTTAACCCGCACTTTTTGTTCCAGTTCCCACTCACCCATAAAGCAGACTATTTGAAAATCAAAAAAAAGTAATTGTCAGTAGTAGATAGACTTGAATCTATTCGTATTTTACTTGACTTTACATCATTCTTCAAATAAAAACTTTTTCAAATTGATTTGAAATGTGATTTCCATAATGGTTTTATAAAAAAAGAAGTTTTTTCTGAACAACCTCCTGGTTTTGAAGATACAAAACAACCTGGTCAAGTTTTTAGACTTACCAAATCTCTGTATGGACTTAAGAAATCCCTTCAAGCTTGGTATGATTGACTTATAGGATTTTTGATTCAAAATAATTATGTTAAGGGAAATGAAGATCCAACCCTTTTTATAAAGAATTATAAGAAAAATGTTTTGATTGTTAAAATTTATGTTGATGAAATTATATTTGGTTCATCACCGCAATCTTTAACTGATTCCTTTGCGGATCTAATGAAATATAAGATTGAAATGAGTATGATGGGTGAGTTAAAATTTTTCCTCGGTTTTAAAATTTCTAAAAAACCAGAAGAGATCTATTTATCCCAAGATAAGTATATTAAAGATCTTCTTAAAAAGTATGGATATGACAACACTAAGAGTATTAGTACTCTCATCGGTACCTCAAACACACTTGATCTTGATGAAGCTGGGAAACTAGTAGATCAAACATCTTTTATAGGTATGATAAGAATCTTACTTTACATAACATCTAGTTTTCCAGACTTAATGTTTTCAGTATTCTTTTGTGAATGATATCAATCCAATCCTAAGGAATCTCATTTAAAGGAATTGAAAATAATTTTTTTCTACTTAAAGGGAACCATGGATTTAAGACTCTTTTATACCTTTGGAAATGATTTTGTTTTAAAAAGATTTTCAGATGCTGACTTTGGTGGATGTAGAATGGATAGAAAAAGTACACCCGGAACTTGTCATTTATTAGAAGATTAATTAGTTTCTTGGTCATGAAAGAAGCAATATTCAGTATCACTTTCCACTACTGAAGCCTAATATGTAGCAGCTGAAATTTGTTGTGCTCATTTATTGTGGATGCAACACACACTCATAGACTATGGTATGATTTTTACCAAAAAAAAATTGTGTGATAATACAAGTGCCATTGCCCTTATTAAAAACCCTGAACATCACTCTCGTACAAAACACATAGATATTAGGCATCACTTTCTTAGGGATCACACACAAAAATGAGATATCATTTTTCAATTTATCGGAAATCAAGATCAACATGCTGATATTTTCACAAAATCGTCACCCTCTGATGGATTTGAATACATTAAAAAGAAGTTAGGAATGATAAACATAAGGTTATCCTCCTTGATAACTTTCTATTGAAAAATATATCCTAACAATAATAAACTCTTTTCCATAGGGGGAGTACATTTTCTTGCTATATTTTCATGTTTTTTTTAAAAAAATTTTATGTAAGTTTATCTAAAAATTTTAGTAGTCAGTTCTTCTAAAATTTATTTTCGTGGCCAGTTTTTCTTAATGTTTTCTTAATGAAGATTGTCATACTTGAATTTTTTGTAATGAAGATTTTTGTACTTGAAATTTTTTGTAACTAAGATTTTTGTACTTGAAATTATCATAAGGAAGATTTTCATACTTGAAATTTTCGTAATGAAGATTTTCATACTTGAAATTTTCGTAATGAAGATTTTCGTACTTGAAATTTTCGTAATGAAGATTTTCCTACTTGAAATTTTCGTAATAAAGATTTTCTTAATTGAAATTTTCATAATGACGATTTTCGTACTTGACGTTTTTCGTAATATAGATTTTCATTGTTAATTTTTTTTTAAAAAAAATCTAAATTTATTTAAGAAGAGTATTACCTATTACGAGTAATCTTCCTAGAAATCCAAAAGATATGATTTCCTTTATTATGTTTTCATAGTCATTATTTACTTACTGGTATTTTTCATTTCTATTTTAAATTTTTCGGAATCTAGTTTCTTTAAATCTGAATGTTTTTCTTAAAAACCTCTAAAGATCAGATTCTATCAAGATTTCCTTGTGGCTATCATATCAACCATCAGATTTGATCAGAAGGATTTTTAACCATTGGATTGACTTTGGAAGTTCAAATGTTGCTTCCAACACCTATATAAAGGACCCCCGAAGGGTTGTCCCACATCGATCTAAAGTTCTCACGTGATGAAGTTCTGACCTTCTACATAAACCCGTTCTGAACTTCTCATAGTTTTCTTAATTCCAAATGTCTGTAGAAGAATCATCTCAAAACGATATGACAACTATCCAACCGATTTTGGAGTAGTAGATTTACAATGAACGGTTAGTCCATCCGAAATTCTTTTCCAAGTACGATTCCATTATATCCAACAACATCAGGTTGAATGGATGGGAAAGCATTTTCATATCAAATCCAAAAGCTCAAGATGTAGTATATCCGGATTTTCTTGTGGAATTTTATGAATCCGTGAGCTTTTTCAAAGAAGAAGAGAGGAGTAAATTTATTTCAAAATAAATGAAAAAACTTATGCCCTTTCATACACCAAGGTTGCAAGCTTGGTGGGGTTGCCTTATGAAGGGGACGCTGAATTATGTTCCCATAAGCTTCTGGATGTTCAAGGTAGTTTTGTAAATGTGAAAGCTATAGAGTGTCTTGGACATTCAGATGTCAAGACTTCGAAGATTTCTCACCTCTCTATAAATAATCGAATCATTGAATTATGGTTTCAAGGTTTTATCATTCCGAGAAAAGGATATAAGGACACCTTGAAGAAGAGTGACATGTTCATCCTATATTTTCTTGTGAATCTATGGAAGATAAACATGATGAAACATATTCTCATTACGATAGAGAGTATTAATAATGGCAACTTGAAAGCTCAGATTATCATATACCCAACTATCCTCTATAAGTGAATTGTTCGGTTCATAGAGTCTTTTGAAATACCCTCTAGTTCAAATCCTTGTAATTGCAATGTCATGCGGATCAGTGATGATACCCTCAAAAGGATGAAAGTTGGTTTTTCTAAGGAATCAAGAGAATTCCATGACTTACCAAAGGAAGAGGCTGAAGCTGTTCTAAAAGAACAAGAAGTTCCTAAACCATTGAAAAAATCAGAAAATAAGAGGAATTTTAAAGAAGTAGTAGTTGAAGGTAAAACTCTAGAGACTAAAGGATCCCAATCCACACCTCTAAATCCAAAGAAACAAAAATCCTATCCAGATGAGATTATAGCCTAGTGGGGGGAAGACAAGAAAAATCAAAAGGAAGGAGAGCCACAATTTTTCATGGATCCTACTGAAGCTAAGTCCTTAAAATAAAAGACAGGTGATGATCTTGAGAAGAAAACTAAAGAGAAGAAACAAAAGAAGAAGATGTCTGAGGCTGAAATTGTTCAATCCCTTCCGAGGGATACTAAAATAGAATCCAAGAATATCCTTGTACTGAAATAATTCTTGGTAGAGGCCTTACCTGAGACTCTAGGGAAGAAGTTCATGACTCCAGAAAAAGAAGAAGAGAAGGATGTTTAAAAAGAAGTTGTCAAAGAAGTAGAAGAAGAAGCTGAAAGCAGTGGGTATATAGAAGGTTTGATTAAGCAAGTGGAGGAATTTCATGAGAAGGAAAGACCTTCCAAGAAATTTTCAATCTGAACTTCACAAGAAGAATCCTCAAAGCTTTCTACTCTTGGATTAGATGATAAGGATAAATATGAAGTGAACAAGTTATCCGAGGAAGAAAGTTTTAATCAACATTTCATTCATCCTGAAGATGCTGAGGCAGGAGCTGATAAGGAGAAAGTATATGAAGATAATATTGTTCAGCTGTCTGACAGTGAACATAAATCTCCAGATGAAGAAGCCATTCCAAGAACTCATAAGTGGAAACAGATGGGTAAAGATACAACTACAAAAGTTGTTTCAAAGAATAATGAAGATGGTGGATCTTTGAAGAGGAAGCTTGTTGATATAGAGAAAGATCCCTCACCTAGCAAAGTCTTGGATTCAGAATCATCTTCTCTGGGACATGATTTCATAGTCCAATCCTTGAAGAAGATAGTTGGGACCATTCCAATTTTCCCAAGCATAGATTCCAGATGCTAGATGCTTCAACATACTTTGAACCAAACACCAGATTCAGTGTCCATGCTGGTGAAAAAGTGTGTCAAGCTGGAGGCAGACTTCAAATATTTCCTTATCAACTTTGAAGCCCACAAAAGATCTTGTAAGAAACTGTTTAGCTAGTC
Source organism: Viscum album (assembly GCA_963277665.1). Classification (NCBI taxonomy): domain Eukaryota; kingdom Viridiplantae; phylum Streptophyta; class Magnoliopsida; order Santalales; family Viscaceae; genus Viscum; species Viscum album. The sequence continues at coordinate 1,224,250,825 of OY728162.1, forward strand.
AAAGAGTATAGTTGAAGATTTGAGAGAGCTTGATGAGTTTCAAGATGATGTTAAGGAATATTTTGATACTGAAGATGGTAAAATCCAAGATCTCCAGGCTAGCTTTGAGGAAAAGCTAACTCTTTAGCAGAATTATCGGATTCAATAGGTAAAATATTTTAATGGAAAGTTATATTCTGTTACACAAAGATAGAACATGGAAATGGATCTTTGAATTGAGATATAAGAGAAGCTAGTTAAGCAAGATGAATTGATAAAGGATTAGGCAGAGGCTCTGAAGGCTCAAGAAGAAAAGATCAACGCCTTAGAGAAGCAAGCAGAGGAAGACCACATGGAGCTAAAGAATCTGAAAACCATAGTGAATAAATGTATACCCAAGGAGAAGGAATGAAATTAGATCCAATATGATCTTTTGATTTATTTTTATTCCTTGTACAAAATTTTCCAATCTTAATGAATTTTTTTTCCCAGTTTTGTTTGCATGATTTGTACTAATATTTCAGGAACTATAATTTCTTTTCCATTCCCTCAAATTCATTCTGAAAATCATAAAGGGGGAGAAAGGAAAAAAATTCTAAGTAAAGAAGAAATATCCCTAATTAAGGGGGAGTCTATCTAAGGGGGATTTTTCATTACAGAGATTTCAGTACATAAGATAATGAAAAATCTCATTCCGGAATCTAGAATACGATCCTTAGTGTTCCAAATCCTAATGGGGAGTTAGTCGTATTTATCTTTGTCCATATGATAAGGGAGATAAGTTTTATTTTCAAAGTCTAGAAAAATATTATCTAAGTCCTTTTATTATTTTTCTTAAAGATATTTGTGCTTTCCAAAAGGGGGGAGATTTTTGAGTCAATAAGGTTTTCCTTATGACTATTCCATTCTTTCATACTTGAGGGAGATTGTTGAGTCAATAAGGTTTCTTTGTGACTTTACCATTCCTTCTTGTTTTGAAAATAATAAACACCTTATCTCAAGGAAAATCTCATTTTACCTTGTGTTTTACTTCTGTAAGGAAAAATTTCTTTCCCCAAGGAAATTTATCCTTACCATGTTTTTTGTTATTAATTATCTTGTCTAAGTGTAAAATTCGGTTTCATGTCTAAAACCTCGAAATTAGATAATACTTAGAAGAAGCGCATTCTGTTTTCAGACTCTGAGTTCTGACGCCGAGTTCTCTGAATTTAGACTCCAAACTCTTCTGAGTTCTGACTCCGAGTTCTCTGAATTCCGACTCTAAACTCTTCTTACTTCTGAATCCGAGTTCTTTGAATTCAGACTTTGAACTCTTCTGATTTCTGAATCCGAGTTCTCTGAATTCAGACTCCGAACTCTTCTGAGTTCTGACTCTCAATTCTAATGAATTTAGACTTCGAACTTTGTAAGTTCAGATTCCAAATTCTCATGAATTATGACTCTGAACTTTGTATGTTCTGACTCTAAATTCTCATGAAATATGACTCCGAAATTTGTATGTTCAGGTTCCAAATTCTTGTGAATCCAAATTCCAATTCTCCTTGAAATGTAGACTCCGAAATTCTATAGAGTTATGGTTCCAAATTCCTTAGAAAACAGAATTTGAATATCCTTGTATTATAGACATAGAATTGGTTTTTGGTTAGACTCAAAACTTTTATTTGCTTACATTCCAAATATCAGATTTTGGTTATGTAACCATATTTTTTCGTACAATTGTTTTTGTTATAAAACGATTTCATTCATTCAGTTACTAACAAACCGTTTATTGAGTGATACATGTACAGGTCCCTCCGAAATTCAAGGAAAAATATAACTGTTGGAGGAGGGAGCTGACCATTGGAGCTGTGCTTATAAATAGGATCTCATTTGAATGGGCTCAAAACTTTTTGGACAGCCTTTGATCTGAAGTAATTTCTAGAGATAGATACTCTCATGCCTAGTGCGTACTGAACTTCTTGTTCATATTTTCATTATGCTACTATGATTGTTGTTGTGTAAAATCGAGGGCTTCCAGGGATAGGAAGATAGAGGTGCCGACTACCTTGAAGTTGAGGGATTCCTTGCTGAGGAAGAAAAAGGTGCCAACTACCTTGAAGTTGAGGGATTGTTGGGATAGCAAGATAGACTCTGATCGTCATATTAAGGGCTTACCCTGGTGTGGGTAAGATAGACTTTCTTGAAATTATAAATCATGGGACCTTTATCCAAGGTTGTTGGATACCCTTCTCTTTGGGTTAAAAGATTTACTACTTGTTTCTTGTTTTGTTAAAAGTTTTCCACTGTATTTTGTTTTTCTAGGAAAGTATAACTATCTTATACTTCATTATACTTGTATACTCTGATTTAGTAAGATTCTATACGCTTTAAGGTAGTATATTTATCTTTGTAAACTTTCATTGAGTTTCATTTTCTGGAACCATCTTTTCGGAATCACTTTTTCGGAATCATATTTCCAGAATCTAGCATTTGTGTAGAATTGGTTTTTGTAAATTATCTTGTTAAACCTTATTAAACATAACCATCTTTAAAAGTTCCAACAAAAAAAATTTAAAGCATAAAATTCACCCCCCCTCTTGTATTTTGAGAATCATTAGATACTTAATTCAGTATCTATATTATTTCGATCCTGCATTTGGTATTATAGAGTATATCATACTCCACATACCATCTCAACAAATATATCGCTTTAAATGCTTATTTCCATATCTATATGGGGTATTTTTACTACCTCTTGATAGATCATCAAAGGTACTCCCAAAATTCCTTGATTAGGTCTTTTATTAATAGTATCTCATAATGTTATGTTTCTACTAAAAATGTTATTATTTTAGTCCTCATATCTTGATGATCAAAATAATTTCTCAACATTGGAAAAATTATTCTTCTAACTATATTATTATATCATAAATCACTATAATATTTTCTCTCTTGTCCCATTTTCTTCAACATCAATAATTTTGTTGAAACATCATCTATTTATATACATGGTCACCATTAATGAATCAAATGTATTATTTATCATAAAATGCTCTGTATTACTTCAACAAATAGTTTTCCTACTATATATAGATGATTTCACCATAAATATAATCAATTTTTTAATTTTGAATAATGTATCCTCATTTTAGGACTCACATTTTTCAATCCCTTTTTATAATTTGTCTCTCTCTTTTTTTACAATTTTATAATTATATTCTCAATATTGATATGTATATGATTTATAAAACTTCATTTTCTTCATTAGTTAGATATATTCCTATTTAAACTATATTTTATACCAGCCATGGTCTCCCTTTTTATGGAAATGTAAGACTCGTGAAATAAATTTCATTAAATATCTCTGAAATATTAAAATTAATATCATTTTTAATCCCAGTTCGATGGATCATGCTACCTTCAATCATTATATGGAACTACCTTTAACATAATAAATCATCCCTTTCCTCCTTCAAAATCATCATTCCATGATCCATGATGTGAGGGTTTGTTAGATTGAATCACAATTTTTATCTTAATTATGACAAATAAATCCATGAACATCAGTTCACTATGTCATCTAAATTATTCTTCAAATAATATTAATTCTATAATATCTCTTAATTTCTCTTCAATTAATAATATAAGTGAAAGAATTATTACATTAATGGATCTTAAATCGCTCTACAAAAAAAATGAACTTATATCGATTCATATATAGATGGTTTTGTGTCTATTCGTTCATATGTAGTAGAATCTTATATTAATCAGTATTATCTAGGTGAAATTTATCAAACATTCATTAATTGAGTCTTATAAAATTTTTAATATGTATCATATGAGGAGTCTTATAACTCATATGGGAATCTATATGACTCATACATAGATTAAATGAGGTGTATGTAAGAATCAATGACTTTTATGCATATTCACATGACTCATAAGTTGATCTTTTGTTACTCATAATTAGTCATCCCTTTTTGAAAATATCATAGATTTATGTTGAGATGAATCTCACATTCCCGTCATATGGGTCCTTCATTTTTGAATTTTATGATTTTTCCATGAATATATAGATATAAATTCATATCCACCTTAATTATCTTAGGGGCTTCTCTAACACCTTTAATCCACCAAAAATGATTTAAAAAATTCTAAAATTGTTTAATACATTATATAAAGATTTTTTTTCATTTTTTCATCAACATCAATTATTTTTAATTGTCTTTGGAATGTCTCATAAGAATTCCAACTTCAGATGGCCTTTTATTCAGTAATATTAATTCTTCACTCTCCCCACTAGATTTCTTATAAGAAACGCCTTTAGAACAATTTCAGGTGGTGCCTTCTCCATCATCACTTGTATTTAACAATATAATAATTCCACTAATCACTAACTTTTTTGGCATTTTAATGAATCTATTCAAATGGGGTCTCTAAGTAGTACCCCTACCTTCCTCTCCATATATAATGGTAGTATCTTCACCCTTATTTTCCATTTCCATTTGTCATATCAACAATTCAACTTCTACATACATTGACTTTCCACAAAAAACATAATTTATAACAAACAAAATCTCATCTCTATCAATCCATACGGGTTCATTAATGTTTTAAAAAAAATTATATTCATAAATTTTAAATGTTTGCATATTATGTAAGTTATTTTTTATATATATAAATGTATTTAATTTTATTGTGAAAATAAATTATATGAATTTATTTATATAAATATATCATTAAATTATTCATATAAATGTATACGAACATATATAACATAAATTTATTTAAACATATTATTGATATATAATATATAAATTTATTTATAATAAATTTAAAACTTTCATTGTTCTTAGAGATTCAAAATTGACTTTGTATCATGATGGGTTTTATCTTATATAATTTTATTTCTAGGATGATAATATAAAATTTCTAGTTCAATATATTTTATTATTTCAAGTGGTCTCACAATATGAGCACATGCATGAACATGACATCACAATGGGTCTTTAAGGACTTTTAGTGGTGTGTAGAGTGTGTTCATGCAGACAGATTTCCTATGAACCTAAACACACATGCATATTTAATTATTTAACATTTAATTGTATTTCAAGTGGATTCTTGATATTAGAGAACAGTGGTACATAAGGCTTGAGGGGACAATATAGTGAAAATAAAACAATTATTAGGTGGGTTTTTTGGGGGTCATAAATGATCTAACTTGTTATTTATATTTTTTTTATTTTTTTTATTGACCTTGAACTAATAACATATTATATATATTATGAACTAAAGCATCAAATGTTTAATTATTTTCATTATTTCACAATGTTTAATTTTTTAGTGACGATTTTAAATGATTAATAAATATTATTTTATTTATTTTTAATATATTTTCAAATATTATTTGTTATTTTGGGGAACAGGATACTCATTGTGTTGTTTAGACAGTCGATGGTTGTAATTATCCTCTAAGACATTGGGATACACACATGAGTTCCGGTGATAATAAAAACTGATACATTTGATTCATCTCTATATATGGACATTTAAAAAACAAATAATAAGATTTTATTGTTTGTTAAGTTACAATTAAATCATTTATTTTTATATGACATATTTCTCCACCAAAATCATGCGAGGAACCACCCCAATTAGTTGTCTTAAAATATCTAGTGTGAGGAAGATGAGACACAACCAATTAACAATAAGGAAGATGTTATAATTGAAAAAACAACAATCACACATAATTAAATTAATTTATTTCATGATGAATTATCTATATTTATGGAATATAGGGAGGTGAATAAATTTATTTTACTATCTCTAATAATAAATTCATACATATCCATCATTTTTTATGAATCCAGCTGATTTTGTGGAAATAAAGAAACATCTATAACAATTTTTATAGAAGAGATTTTTATATCCAAATATATAACCATGGGGGGAACCTATCATATCTTTAAAGATTAATATTGAGTAAATATGGTTGTCTATGTACAATATATTGATAGTTATTATTATTATAAAGAACAAGTTATCTTTACCTCAAATCAGTAGTTAATAATATCAACTCAAAGAGACTTAGTATTTCTCAAATCAAGACATTTGATCAATGTAACATCAGTGAAAAAATAAATATGAGGATATACTACTAAAAAGAATGCCACAAGTTATGTCCATTATTACATAATTGATAATCATTCTAGACAGTTGATAAATTCTCCCTTTATATTTAAGTAATTAGTGATTAGTGTTTTAAAATTAACATGTGAATTATTTTATAGTGATATTTTTCTGTGATATCATGATATATTGAAATAAAAATTAGGACCATATAATTCAATGACTGTTTATGTTAAAATCCTTGAGATAAAATGAGTTATATGTAAAAATAAAATAGTGGGAAATTTTTCTACAACAAGTTACATTCCTTGGTCATCTTACTACCACGCATTCAATATATTTTATCCCATCAATGTATAATGTGGTTAGAAGATGTCCAACATAAAGAAATATAAAAAAAATTGCATAGATTACTTATTATTATATTTTCTCGACCCAAAATTCCTTAATAATTTTCGATAGGGGTTTCCACATGACTTCAAGTACATCTCCACTTAATATAGTGGATAATTACTTATGGTGGGGTCTTAATAATGTTGTGGGGTGACTATGCTATCTAATATAAATATTGAGGGTCATGTAAGTATCTATTACAAATTTGGAATTAATTATCCATAGGATGGAATTACCATAAACCCTTTATCTTTAAATAGAAATATGATAGGGACCCTTATCTATATAATATAGCAATATATTAAAAATTTATAGTAGATATCATGGAATTAAATAAAAAATGGAATGTTGGAAAGTACACACATTTTACATTTACTAAAATTAAACATTATCCTAACCTAACTCACGTGATCCAACGAATCCAATCAATGTTCTCTATATCTAGGTAGACCTTTATCGGGTTCCTAGATCTAAATTATAATTGTATACTGATAAAAACAGGATGATATACCCATATACATGGAAACTATTTTCTTGTAAATGGTCATGGGGTGAGACTAAAAACCTTAAACAATTACCCATTTCCACAACAATATTGATCATGGATGTGATCAGTTCGATTAGAATGAAGCAAAAAAAAATAACAGTGTTTTAATGGTTTTGAAATACACTAACCCAAAATTATAACATGGAAAAGTAAATAAACCTTACATTTCAAGTAATCAGGTTTCATCTAAGCTACCTCTAACCTCGACAAAACCTGCTTCTACCCATGCCAAGGATTCTATATAAATGTTACTAAAAAACATAGGGAAACAATGTACTTACTTGAAACTAGTATCTAAATATTATACCTAAGTTGGATAATTATGGAGTGTCTCTATGTTTGTGATATACCATACCAATGAATATACATCTAATGAAAAATTAATTGGGTCCTATCACAGAATATAAAATAGTATTGGACTCAACAAATAGATCATTAGATAATGTCCGAGGAATCCCATTATGGAACCTGTGAACCCATGGATCATTTTCATGGAATTCAAATTTTTCGTGGAATCCAAATGGGATGGTTTCATCCCCTATCCATAGTTCAATGGACAATGTCCTTAGTATTCAAAATTAAACACATAGTCCAATTGATAGGGTTGCGTCCCTTATCCAGAATTATAATGATCATTACTATAGAAATACAAACCAATAGCACAAGAAATCAAGGGAACTCATCCATGTAATTCTAGACTAGTAGTCAATTTCAATCATGGGGGGTCAAAAAGAATTGGTTATATATATTAGGTGTGATGACCACATCCAAGTAGCTTGTCGAAATAATCCCATATATCTGCATACATCTAAATGGGTAGTGTTCCCCACCAAAATAATCATAAAATATCATTATTCACAGGGGTTGGAAAACTGCATGAACCCATATCACGTTCTAGAGTTCATCCATGTAGGGGCAGTAATTGTCATCAATCTAATAGAAATTTGAGTCCCACAAAATTTATGTGAGTATAAGGAATCACATACAACTGTTAATACACAAATATTACATGCTCCCTCTCTATGGTCAACATATAATTAGGTATCCACTAAGGACTCAACTATCATATCATGAAATAGACACCCAAAATGGATTCCACACTCATATATTAATCAATTAATCCCAATAGCTTTTTTATTAAAATTTCCCCAACATTTGTTTGGGTCCTTTAGAGTTATCTCTACACTCAAAGGGGTCTATCACATCCACTATTATTAACCCAAAACTATAAGACCAACAGAAACTCACATCGACCAATACTCAAAACACACATCATCATGAATCAAGTTTCACAAAATATAATCACAACATGGGTAACAGAAAATAGAACTCATTCTTTAGAAAATACAACATCACACAGATATTTTCTAGATGTCCAAAAAAATCAATAATCCCCTAATAGAATTTCTTTAGAACCAATGTATAATTATCCTATTAATCCATTTGAAAAGTCATCACATGTTATATTATTCCATATCAGAACAGAAGAAATTTCACATATACACATTTGTTAGAAACAACCATTTTTTTTATTGAAATCACATGTCAAAACCTTTCATAAATTCCCCTCTATTATTTTGAAATTCCACTTGGTCCTACTAAATTTTTGAAATCAAAATTTTAAGAATTAAACCAAGTTATCATTCCAAATAAAATGTGTGCCTCTATATAGTGCATAAGTATGGTTTTTAGAACATGTTCAACAAATCTACCACCATTGAGCCATTTCAGAAGCTATATGGTACTATTTGACTTTTATATTGATGTGAATCCCTCCAAATTTATAACATTATTATATAATTCATATAACAAGAACTTATATATAATATTGATGTAATGTGATCATAAATCACTAGTAAAACTAGAAAAAGAAACATTGTTAATGATGTAAAATTCAAAAATACTTTAATTATACACATAACAATCACTAATTTTGAATCATTCAAGTGTCTCATAATCTCCCTTGTACCAATCACATCAACTAACACCAACAAATTAATTAATATCTAATTAAAATAAAAAATCCAACCTAATTTTAAAGACACAAAACTCACTATGTGACTCCATCATACAATATCTATAGTTAATGGGGTGTAACATACTGTTGATGGCTACATGGACCAAGGGTATAAAAATTAACAAAACAATATACTTGAATAAATGATTAGATTCTACCTAAATCTTAGGGAACCCCATTAAAATAAAAATTATTGTGTACCACACATCAAATGATAATTTCTAACCAATTTACATCATCTACAATCCTCGTCTATGAGCTACATATGAATGACTCATTGATTTCTATGAATTTTCCATGATTTTGTGAATTATTCATTCTCAAAACCTTAAGATCGCAATTAGAATAAATTTTTTATGAAGAGGATATATTAAGATATGAATAACTAAAATATTCATGAAGAACCAACCACATATAACCTGGATTAAAGGATCCAAAGACAATGAAGAGGTGATATAAATAGTTATCTCATGCTTCCATTAGTTTAGAATGAATAAGGGAACATTGAAGGATTACCAAAATAAAACCTCTAACAATGTTTTCAAAAATTATTCAAAAAAATCTATCTACATGTTTCAAGGTGTGAATAAATTTTTTATTACATAAATCATCTTCTAGATAAGTGATCAAAACCCCCCCTCCACCCCCCTCCCATGACAAATTTAATAGTGTTGACCACAGGTTCACAATGTTAACATTCATGGACAATATCCCTTTCCCCCAACTACCTCATTCAGGTAAAAACACACACAATGAAATTTCATTCACTGCATTAATTCCATGCATCTTTTAATTTGAATTACCCTATCCATACATATTTTATTTTAAATCAACTAAAATAAAAAAGAACCATGTATAAAAGACATTTTATGTAGTTATAAACACTATGAATACCAATATTAGTGGAGGAATTGAAGGAGGGTTATAGGACTTAAGTCCTTTTAGTGTTTGAAATATAAAACACTTGTGTTCCTAAAGTAACCAACCTCCCTAAATCATAAACAGTTGTGCACCACCCATTCCTCTCAAAGGATCTTGAGTGCCCCACTTCTGGGAATATCAGTGAATACTCATGAAGGCTAGAGTCGTGTCTCACCCAAGTATTAACATCCAGGTTGTTCCTCACTTAAGTAAAAACCATATCGCCCGAGCCTACTTGAAAGCCAAAACTAGCTCGAAAGTTAATTACATGGGATCCCTTCTTTTATTCACCTAATATCTTCAGTCTATAAGCCTTTTATCAATCCTTCTTCAAATCTATTCATGGAATGGATTCTTCTTCATTGGCTCTCTTGTCTGAAAGGGACTATGTAAAAACAACCACAAAAACCTCCTAACTCATCAAAACTTTGGGAAAGGCACATCATCATGTCTTCTATTGGGGTTTGTATTTCCACAATCATAGGTTTCCCCCATTTGTTTTGCAATGGGGTTCAGATTCATGGAGTGTCTATGAATTTTTATATCCTCAGTCAAATGGACATCTCTCCCAGGAATATTTTTGGGGAGTTCCCTATTTAGTGGATTATGGTTTGGGTATTGTATTCCCCTTATCATCTCTAAAACCCTAAACCTCAGGTCTATGTTACGGAAGGTATTGTTCACACCTAATTTTCTTTTTGAAAAAATGAAAAGTCTCCATCCCCTACCCAGACTAATTTTAGTGAATCCATCATGGTGTAAGCCCCTATTTTTCAAGTATAAGGTTGTAGTGTTGATCCATTATACTTCATTCACCTTCCCTATTTCCTTACAATGGACCCTTGTCCAATGTAAAGAGAACAAAGGGAAGGTTTGTCGCCTCTCCCACTTCCTCATTCTCCTATGACTCTTCTACCATCACCGCTATAGGTGTGTCCTCTTCCACTAGAAGAGGAAAAAAGTGTGTTTTCTTTTGTTGAATCTTTGACATCCTCTTGTTTCTCACACTGATCATGACTCATGTGGGCTTATAGATTTTCCATGGTGACAACATTTTCACAATATCCTCTCTGAATGAACTATGATAAATCTGATTCCCACCATAATTGGGATACATAAGAAGCCTTCATCAGGGCCCGGTCTTATTGGATATCCTCTTCACGAATCTAACCTCAATTCCCTTAATCTTGGAATCCTCTTTTGGGGTAAGCCACAAATTAATCCACCCTAAACTATTGAAGTTTGATAACTATGATTTCCACTATAAATTAAATAAATAGGAAGACTCCCAAATGCCTGAGCTCCATATCATTTCATCTATAAATATAAATCCTCCATAAGCGTAAGCCCCAAATTAAACACCCAAATCACCAAGTCATCCTTTTTTATGATGTAATCCCAAACTCATTTCTCTTAAATGACTACACTCTCTTATGATACTCACTGAACAACAAGGTATTTGACTCCCTTCAAAAATGGATATTTAGGATGCCTCTCTAAGGATAAAAATCTACATTTCAAAGCTACCCTATTCTTCCTATTCCATATTCCCAATTGGGTCTAATATTACATGGAAAACCATATTCATTCCATGTTCGTTGGGATTCTTAGGCATAATTCCAGCACCAAACCTTTACTAAACACCTTTCCCATAGTGTACTTACCACATAACATTAAACTCTAAATCCAGGTCATTACCAAATGACCTTAAATGGTATGATGTGTCCTAATAAGTGGCCTCGAACTATGAGGGTTCTGATTCTATTCACAAGGATATGTAGGTAACACAGTTATGGTTATGATCCCATCATCAAAACAAACTTTCATCTCCCTCGATGGTGGAAAAATTCAAGGGTTCCCCACTGAGTGGATTAAAAACAAATAAAATCATAATGATGGTTAATATAATATATAAATAGTATATGAGAGGATAATATTAATAGATAACCTCAAATACATATAGATGATTCAACATTTTACACATGCTAATAATTTATTGTATATTCTAGGAGAAATCTATGTTATACTTGTTAAATTGATACGGATTCATGAAAATATCTCAAATCTATAAGAGTGTCCTAATGTAGGCAACAATTCCCCCCAAAAGGGTTTGATGGGTCTGACTACCCAATATCTTGAACAATGCATGATCTTATGTATAATCATTTCAAACACAATGAATCCCTGCCTTTGGAAATATTTTTCCTTTGGATAAAGAACCGTTGCATGTTTCTTGTTACATAAATAAATCCAATGGAATCCTCCTGTAAGTAGGGATTCCTAACCAAAACACTCATTCTTAGGGATACAACAATAATTAAAAACGAACTGGGTCATAAATATCCATTATATTTTTATCACATTCCTATAATATAACAAATATATTACATGAATAAATTATGAAATCAAATCCACTCGTTGTTATCGAAAATATTAAATGATCCTTGACTATTAAAATAATATTCTGTCATATAATATTTTCACATGTATTTACTTTAATACCTATAAATAAATTAAGTAAGTACATTCATTCCAAATAAATTTATTAATTACATGGGGTTGTATTTACTAAGAAATAACTTAGACCTCATAGTGGATACCACTATGTCCTACACTCTTATCTAATAGAATATGCTTCAATTTCAAAAACAATTAGTATGTGACCCTTTAAGACCTTATCTCAATAGCACAAAATAATATTAACAAACATGGAGGGAAGTCTAGAATCCCATCAAGGCCCATTAATTGATAAGAAAAATTCATAGAAATGAAAACATTTCCTAGTAAGACACATTGTGTCATGTAATCTATTGCTTTCATGACATCTCATAAACGTCTACACACATTTCTTCATCATCGTTTATTTATTTATTATTTGTTGACCTTACAAGAAGGACATAACTTCTTCAACCATGGCCATGGATTTTGTGAATATACTAATATCATGATTATCCATACCTAGGATATTAATTCCTTTCAGACATGAAAATTTATATCATGATAATTTAATAAATATCATACAACCAATGACGCGCCCAACACATGCTACATCACATGACATCAATTTCATAGATTTCCTATTACATCAAAGTACGTGATAAAATTATATATAGTGATAATAATTTCATGTAAGTGGACCATTACATGTGATTATATATATGATCAACTAGTATGACATGAATCATAAGGTTCATTTACTGGTCTATTAGTCCATAGTGATAATAATTTCATGTAAGTGGACCATTACATGTGATTATATATATGATCAACTAGTAAAACATGAATAATAAGGTTCCCTAACTGGTTTGTTAGTCCTCATGATCTCATCTACTCAAGATCACCAAGTGCGAACGTCAGGAGACAATTTCTCAAAACATATGATACCCCTACACCTAATATTCACAAATCATTTGTGTTTAGTCAACATGTTATATATGGAAAATAAGAAACAATTTTATAATATTTTCATGGTATGTCTAGGTTACCATTATTTCATGAAAGGTGATATAATTGGTTTATATAAATAGTAGTCAACGAATATTACTATATAAATAATGGATCCTTAAATATCAACAATATTTTCATAAATGTAGATATTTCAAAAAAAAAGTATAAAAGATATCATAATTAAGAAATATAGATCATGTTGGGTCTAGGTAACCCAGAATTACATCACACTCACTTGTGCTAGAGCCACATTGTAATGTCCTGGCCCAAATTCCAGTAATCAGTTCCCCAATCCAGTGGGTCATAAGACCTCAAGATGATATCCCTAAAGCCCTGAGGCTACCAACTATCATTTAGATCCTGAGGTGTGTACATGGTTAGACTATTCCCTCATGTCAGAGTGAACCCAAAAGAACAATAAATATAGCCTAATAGTGGATAATGTAAATGATCCACACATAAGTCAATAACCAAGACATGGAAATATACTAATAATGTATGATGTGATCTCATATAAAACGATTATCATGTCATTTGTCATTAAAGAATCGAAAATAGGTATAATCAATTAGTACAATCCATGTTTGAAAATAAAACAAAATACCAAAAAGGCAATATCTCTAGATAATATCATGAGCCTTATCTCAATCTTATGCTCCCCTACTCCAAATCTGGGAAAACATCATGCATCAAACATTGGTAACTAATCAATATCCCTATATGAAACCATATATTCTATCCAAGTACCTGTCGGCATCCCAAAGATTGTGTGAGATACAATCCCAGTATACCACCACCCAAAATGTATATGAACAATCCTCAATGTGTAATGAATGATATGTATAGTGCATAATATAACAGATATGACAGTAATAGAAGTAAAATTACCTTGTAAAATTTATATTTGTAATGTGACACTATCAAGACAAACAATTCTCCCTGAAAAACAAGTTTCGTGCTTATACAAAAAGGAAATAGTAAGAAAAAGGAAGAAAACATCACATCTAAGTTGTATACACAACCTGTCATATCATCCAAGTCCACATTGTATGAAATCTAATTTGATAACACCCAAAGTCGAGATTTATATTCAAACATGTCACATTAGCCACAAAAAAGCCATATAATAAGATGATTTTGGCCCCACATGGACAGATCCAAGATATAGTGAACAATTCATCCTGGTCGAGCCCTGAGACCATCTCTATGGAAACTTGGCTGGAATTAAATTTTGGTTCAAATATCATGTAAACAGTCCATACCCACTATGAGACCAAAAAATACAAATACACGAGGTATCAAGGCCCAAGAAACCCACATAATCATAACCGATGGAGAAATTTAATCAAACTAGTACACTACCACTATCATAACACATGCTGTAGAACACCCATTGCATTCTATGGAAGCAACCATCATTCAATTAAATTACAATTTATTCCTTAAAATATCATGGATTCTATAAAATCAAATAAAATTTCCATATATGACACTTGATCAAAATAAACAACATGTAAAGGAAGAAATACACATATCTTAATAATTAATTCAATTTAATTTGTTATAATTGGGCTTCCTCTAACCAGGAAATCTAAAACACACACATTTGGTGGTTCAATAATGTCAAGGAAAGTGATCACACAATGACTGACCTAGGTTGCATTAATAACCTCAATCTAAACTCAATGGTACATAAAGGAAACCTAAATCTGTTTTGGTTCCTTATATTCAATAATTCAACTCATTTTACCCGAAACATTTTCTTATATGTTGTTATTCACTGTATAATATATCTCTATAGAGAATCAAACATCCCGAGAAAGGTATAGACCACCTACAGTAGGATTGTATTAAAGTGTTCATCTAGAATCAGCTTATGATTTGATCCATATCAAAATAAACACGATTAATTTATAAATAACGTCCAAAAAATAGGGCATAGTAACATACATATAAATAGAATAACCAATACCAATTGAAACTGTGAAGGATTCAAGAGGAATAATGTACTTACTGACATGGATACAATGAGACAAAAGGCTCTATATTCAAATAATAGATGGTAAAATATGATCAGAAGTTTCCCAAAATCCAGTAATTGATATTTAAATGGATTATTGTAGGCCATATATGAAGAATGAAATTAAATTTATGATTTTATAGATTTTAGGGAAAATAGTCATTTACCTCAAAATATGATGCCACACGATTACAGTGAATGGTTTTCCAAACCATGAACAAAATATGTGATTGGGATATGATAAAATCTATATGTTCCTTGAATGGGTGTGTAACTCTATCTTCACAGTTTCCTCAAATTATGTGAGATCCTAATTCTCATTGTCCAAGCCACACACAGTTATACAAATAGTGTGTCCTACCCAGTATGGTTTACAATAACCTTTCATAATTCATGTTTTCCCAAAAAAAGATTTTTTATGTCTCCAAATAATACTTGACACATCTGATACCCCTATTATCACGTCAGGTACTCACATTAGGCTATAAAAAATCCATTAAACTGAATGTAAACATATATTTAACTAATTGGATAGCTTGGATACCTATAATATTCCCCCCTTAAAGTAATTCATTCATATATTCCAGTCTAAATGGTGGTGGAGAATCATTAGATAAAAACTACATCCACTATTAATGTACATAAACCTCTTGATCCTATGTATTATCATATAAATGACCATTCTTCAATAGCACCAGGCCTAGAGGAATTGACTGGCCTTAGAGAATGTTCATTCTATTATCAATGTTATAAATAAGATGTTATTAAAAAGCTATATGATCCTATAAAACCACCACATTTAGATGAAGAGTTTGGGTATGGTTAGAGTGATAACGGTGTAGATGAGATACATGGATGATTTCATGCATGGCATGATGCCTCTTATGTGACTATAACTATTTATATATGAGACTGAATATCTTTGAAATCTCAAATGAATCAAAATATTTCAATTAAATATTACCATGCCTCGGGATCTATCTATGTCATATCTACTATGAGATACATAAAAATACCAAATCCATAAACTCTAACTCTAAAGGTTGTCTGTGTTGGTCAGTGTAAGATTTCTGTCAACGATGTGTAGTAGCCATCTACTTCCTGGTCAACTAGACATGCTCAAAAGTATCCTACATGAGACGCGGTACAAGTAATGTTTCCTCATATGCATGAAACCTTAATAGGGGAGATTAATATGTCCTACCATAAAAATATTCATATGTTTCCATATGTATAGTTTCATGGTAACTATTATTTTTAGAAACAATAGGTATCTGTATCCCCCAAGATCCCCAAAAATATAGGACACAAGCACACTACATGTCCTCTTACATATGTATCATATGCTCTTATTATTCATCAGTTTTAGGGTTGCATGTTATGGTCAAAATAACCTATTTACCCATATATTTCTATAATATCTTCTATAAACATTATCTTAATCAGGTGTCCCTATCTAATATGACAATATAATGGAACCCATGATGTAAAACTATCTCATAGATGTAAAACCTCTCTAAATCACCTTAACAGAAGGTATCCTTGGTTATATGGAATTTTGGAACCATCGTGACACTATCCACAACAACCCACACAGTATAGATACCATGATGTGACCTTAGAAAATAATTAATGAAATCCATAACGACATTATCCCATTTCTACTAATGAAGAGGTATCTATTGTAGATGTCTGACTGGTTGATGATGTTTCTCACTTACTTTATGATAGCTGGAACACCTCATAAAAAAACTACATCATGTTTAATACCCATCCACTAGTACTGATGGTGAAAATCATGATTTTTGGGTCCTAAAAATTCCTTATAGATGAAGAAGACTCTTTCAGAATTTTGAAAAGGGAATAAAAATTGATGAAAGGAAGAGTTATGAATATATATTTTTAGAAATTTAAAAATTAAAAATGAAGGAATAGATGAAGTATGTGTCCCATTGATAAATTCCACTACTAATTTTGGTCCACCACTCCACAAAATCCTCGTGATAAGAAACATTCTATTGAAGGGATGCCTTCAGTGATGCCCATGAATGACGTAATTCCATTTTTGAAAATGGAGGTGATTCCCGCCATAAAAAATGATTTCCACCAAACTAACTCATATGCGTTGAAGGATGGTGTCTTCGGAACCCACATACAAAACAAAGTCATTTTTTGAGCTATATGGGGATTTTGACGGCTACAAATTCCTCCAGTGGACTAAGTATGTAGTGGGATTACATAAAACACACACAAGTCCTTCCATGGATTTCTTGCTACACCAGTATCTACTTCCTCAACTTCTCTATAAAATGATCCTTGGGGGGGGGACCGAAAAAGGAGTTTGATGGATGGATGGTTTAGAGAAAAACAAGAGGGATCATCCACGGGCACTAAAAAATATATACTCCTTCGATGATTCCCAATAGGTAAAACCTACCGTATAATATAGGGAGGAAGAACTAGCCTAATCCAAATACTTTGAATCTCACATATTTTTCAGATATACATTCCATGTGGTGAAAAATTAATGGATCCATTTCGATTAAGAATACCATATAACAAAGAGCTATGTAGGAAGAATCCTACCATGCTATCAAATTACTATTTTGATGGAACTCTACCATGCATAGCATCATGTTATGTGGATGCAACCTGGCCCCGTGTAGAAAAATGCTATATGGATAAAACTGAGGTTCATATACTATCATGGTATGTTGATAACCCCTTACCTACAGAGAAATATCATATGCGGAGGAAACCTCATCCCACATATGAACATGCTACGTGGAATGGGATATCATAGGGTGATTAAATCCATATCTCCAATAATTCCCTTCAGTCGTATCATAACCCATGGCCCCTTCATGAGCCATTCAATTGTAATTTGTAAAAGGCCTATCCAAATGCAAATGGACATATATAATGAACCATCAAGAATATACGTGCACCCTTTTCTGTATACACACCCCTAGAAAGTGGAGTCATGTGGGTAATCCCCATAGTAAATAAAATCCCCATAATATACTTAAGATTACATTCCCAAGGTAACTTTTGTTCCAACCATGATACTCTCACATCATCCTCCCCATTCTAGGGATTAAATAGTTCAAATACAATTTTCTTTTGATATGTGAAAATGTTGAATATCCTTTCCTTTTCCCTGGAACCAAATGTAGGGCACTCCTCCTGAGGTAATCCCCCAGCCTTTCATGTGGGGTGTAGCACTTCTTGATCCTCTTCACCTTATCCTAGGATGTATCTTGATAGATCACCAAACGTGACTATCCTAATTACCAAAATAATAGAGGAGATGGGTAAAATCATAGATATATTTCTCTTTTTCTTTGGGCTCCATCCACCCACCAGCGGATGGAACAGGATGTGTGATCTATAGATCCACTGCCTCCTCTTGTTTCTCACATTGAGAATGACTCATGTGGTCTTAGAGGTTGGTGGTGATCATGTAATATTCATTATCCAAAATCATATCATGGGCCTCCTATATGGTGTAATCTGTAATAATATTAATTCCAAAATGGACTTCTACATAGATATAAGCCCCAAAATAAATCCAAAAAAGCCTTCTAGAAGGTATAATCCCCGATCAAATCCCTTTAAATGGGATGATCTTGTGGGTAACCACAATCGTGTCCTCTTAATGGGCCTTCTCAAATTTGTATGTCCTATCTCAAGATAAACTATGTGGGATTTGATTCCCAACCAACTAGGATACATAAAAATAATATTTGAGGACCAAACCCGAGACCTATGTCACCCTAGTATCTCCATGCCATATTCTCAGCAGGGTCATACCCATGTTAGGGGGAATATGTCTAATAATATCCCTTCCATCACTATCCTTCTTGGGTCATATCCCCAAATAATATCATAACTCCACAAGGGATACCATATGCCTTCTAGCTCTCTTGTGTTGTGTCTGAGTAAGTCCCACATCAAATATTTACTGGGCACCTTATGCCTAGACTTCCTTATCGCATGACGTTAAACTACATGGTTGGGTCCTCAGCATATTCCCTGAAAAGTGATGTTTCCAGTTATGTGGAACTGAACTATGTGGGTAATTATTTCTCTCATGATGATACCTACGAAACCCATCTTATGTGTTTGATCCCAACATGGAAACAATTACCTTACTCCATCGATGATGATAACCTCTAGATAACATCATCACATGCCTTCAAATTTCATTTTCTCAGTAAATGGATGAGGAAACACTGATATATCCATCAAAGGGGTTACATTGATGGATAACCTCAGATTCATGTAGATGATTCCAAACCCATGTGTATTTACGATTGATCTTATCAAGGGGTAATCCATGGACAAATACTTTGTAATGAACCTTGTATTCGCCGACATATAAACATAACTATAATCTATAATAGAGTCCTAGAATAGGCAATAGTTCCCCACTAAAATGGTGAGATGATATCGAGTTACCATCCTATCTACCAATGTGTTCCCTTAAGTGTCTCTTATATTCATGATTCATAGACTTAAATTCTAAAGGTAGGAACTCATTGGGAAACATAGATTCACCTTCTGTGATTTCACACCATTGAACCCCCTAAAATCAACTATTTTTCCCATAAATTCACCCTTTGTGAAAATTAAATAGTAATTCAATGGAAACAACTTGAATACGACACCGCCTTCATTAAATAAAAAGGATATACTCCCCAGTCCCTATAAGACAATTTAGATCATGGAAAAACCATCATCGGGTGAAATAAAAATGGTGAACCTAACATGAATCCTTAACCATGGTGGTGCTGTTACCCACTGTCATACCCCTATCACATTCAAAATGGAAGCGGTCCAGATAAATTTAATAGTTACGCATGTGATTTTAATATTCTACTTTTTCAAGGTCATGTTTGTTGAACTTGTCACAGATATTTCAGGAAATCTTTAGAGATTCATTTAATACAAAGGCATAAAAGAAGATCTTACAGACATGCCTGCCAGCCTACGCACTAGCTGTGCCCCCCACAAAGTAGAGTACTCTATCTCCCACCCATCATCACTAGTGCTATGTCTCGACGGAATAGATCTGAGAGTACCATCATAATGGTATTGTCCCCACAATAGAGGCATCATGACAAGCCCTTATGTCAATGAAATTCTACCAACCCCCACTCATCAGTGGCTGGTGGTCTAAAACTAGGTGACTCCACTATCAATTTCAAATTTTTCGAGAGCCTATCCCTGAAACATGACAATGAGTACCTCCCTTATCTTAGGAATTCAAATGATTTCATCACCAAAGACTTCATCCCTACTGCACAGGGGTCCCACCCAAGGGCTTTGCTAGAAAATTTCATTGTAAATACCATACATCCGACTATCCTTGCTCTAAAGAGGATATCATTTCAAGGGTTCCTATTAAAGGAAAATAGGCATAATACCCCATGGATTCTTGCTTTGGGAAACTAACCGATAATCTGAAACAGGTCATCACAATAATTCATGAGGAAGAAATAACTTTTAAAAATATGGATGATAACAATAGGAAAGTGTATATTCATGTACCCTCTTATAAATACCACCATGTAAATATAGTGGCACACTATGAGAAAGTACACATTCCTCTAATGATTTCCCGAACTATTATGAAAATAGGTCAGAAAATTATAGGCATATGAAAACCCCTACCAATGAAAATGAATCCCATAAACCAAATAGGGTATAAATCATCTATGAATAGGTGCACATTATTACTGTCATATATGAATCCCATCATCCAAATAGGGAGGAAAATGATCAAATACATGTCCCTACTCAATAATATGAGTCACATCAGTAAAATATGATGGCACCCAAATATCAGAAGATTAAAATTCTTATGAATTCAAGTCAATCCATTCAAAAAAATACAATGGAAAAAGAGAATATGAAAATCCCTACTCATGAATATAAATCCCACCAGTCAAATGTGGTGGTAATCTGAGAAAACTAATAGCATATCCTAGCTATAAACAAGGGTCATAAATTTTTATCATCCCCCATATAGGATAAATTTTACTATCCACTTGAAGAATATGGAGGACTAGAGTAGGCACAAAATACTACTCTGTTATCATAATGAGAATTTATTCTCATTCAATACAAAAAGTCTATCAAATCTTCCTAGAAATGATGAAGGACCAGGCATCAATTCCTAACCACATCCAACAATCTTTTCAAGATGTAATCATGTATACGGCCATAGAAAGGATTCAACCCCACAATCTCACAAACCCAAGTGGGTTAAATCATCCACACAATATGATGGTCACTAAGAAGGAGACATTTATGCCTTCCCCATTCAGAAGGGTTTTTATCTATATTCCGTAATAAATGGACAACCAGGTTGAGAAAAAATAGTTGATCCAATGGGTGGACACCGATCCACTAGAGGGTCTATACCAGAGTTGGAATATATCCCTTTCTGATATCAGGATACTTTTAGTGTATCCTAGAATCACCATAGGAGTCACTGGAACATGAACCTGTATATGAAGGTTGTGACCCAAATCAGGTGGACTAGTTTCCCACACAAGTGCACTGAAAAATAAATCTAATGAAATGAATCCTAAAAATGAAGAGAATATTGAGGAACCATATATTCTAAAATAAGGTGTTCTTGATGACATAAAACACTTGTGTTTTGTGGGTCAAGATCATCCTAATCTATTTCCAAATTATGGATGTGGTAGTATCAATTATGATGGTCCTCCATGAAATATTATTACTAGCTGTTATGAAGGTCCTCCATGAAATATCATTACCATTTGTTATGAAGGTCCTCCTCAAAGCATGCTCCACAAGGTCCTACATCATTGGAAATGAATGATTGATTATCACTTCCTATCTCAATAAAAGTGTAATAGTAACAATCCTCATGAGTAGATGATCAAACAACAAGAAGTTACCACCTTTGTTTCCATCCTCTATGATGGTCCTCCCCATGGTATACGCTACATAGATTATCCCTACTGTCAAACATCATTATTTGATGGTAGTCCTTGTCATTATAGAATCAACTGCGAAGGTCCTCCCTGTAGTGGTGTCTCAATTAAGCAATAAGTATATCCCTTTACTAACATCTGATCAGATGGTCCTCTCCCTGGTATACAGGCCAAAAATTCTACCCATAGTCACATATCAAACTTTGATTTTATTCCTCAACAATGTATCACAAACTATGAAGGTCCTCCCGATAGTCATGTTCCATATCAATTGGAAGATCCTCCCCATACCAAATCAAATGCATGAAAACCATTTAATGACATGGTTATTGAATGTATGGGGTATTGTATGTCAGAGACCCTATCAATAATAAGTGAGATACATCCCCGACCAAGAGATGGCTTGGGGATATGCCTATCCTTTGAGAAACCTACAGGGAATTTCCATAACAATGAGACCCCTACCAGCCCCATTACATGCGATAAAATAATCTAGAAGAGTTTATGTTGGATAGATCAAGTGGAGGAGTCTATGGAATAAGAAGAGAATGATATATTACTCATGAGAATACAATTATCTAGGTATGACATAGCATTTAGGTTTTTTCCCATAGATACTTTTGATTATGACATACCCAGAGCGTTTTTGGAATAATTCACACATAAAATTCTTTTCAACCCTTGTATCGCTCTCCACTAATTGAAATCCAAATTCTTACCCAATGATGGGTTCACAGAACATGTAAAAATAATGGAAGAGATTCATCCTCAAATCTACCTAGATGTCCTTCTGTCTGCATGATAGTCCCAATCTGAGAGGCAGAAGAAATATCTCTAGCTAAATTACCTCCTTATGCTACATAAATTATCTCGTCTTATCACTAATGCCCAGTATGCTACTCAAACAAGGGGACATTGATAGAATGGAGCATTTCTTTATACCCCACGTCTCATTCCACAGAACCCACTAGAATACAATCATGTAATGTTTTTATCTCAATATGGTGAAAATTAAATCCCTTATTAGGAAAGAACGATGCTCGATTAGAATAGTCCATGCGTTTATCTCAAAATCAACAGTACTGATGAGAGAGGTCTATTGAAAATCATTGAATTAAGAAACTTATACCAATCAATAGGATTATCACAAATGGGAATCCAATAATCAAGCATTGGTAATAAACTCTATAGAAAATAATTCATGTGTAGAAACTGTACCATATAATCTCACACCCAAACAAGGAATCATTATTTCAAGTAAGTGGAAATAGCGGTAGAGACCTCTTCAGTATGGAATCATCCCTAGCCTCTCATGCATTTGTTACAAGGAGGGAATTAGAAAATGGTCATTCCTAGTGGCTGGATTAAGCTTCCTATAATCAATACAAACTCCCCATTTTGTGGCTTTCCTAACATAGAATTATTCATTATTTTCATTCTTAATCCCAGTGAGACCTCCCTTCTTGGGGACAACCTGGGCAGGGTGGACCCAAGCACTATCAGAGATTGGATATTTCATTCCAGTTTCCAGTAGTTTAATCACTTCCTCTCTCACTACTTTTTTCTTGTTTGGATTCAATCTTCTTTGAAACTCTACCCTAGGCTTATGGTCAGGCTCTATAGGTATATTATCCATAAATAATGAGGGACCAATACCCTTGATATCAGCTATTTTACAGCCTATGGATGATTTAAACTTCTTCAACACATTCAACAGTCTTTGTTCTTGGTTTTCATTCACTTCAGAAGAAATTATAACAGACAATGTGGAATTCTCACCCAAAAATGAATATTTCAACTGAGCAAGGATTGGTTTAAGTTCAAGAGTGGGTGGTTTTACACTATAAGGAAGACTCTTAGGCCTAGGGGGACTATGATCTTCAACATATCACTTATAAGTATTATTTAATGATGAATTATTTTCAATTTCATTTTTAGTTTCACAAATAAAAGTGAAAGTCTCTAAAGTGGACAACACACTGTCCAAAAATTCTACATTAGAATTAAACAAGTTAATAAAATTAGAATCATATAATTGTCTTATATTTTCTCCCTAAACATAATAAATGTCTTTATAATGGTTGGTATTAACAGAAAGGCCCTCATATTCACTCAAAAGGCTCCTATGTTTTGAAACAGAGGTCTCTTCTACATCAGAAATTGAACAGTTGTCCAGTTCTGGAAAATTTTCCAAATTAGGTGTTTGAGAAAAAATTTTAATTTCTAAGATAGATTCAACAAGCTTTTTAGTTTCTAAATTATTTTCTTCAGTATATAATTTATTTTCAGTTTGTTAAAATTTTCCAATTGAGTTCTCATTTTTTAAGGACTCAACCATTGAACAGTTTTCCAAAAAAGTTGGCCCTTTAACATTTTTAAACACATTGATATCTTCTTGTGGTTCTCTAATTTATAATATAATTTAACCTTTCGAGACATCAATAACAACACCACTTGTAGACAAGAAGGGCATACCAAAGATGATGGGCACCTCTTGATCACACTTCAAGTCTATAACTAAAATGTCTGCAGGCCGAAACAGTTTCCCTACCCCATCTTGAAAATCATCTGCCCTACCCACAAGATGGGTGAAATATCTATCAACCATCTGCAATATGACTATGGTGGGTTGATGGTCATCAAACATCAACTGTTGAAACATTGAGTTTGTGAGAAGATTAATACTATCACCTAAATCACACAAATAGTTGAGATGATCAGAATTTCCTATTTTTCAAGGTATAACAAAAGTACCTTGGTCTTTCAATTTAGGTTGGATTTTATTTTGAAGCACAATACAATACTCTTCCGTGAGGCTGTAAGTAGAAAATTATTTTAGGGTATTTTTGTTAGAAATGATTTTTTTAATGAGATTTAATGTAAGATGGGATTTGAATTAAGGCTTTAATGAAAGGAATGTTTACTTGATGTTTGGAAAGGAGACCAATGAACTGAAGAAGTTCATCCCTGGTGTTACATCGTGCTTTCAGTTTCTCAGGGAAAGGGATGGGTTGGGAAAAAAAATTATGTACATTAGGTATATCCCTCACATATTCCTCAACATTTTCTTTTCCATTATTCTTTTGATTTTGAGATGATGTTTCATCTTGGAATTCAGATGATAAATTCAAAATTTGATCATTTTCATGAATTTTCTGTGAATTTCGGGCATGTGAACAAAGCATATTTTTATTAAAAGATTGAATAAATTTTTTATTTTGGGAATTTTCATGGTCTTTTTCAACAACCATTAGAGTATTAATCCCAATTCTAGTTACAAAATTCATGGAATACTCTCTAGGGTTAAGATCAGTGGTACTGGGAAGTCTACCTTTATTCCGAGATGAATACTCTCTTGCAAGTTGGCTGAGTTGTGTTTCTATATTCTGCATTCTAACATCAGTTTTCATTTTATTTATCTCATATTTATTTTGATGTTTGGATAGATGAGTCATGTATCATTAATCATGATAGTTAATTTTTTTCAAGATTAGATCAAGCTTAGAAGACATTTGATTATCATTGTGTCCTTGTGCTTTTGAAGACTGGCCACTTTGTTGAATTTGAAAATTTTGTCTTGGATAACTAGATTAATTTGGGGCAGTGGATTGTTTGATTATCCCTTGATCATTCCATGACAATTTTTGGTGGTTACTATTGTATTGGTTGTAATTGATTGAAAATGTATATTATTTTGGAGGAAATCTAGGACCATAGTTAACAGCATTTGAATTCTCTTGTTGTTGGGATGGAATATCAAAGTTATGACCATGTTTTTAGTATTAAAAATCATACCGCACTAAACACACTATTCCCTTAAATATTGATTTGTGTTTTTACAGCCAAATTGATTAACAATTTTTTTAGAGTTCTGGTTTAATATAGTTTGCAATTGGTTGGTGATTTCAGAATTTTGGGCTTGAGTATCATTCATGGAACTGGTGTTTGAATTAACATTTCTATTGACTCTTTTCCTTCGTGAAATTTTATGTTGAGTGTTTAGTGAAATATTATTAAAAATTTGTCTCAATTCTTTATCTGTTTTATCACCGTAATTACCCCCAGCAGCTTGATCAACTAGATTCTGTCCAGAGGATGACAGTCCTTCATAGAAGGTGTCCATGAGAAGGTTAGATGAGAGTTGATGATGAGGACACTGACTAAGAAGATCCATGAATGTATCCCATGATTCATGAAAACCTTCTTCATCCTCTTGATAAAAACTAGGTATCTTTGTTCTCAGTTCACCCTTAAGTCATTGAGTATAAAATTTCAATATCAAAGAATTGTACACTTGATCCCAATCTTCAAATATATTCTCATCTAGACTCAGAAACCAATTCCTAGAATTCCCTTTAAGGAAAAAGGTAAGACAGTTATTCATAGCTCATTTTATATGATTCTATGAAGAGGATGCTATGGCACTATATTGTAAAAATCTATAATGAAGGCTAGAGAGTCCTCATTGGAAAGACCATTTAATGAAGGAAGCAATAAAAGGTGTGAGTGTTTAAACTCATTATTTCTGGCCTTATGAGATAATCTAATGAATGGTGGATTTCTTGAAACTTGAGGATGTTGGAATTCCCTCATCCGAGGCATTCCATTTTCAGCTAATAGTTTGAGATGGTTTTGGAAGTTGTTATTAGGATCCCTATTATCACGATTTCCCATTTGAAATTTGTTCTTCTTTCATAAAGAAGTTAAGTGTTTGTCTATTTCTCTGTTTAGTGGGTCTAGACTAACAAACAGTGTGTCTTGTGCTCATGCAAACAACTATAGATAATACTCAGTAGTAATAATTCAGAAGAAGAATTTTACAGTTTTCAATTTTTTTTTCAATTTTGTTTATATTTTTTAGATAAGTGATTTGTTTAGTTTTTTAGAAAAATAATGGATTGTTCCATCCCTGAAAACGGTGCCAAAAACTTGGCATGAACTTTCATTGAATCCGGTCAAAGTTTAAAATTTAAATTCCTACTAACTACAGTATATGTTGCAAGAAGGATCGAACACACAGAAAATGCATAAGATCACCACTAATCTTCTAAAAACATTCAATAACTCCACAGTTGTCTATAGTGGAGTGGATTATCAATCTTCTTTACTTTTTTTTCTCTTGTGAAATTATTATGTAGTAAAGATACTACACATTTTTTTGGGTTTTTTGATCTAAACTAAGATGAAACAAAAACAAATTTAAAACTGTGAACAACAAAAATATTGAACACCGATAAATAAACTACCTTAATGCATTGCCCTGGAAAAAATATCCATACTATTGGTATTAAGGTTATTCTGACTCACATAAAGGTTTTTTCAGAGTACCACCTTATAAATAATGACTCACCACCCTCGCCAAGAGTTTAGTCAAATAAACCAATCAATTTAAGAGTTCTCCACTCCAATATTAATCAACTATGAACCGTTTGAAAAATGACAACATGAGGAACTCACTTTAAGTCTTGAAGTCTTTTGAATTTATTATCTTTCCAAAAGTTTTTACACAATCAATCTCACCAACCAACTATGAATTATTTTGAGTATGTTCTATTGGTACAAGAAACTGAACGAATTCAGTATTGATCTCACCGATCGTCACTGAATTCATTGAAATGATAAAGTGAAAAGGAAAATTAAAAGATAACCAGTAGAAAAATCATTATATACTTGAACTAAATGATTTAACTATACATTATCTCTATTATCAATATAGTAACTAGAAACATACTAGTACACAGTACCGATACTAGAATTATGATTGAAGAAAAACTCCCATAATAATGCTCTGCTCCTGAACTCCTCCATCTCCAAGAAGTTGTTTCAGAGTCGCCTTGTGACCTCCCTCTGCTTGGACCTTGATCATCCTATGTGTCTGTCTCGAATGGGTCGAATTAATGTCCTCTTTCGAATCTGCAACTTGATCTGCTTTTTAATCAACTGTCATCTACTGCACGTCACCCCTTGTTTGAAATCTACTTAAAATGTCATTTTCTTGTGCACCTCACACGTGCATTTTTATTTGATACTGGTATATCATGCTACTTTTACCCTTTTAACTAACTCTGGTTGAGTTAGTTATGTGAACCTGGACATTTTTAAGACCTTGGTGTGAACCTACAAGAGAATGAATAAAACAAGCAGTTAAAAATCTCAATGAAATTAAAAAAATGATAATTTATAACCGATGAAGTTAGTTTATTATAAATTCTTAAATAAAACACATTTTTTAAAACAATGTTATATCATAAAGTAATTTTATCAGAGTTATCGAAATCAAGAAATTAAAACTATATTTTAAAATTAGATTATTATGAATTAATTATTTTATTTAATTAATTATATTTTATTATAAAATTTATAAATTAATAATTAATGTAAACATATATATATTTTAAAATCGATTAGTTATAAATAATTAACATATAAAATCATTATTTTCATATAGATTTTAAATTTTTTATTAACTGTATATTTCATTTTAATGTTAATATTTTTTTTAGATTATTAAATTATTTACTATTTTAAAAAAATTAAATTATTTTATCTTAATCAAGTATTTTAGTTTTTATAAACATAATTTAATTAGTTTTATATTTATTTTATTTGTCATGTAATATTATTTGTTATTTGTTTATTATGTTTTATGTTTTTATTAAAAATATTTATAATTTTAATTTTTATCATTTTACTTATTAATTTATTCATTTTTATTTAGTTATCTATTTTTTCCGGTCTTCTTCCCCAAACCCTGCGGGTCCACCTCCCTATTCCACAGTTCTTACTCCTTCAGTCTTTAGTGGAAATACTCTTACTGTGAACTCCTCCATCTATATAGTGAGATCTGGCCTTCATCAATGGCACAACTTCTCTCCGCCAGCGACAACTTGCGGTAGCTGCAAATCTACCCTAGCAGTGCACTTCATCTAGCATGACTCCTTGTCACCGGAAAACAGAACCAGGATTGGCTTCAGGTTCTTCTCCATATCCAGCAAAGCTTCGCAACGGCGGCATCTTGATCTGCTTCGGACTCGGCGATTCCTCACACAGCATCAGAAAGCGGTTTCTCCTCCGGATCGGCAGAAGGGGTTCGCTCCACCTCGATTCGGCCATGACAAGGTGCTTTAACAGAATAATTAAACTAGTCAATAAATAATATTAATTTATTTTAATAAATCTAATTTAAAGGGTAATGTTTTAAATTAAAAACAAAATTAGATTAATGACAATAACAAATGAATGATTGATTAAATAATAAACATTTATAATTATTAATTTGTTAACCAGTTTAAGATTATTCAACTAAAAAGTAGTTAAAATAATAACAATAATTACAATTAGTAAATAAAAATACTGGAAACAAATATTTAACTAAAAAATAATTAACTAATAGATTATGTGTTAAAAGTAAAAAAGTTACATTATTTATTAAAAGTTGTTAAAATAAATAATTAAATTTGTAAAAATTCAATAAATGATGTGGTAAAACTATTTAAAAATAGAGCCACATCAATCCATGATGAGAATGATAGTCTGCGTACAATGAACCAGTGGGCCACTGTAAATTTATGTATTCCCCCAATCAATCCTCTACCACGTCCTTAACAAATCACTAAAATAGGGAAGAAGAAAATCAAGGAAAAACATGACCCAATGCCTTCTACTTCAAAAAACGATCCCCATATGCTCGAGGATATATTTTCTTGGTCAAAGATATAAATGATAGTGTTGAGGTGCATCAACACAATGCAACTTTTAGGAAGTTTCCTTGTAAAATTCAGTCCACTGGCAGAGTCTTGACATATACTCCTAATGGGTGAACCTCAACTAGATAGGTTTATCCTGGAAAATGAAGTAAGACTAAGACATCCTCCCAACAATGAACTTGGTCCATCATCATTATTGGACCTAATAATGAATGGATATAATTATTGGACCTCATTAATGAAAAAATCAGTATGAATACAAGAAAATCCTCTAAGGATGCCCCCGATTGATCATCGACCATAGGTACCACCCGACCTAGCACATCTAATCAAGCCCCCTTCTATTCCAGCCCATTATAAAGTCCAATAGAACACACATCAAGGGATTATTAATATAGTTGTGTCATTGGTAGCTTCGTTGGAATATATGGATGGACGATGTGATCTGATACATCTAGAATGGAACCATACCCCAACTGGGTGAGTTTTACTCCACCACCACCAAATTTGAGGAACCCTATGTTCCTAATATTAAATGGTTCAGGTGACCTAGAATAACATATGATGAATTAAGCCACTTATTGTGATCCAATGGGGGAACCATATACAAATAATAAGCAATGAAACTCAGATGGTTCGTGCGAACTCTACATGGTTCAGAAATTATATGGTACATCTGTAACACCTCAAGCTTCCACGATACGCTTCTCTTTCAATAATGCAATAACTTTCATTGTACGCAAGTTCGAGATTCTAACACACCGCGACCAATCAAAATAACCATTATGAATAGTAATACCAGCTTTTTGAAATTATATATATTTTATATTTCAAAATGGACTTCATTTTTGTATTCGTAATATCGAAATTACCCTAAGTTGAATTTTTTGTAATTTTCTGAGAACTTTCAACTTTTTATGAATAGTGAAAAATACTTAAAACAACTTTTTTTAATAAATATAATTTATAGTGATAAATTATACTATTGAGTGGTTTTAAAGTATAATTAGAATATTTTTTTACCATTTTATCCAATGGTGGTCATTAGAATTAATTTCACTTTGAAATTGGACATAAACAATTGTCAATCTTTTGATATATATTGTTTCTTAAAAACGCGCTATTTGTTGTGACAGCGGGAATTAATTATGAAATTAATTAATGAAACTTATATGTTTGGAATTTTGTAAAATAGACATCATTTTTGAATTCGTAATATCAATTATAGCTTAGGGCGAAATTTTGGCATTGTTCTGAAAAACTTCAATTTTTGATGAATATTGAAACCACTAAGTGGTAGTTAAAAAAACTGATTTTTCGTTTAAATGAAACATTACCACTTCTGTGATTTGATTTTCAAAAATCAGACATACATGATTGTTATTATGAAGTAAAATGTGGTTTAATGGGATTAAAATAATTTTTTGGTGAATAGTATCTTTTAAGTTTAATTAATCGTGATTAAAGGTAATTAGTGAAATATAAGGTAAAAATGATATTATAAAAATATGAAAATACCTTTACATTTGTCCTACCCCTATTGGATGTGTCATGGCCGACCAAGACAATCCATGGGTCATCTTGGGGACCCCATGGAGCCACATTGGTAGGAAAATGACATAAATAACTTTTATTTAAAGTTAAAATAAAAAATGTCACAAACATAAGTTGTTTTACTAAAACAATTTTTAAATGGGGTTATACAAGTCATATTTTTGACTATAAATATTCTATAGAAACCTACATCATGATATTTTTTTATAATTTTTACACATTTAATAAATTAAATTATTTATGACACCATGATGATGCAGCGATTACCTCATTAATTAATGATTTTAATAAAATGGAAGGATAATGTAAAATCTAAGAATTAAACTTGTTCAAAGCCTATTGGATGAGTATATTTCGAGCCCTTATCACCTTATCCTAGAAATATATACGTGTGGGACCTTTAACATCCAAAACTCATTATATAATAAAGTAACATTTCATGACTTTCCAAGAGTACCCCTCCTCTCCTCTTATAAAAGGCCCCCACCACTACCACCTTACTCACACCTTAAAAGCCATTTTGCTCGGCCAACTTCTGACCAAATACTCTCCCAACTTCCCTATCTTACTCTTAGAAACCTCCCTTTGGGCATAATTCTTCCCAAGGAATCCTTTGGCTCAAATCAAAAAAAGAGTTACCCGATTTTAAGGTAATGTCTTCTCTTATGTTATTCTGTATTATTTTGCTTCTCCAACCCCATAAACTATTGTTATTCATTTATTTTTTAAAAACTCCAGTATCCTAAATATACTATGATGTTGTTATAATAATGATTCGATCTACACCTACACACACTTATATCTAATGGTTAAAGAACATACTGTTTTTGTGGATGGTGAATTTCTGCCTCACGAAACGATGATTGTTCAACACTCATATAACACCTTCAAAGGTGGCCATTAAGATGTCACTATATTTATATATGATATATAATATGTTTATGTTTTACTTAAGCTTCTGTATTTTTCATTTATGGCATACCTTTATGGTTTCCATTATGGGTAAACGTGATAGTTTTATTTTAGGAAGTGCGGACTACCGCCCCCTCAAAGTGATTTGAATCATTAATGCCATATGTGGGATGTATAAAGGATAGAGTAAATGGTATTATAAATTATATTATACTGGAATTATAGTATAACTTTATATAATTATAATTTTTTTCCATTAAATACAAAATAGAAATGAAAGTAGCGTTCATGCGTACGTACGGATTACCGTCTCCATGAACGGTGCATTTAATTTCTTACCTCTAAATGTTATGTAATATTATAAATGAATTTATATAATGGATATATATTATGTATATTATATCTAAATCATGAATATAATTATGGATATAATGGATATTTTACCACATGAAAAACTTGTAATTTTAAGATGTTTATTTTTGACTCAAGTACCAAAGATCGACAAAACGACCGTTATTAACATAAATAATTACATAATGTTCATAAAATGGTAATAAGTGATATAAAATGAATAATGAACTTGAAAAATGTTCTTAAGAAATTATAAATTAACTCTAGTTTATTATTCAAGAGGTTAAAGAACGGTCGAGTCAAGTCGGACACGAGGTAAGGGAATTTCTTAACCCAATTTCCAATCATTCGGTTAATATCCTACTTTCAAATTATGTCATGATAATATTATGTCCTATCTTGTATTTGTACTTTCTTTATGTGTAATTATAGTAAATACTCATGATAGATCTATTTTATTTAAAAAATGACTTTTTTAAGGGACTTAGTCTCAATCTCCATTCATTGAGGCATATTTAGTTTTATACACAACTTTTTTTTATAAAGTGTATAAACCCCTTTGACATTTACTTTTATTCAAAAGGAATCTTTTTATATGAAGCATTTTTACTAAATGACAAAAGGGAATGTTTCTTTGTTATACGTATGCGGCGACAATGAATTCTCCACCGCCATGACCATTATTTGAGTTTCGGCTTCCTCTACAAGCCATAAATTTTTTAAATGATTTCAAAAAAGAGAGATATATTTCTCTCAAATATATAAAACTCTAGTGCAAATATATATGTATTTGACGCAAGCTTAAAAATGTTTTCAAAAAACCCGACTCTCGAGTGTGGTAGACTGGAAGGGATTGGGCGTGGACCCATCATGGCCTGTAATTAGTCGAGCAGTCTCAGAATTAGTTATTTTGTTTTCAGAAGCTTGCATAATGTTTTCAAAAAAACACTAGAGTATATTTGAGATATTTTAATCATAAGTATCTTCTAAAACAATTGCATCAGTAGGTCTCATGAGAAAAACTAGTGTCTTGGCACGAGGCCTTAGCAAAATCTTATTTGTAGTCTTGGCACGAGACCTTGGCTACGTGGTTATGATAGTCTGACATTATGAATTCCATCATTATGAAAGTGGTTATTGATATTGCATGTGATTATTAGACTAGTAGAATATCCATGTGAGTAAGTAAATGGAATTGTTTAATTTTATTTTTTCCATATTATGTTGAAGTTCAAGTTTAAAAAGGATTTTTTTTTAGTTATACATTGCCTTAAATGTTAATGTTTATTTATGAAAGCTTCCGCAATATTGTTATCCTTACTGAGCATCTGAGCTCACCCCTTTCAATGTTTTAATTTTCCTAGGATGTGAAGAAGTATTTTATGAATGACGTGTAGGGATAGTCAAAAGAGGATATGAGTGTGGACTATGGAGAATTTGTTATTATAGTTTTTCACTTTATGATATAATGTAAAATTCATGAATGTATCTAGTGTTTCCAAGGCTACTAAACTAATCGGTCTTTCGAGACTTGATCTTTTGTGATCATGCCAATGTTACGCAATAATGCACCGACTCTGGGTAACTGGGGTCGGGGCGTTACAGTTGGTATCATAGGCAGTTTAGTACTAACATTGGAAGCTAGATTTAGATAAACTCTGATTAGAACACATATCCCTAAGATAGACATTGAGGATTAGTATAGAAGAACTTCCTAGAATTTTGGTATTATAGAGATTTTGTGAGTTTTCCGAGTAATACATCCCTGTCTGGATACGAGCAGGTAGAGGCGGATCTGGAACAGATGTACCTAGGGGTAAAACCCGAAAACACCGCTTTGAGCTAGATGCGAATGGGAACTGGTGCACGACAACGGGCCTTGCTGCACTCTTGGTTACGACACTCCCGGGGGATATTCTTAGGATAATTATCATTTTTTTATAAACCATTATGAAGGGATTATGAATATATACTCCCTCAAAGAAGTTTTTTTATGATTATGGATTATATCCATAAATAGTTCAATTTATGTTAAGTTTTTTGCAAGTTTGTTATTATGTATTTCGATTCATAAACTAACCTTGTTTATGCCATTTCATAGAAATGGCGCCCAGTAGAAGGAATGTGAACTCCATCAATACGTATGATCAAAAGAGTAAGAAGGATCATATCTTTCACGGTATTATGCCAACATTTATAAGGGAAATAGTCTCCCATGTGTTCTCAACATATGAAGAAATAGTATCATGTGTTAATAAGATAAGTATAGAATTCTCCGAGTCTTATGGATTTGAAGGGATGAAGGATAAGAAAAGTATGGAAGAGAGAATGATGGATAAAGGGACGAGGGAAAAGAAGAATTTTCCAATATGTGATAACTATTGGAAGAAACACCCTGGAACTTGCCTGAAGGGAATGGGAGTTTGTTATAGGTGTGGAGAAAAAGGACACCAAGTGCATGACTGCAAGGGTAAGAAAAAGGTTTCAAATGTAAAATGCTTCATCTACAAGGAGTGGGGACACTACGCAAACCAATGTCCAAATCATCATAGTATGCCCCAAATGATGTTATTGGATAATAATCAAGTTATGATACTACCACAGATGAGGAGGAATGATTATTGTTCTTATGTTGTTATTTAATAATTTTGTCATTTGAGTGTTGTATCAATGATGTACTGGTTATAATAATTATGGAATATATAAGGATTGTACTGCAGTACTATTTCATCAAGGACTTGAGATTGTGTGGAACCAAGAAAAGTGACTCCACAGCAGGTTAAATTTTTGGAAAAATATATGGTTGAGAGAAAGATAAACCAAAATATGGTTCTGATACCGAGATAGTGATTTTGGAATAATACATGATTGATTTGGATAAATTATATTGGATATTCTTATCTTCCTTGAAACAGATTAATGATTTGTATACATTTTTGGATAGAAGGAGTATATCTAGTATTCTATAAGGAATAAGGGATCATGAATGTAATCAATAAGGATTTATGTTAATTCAGTATGTTGCATTGTTTTAAAAGAATACATTATGAATGTGTTCACATGTTGTTACGTGGAAAAAAAAGATATTCATTATGTTTACTTTCCTTATAAAATTTGGACTCTGAGTTGGAAAGAAGAATTTTGGATAACTATAAAGGTTGGAATGGATTAAGTTGATCTTTGGATATCATTGTTTAAGGTTAAAAAATTTTTGAAGATTATTTTTGGAATATTATAATACAATAGTTTTAGGAAAAGGACAACCTGCAGGGTGGGGCATAACCCATCACGTCGGACAAAACTGCAGGAATCGAACCCACAACCATAGTGCGACATACCTTTATTACCTACCACTAGCCTACAAGAAGTCCCTGGTTAATGAAAAATAGTTTTCCTAATCTAAATGGTATGTGTCAATATTTTGAACCTTGTACTATTAGGATAAATATAACATTTTTGAGTTCTATTATCTTTTTGAGTAAAAGATAAGTTTGTGGTAGAAATTAGTTGAAGGTTGAAACTCTACTTGTCAAGCATAAATATATATATACCTATCTCTTATTCTATGAATAAATTAATTCTTAAACTTTAGTAAAGGGATATTAAAACAAAAAAATGTGTTATCCTAATACGTTATGTCTTTTTGAACTGATAATATTTTAAATCAACATAGATTGAAGGCTTTGAGGCCCTCAATTTTACACTTGTTTGTGATTGATGACCTCAATCACTCCCTAAAAATATTTATGTTTTTACTCCAACTATATGTCTCTAATTTCCACCAATGTTCTCCTTATCAAGATCATAACTTGGTGGTGACTTTTTCATTTCCCTTCCCCTCTTATTAAGGCTAAATTTTATTAATCTTATTTTCGATGTGGGTTTTCCACAAAGGTATTTTCTATTTTCAAAATTTTATTTTCAAAGAAAAATTTCAAATTGCGAGGACACAATTTATTGAAGGAGGGGAGAATGTAACACCCCAAGCTTCCATGATACGCTTCTCTTTTAATAATGTAATAGCTTGCATTGTACGCAAGTTCGAGATTCTAACACACCGTGACCAATCAAAATAGCCATTATGAATAGTAATACCCACTTTTTGAAATTATATATATTTTATATTTCAAAATGGAATTTATTTTTGTATTCTTAATATCAAAATTACCCTAAGTTGAAATTTTTGTAATTTTCTGAGAACTTCCAATTTTTTATGAATAGTGAAAAATACTTAAAACAACTTTTTTAATCAAAATCATTTATAGTGATAAATAATAATATTGAGTGGTTTTAAAGTATAATTAGAATATATTTTTACCATTTTATCCAATGGTGGTCATTGGAATTAATTTCACTTTAAAATTGGACATAAACAATTGTCAATCTTTTGATATATATTGTTTCTTAAAAACACGCTATTTGTTTTCATAGCAGGAATTAATTATAAAATTAATTAATGAAACTTATATGTTTGGAATTTTTTAAAATAGACATCATTTTTGAACTTGGAATATCAATTATATCTTAGGGGGAAATTTTGGCATTGTTCTGAAAAACTTCAATTTTTTATGAATAGTGAAACCACTAAGTGGTAGTTAAAAAAACTGATTTTTCGTTTAAATGAAATATTACCACTTCTGTGATTTGATTTTCAAAACTATGACATACATGGTTGTCATTAGGAATTAAAATGTGGTTCAATGGTATTAAAATAATTTTTTGGTGAATAGTAACTTTTAAGTTTAATTAATCGTGATTAAAAGTAATTAGTGAAATTTAAGGTAAAAATGATATTATAAAAATATGAAAATACCTTTAAACTTGTCCTACACCTATTGGATGTGTCATGGACGACCATGAAAATCCATGGGTCATCTTGGGGACCCCATGGAATCGATTTGGTAGAAAAATGACATAAATTACTTTTATTTAAAGTTAAAATAAAATTGTCAGAAACATAAGTTGTTTTACTAAAACAATTTTTAAATGGGGTTATACAAGTCATATTTTTGACTATAAATATTAATTAGAAAGCTAAAAATATTTCAAACATCATGATATTTGTTTTATAATTTTTAAACATTAAATAAATTAAATTATTTATGACACCATGATGATGCAGCGATTACCTCATTAATTAATGATTTTAATAAAATGGAAGGATAATGTAAAATCTAAGAATTAAACTTGTTCAAAGACTATTGGATGAGTATATTTAGAACCCTTATCACCTTATCCTAGAAATATATAAGTGTGGGACCTTTAAAATCCGAAACTCATTATATAATAAAGTAACATTTCATGACTTTCCAAGAGTGCCCCTCCACTCCTCTTATAAAAGGCCCCCACCACTACCACCTTACTCACACCTTCAAAGCCATTTTCTCGGCCAAACTCTTCCCAAATACTCTCCCAACTTCCCTCTCTTACTCCTAGAAGCCTCCCTTTGGGCAGAATTCTTCCCAAAGAAGCCTTTGTCTCAAATCAAAAAAAGAGTTACCTGATTTTAAGGTAATGTCTTCTCTTATGTTATTTTGTATTATTTTGCTTCTCCAACCCCCTAAACTCTTGTTATTAATTTATTTTGTAACAACACCAGTATCATAGATATACTAGGATTTTGTTATAAGAATTATTCGAGCTACACCAACACACACTTACATCTAATGGTTAAAGAACATACTGTTTCTGTGGATGGGGAATTTCTGCCCCACGAAACGATTATTGTTCAACACTCATATAACACCTTCAAAGGTGGCCATTAAGATGTCAATATATTTATATATGATATATGATATGTTTATGTTTTACTTAAGCATCTGTATTTTTCATTTATGGCATACCTTTATGGTTTCCATTATGGGTAAACACAATATTTTTATTTTAGGAAGTGCGAACTACCGCCCCCTCAAAGTGATTTGAATTGTTAATGCCATATGTGGGATGTATAAAGGATGGAGTAAATGGTATTATAAATTATATTATACTGGAATTATATTATACCTTTATATAATTATAAGTTAATTCCATTAAATACAAAATATATATGAAAGTAGCGTTCATGCGTACATACGGCTTACCGTCTCCATGAACGGTGCATTTCATTTCTTACCTCTAAATGTTATGTAATATTATAAATGAATGTATATACTGGATATATATTATGTATATGATATCTATATCATGAATATAATTATGGATATAATGGATATTTTACCACATGAACAACTTGTAATTTTAAGAAGTTTATTTTTGACTCAAGTACCAAAGACCAACAAAACGACCGTTATTAACATAAATAATTACATAATGTTCATAAAATGGTAATAAGTGATATAAAATGAATTATAAACTTGAAAAATGTTCTTAAACAATTATAAATTAACTATAGTTTATTATTCAGGAGGTTAAATAACGGTCGAGTCAAGTCGGACACGAGGTAAGGGATGTTTTTAACCCAATTTCCAATCTTTGGGTTAATCACCTAATTTCAAATTATGTCATGATATTATTATGTCCTATATTGTATTTGTACTTTCTTTATGTGTACTTATAGTTAATACTCATGATAGATCTATTTTATTTAAAAAATGAACTTTTTAAGGGACTTAGTCTCAATATCCATTCATTGAGGCATATTTAGTTTTATACACAACTTTCTTTTATAAAGTGTATAAACCCATTTGACATTTAATTTTTTTCAAAAAGAATCTTTTTATACGAAGAGTGTTTACTAAATGACAAAAGAGAATGTTTCCTTGTTATACGTATGCGGCGACAATGACTTCTCCACCGCCATGACCATAATTTGAGTTTCGGCTTCCTCTACAAGCCATAAATTTTTTAAATGATTTCAAAAAAGAGAGATATATTTCTATCAAATATATAAAAATCCAGTGCAAATGTATACGTATTTAATGCAAGCTTAATTTTTTTTTTCATAAAACCCGACTTTCGAGTGTGGTAGACTAGAAGGGATTGGGCATGGACCCATCATGACCTGTAATTAGTCGAGCAGTCTCAGAATTAGTTATTTTGTTTACAGAAGCTTGCTTAATGTTTTCAAAAAAACACTGGAGTATATTTGAGCTATTTTAATCGTAATTATTTTCTAAAAAATAGCATCGGTAGGTCTCATGAGACAAACTAGTGTCTTGGCACGAGGCCTTGAAAAAAATCATATTTGTAGTCTTGGCACGAGGCCTTGGCTACGTGGTTATGATAGTATGACATTATGAATTCCATCATTATGAAAGTGGTTATTGATATTGCATGTGATTATTCGACTAGTAGAATATCCATGTGAGTAAGTAAATGGCATTATTTAATTTTATTTTTGCCATATTATATTGAAGTTCAAGTTTAAAAAGGCTTTTTTTAGTTATACATTGCCTTAAATGTTAATGTTTATTTATGAAAGCTTCTGCAATATTGTTATCCTTACTGAGCATCTGAGCTCACCCCTTTCAATGTTTTAATTTTTCCAGGATGTGAAGAAGTATTTCATGAATGACCTGCAGGGATAGTCAGAAGAGGATATGAGTGTGGACTATGGAGACTTTGTTATTGTAGTTTTTCACTTTATGATGTAATATAACATTTATGAATGTATCTAGTGTTTCCAAGGGTACTAAACTAATCGGTCTTTCGATACTTGATCTTTTGTGATCATGCCAATGTTACGCAATAATGCACCAACTCTGGGTAACTGGGGTTGGGGGCGTTACAACATCAGTTTTATAGCTCAATCAATAATAGGATAAGAGGATCTTTGACAACTAATCTTTTTCTAGTTCATCTCAATTCTACTAAAGATGAAATTTAATGACCTCATGAACTAAATGTAGCTATAAAATGATAGAGTCTTAGATATCATTTACATGTGGAAATGGCTGAACTACTCATTGAACTAACCAGTCTCCCGGGATGATATGGTTGATATGTTCATCAATAAAATCTATGATGATATATAAATTCTGAACATCCCATTAAAATATATGAGTGGTATTCAAGATATCTTTTTCACTTAGAAAAGGGTATATGACTTCGTAAAATAGACTAGGATCATGTTTTGGGTATCCCCACCAGTCTTGGGAAAAAATACCAGGAAACGATGAAACAACCACAATCTAACTTAAGCCATCCCATGTGTCCACCCCAGCTTCGAGGTATGCACACCATCATACATGGCCCCCGGGGCAGCAATATCAGCCTCCAACTTGATAAGATGAGATGAAGTGTTCTATTATAAACCAGTTCGAGGGAAAAGAATTAAAAATTACACATTTTGAGATGATCAAATATATGGGTATATTATAGCTTCTATGAACTATAATTTAAAACATCTATAGAAGATAAAGAGTGATGAAAAAGTCCATCATGATGATATGCCAAATTAATTTTCCTTTCACTGAATGCTGGGAAACACCATTCAGGAATGTTTTTTATTCAAGGACATCTTACAATGAATAATAGATTCTAGGGAAGTTAAACATGTACAACTACCTTCACTAGTAGAATATATTTCCACCACTGACCCTAATAAATGAGTGAAGTGTCAATAAGTTGTAAAAATAATAGATATGGTTGATAGTTGTATAACTCATGAAAATAATTAAATGAGCTCAAGGTATTATCCACATACATGTGAAGAAACAAACAGTGCCCCTAACTTCTCCTAAAACAACACAACCAATTTTTTTTCCAAAAACCTCCAGAAGTCGACTTTCCATATTATAGTTTGGAATGAAAGGTAATGATAAAATGTTGGAAGAGATTCTCGTGACTAGGATAGAATTATTAGTTACCCTCTTATATTTTATTTCATCAGATATGAAATAACAGAAACCAACCCACTAAAAGTCACCACCAAAAGTAGTCAACCATGAAGATTAATCATTAGAATAAGAGTTGATTATCATATATATTAATGTCATTCACTTAATGGACCTCTCCTATGACAATGAATACATCAATGAAACCATGTTCCCCACACCTATTAAAGGAATTTGAGGAAGAGGCAACAAAACTTAGGGATACCAAGGAATATGAAGTCATGGTAAGAACCAACCATATGGTTACACTCTTTATCAAACTATCAATGTTCCTGAAACTCATATAAGATCACTTTAGTGGACCCAATAAGAATAGGAAAATTCCCCCGCATTGGAAAAATTCATTCTAGCCCAGTCATTATAAGATATCCATAATAATATGAGAAATTTTCTAACCACCCTTAGCATATAGGCATTTCTATATATCCCAATACCCATAAAAAGGACGTACAAACACCCCTATCTTATTGGATGGTCCATCTACATCTAAAAGAAAATCCCCTCAAGCACCTAAGAACGATAAATGTCACACTAGGAAAAGCCAACCTTTAGATTAAAAATATGACATTCTAAATCAATTGGACTTAGTACTATCCAATCTATCAATATTTGATTCCTAAAATTTACCAATGGGATTCAGATAAGGGATCATAGAAGATTTTATATTCCCCTATGAGTTTGAAACAGAAGAGTCCACTGCTAAACTCAATCAGATAGAGACCAAAACTGCATAATTCCATGATATTAACACCATCACAAATAGAGAAGAATAATTGAATAATTCAAGGACTAATCATACCATTATATGCATATGGTGTGATAAGTAGTATTTATGTTTCAAAAATCTCTCCTGACAATGGATCTTGAGACAATCGCAGGACAGTGTGAACGCTTTGTTGACTAGGTTGCGACGAGGATAACATGTCACCTTCTAAAACAACCTTGTTAAGAAATGAAAAAAGTAATGAGTAATTGTTAGGCCAAATAAAAATCAAACATGGTTTTAAGACCTCATATCCAACTCATAATTTTTCATGGTTTGAAGAAAATGAAATTCAACATCTTGCAAGGAAGGATTTGGTCACATTTGCAAACAAGAATTCATTCATCCTACCACCAGTGCATCAAATATTTCACTAACATATAGAATGGGACATGATACGCCTATCAGGACCCTTTTGAATCATGTAAGTCACATTATATCAATGCATTATTATATGTGTATTACTGAAAGAATCCCTTGGTCAATGGTATTAATTAGGCCAGTGCCCCAAATGGATTAGAGATTTTCTTAGATGACCACTTAAAATAGTTTGGTAATGAATATTCACTACCAATAAACTAGGATGGGTGTGTGATTCCATTCTCAGACGAGTATTCAATAGTCCTCATGATTTTGGTCATGTCCCCAAAGTCTAATTGTGTTGAAAATTCAGTTGAGCTACATGATAATGATGAATTATCAAATGTAAATTCCTTCAATCCATCCATATAACTCTATGAAACCCATCCCCCATTTAATATAGTAGAAGAGGAAGAATATATTCCGCCATACCTCACTCTATAAACCTTAAAAAATTACCCACTATCATTTAGGTTAGAATATGATTATTCATCTTCAAAATACATTGATTGTTAATTTTATTTTAACTCTGAAGATCTCATATAATGGATTGTTTCTACATCAGAATGCGAGAAATAGGATGAATCAGATGATGAAGAGGAGGAGGATGACCCAAGTTTTTCCCCTCCAATATTCGAGGACGGTGTATTTACCACCAATGATAAACTCAAGGAAATAAACCTAAGAAAATAAGAAGATCCATGACCAACCCTGATTAGTGTAGCCAGGTCTTATGAGGAGAAATAGGTATACAACTCATTCTTAAGGAAACATTTATATGTATTTTCTTGGTACTATATAGAAATTATAGACCAAAATCCCAAGGTGGCCGCTCACCACCTTGGCATACCAAAATATCATCGGGGTTATAAACAAGCAGTCATAAGGACACATCTAACACATGCTACCAAGATAGAGGATGAATATGGAAAGATCATCAAAGAAAACATCATTCGGGAGGTCCAATATCCCATCTATCTAGCTAATACCATCGCCATCAAAATGAAACATGGAAAAATTAAAATTTTCATTGACATTAGGGATATCAGTTAGCAAAACCCAATACCCAACATCCTGATCCCAATCAAAAAACTATTAATCAATGAATCCTATAGATATTAGGTTATATATATTTCATGGATGGATATTGAGGATGTAAATATATCCAAATGGCCCTATAAGATGAAGAATCCATCGGCTTTTGGTCACCTTAGATAGTATATTTTTATTGGATGATTCACATTGGTTTAATGAATTTTGGTTTTACATATCAACATGTAATGAATTTCATCTTAAAACCCTTTTGGGGAATGTTTGTTGAATTATATATTGATGACATGGTTGTTAAATCACAAAAATTCTCAAAAACCCTATTAGATCTTGAATTTGTCTTCATCAAACTGCAACAACATGGTCATCAAGTGAATCCAATAAATTTTCATTCATCGTTACCTTAGGGAAGTTCCTCTTCTTCTTCATAATCCATATTGTAATAGATGAAGTCCATGAGATGAAAAAATCTATCCTTATTATGTCACGTCCTCACAATCTCTCTAAGTTTTGAGGACATCCAGGGAACTTGGCCCACATTCGACCCTTCAA
Organism: Viscum album; assembly: GCA_963277665.1. NCBI lineage: Eukaryota > Viridiplantae > Streptophyta > Magnoliopsida > Santalales > Viscaceae > Viscum > Viscum album. Next base: position 1,224,295,310 of record OY728162.1, read on the forward strand.
AGGCTACAATATAAGAAAATGTTTTCCCTATACCAGGTTGATGAAAAATGGGTTGAATATAAATGGAATGATAGTATTTAGATATAATTCAATATTCTCAAGAAATATATTTTATTTCCACTAGTTATAATCTTTCTAGTTGAAGTAAGAACACGCGTTTTGTATGTGACATCCCTAGATTGATCAATATGCTTCTTCCTCGCATAGAAGAACAATGATGGTTGTGAAAACAACCTCTATTATCTCAATAGAACCATTATTTACACTAAGAATCATTTCAAATGTATTGAAAAGAGTTATATGGTGATAATATTTGTAGTCCAAAAATTGATTCACTACTTTCAATTTAACATGGTTCATTTGATCTATCATAGAAACACACTCAAGTACATTCTCAGTTGTCCAATGCTGCATAAACATCTATCATAGTGGGAAGTTATTTTATAAAATCTTGACATATGGTTTCAACTTTAGAAATCAATCAAAGGAAATGAATTAGTATATTTCCTGGAAGATCACCCCTCTGTGAATATAACATCATTAGATTCCATGCTACACTATGAATATATTTTCAATTTTTAAAAGAATCCCAAATACAGAGAGATGCATTTTAATGGTGCATCTGGAAGCCCAATGGGGAAAATGATGGAAGAACTCAGGCATAAAAATGTGGGGCTGGGAGTGGTGCTCATAACTCTAGAAAAGGAATTCCTACTATACTCCTTCTTTTTATATAAAGGGTGCACAAAAAATGAAGAAGAATACAATGCTATCATAATAGAACTGCAGTTATCACCTCAAGTATAAGTAGAATACTTGATGATTAAATTTTATTAAAAACTAGTCATCAAGTATATTAAGGATGATTATTCAATCAATAAGGATAAACATATTCCCTTATGATACCACATATGAGGCCTAAGTGGTGATTTACCTATAGGGATGACACTAACCCATGTCCCTAGATCACAAAATTCATAGGATGATGGTTTAGAAAATGAAACCACAATTCATTCTTATACAGATCTAAATGAAGTTGTCATCATTATTTCCCATCGTTAGATGGTCTCACCATTCATTCAGTCCAACACATAAGAAATAATTGAGATTTTTCATGTCCCTTAGTTGCATGGTCCTACCATCAGTGGGATGAATCCCATTGCATATTACCTTCAAAATATAATACTCTCAATAGATAATTCTATAAGGGAGAAGATATTGATGCAACAAAACAACATTTTTCATTACGATGGCACAAATCAACAGAATGTCCTCTACAAGGGGTTCTTTTATAGGTGCATTTTTTGAGAATAGACTACTATTGTCATGAAGGATGTGCAAAATGGAGCCAGTGGTGCACATTAATTAGGATCCAAGCTCTCTCATAAAATTAAAAGGCATTTATAATATGGGCCTAATGTGAAGTAGGATTTCACTAAATTAACCAAGAAGTTTCATTCCTATCAAGTTCATACCAATTTCCTCCCCCAACCCATGGTGTTACTTCAAACAACCATGTATTCTGGCCATTTTTCATATAGATAATGGACGTTGTGGGACCATATCCTCGAACTACATCCAAACAATTCATGTATATTGTCGTAGTGGTTGACTTATTTTCCAAATGGGAAGAACTTGTACCCATCGAAGAAGTCGGGACAAAATACATTTTCATCGTTGTGAAAGAAAATATAATCACAAGATATGATTTCCTGGTCTTGCCCAAATTTACCAAAGATTTTAGGGTTATGTGGTCGCTTGTAGTGTAGCTAGGGTTGTTGAATCCTCAGAGACCTAAGAAGAAACCTACAAACACATACATTCTATGGATTGTTTGGGTTATGAAGTTGCAAAATTTGAGTTGAAATTTTATGGGTTTTAAGATAGAACTAATAGGATTAAGTGAATGGAATTTTAAATAATGAGTTGATCCTAGGTTATCGCTTGGGGTGGATTGGATGAAATTCCTTTTTTACAGCTTCAACTTATTATATTCAAGATGGGTTTATTCAAGAAGAACAGTCAAACTCATCACTTACTTTTTTAATACCAACACAACACAATTATAATCACCTATAAACTTAGTGTATCAATATTATGAGCACTCCAAGGTAAATTTTCTTATCAGCACTTGATGTATGTGGCCTTAAAATACAACAAGGACAAAGAAGTTTTAAAATCATCAAATAAAAATCACATTTAAAAGAAGTTATTAGACATTAATGGGGTGATAAATAACATCCAATATAGCCCCCTTTCTACTCTCTTGGATCAACCCACATGTGGGTTATCCCTCCATTGATGATATGGTTTTAATAGAAGCGGGAAGTAGACTCATGAGGGAGGAATTGAAGAAGTATGAAAACAATAAAAAGAAAATGATCACTCCACTATTGTGTGAATAGTTTCACAAGGTTTGGTGTGAATAAATTCACACCATGAGACAACGGTATCAAATTGAGATGAAGAAGAATATATTAATAGGAAAAGAAGAAATTTTATTATGAAACTAAGATGAATTAAAACAACTTGCAATTGAGGAAGAACATTACAAAGGAAACGTTGCAGCATAACATTATAATGAAAGAAAGCATCCAAGATCCTTAAATACTCCAACACCACTACCTTAAATAGGAATTTTGGGAGCCTTGGGTAGAGCCTCCAATAGTGAATGTCATCCCACTTGATTATGGTAGGCTTAGGGTGGTGGAAAGCTTGTGAAAGTTGTAGTTTTCCACTCATGACCTGAGGTTGCATCTAGCTTGCATCCACCGAAAAGAAGCACCTAGATAGCCTTCAGGATGGATGAATTGGAGTGTTATATAGAAGGAAAAGGATATTCTAAAGATGTCACCTAGCACTCTATAAAATTTTACCCCAAAGGAATTTGTGGTTACCGAGATATGATTAAATTGGTGGGCTATTTTTTTGGGCCGCAGAATCTATCCCATAATTTTATCTCTAACTTGTGCCCCCTGAATTACCTCAATATAGACCGAATTAGCACTGTATTCTGAATTATCATATGTTTATATATATTTATTCTATAATCCCACGAAATTTGTGCTTTAGTGGGTCTGTATTATGGGCACCACATTCTCATCAGTGGACCGGTGTCCAATATGCCTTCTACATAATTTTTTCCTTTCATCGCCAAATATCCCCATCATACATTATGAATCCTCCACTAATCCCTAAATAAAAAATGTTCATATTGAAGTGTCTATCCATTTACCAAAATATAAAATTATAATATGGATAGTTATATTCCTTAAAATTAGATGAATCATTGGGCATAAATTGGTATACATTAGGCATTATGTGCACAAATGTTGGGAATGGATGTTCAAAATTAAAATCCACTAACTCGGGCCCATAAGATCAAAAAATAACATTTAATAGCATTAAAATGTAATTAAAATAATTGTTTTTATTGCATAATCACACCCCAACCTGAGATTTTCTAGTCTTGAGCAAAATGAATCTCAACAATATGAAATTCAAATTCCCTTTTCCAAAAAAAATTTAATACACAATGATCACCCTAAACACTTATAAAAAACAATCATGAAACCCATAAAAATATTTTAATACAAGATTGTTTAATAATTAGATATCAATCCTTAGCCTATTACTTTGTTCAAATTCATTACCATATTTCATCCAACATCAATTAAGAGTGATGATGGGCTATGCTTCACATTAGACATGGGGGTTCATCATTATTCAAGGGAGAATTGATGGAAGTGCTAGGTGTAATCACATTTCAATATTAAGATGAGTATTCGTTTTTTTGTATTGTATTTTTTTTGTTTTTGTTTTTTTTCCATTTTTCTATGGTAATTAAAATTGCACTAAAAAGAGTAAACCCCAATAGCGCGACTTTGTTGATGACTCTCAGGCTCAAAGGCCTTAGGGCACCAAGTGAATCCCACATACTCCGACATCCTCTCAAGTTAAAATAGTCAAAAACAAAGTCAAATTACCACTAGTAGAGATAAAATTACTAACTCTTGGCTAGACAACTATGGTGTCACGATCCCCAAGTGCTGAAAGCCGCATATTTGGTCATTTCATTGCTTACGCACAAATCTATTGTTTTTTATAATACTAATATAAAAACTAAAATTACCACCAAACCTATGATATTTATTTGGGGGACCCCATGAACTCAAACTAATACCCCACTATCCAAAGGATGTGCATTGTGATCACTTTTTTTTTCTATTTGGATGAAAATATAAATGATAAAATTTCACATTAGACAGCCACAATTTCAAAAATATATGCTCATGAAATTATAAATGAATTAAAATTAGAGTCCAAGCATGCTAAATTATTTTATATTCAGTTTCAAAGTGTTCTTTGTGTATTATCATGTTCAACATTAAAGAAAATTTTCATTCCATTTACACACATTTTTTTAAATCATTTATTTCACATCAAAGATTTTTTTAATTTTATCTCCCCCCTAACATAAAATAACATTTTCCCTAGTGTTTAAAGAAATTAAAATTTAGAAGGGGTAAGGGGCAGAAAATGGGAGTTCATAACAGAAATTGAAAATGAGGATCAGGGAATGAAGTGACCTGGTGGTTGAAGATGAAATTCTTATTGCTCCCATTTAATCCCTTGATCTCCATGTCACTCTGAGAATTACCTAGTGTATGAAAAAAACAAAAAAACTATATATATATATGTATATTTATTCATATAATAAAATAAATTAAAATATAACTATATATAAAAAAATTATAAAATAAGGAAGCAAAATATGCCATAGGTCTGTGGTAAGTGCACACCCCTATCTTCCTTTGGTCCCAGGATTGATTCCCCGTGGCTTCTTCGGTTGTGATAGGGTTTTACCCATGACCTACGATGTGTCCTTTTAATTTTTTAATTTTTTAATTTTATTTTAACCTACAATCACATAAAAATAAAATGAACTGATGATGTATTGTATTCTTTTTAAATTTTTGGGTAAAGTATTACTCAAGGATCATACCATGTGACACAGATGAATATGGCTTTCCCCATTCATACACATCCTTACTCATAATAGAAGAAAATGACAACAATCTATTTTTTTAAAACATCTAAATAATTTATTAATTCTATTTGAAAAATAAATATGATTCAAATTTATTGGAAACATGGAAACCACGGGTTTCCTCCCGTGCAATGCTTTTGTTTAATGTCACTAGATTAATTAAACCCTTAATTATTTGAGTGTTTTCCTCATTTATGGAAGGTTCACACAAGTTTTCATCAAGTTAATTTTTTTTGGAATGGTTCAATGAATAGTTTTACTCTATGACCATTAAATTTAAAGGTTTGACCATTGGTGGGATCATGAATTTCTACAGCCCCATGGGGGTACACCTTATTCACTATATATGGACCTTACCATCTAGAACTCATCATTCCCAAGTGTAAATGAAGTTTAAAACTACAAAAAATAATATGTTTACCTCATACAATGTGTTTTGTTTTAGGATTTTGAGATTGGTATCCTTGTACTTTAGCTTTATTGATCCTTAAATTTTCATATGCCTCCATCCTAAGTTCCTCATGTTCATTGAGACCTAATTTCCTTTTTTTTCGGCCAATGAGAGGTCATAATTAATTTTATTAATTGCCCACAAGGCCTTATGTTCAATCTCCACTGGAAAATGGAATGCTTTACCATAAACCAACCCTTATGGGGAAATTCCTAAAATTATTTTATATTTGGTTAGATAGGACCAAAGAGAATATAAGAGTTTTCTTGATAAATCTTTCCTAGATGGATTAATAGTTTTCTCAAGAATTTGGTTGATTTCTCGATTGGATAACTCATCTTGACCATTGGTCTGTGAGTGGTAAGCAGTGGATAATTTGTGAGAAATTCCATACTTTTCCATGAGTGATGAGAATGGATGATTGAAAAATTGAGTTCCACGATCACAAATGATAGCCTTATAAATCCAAATCTATAGAAGATGTTTTCTTTTAGAAATTTAATCACTATTTGATGGTCATTTTATTTTGTGGGAATGGACTCAACCCATTTTGAGACATAATCAATTGCTAAGAGAATGTAATGATATACCTTAGAGTTTGGAAAGGGACCCATGAAATCAATTCCCATCAGTCAAAGATTTCAACCACTATGATGGGAGTGAGTGGCATTTGATTCCTTTTTGGGATGGACCCTAATTGTGGACACCTAGGATAGTTTTGTGAAAATGTGTAAGAGTCCATTGAATGGGTGGCCCAGAATAGACCGCACTGAATAATCTGAGTAGAAGTTTTCTTATAGGAAAGGTGACCTCCACATGCCTCACTTTGAAAAAATTTAAAGATGGACTCAAATTATAGGACACACGTCCTAATGACTTGGTCAGGGCAGAACTTATTAAGGTATGGATCATCAAACACCTAGTTCCTAACATCAGAAAGATATTTACTTTGAGCTTGAGTCCCTAACAATTTTGGAAAGACTCTTGTAACTAAGAATTTGGATTTGTCCGCATACCAAGGGTAGTCACTCACCGAGTATAGGGGTTCACCAGTGAATGAATCAGACATAGAGAGGTGATTTGAGTTGTCTTTGAATTCCATCCTAGAGAGGTGATCAGCTATCAAATTTTTAGAACCCTTTTTTTACTTGATTGTGAGGTAAAATTATTTTAAGATAATGACCCACCTAATCAGTCTAGCCTTGGCATCTTGATTTTTGAAATTGTATTTCAGGGATGAATTGTCAGTGAAGACAATGATGGGTGATCCTAAGAGATAGGACCTGAATTTATTTAAGGTAAAGACAACAGAAAGAAACTCTTTCTTAGTGCTGGTGTAGTTGATTTGTGAATCATTTAATGATTTTCTTGTATAAGCAATGACAAAATATTTTTCTCACACCATTTTTATAAGAATTCTCATGAAGTGAAGTCACTCACATCAAACATGAGCTCAAAAGGAAGTTTCCATTTTGGAGATTTCTTGCTAGGTGGAGAGATAAGAGTTGACTTTTGTGTAGAGAAGTATTCCTCACAACATCTTGTCCCTAAAAATGGAGCATCTTTCACCAATAGAGCACAATGTGGTTAAAAAATAGAGATGAAATTTCTTATGAAACTTCTATAGAAACTAGCATGTCCTAAAAAATACCTCACTTCCTTGATAGTTTTGGGTGATGAAAGGTGACAAATGATGTCAACCTTGGATTTATCAACATAAATCCCGCTACCAGAGACCAAATGGCCTAGAACTAGTCCATCTTTAACCATGAAATAGTATTTTTCCTAGTTTTGGACTATATTATTTTGTTCACATCCTAAAAAGACTCTCTCCACATTCCCTATACAACCCTCCAATGTATCCCCAAACATAGTTAATTCATCCATGAAGACCTCTTGAAAATCCCCTACCATGTCTGAGAATATACCCATCATGCTCCGATAAAAGGTTCAATGGGCATTGCATAACCCGAAAGGCATTCGTTTGAAAGCAAAGGTTCCAAATGGACATGTGAATGTAGTCTTGAATTGATCCACTAGGGAGACCTCAATTTGATTATACCCTAAGTACCCATCTAATAAACAGTAGAAGGCATGAATTGCCACTCTCTCAAGGTCTTGTTCAATGAATGGTAAGGGGAAATGGTCCTTTTTGTTAAATGAGTTTAGCTTCCTATAGTCGATGTATACTCTCCAACCACTACTCACCTTTGTTGAAAGAATATATTTAACGTTATTGGTTATCAATGTGATTTCATCCTTTTTTTGGAACCACATGGATTGGAATCACCCACTCACTCTCAGCTATGGGATAGATGATACCAGCTTTTAACAATTTCAGAAGTTATTTTCCCACTAATTTTCTGAGATTAGGATTTAGTCGCCATTGAGTTTGACTAAATAACATTTTATTAGATTCCAGAACAATCCTATGAGTCCCAATAAGTGGGATAATCCCATGAATATAAGATAGGGTCCAACCAATGGCTTTCTTATGTTTCCTATGGAAATATAGAATCATCCTTTCATGATTGGCTTTAAGAGAAGAAGAAATCACAATATCTTGTGTTCCATTTTCTCCTAGGAAGGAATACTTAATTATAGAGGGAAGTTCAATCAATTGAAGATCAGGAAGGTTTAGAATTTCAGTAGAATATTGGGACATTGGATCATGATCAATTTTGTTTCCTAGAATTTTAGATAGAATTGATTCCCCACATGTAGGAGATTTAGCAACCTGATCAGCTAGATCAGATTTAGGGAAGGAAGTTGGAGTGGTCTCCATTAAAGTGGTTTCCTGAAAGGTTTCACTTATTTTTGGACCTAAGAAATCTTCATAAGAGAAATTTGAAAATGATTCAGGCCAAGGAGATAAACTTCTTTCATGTGAACAAATGAAATCAATCTCATCCTAACTTAATCATCCATCAAATATTCCATGATGTTAAATAGATTCATTATCAATGCTACCTATCATGTTTACTTCATGAATTTCCTCGTCATCCCCTATTTGTGAGATTTCATTTTAGATGTTCAAGTCTAGAATAATGTTTCCAAAGTTGATTGTAATGTTCCCATTTCGAAATCAGATAACAGAGTTGATTGTTACAAGGAAAGGATGAAAATTGATTGTTGGGGTTTGTTCATTATTTCATATGTTTGGATGATGAGGTCTGCAGGGTAGATAGAGTTTTCAACCTTTACCATAATGTCCTTTAAAATCACCTTTGTAACCCTAATGATATAATCAACAAGATGAAGTGTGACAGATGTGGGTTGGAGATCTTCTAGGCCTAACTTTTAGTACACAACATAGGGGGTGTGATTGAAACTAGCAGCTAGGTCACATAGGGCCTTGACAACTTTACTCTCTCCTAGTTCGACATTGATGTAAGGGAATCTAGGGACTTTTAACTTAGGAGGAATGTTCCCTTGAATGTTGGTACTCACATTATCAACCAAAAGGACATGGTTTTTATGTGAAAAGTTTCTTATAAAAGTTCATAATTATTTAAGGTACATTGAGTAAGCTGGTATAGTTTGGATTGCATCGAGAAGGGTAATGATCAACTAGACTTGTGAGAAGATTTCCCTCAATGTTCCACTCAATTTAGGCTTGGTTTTCCCCCTCATGCATTGAGGAAATGGGGCTGGTAGTGGGATTTTATGTTGAAGATTTGTTTCTTTAACATTGTTATCAGTTTCCTCAGTTTGATCTTGTGGTTCATGTGAATTTTCATTAGAGTTTTAAGATTCACATGGTTTCTGACTTATTTTTTAAGGTTTCCAAATTGATTTGCCACATTATAAAACAATCACAGCCTTTAGTTGAGTTTTTTGAGTGAAAATAACTCTCCCCTTAAATTTTATGATAGTACCTCCTGAGTAGGAATGGGTGCCTTTCCAGTTTTATGGTTTGAAGTTCTTGTTTAAATTAAGAGACTTCGTAGTTCATCCTTTCCATTTTTTTCACAGTTGTTCTAGAATGATTTGTGGAAATTTTTGGGTTGGTGCTTGTGAAGATTGGCTTATCCAAGAGGGATATTTTTGAGGTGGGATGGTTTGTTGAAAATGGACTAGTGGTTGTTGGTATTTGATAGGTTGGGTTTCGAACTGGTTATGGGTTTTGTAGTTTTGATGGTAGTATGGATTTTGTCCCTGTGGTTGGCTAGGTTGTTGGTTATCTTTCCAGTGGAATCCTGGGAGGTCATTATACCTTGGGTTGAATGTGTTTTGGTATTGGGTCTTTTTAATGTTTAGGGCATTGACCTCTGCTAGTGGTCCTCTTAGAAGAACAACTTTAATAGAAGGGATGGTTGGAAAATTGTCATTATTGTGGTCACGTTTGTCACAAATTGTGCAAACAATGTCAACAATTTGAATTTCATGGACCTTCCTAAGATCGATCTACTAGAAATTCCAAGTGAGTGCAACAAGTTTCTCTATAAGGATTTCCTCCTACCTATGTGTGTGAATTATACCTGATATGGGTGGCTTCTCATAGTAAGGTGATGTTCCCCATGTTTGGTTTTGTTTAGAAAGGCTTTCCAGATACTTGTAAGCATCTCTTGGGGATTTGTTTTTAAAAGTTCCACTACAAATCATGTCAATGAATTGTTTGTTCCCTGGACCCATTCCATCATAGAAAATTTGAACTTGTTCTGGGATTGAAAATCCATGGTGAGGTACCATGTTGAGGGTGTCTTTGATCCTTTCCCATGTTTCATAAAATGACTCTCCTTCTTTTTCAAAATAATTGGATGCTCTTATTAAGTGTAATTGTTTTGTGGTGGGGAATGCATTTTCTTGAAGAATTCTCTTTGTAATTGGTCACAAGAGTTGATAGATGATGATCTCAAAATTTTTATCAAATTTTTAGCTAGATCTATTAAATAAAAAGGAAATAGCCTAATCTTTGCTGATCCTAGTTGATGTTGGGGGCACATGGTTTCTACAATTTCTTTGAACTCCTTGACGTGAAGTTAGGGCATCTCGGACACCATTCCATTTAATGTGGGATGGTGGTTTAGGACATAGGGTTTAAATATGTAGTTGGAATCTCTTGGGTAATTGTGTCTAATACATGAGGTGGCATTGGTCCAGGCAAGTGTGAGGTAGTCATTCATGGTTTGATCGACTGCATTTCCTATGTTTGAGGCTGCCTCATTTGGATTTCCATTTTGGTTCCCACCCGGGTTATTGAGTTGGTTTCATTAAAGACCTTCCATTGAAATGGGATAAATTTTTGACTCTTTAGTATTGGGAATATTATTATCTAATTTAATGAGTTACCTTGGTGTACATGACTCCCCAATCACAGAACTATCCACCCTAACTAGATGGTTTGATTGGTCACCAGTGTAGGCGGACATGCGCCAAAAGAAAAAAAAGAGAAAGGGAAAAGATAAAAGAATTGGGATGAGAATAGAATAAACGGGGAAAAGAGAATAGATGTTTAAGATGAATTACTTGGTTCCTTGAAAACAACGCCAAAATTTTTCCTCGCCCAAATTTACCCATGATTTTACGTTTAAGCGGTCGCTTGTAGTGTAGCTTGGGTTGTCGAATTATTCGAGACCTAAGAAGAAACATATAGACACGTACATTCTAGGGATTGTTTTGGCTATGATGTTCCCAAAGTTATGTTAAAATATGATTTGTTTTAGGATATAAATAATTGGATTAAGTGAATTCAATTTGAAAAAATGTGTTGATTCTTGTTTTTTTCTTGGGGTGGATTGGATGAAATTCCCTTTTTAACAGTTTCAACTTCTTATATTCGAGATGGGTTTATTCAAGAAGATAAAACAACTAATCACTTACTGGTTTAATAAAAACACAAAAAAATACTAATCACCTATAAACATGGTGGATCAAATTTATGATCACTCCAAGATAAAGGTTCGTATTAGCACTTGAAGTACATGTCCTTAAAATTCAACAAGGACCAAGACGTTTTAAAATCATCAAATAAAAATATCAATTACATGAAGTAATTAGATATTAATGGGGTGATAAAAAACATTCAATCCAGCCCCTTGATACTCCCTTGTATCAAACAATAAGTGGTTTATCCCTCCATTGATGATATAGTTTTAATGTAAGTGGGAAGTAGACTCATGAAGGAGGAATTTAAGAAGTAAGAAAACAATAAAAAAATGATCACGCCACCGTTGTTTGAATAATTTCATATGGTTTGGTGTGAATAAATTCACTCCTTGAGGAAAAAGTATCAAAGTGATATATACAATAACATAATAATATGAAGAAAAGACCATTTATTAAGAAACTAAGATGAATTAAAACAACTTACTATTGAGGAAGAACATTACAAAGGAAAAGTGGCAGCATAACATTACAATGAACGAAAGCATCCGGGATCCTTAAATACACTGACACCAATACCTTAAATATGAATTTTGGGAGCCTTGGGTCGATCCTACAATATTTAATGTCATCACAATTGTTTATTCTATGATTACGGTTGTGGAAAGCTTGTGGAACTTTGACCTTTTCACTCTTGAACTGAGGTTGCATCCATCTTGCATCCACCGAACTGAATCACCTAGATGGCCTTTTAGATGGAAGAATTGGAGTGCGCCATATAATAAAAAAGTGACTGAGAGGATGTATCCTAGCTCTTTGTAAAATTTCAAACCAAATAAATTTGTGGTTACCAAGATATGATTAAATTAATGGGTTGTTTTTCTGGGCCACAGAATCATCCCCAAAATTTTATCTCTAAATTGGGATTCCTGAATAACCATAATGGAGGCCTAATTATCACTGTACCTTGATTAATTATATGTTCCTATACATGTGTTCTATCATCCCACGAAATTTGGGATTCAGGGGGTTTATATTGGGGCCCCTACATTCTCATCAGTGGGCTGCTATCCAATATACCTTCTCCAGAATTGTTTCCTTTCATCACCAAATATCCCCATCATAATTTATAAATCCTACATTGATCCCTGAATGAAAAATGTTCATATTGAAATTTATATCAAATTAAAACAATATAAAATTAAAATATTTATAATTAAATTCCTTAAAATCAGATGAATCATTGGGCCTAAATTAGTTTACATTAGGCATGAAGTGCACAAATGATGAGAATTGATGTTCAAAATTAAAATCCACTAACTCAGGACCATAAGTTCAAAAATGAACATTTAATACCAATAAAATATAATTAACATATATGTCTTTATTTTCTAATCATTTCCCTTATACAATACTAGAAAAAATATAACCTCATTCTATTATACTATAATGGAGAAGCAATATAAGTAGTATTGTATCAAGACCAATAGTTTATCCCACTACCATACAATGGAAAAAAGACATATAGGTTCCATAAAAAATAGTCTATAAAATATACTCAAAATGATGGAAAATAAGGATATGAAATCATGGTTTGAAAATATAATCCTTACTCTATGGGATAACTGGACCACGACCCACACCACAACTCATGCAACTTGGTACTCGTTGTATACTAGAAAGAGGCGGCCCTTCCCATTGAATTTTAGTTACACTCACTATTTTCTTCAATATGTTAGAAACTATCAATATATGAGAAATCCAAAAAACACCTCAATGAGATTGAGTGATTGTATGAAAAAGAAGGCATTTATTGCATCATTTTATGATCTACTAATAAAATATAGAACAATACTTTAACAAAAAGGTTCACCTATGGTATTTTCTCGAAAGGGAAAAGGTTTTGGTTATTAGGACTCTTAGGACACTCAGGAATTAACATCAGAAATTGGAACCAAAATGTGGTGGTATGTATTTTATACAAAATGTCTACTCAAATGGAGCCTATTCTTTAATTTAAATTAATTGAAAGAACACCATAGTTCCCACTAATTCAAGGTTCCTAGAGAAATATTTCATATAGCCAAAGGAGTGAAAGTGCTGATATCTTGACGTTAAAATGCATGATGAACATCCTGATTATATGATGTCAAACTTTATGATGATTTTTTGGTCTCATTATGTTAAACATCATGATGAACATCCTGATGACATGAAATTAAGTTGCATGATGAACATCCTGATCACATGATGTTAAACTACATGATGAACATCCTGATCACATGATGTGAAACTACATGATGAATGTCCTGATCGCATGACGTTAAATTTTATGATGAATTTCTTGGTCGCAAGACGTTAAACTACACGATGAAACATCATTATTGTATGATATTAAACTACATAGCATGAATATCCTAAATAGATTACATTAATCTATATGAAATCCATCCTTGAAATGCAATGTTATACTATGCCTCCATCATCCTGACTGCACGATGATAAGCTACGTGTATGGTCCATACTCTACAAATGCAAACAATTTGTTTTTTTCATAATCACAAGACATTAAAATGCAGGATACAACATTCCTTTTACATTACATTGAGTGATCAATGCCTTTATAAAAATACATTAAACTACATGGCATCAATCAACCAAACCTTATGCCATTAAACTTTATGGAGATCATTGTTCCAATCAATGATTCATCACATGATCATGATCTATGAAAGAGAAAGGTGAAAAATCTCTTTTCTTAATTGAGTTTCAATCCGGTAAAAGGAAATTTCTTTCTTCATAACTACGTCTGTCTTAATTCTTGTCCAATATAGATACATAGTGATGCCTAGATTCTATTTCGCGGTCCCAGCCACAATAAACCCCCCTCCCAAGATCCTTGTGTATGGATCAAACCAATGTAGGGGGTTTCTTCACAAAACGTTGTTGAGAGGTATTCTCATTTTTTTAGTGAAATCTGTAGAGATAACTTGATCTTATATTTCCTTCCACCACATGATACAAAATTACAATGGTGTAAACTCAACCGCCTTAGTAATGCAAGAGAAACCCATGTTATTCCTTATTTATCACACTGAGTGTAGCTCACATGAAATCAGGAATTATTGTAAGGCCTTACCCTGTATCAAAATAGATTAATAGAACATGATTGGTCCATAACCTCAAAATAATGGTTAATGATCCCCCCTACCAGTTCATGGGTACGACCAATACATGGAAAAGTTTACTTAACTACTTATGGCCTGATTCCTACCCTCATAGGATATGTATGGACACCTGATCTATACGTATGGGCCCTTCCACACCAAAAACAAGAAAAAATGAAATTTCAATTACTTGTGTATGACATATTATTATGCAGGAACATTCATATAAATATATCAAGATTGATACTCATCCCAATGAGAGATGTACTAACACTATGTTTCCCATACCCAAGCCTAGTTGTGACAATGTTTTGAATGTAAAATTCCCCTATCATTGGGTGTATTATTTCTATGCTATGGATAAAAACTTTGCGTCCCCTTGATTATCACACCGGACATAGCCCACTTAGGCATAAGGACCTCATTATGGGATTACCCACATAGATGTGGAAGATCAATTAACAATAGTTGGCCCTAGTAGGATGACCATAAAAGGATCATTAAGGTAATTTTATCTTCACATTGGGGAACCAATAGTCCAAAATGCATGACACCAAAACAACATGGTACCCCAAGAACTCTGTTTGTCTTTATTATTTTGATCATAGGATACTAATTGATGCTCAAATCTTTAATCTTGGGTCCATCCATAATAAAACAATATCCCTCATACCATGTTCATTGATATGACAAAAACAAGTAGTATTTCAAAGAAACATGTGACTTGATTCTTTCCCCACAAACAATCAATGAAATAATTTTTCCTCATTTACATTCGTTCTTCTTCATTGTAATGGCATGTCATTAAAATTTATAGAATATCAAGTAATATGTTTGTCTTGATTCTCATTCGAATTAGATATGTAGTTATTCCTAGGACATGTTTTCCTAGTCCCAATCACATAATAAGGGAAAATATTTTCATTACCCATGTATGTATGTTTATGTAGGAGATAAAAAATTCATATCCCTTATTCAACTATTTATAAAAGAAATAGAAATTTCCCATTATGTGTAGCCAAATATATATAGGGGATCCTACATCTTGTGGAAAATCCTTATTCGAATATTTCTTATGTTCCTAGACATTCCCATTCCATCAATCAAACTCTATGTCCTGGGAAACCTCATATCTTTATAACCCCCACGTCCATCATAAATGGACAGTCAATGTCCAGTGTACACCATTGTTTAACTTTTCACAATATTCCCTTGTTTATCTCCATAAGATTCCCAAACTAAATTCTATCAACTAAAGGAAAATTCACCCATAGGAGCGGTTTTGGGTACCTCAGAACTCCTCAACAGTATACATACCCCATATCATTTCTCATGATTTGAGAATTACCAGAACCATGTTGTATACATTCTTTCCCATTGTATTTGGTGTATGTAATAATATACCAACCTATGTTTCCTCTACTAAATCATGGTATCTACGAGACTTTTTCCATACATAATGACATTAAAATCTTCTTCCATTGACCTCACCATATGAAATTAAATGACATGACCCAAAGCCATAGTCATACAACATTAAACTTCATGGTTCCCCAAGAACAAAATTTAGATTAATTAAAATTCCAATGAGATACATAATGACCTCTAGGCCCCATTTTACTAGTCTCAATCACGTAATAGATAAAACAAATATTCCCATCTTCTTGGGTATAGATCAAACCCATGTAGTGGGTATAATTTTAGGAACTACTTATGACATGATTGCAATTAACATAAGATTTTTAGTGACACAGTAATCTCATATATTGGGTCCATCTAAGAAAAAAATTCACCCCATCATTTCTTGAGCAATGGTTGGACCTACGTTGGGATACTCCTCACACCAGTATGGGGAGAACATCTCTCTATATTACTAGGAATTTTGGGTTTGAAATTCCCCTTTCATATCCAGGAACTCCCTTTTTATATATCATACTTTATGTCCTAAAAGGTATGAATCCCCATGAACATCACTGGAAAATGGATGTTCAAGGTCAATGTCGGGAGAATACCTTTATCTGACTATACACAATATGTCTGAGTGGCTCTACATAAGTCACGAAAAAATTATATTTCAATCAATGGAAAATTCATCTTCATGATAGGATTTTCCTACTACTATACTTCACTATTTTATTTACATCCCACCTTTCTCCATAGATTTGGAACCCTCATATTATATATTACATGCAATCTTCCCCTTCGTGCCTGAATAAGATAGAACACTCCTAGTCAAATTATAATTAAAAGGATGATTCGTTTACCCTTTTTGTCGGAGTAGAGTGGTAAATTACAAAACTCTTATTAATATGATATTAAAATGTATCACTAATATCCTAATTGCAAGATAATAAAATCTAAAATGAATTATCCCTTTTTAAAACAATTAAAATTTATTTTGGATTGGTTTCTCATCCAAATAAAATATAGACACCCCTATTATTTCAAAACATTGTTCCTTCAGCAGACCACCCAATTTGGTCTTTAAAAAAACAATGAAATATAAAAATTTACATAAAATTACATGGTCATTGTTAATGGAAAGTAGGTTTTATGAGAAAAAATCTTTTTAATATGCATAATATACCATAATGGATCTTCATAGGTTTCCCACAAAAAAATGGGGCATGTCAAACAGAGACAAATTTGTTTTAAGAAGATGATTTTCTGGCCTCTAATTTCCCCATGGTTTTCTTGTCCAATATCCTATCCTATATCACGAAAAGAAAACGTTAGTGTCAATAAAAATCTCTAATTCATGTCTAAAAATTATTGGGTCACTCTCGACCAACGAGTCCTGATTGGGGCCCTCTCCCAACAATTCATTGTCAAAGTTGTTGGAACAAAAATCAGCAATTATATTCTATGATTTCAAGACACTAAATGCTCCATGAAAGATACAAAAAAGTCACAATGATGAAAACCTGAAATGGGAACCCTAGAAAAACATCGAGTACCAAATTTCCGGATCTATGATTTTCATGGTTAATGAAAAATGTCATCCTATTTAAGATGAAAAATAAAAACAAAAGCTTGTTAGGTTGACGTCTTGAAAATAGATGATTAAACAAAGTCAAGTTATACTTGATAAGAACACACTAAATTTCATTTATGAATAAATTAGGGAAATAATGGAAAAGGAACAATGTTTTTAGGGTTTTACAGGAAACCCTAGAAACATACAAACTACACTCCCTGAGTCCTTCAGATTAGGAAAAAAATAAGATCATGATTTGTTCATTTCAATATAATTATCCTGGATCATGATTCAAATTGAAATCTAGTGGGAGTTATCATTCTAGTATGCTGAACACTAATTAATTTTAATTTAAGGGGATGATAAACAAACAAGAAATAAAGAGAAAGAAAATTTTCATTCCATTAAATTTGAGTGGAAGATAATCCACACCCTAGAGAATCACCTTGATGTTAACAAAAAATAGGGGAGGTAGCATAGAACATAATAAAATGATTACAATAAATCCTAGCACACACGGTCTAGAAAATTAACAACCTTCAGATGCAGGACATCAATGGATTATTTTAAAGCACCCCTCCCTTCATCTTCATCTTCCACCGATGGATGCACTTTTTTTACAATGGCCTTGAAATCTCATACTTTATGTTTAATGGTATAACGACCCAGAATTTATATAAATTTATATTACATCAAAATATAAGAATATTAATGAAAATATATAATAAATCCATGATATCACCTTACATGTATTGTGTATTTTTAAAATAGAAAATATAAAAAATGGTTCAAAAAACATCTACACTGTCTCCCTCTTATTTCTTCATAAATAAGAACCTCTTTGACATATCATAATCAATACCCCTCATCATGTCCAAGGTAAATGAAACATAATAATGGTTAAGATCCAATTCATTGTAAAGTAAACACGGGTGATATCGAAAACATAACAATCATACGATATAAAAACATAAAATTTGAAAATATTATCCTCTATATAAAAGATCATGATATAATGACATGTGATAAATCATAAAAGTTCAAGGTAGTCCTAAAATTTATAACATAAGACATGAAATATCATGGAATACACATAAGAATTGAAAATCATTTCATATTTATCGAGGATCATTTCCAAGACAACGATAGCTGAAAATGACCATTACGGAATCGATTTCTCCCCTCGTTCTGGCCCAGTATTACTGAATAATATTTACTTGTCATTCCAATCATGTATATCTCATGA
This sequence comes from Viscum album, assembly GCA_963277665.1. Lineage (NCBI taxonomy): Eukaryota > Viridiplantae > Streptophyta > Magnoliopsida > Santalales > Viscaceae > Viscum > Viscum album. The sequence goes on from OY728162.1 coordinate 1,224,314,027, forward strand.
GATATAGATCTTTACCCAATACATTAGAGGGATATATCGGTCCCACCCATCTCTTAATGAAATCATTCTTATGTGATTCACAAAAACATAAATCAATCATCTTTATATAACCCCAAGGAATAAAATGGGTTAATAAATATCATTCCATCATAGTCAATATAAAACAAATGGATTTCATAAATAAAACACAATCAGACCATAGTAATATTTGGGTTAGAAAAATAACACAATTTAAATGATTTCATCTTAGATAGAAAATAATTTTGATAAAATAGTTGACATTATTTATTGTGGAAAATATCATTTATTCTTCAAAATTGTTTTTTTCCTCAAAATTCCATGCAATTTTAAAAAAGAAGAAATTATTTAAAAATAAAATTGATATTTTTTATGGAATCCTCATGGAAGTAAGGAGTTTTGAAAACATAAAAATTCACTCATGATGTATAATTTAATAAAATATATCCGAATACGTTTCCCAAAAAAATTTAAAAAGTACCTCATATAGAATATAGACAAAATTTTCCATTCATACTGATTAATAAAATCTCTCCAAAGGATATATTTGAATTTAAAAATTTTTAATATAAAATAAATAATTCTACACACATAGAAAACATAGATGTGGATGAAAAATATACCCCAACAATACATACATATAAAAAATCTCGGATAATAATATGATTGAAAAATTACCCCTTACCAACTTATAATCAGTAGAATTGTAAGCCTCATAAAATAATGAAAATTATATGAATATATAAATATCATATCCTTAATTTTAAAAATCATAAAAACATTCATTGGAAACATTAATACCAAACAAAAGAATTTGATGGTGTATGTGTTATATATCTCATAGAAATAAAAGTGAGAAAAAATAGCACCTTACCTTAGGTCTCATTTAATTTGTATGTATTTAGAAATCCTATATAATGATTTAAAAATTTTCATTGACTTATTCCATAATAATTTTTATGATATCATATCTGATCATATTATCATCTGTTTGTTAGTAACATTCTTACTCATCCCTGAGGTATTAACTTCTTTATTTTCATGCGCATATAGTATTGGATAAATTCATGTTCCCCTTCTTATATTATTGTTATATGATTTAAAAAATTATATTAGTCTAGTATATATCATAATTATTAATTTATTTCATTTATATAATATTTTATTAATGAATATCTTATCGAATGAATCACATTGCATTGTGGAGATGGAAAGTTGTACGTAGGGCCGAGCGACCATGTAATTCACATAATTGGTGTATGGTGTATAATATTTCAGCATCAATATAATTTTATAAAAGTAATATATAGTTATTAATTCCATAATTATATCCATCCATGTAATGTGGTAGTGAAAAAATAGATTACACCACAGCGTGGAGATGATAAGTCGTACGTACACATATGTGGTGATTTCATTTTTTATAGGTTAGATAGATGATGTAATAAAAAATTTTCAAAATTATAATAAAATCCCAGTATATAAGTTATACTAATTGTAATACTTTATAATGAAACAAATCATGATGAGGGTGTATAAGAAGATATAATTTTGAAAGAATCGGTAGAGGAGATTACCTCTTATTCAACGTTCTTCCTCTAAATTTACTCTTAGAGCAATAGAGTTGGTATTTGAAGAAGAAAATAACATAAAATAATGTTATTGGGGAAGTTTATAAGGTAAATGGATAGGGGATCTCCTATAATGAAGGCTCAATGTGAAGTCAAGAGGTGAGAGAAGAGGTACCCTTTAGTATTTGAGGTGATGGAACTTTTGGAAACCTCACAAGTATTAATTTATAATAAAATCAAACCCATCCAACAAATGTCCAAAATGTCTAAATTTTGAATATGATATTAGATAGGGTTGTAATATCATAAACTAATAAATTATAGACATGTTTTTATGTCAATATAAACATTACCATTTTAATTAAAATAAAAGGTATTTCAATATTAAAAGTGTAAAATATATATTTTTATGAAGTCAATTAAACTATAAAGAGCTAAATTAGAAAATTTTAGAACATATAATAATTATTAAATATTTTTTTAATTTTTTTTAATTATTTTGAAATAATTTAATAAAATTTTTTTTTGAAAAAAATCTATTGTATTGATATTGAAACTATTCAATTCATTGAATTTTAAAAATGTTAGTGTAAGAAGATAACATAGAACAAACTATTTTATTTTATTATTAAGAGTTAAAGGTCATATAGAATAGTATTATACTTGTTAATTAGACCAAATTATATTTACTTTAATATTTATAATAACATTTATTATTTATCACTATTAATAATATAATCACTACATCAATTTTGTGTAATTATTTAATATACATATATGTTGAGAAAACAATTAAAAATAATATACTATGATGAAGATAAATTTACTATATTTTTTACGAATTTATATTGTATAATTTATCTTTACAAAAATCCAATATTTAAAATTTTATACTTATTGACTTATAAATGTGACAACTTTGACATCATGTTAAGTAAAATAAAATAAGTGTCATAATAAAATCTATAAGAATAAAAATGGTCATTATATAGACCCATAGATGACTATGGTCTATATATACTCGAACAATAAGATTTGGTCATTTTTTTTGAACTTTTAATGGGTAATATTATTTATTAAAAATGATATTATTGATTGTTCATCAATTCAATAATTTTTTCATCATTAATGTATAAGCTATTAAGGTAAATATTTATTTCTTAAAATTTAAAAATAAATTACAATGATAATGAAAAACATATTATCTTTCAAATGAGTATTTATAATCAAAATTGTCTTTAATATAACCTTATATTAATAATGATTTAATTATTAAAATTTGAGTGTGGCATATTTGACATATCTTTCAATAAAATATATTAATGTCTTAATCTCAACCAATTAGATTCAGACAGACACCACTTCCACTAAATGTTGATTTTGTTCAAAACACACTCATCCAATGATATTAAGCTAGGTGTTAGGGTAATCTTATAAGAGCATTATTAACAAAAATTACTCAATTTACACTTACAGTATTAATTAAAATTACCAAAGTTACTATTCATAATACCCAAAAAATAAAATATATCTATTAACATAATTTGGACATTCATTTTATAAATAAGGAATCCATTTTTCATAATTCAAAACAAAAATGTTTCAATAATTAATTTTAAATTAATCTCGCTGTTAGAAAGAGAGAAGAAGTTAAAAAAGTTAAAACAATGTGAAATAATGAAATGTTTTTACATCTCAATTCAATGTAAAATTAATGCCAATGACATACATTATATTTAATGATAGAAATTTATTCTATTTAAACTTTTAAACCAATTAATATTATAAATTACCTTTATAAATTATTTCAATGAATAACTTTTTTTCATTAAAATTTAGTCTATTTTTTTACTATTCATAAAAATTTGAATATTATAAGAAAAATACTAAAAATTAATCCAATGTAAATTTATAAATCCCAATTAAAAATAAAATGTTTTATTTTTCATTTAAAAATTATAAATGAGTCAAAATATAAATTTAAAATGGGGTTTCTATTAAAATTTGGAAAATCATCCTTTTGAAAAATATTGGTTTTTATACATGAAATATGGTTTATTTAAAACCTATGACAAAAATATACATTGGATGAATATAAAAACTGTTATATTAATTATATAAAATATGTAATTCATTAATTTCATTTACTAAAATTAATTCACATATACAAATATATAATTTATTTATATTATTCATAAATAATTGGTAGCAGAAGATTTAACCACACATTTTCATAATGTAGATATATTTATTCGTGCTAACCTAAAAGATAGGATAAAATGAATATTTAATACTAATGGAATCTTGTTTTTTGTTTAAACTCTTAATTGAGTGAAATTCAAGCTATTGATGGATTAAAATTATTTAAAGAAAATATTATATAAAAACATCAGGGTGTTAAATTATATAACCCCTAAAATAAATTTTTCCCTTTAAATTCATAACGTGGATAAAAATAAATTAGGATATATATTCTTTATTATATCCTCAAAATCCCATGTAACTGCTTCCAATTTTTTCCCTCCATAAATCTTTAACCTAGTTAGTCGTCTTGTTTCGTAGAACATTCTCTCTATGATCCATAATCTATATCTATTGTTCATCATAAGAGAGATATCCCTCCAAATTTATGACTTCTATGTTTAGTACATGTCAAGGATATGGTATGTACATATTCAGAAAAGATACATGTAACACATCCTGAACATGAGAGATATTTAGTGGAAGCACCAATCGGTAAGATATCTTCCCAACATGATCCCTACTTACAAGAAGAGAGATATAACTTGGGCTTGGCTTTCCCTTCTTTACAAATATCATTACACTCTTTCATAGAGATATCCATAGAAAAAACTCTTCTACCACTTCAAAATATATTACTTTTCAACGGTTTTCCTCATAACTATTTTTGGACTCTAAGCTACTATTATGTGTTTTTTAAATGATTTGACATTTTTTCCATTTAATAAAAAATATCATGTCCTAATATCTTTTTCCCCATATTCATCCTAGTAAGTTGGATTTATGAACATCATTACATATATGGATTCATAAAGATCTATCTGATTACTAGAGTGAAAGCTATTGTTTTAATGAAATTTACAAAATATATGTGTCCATCCCATCAACTTTTTAAACCTCTAGATAAAGATCTAAACATGTTTTCTAGAGTTTTAATTTTCCTCTCATACTTATCGTCTAAGTATAGATGATAAGAAGTGATGAAACATAACTTTGTAACAAGAACCTTTTGAAGTCTTCACCAGAACTTTGAGAAAAACCTCAAATTCTGATCATATATAATTAAAAGTGGTACCCCATGAATTCTTAACACATCCATTACATATATAATGGAATATTGATCAATAGAGAAATACAATGTAAATGAATTAAAGTGTGTTGAATTTGTAAGGAGACCAACTATAACCCATATAGAATTATGTACCTTAGATGTTTTGGGATGTCCGACAACAAAGTCCATAGTGATGTTTTCCCATTTCTATTCTGTTATGGTCAATGGTTGTGATATACCCATAGATATATCTCTCTCACCCATATCTTGACTAAAAACCAAGCAATGAGATACATATTCATCAACATATCATTTCGTTCCATCCCACCAAAAATAATCCTTTTGTTCCCTATACGTATTTGTGCTTCTAGTATTATAAGAGAATGAATAAATATGATCCTCATCGAATAACTCCTTTAAAACTAGTATGGGATGAATACAATCACAGTTCCTGGACCTTATTATTCCATTAAAATAATGGTTCAATTAAAGAACATTTCTCACCTTCTTTTGTGTCTCTAAATCTTCCATCTGTTTCTACAAAATCTTCAGTTGTATAGATGGTTGAACATTCATTTGATAAATATAATATTTCCCCCTTCTGTTAAAATTTATAGATCTATTCATTGAAGATATATAAATTCTAGATATTTTGATATCCTCATCATGGATAGGCTAACGTGGTCCTTTTGACTCATATAATGTTCCACGATGTTCACATTACTTGGGTGGTAATTTATTCACTATTCATAATCATTAAACAACTAAAACCACTTTATTTTGTGCATAATTAAATCATTTTGAATGAAAATTTACATTAAACTCTTATTATCGGTATTAAAATCACAATTTCACTATAAATATAATAACTCCATATCTTTAATCCAATGCTTACTGCAGCTAATTATAAATAATGAGATGGGTAATTTTTCTGATGGATTTTCAATTGTTGGGGGGAATAAGCTATCACCATATCATTTTCATGAGAAAAATCCCATCCCCTAAAAAACATGAATCACTATAGATCACAAACTATTCTATTCTAAAAGTTAATGCAATCATATGTACACAGACTAACTTTCTTTTGAGAACTTTGAAATTATCTTCACATTCATCCATACACATGAAATTAACTCCTTATTTCAAATAAACATGGTGAGTATATTATATTATCATGAAATTGATTTTAAAAAACATCGATAATATATATCCAAACCCAGAACACATTGAATTTGAGCTACAATTTTTGATCTCATCCAACATTCAATAACTTATCATTACTTGACCCATAGATAAACCATCTCTTGATATTATGTGATCCTAAAAATGAAACATGCTAAATCCAAAATTCATAATTGGTAAATTGTTCATAAAGAATCTCCATTCTCATAATCTTTAGTAAAAATCTCCTGTGATCTTCATGATCTTACTTCCTATAATAATAGATAATAATTTAATCTATAAAAACTACTACAAGATGATCAAGATAGTCTCTAAAGACCCTATTCGTTATATCCATGATGATTTCATGGGAATTCGTATGACCAAAAGTCATTAATATAAATACATAATCTTCATACCCTGTATGGAATTCCCTCATTTGTATATCCTATCTATTTACCCATAATTTATGATATATTTAATGAAGATATATATTGGAAAAGTATTTAGATCTGTATAGTTGGTTGAATAAGTAATCAATACAGGGAGGAGGGTATTTTTTCTTGATAGTGATCATTTTGTGTTATCTATAATAAATAAATAGTCTGATTGATCCATTTATCTTATTAAGAAATAGAACATGTTCTCCCCAAGGTGAAACAATATGGGATATGAATACCTTCTCAATATTCTCTTGGATTTTCTTGTTGAATTTATGAATCTCAATTGGGACATTCTATAAGGTGTGTTTAAAATTGGAATTGCACATGGTATGGGTTCTATTGAATACTCAAAATCATGATTTGTTGGAAGACATGGTAATTATTATAGATATACCTAATTGAAATCACATAAAATTGGTGTATTATTAATGGTGAGTTTCTCTCCAACCATCTGAGATAGATAACCTTTCGTTATAGGGGTCAAGAACCATAATATTGAAGAAATTTCTGGTGGATGGTTATATTCATCCTTCAATATATATATGATCATACATTTATCCAAAATTTGAAATGTGACTTCCCTCCATTTTTAATTGATATGGTCTTCTTATAGAGAAATCCAATCTATGCGAAGAATAAAATCATGTTCCACTATAGGAAGGATCAAAAGATTTTTGGAAATCACTTTCCCAAAAACTACATCTGGAGAACAATTATAATCTTTTGATGTTACTATTGTGCGATTAGTAGTTTTCACAACTAACATAACATCACATTATTGAGTTAATATAGTGATACCCATAAAAAACCGTTATAAATAAAAGATTGGGTGGATCTAGAATCAAATAATACATTTTCTACTTTAGAGTGGATGAGAAGTGTATCTTTCACCACTTCATTATCATACTCCACATTTCTAATAGTGATTTCATGTACATTCGTTTATCTTTGGCCTTAGGAGTTCTATAACATCGATCATTATCAATAACCTATGGATTAGGGAATTTATTGGAAAAATGACACATTTCCTTTTAATCGTAGAGTTTAACTGTAAGAGGTGCATTCTGTGTAGCCATTTATATATTCATATCATTAGACATTATGCCCGTCACTTTAGAATTCCACTACTCGATGAACTTCTTTTCCACACTGAAAAAATATACAAGTCTCATTATGAAATTTTCCTCCATGTTTCTTTCCACACATTGAGTATAAAGTAAAACTCATCTAATTATCAGTGTGGTCTTTCATTTTCCCCTTGAATTCCACATTTCCCTAATATCAAACCAATAAGACTGATTGGTTTCTCTAATCCATGTCTCAACCCTTAGAGCACAATGGATGATTTTATATAATCTATTATAATCCTTTATAGATAATTCCATTTGGATACTTGGGTTATGCCACTAAACAATCGATCAATTTTACTCTTTGGTTAGAAATAATTCCAGAAGTGATCCTTGCAAGTCCTGTAAAATTTGTTTCTTAGGTACCAAAAAATTCATCATCCTTTTTCTTAAGTTCAATAGAATCCACCATTTTTTTCAATAAATAATAGGATAGTAATTTTGAAAAAATAAGTTCCTGAACTCATCCCATTACATTGACACAATTTCATCTCATTGCCTCTTAGTCTTGATAAGATTAAACTATTGATCAGCATCACCTCCCAACTGATAGACTACTTAGATGACTCTATCAGGTTCGGATCATTGGAGAAATGATAATACCATTTTACCAGATCTTATCTATTTTTCAACCACTAATGTATCAGAAGACCATGTGTAAGATCGTGGAAGATGGCCCCTGAAGGACTCAAAAAAATATTGTTCCCTTCTTTACTCGATTGTAATTCTTGCATTATTTACATATTGATAATGTTGTGTGATCATAAATACAAGATTTTTTATTCCATCTCCCATAACGTGGTTCCTTTGGGTAATGTCCATTAACTAAACCCAAGAAGAATAGTGTTTTAAACACTAATCATAGTGGAAATACCACATAAGGAAGAGTAAAATATCAATTTATGACACTTTAGTTTTTTTATCTTACATCATTCAAAATAAACTCTAAAATACATGGATTGTAACCGATACTTCGACATATCTTTTGGGTTGGTTTTCTCATCTTATATTACAAACAATAACTACACCTTTCTTCTCATACCAACTATACAACCCATATTTTTCATTAATTTATATTACATAAATATTGAATAATATTCATTACAAATGAGAATAACGCGATGGCATGATTATATATGTATAGTGTCTTCAGAAACTAGGAAACATAAACAAGTTGTTAAAAAAACATCTACATTGTCTCCCGCTTATATCTTCATAGAAAAATACTTTTTAAAATATCTTACATAATACCCTTCTTAATGACCTTGGTAAATGAAACATAATAAAGGGTGTTCCCCAATGGATAATATGGTTAAATATGGTAGATATCAATCATATCATAATCATAGGACATAAAAAATGACATTTAATAATCCTATCCTGCATATAAATGATTGTGATATCATGTCATGGGATAAATCATACAAGTTCAACATATTCCCAAAAGGCATAACCATAAAAAAGAAACTGTGTGCCATAAACATAATAAGAAAAAATCATTTCATATTATTCAAGGCTCATTGAGAAGACCATCATAGAGGAAAAATTCCACTACTGAATTGAGTTCACTCATTATTCATCCCTGTATTACAAAACCATATTAATATTCCATAACAGGAATGCCTTTCTCATGCGATATAAATATTTTCCCAATTCATTGGAGGGATATATTTCTCCCACGCATCTCATAATTAAATCATTATTATGTGTGTCAAAAATACATAACTCTTTTATTATAATATAGCCCAAGGCATAAAATTGTTTTCTTAAACAAAATTTTGTCATATTCCTTATAGAAAAAATGGATTTCATAAATAGAACTCAATAAAATAGTATTAATAATTGAGTTAAAAAATAACCCTATTTAGCATATGTCATTTTTGGTGAAAAGTAATTTTGATAAAACACTTGATATTAATTGGGGAGGAAAATATACTTACATCTTCAAAAAAGTTTTCTTTCCTAAAAAAGTCACTCAATTTTAATAGAAATGAATTAATTTGTAGATAATCTTGAAATCTTATAAAGGATGCTTCTTGGAAATAATTCTTTATGAAAATGTAAAAATTCACTCATGTCGTATAAGTTAAAAAAATATTCCCCTTTTACTTTTGCTGGAAAAGTCAAAAAGTACATCTTATTGAATAACGTCAAATTATTCATTTCATACATTTTAATAAAATATATCAAAAAATGTAAAATTGAAATTAATCAATTTTATAATAATATAAATAACATTTCATTCTTATGAAACATTTACATGGTTGATAAATATTCCCCAATTAATACATACGTATAAACAATCTCTGATAATAATGAGATTACGAAATCATGACATACCAATTTATAATTAGTCGCATCATGTGCCTCTTAAAATAACGAATATTGTATGCATATGTAAATATCATAACCATAATTATTAGAATAATAAAAATATTAATTATAATAATATGTACAACCCAATATAAATATATAGTGTATAAGCTTTATGTCCCACTGAAAAAAATGTGAGACCAAATAATTCCTTACCTTATGTTCGATTTCCTATACATGTATCCAAACCTTCTGTATAATGATTTAAATAATTACATTGAAATATTTCATAACCATTTTCATTTTTATGATATCTTATATGACCATATTATCATCCACATGTTAGTACCATTATTACTCATCCATCATGTATTAAGTTCTTTATTTTATTACACATGTTCTGACAGATAACTTATTGTCCATCTTTATATGTTATAGTTATATAATTTATTGAAATATAAAAATATAATATATATTATTAATTAATTAAGTTATTTTATATAATATTTCATTAATTAATATCATGTATAATGAATTGCATCGCATCGTGGAGATGGTAAGTCGTACATACACATGAGTGACGATATCATCCACATAATTGTTAAATGGTATTGAAGTGGATGGTGTATAATATTTGAGAATAAATATAATTTTATAATAATAATATATTGTTATTACTTCCATCATCATATCCATCCATGTATAGTGGTGGTGATAAAGCATATTACCCCATGGTGTTGAGATGATAAGTCGTACGTACACATGTGTGATGATTTTGTTTTTAGTAGGATGGATAAAAGATGTCATATAGGTATTTCATAATCAAAATAAAATATCAGTAAATAAGTAATACTGTAGTTATTATATTATAATGAAACAAAACATGAAGAGGAATTAGAATGAGAAATAATTGTAAATGAATCGGTATAGGAGATTACCTCTTCTTCGACAAACATCCTCTAAATCTAATCTTAGATAACTATAGACGGACTTTGAAGAAGACCAGAACCTATAGAATATTACTAAGGATTTTTGAAATGGAAATGGATATGGAAAGGATGAGATTGAAGGCTCAAAGTGAAGTTGAGAGGTGATGGAAGAGATTCTCTTTTATAATTAAGTTGAGTGGAACTTTTTGAAACATCACATGTATTAATTTACAATAAAATAAAACCCTATAAAAAACATCCAAAAAGGCCCAATATAAAATTTTATATGATATATGTTTATAATTTCCTCAAACAATAAATTTTAGACATGTTTTCATGAAAATTTAAACATTATCATTTTAATTATCACACAGTTATTTTATTTAATTTTAATTATGATAAAAAATATATCAATATAAAAAGGGTCCAATATTTAATTATTAGATGTCAATTAGACCCTAAATAATAACCATAGAACATTTTAGACCATATCATAATTTTTATAGTATTTTCAAATTTTTTATTTATTTTTAAATAATTTAATAAAACATTATTTTGATAAACAATCAATAGTTTTGAGTTTGACACTATTCAATTCCTTGAATTTTAAAAATATTAATATTAAAAGATAACACCAAAAACATATTTTATTATATTTCAAGGTGGTCACCGTCATATATAAAATTTATTAGTCAGGTTAATTAGCCCAAAGTATATTTACTTTAATATGTTTAATAACATTTATTTTTTATCTCCATTAATAAAATAATCAATACATCAATTTTTTGTAATTATTTAACATACATAATTTTGGAATTAAAATTAAAAATAAAATTCAATAATGATGATAAATCTACTATATTCAATAATAATATATGTAGTCTATAGAATAAAATAAATAAAATGTTATAATTATTAAATTTTGAATGTGACAACATTAACATCACATTAATTAATATAATATAATTATCATAATACCTTCAATATGGTTCCAAATGGTCAAAAATATTACCCTTGGATGATTATAGTTGAGATATACTTGACCAAAAAGATTTATTTAATGTATATGGGTTTTTTACATGGTATTTTAAATATCATTAAAACTATATTTTTTTATTTTTCAACAATTAAATAATTTTTGCATTAGTAATTCATAAGATATTATTGTAATTATTTATATCATATAAATTACAAAAAAAATACTCTGATAAAGGAAAAACATTTAGCATTCAAATTATTCTTTCTAAGTGATATTACATATTGAGTCAATAAGTTTTCCTTATGACTTTTACATTTATCTATGTTTTGAAAATAAAAAAAAAACTTTATCTTATGGAAAATTATATTTTCCATAAGTATTATTTTTATAAGGAAAATTATTCTTCTCTAAGGAAATATATTTCCTTACCTATGTGTTCATTGATCATATTATAGTCACTCTAAATCATACTCATTTTATTACTATGGAAAATTTTGGTTTCATATCTTAAATCATGGGATCGTATAAATACTTGTATATAGAGTATTCGGTTTTCAGGATCCAAATTATCTGAAATTCAGGTTCTAAATACTCTAAAATTCAGACTCCAAATTCTCTAAAATTTATATTCTGAATTCTCTAAAATTTAGGTTCTGAATACTTTGTAATTCAGACTCTTAATTCCTCAGAATTCATAATTTTAATTCCTCATAATCCTGACTCCGAATTACTCAGAATTTGGACTTCAAATTCCTTAAAATTATTAATCTGAATTCTTATGAATTCGGACTCTGAATTCCTCTAAATTTTGATTCCTAATTAATGGGAATTATGACTCCAAATCTATTAAATTCAGATTCAGAATTCATTGAATAACAATACCTAAATATCCATGTATTATAAACATAGAATTCTTATTTGGATAAATTTTTAATTTCATTTTTCCCTTAGACTCCTAAAATAAATTTTATTAATAAATTTAATTTTCATCATAATTGTTTATGAAACGATGTCGTAAAATATGTTTCAAACTAACCGTTGTTTGAATGTCTTGTGTATAGGTCCCTCTGAGATTCAGAAAAAATTATGACTATGGGGGAAGGTAGCTGACTGTTGGAGATGTGACTATAAATAGGATCTCATTTGAACAAACTCATTATCGAGAATCACATGTTTATCAATCTATAAATTTCATTCTACTGAAGTAATTTCTAGATATAGAGAGACTTTCATGTTTTGTGCGTACTAAAAATCGTTTTCAAATTTCTTAGTGAGACTCTGATTGTTGATGAGTAAAATCGAGGGATTACAGGGATAATAAGACAGAGGTGATTACTACCTTAAAGATTGAGGGCTTTCGGGGATAGATTGACAGATTCTGATATTCCTATCAAGTGATTATCCTAGTGTGGGTAAGGTAGACTTTCATGATAGTAAAAATCAAAGAACCTTTATCCAAGGTTGTTGGATACCATACTCTTTGAGTTAAAATATTTCATACCTCTTACATGTTTTTTTTCCAGTTTATTTATGTTGAATTTTGATAATGGATTAATTTAAAAACTTCTTATACATTTTTATCTCTTTTATATAATCTGATAATCAAGATTCTATAATATGCAAGGTAGAAACTTTTCCTTGTAAACATTCCCTATGTTTCAAATCTGGAACCATATTTATGGAACCTAGAATGTATGTTTATTAAAACTAAAAGATGTCTTGTGAATTTACCTTGTTTAAATTTGTTAAATATAGATTTCATTAAGTATAAAAACTAATTTTTTTAAACATAATATTCACCCCCATCTTGTAATTAGAATCTACATAATTATTTCAATCCTATAATTGGTATCAAAGGAGGTTTCTAAATTACATATATTCAAATATACGTTTTATTTCTCTAGTTTTTCATGTTCTAAATTTTCTTACTTATGCTTTTATTAGTGTAAATTTACAAACCTTTTCTATTAATTTTTTTGGAAGGATATTTCTTTATTGAATGGGAGGAATGAATGTCGGTTCGATTGAAAATCAAAATCCTACCAGACCACCTATAGTGTATGGTAATGATTATGAATACTGGGGAGATATAATGAAGAATTTTATTATTAATACTGTAGTAGAAAATGTTTTCAAGATTACTGGATATTAAAAAATTCCTAACAAGGAAGTCAAAACCTTCACCAACCAAGAAAAGTCATAATATCAACTAAATTACAAGGTATGCAATACTTCGTTGTGTTCTATGTCCAGAAAGATATATAGTCAAATTTTTTCTTGTGAAGCGGCTAACTGCATCTGGAAGAATTTGGAAGTTACAAATTTTGGTAAATCCAATGTTATAGAAAATAGAAGAGCTATTCATAGAGTAGAATATCATGGATTCTTATTTCCCCTATAGAGAACCCGTTTACAAAGCGTATCCAAAATTTATGACCATTGTAAATAGTTTACAATCTATGAGAGAGAAAGGTATTGATGTTGAATCTCTTGTGGACAAGATTATTGATATTATAACTAATTATTGGGAATTTATGATAACATATATTGATGAGAATATAAAAGTTTCTCAAATTACTCTTGATGTGCTTTTTGGAACCCTTCTTTAACATGACACAAGAATGAAAAGAGTTGCAGATATGAATAAGAAGAAGAATGGAAAATGGATGTGTATGCTATATTAATACTAAATCCAAGACTCTAAAAAGGGTTACAAGATAGAAGTAAATGAATGTATCTTATTTATATGAATCTAGTGAATTTGATAATTTTTCTAATGAGCTATCTAATCTTACTCGAAGGATGAATAAGATAGTTGGAAAGAAAGACTTTCAGTATAGATATAAGAAGAAAGAATGAAAATACAAGAAAGAATCAGAAGTCACTTGTTATGAATGAAAAATAATAGGGCATATAAGGCCATATTGTATCATGCATATGAAAAAGTATATAAAGGAAAATCATTCTGAGAGTAAGAGAAATAATTACTACAAGGATGAAACTAATAATGTTTTGAAAGCTAATGACTATTGGAGTGCAAGTGGCGGTGACTCATCTGATCAATCCTTATAGTATAAATATTTTAAATAGAAGAATCATGAACTAATAGCTAAACTAAACATTGAAAATAATTTTCTAATAGAAAAGGTACACAATGATGAATCAATTACTAATATATCCTTCAATGAGAAGTATACTGATGATAAATACTATGAATCTTCAGATGATGAGACCTTCTTAATTGAAGATAATACATTACCTTATTATGAAGAAATGTATAGTTTTGATAAATTTTTTGATAATTAATATTCTAAACTCAAGAAAATATTTGATATGGAAAATTATAGATTATTTATTTAACAAAAGAAGTATTTGATATTTCTATAGATCTTGATAAGAAATAATTTTATTTTAAAAGTATTTCCAAAAATCTTGAGAAAGTTAATTATGAGGAGGATAATATTTATAGGGATCTTAAAAATGTAATTTCTAATAAAATTATTTTAGTGGATAACTATAGTATAAAAACATATGTCTTTGAGGATAAAAATATTACAATTTAACTAGTGTTATAAATATTTTCCTCAAGGAAATGTTGGTAAAAATTTAGCCAAGGTATAGAAAATTTTGACAGGTTTTATTCTCAAATTCGTCCTTTATGAAATAGTTATAGGTATGGTTATACTCATTCTAAAATAATTTTAGTAATTTTTTTTAATTCCCTAAAGTTATCTATTTTTCACTAAATGTCAGTGTGGTGGACATTGGGTGAAAAAATTTCTTTAAACACAAATCAATCATTATATTTTTAGAATGCTTATTTTTCTATGAAAATGAGGATAACTAATATTTAACTTTATGGAATTTTTGGAACCAAAAAAATTTGGATTATGAATGTTTAACTCTTTAATTTTTAGGAAAATAATGAACATTCAAATAGAAGTACATGGTATATGGATAGTGGATTTTCCAAACATATGACTCGTAACAAAATATTATTTTAAAAGATTATCAAGATGAAGAGAGGAAAAGTAACATTCAGAGATAATGCTCCAAGGGAAATTATTGGTATAGGTAACATGGTTCTTATTGAAAATACAATAATTTAAAATGTTTTATTTGTAAGGGTATTAAGAACAACCTCATTAGCATAAGTCATTTATGTGATGAAGGTTACCTTGGGAATTTTAGGAATGATAAATGCTTATTACACAATTCCACAGAATATTTTATTCTTCCTGACCATATTTAAGAGTATTATACACAATAAACGTAGAATACCATAGAAGTTATAATCTACCTTGCCTTAGTGAATTGGAAGATCAATAATGGGTATGGAATAGAAGGTTTGGACATGATAACATTAAGAACTAATGTAAACTATCCTGGAAAATACTAGTCAAGGATCTACCAGAGAACAGATTCGATTCTTCAAACTTTTCTGATCCTTGTCAATTAGGAAAGAGACATAAATCAATTTGTAAATCAATCGGTGAAGTATCAACTTCTGATGCATTTCAGTTAGTGCATATGGATCTTCTCGGTCCAATATGAACTGGATGTATTTGAGGCAATATTATATATTTGTCTTAGTTAATGATTTAACTAGATTTACATGGGTCTATTTTCTAACAAAAAATTCTTAAGATTTTTATTATTTAAAACTTTTTAGTGCCCAAGTTATAAATCAGAAAAAAATTCCATTCATAAATATTCATAGTGATCATGGAGGGGAATTTCCAAATTCATAATTTGAAATTTTATGAGGTAAAAAAGGCATTACTCATAACTTCTCAGAAGAACTCCTCAACGTAATGGTTTTATTGGAAGGATAAATCGAATTCTTCATGAGATTACTAGAACCATGTGAAGTGAATATTTTATATCTAAATACTTTTGGAATAAAGATATAATTACTCCTTGTTGTACTATTAATCAAGTTTTTATTATAACTTTTCTTAATAAAACCCCTTACAAACTGTGGAAAGGTAGAAAACCTATAATTTCATACTATGAGGTATTTGGTTTCAAACTATTCATTCCGGAAAGTAAAGGTAATCTACATAAATTTGCACCCAAACACTATGAAGGAATTTTCCTAGGCTACTCCTAAACTTCTAATGCTTATTTTTTTTAAATAAAAATAAATGTACTATTGAAGAAACAGAGCATGTTAAATTTGATGAAACTAATCATTTTATTTTTAAACAAGAAAAACCAACATCCTCGGATGTGTTTTCAAAAACTGATTATCAACCATTGAAAGAAGATTGTTCTGATAAGGAAAATGTTCCAGAAAATATTTCAGAAGAATATACCCCATAATATTTCCTACCATATGTTGATGAATAGGTTATAAAAAACACAAATCAGTTGATTCTTTATAATCATCCCAGTGATAGTATCATTGGTTATGTAAATCAACCTGTAGGGACTAGAAGATGCTTATGAAATGATTTAAAACATCTAGAATTCCATTCCCGATTAGAACCAAAAATAACTGATGAAGCTTTAGGTGATGATGATCAGATAAAATCCATGAAAATGAGATTAATTAATTCAAAATGAACAAAGTCTGGACCTTGGTTGAATGTCCTAAGGAAAACTCTATTATTGGATTAAAATGGGTCTTTGGAAATATATGTGATGAAAATGGATTCATAGTTAAAAATAAAGCAAGATTAGTTGATAATGTCTATAATCAACAAAGAGGAATAGAATATGAAGAAACCAATGCACCAGTAGCTATACTTGAATCTTTTGGTATTTTACTTGACATTACAACATTCTTTAATTTCAAACATTTTCAACGGGATTTAAAATGGGCATTCCTTAACGGATATGTTCAAGAGGATATTTTTGTTGATCAAATTCATGTTTTTGAAGATACAAACCATCCTGAACATGTTTTTAAACTTACCAAAGGTTTATATGGACTTAAACAGTCCCCGAGAGACTATTATGAAATACTTACATGATTTTTTATACAAAAAAATATGTTAAGAGAATTGTTGATCAATCAATTTTTATAAATTAAAATAAGAAAAATGTTTTAATTGATTAATTATATGTTGATGACGTTATATTTGGTTCAAATCAACAATCTTAAACTGATTCGTTTGCAAATCTAATGAAAACTATGTATGAAATCAGTATGACGGGTGTGTTAAATTTTTTCAATGGTTTTCAAATCTCTCAAAAATTAGAAGGAACATATATATCTCAACAGAACTATATTAATGATCTTCTTGAAAAATATGGATATGACAACACTAAAAGTATAAGTACACCAATCGGTACCTCAAATTCTCTCGATCTTGATATATCTGGGAAACCTGTAGATTAAAAATCATTTAGAGGTATGATAGAAAGTTTAATATATTTGACAGCTAGTCATCCATATTTTACGGTTTTTGTATGCTTATGTTAAATATATCAATACAATCATGAGGAATCTCATTTATATAAAGTTAAAATAATTTTATATTATTTAAATGGTACCATGGATTTATTAATCTTTCATAATTCTTGAAATGATTTTGTTCTAAAACGTTTTTAATATGGTAACTTTGGTTGGTGTATAATGGATAGGTTAATTACATATAGAAATTATCATTTCTTAATAGATTCATTAGTTTCTTGTTTGTTCAAAAAGAAACACTCAGTAGCACTTTCAACTGTTGAAGCTAAATATATAGTTGCTGAAAGTTGTTGATATCATGTGTTGAGGATGCAACACATGCTCACAAACTATGGCATGAGTTTTACCAAAACATAATATTGTGTGATAAAATTACTTCCATTTCTTTAACCATAGACAATGCGCATCACTCTCATGCAAAACACATAGATATTAGGCATCACTTTTTTAGGGATCACACACAAAAAGAAGATATCATTCATTAATTTATTGGAACATAAGATCAACTTGCTGATATTTTCTCAAAATCATTACTATATGATAGATTTGAATACATTAATAAATTGTTAGGAATGATAACTACAAGGTAATTTTCCATATTAACTATTTGTTGAAATCTATCTCTTTACATTGAGAAACTTCTTTTCAAAAGAGTACATTTTCCTCGTAGTTAAATTTTTTCGTACATAATTTTCGTTGTAATAAAATTTTTTCGTAATAAAATTATTTCATATTCAAATTTATCAAAATTAAAACATTTCATAAATAAATTTTTTCATGATCAATGTTTTTCGTGATAAATTTTTTTCTATTCAAAATATTTCATATTAAAAAAATTTCGTTATCAAAATTTCATTATCAAAATTTTTTGTATTCCAATTTTTTTCGGTAATCAAATTTTTTTCGTAACCCAAAATTCTAGAATCCAAAATATTAGTTTTTTAAGAAATTTATTTAGAATATAAATATTGTTCCAGAATAATATTTTTATTAAAAATAATATTCCTAAAAATCTGGAAGATATGTTTCCTCAAATAAATTTTTATAATCAAATTTTACTTGTTGGAATTTTCCACTTGTTTTAAGCAAATTTTTTTGGATTCACTTTTCCTTAAATATAGTTGTTTTACCTTAAAACCTCAAAATGTCAGAACCTACCAAAATCCTTATTTAGAATTCATCTCAACCATTAGATCAAATATGGATTGTTTCAACTATTAGATCAATCTAGGATGTTGAATCGTCGTTTCAAACGCCTATATAAAGGCCCCCCCTAATGGTTTTCCCACATCAATTTTCTAGCTCTTGTGTGCTGAAGATCTACCGTTTTACATTAGGATCCTATTTTCTTAAATCCGAATGACATTGAAAGATTCTCGATTGAAGAAAATGTCATCAGTTAAGAAAATTTATGAATTGAAAATATAAAGATAGAGGTTGGTAGATCCAAATTTCATTGCAAAAAATGATTTTCTGATTTCAATAAATATCTAATTTAATGGTTGGGAGGGTCTGTGTGTATCAAAACTGAAGGCATAGGATTATGTTCACCGAGATTTTCTAGCTGAATATTATGAGATAATATTTTTTTTTCATGATGGGAAATACTAGTTGTCTTTTTAGAGTTATGGGAAAACATATTCCCTTTTCCTTTAGCTTGGCTGCAGGCATTATAGGGATTTCGTATGAAGGGGAAGCTGAGTACTGCTCCCATAAGCTACCAAATATATCAGAATGTTTTGATAAGGAGAAGGGCATAGAGTACAATTTTTTATCATAAGTAAAGACACAAAAAATCAACTATCTCTCTACGAACCCCAGTTTCATAAAATTATGGGTTTATGGATCTCATTATGAGAAAATGTGAGAAGGATACCTTAATGAAGAGTGATATCTATATTTTTGATTTTCTAGTGAACCTCAGGAAGATTAATATGGTGAAGTATGTCTTGCACATAATTATGAATATCCAGAATGGGACTCTAAAATCTCAGATTATTATGTACCTGGTTATTATTTACATGATCATAGTCCTTTATCTATATTCGTTCAAAATCTCATTCAGTTCTAAGCGATGAAATTTCAAGGATATGTTGCGGATTGATGACATGCTCAGAAGGATTAAGGTTGTCTTTAACAACTAGTCTAGAGAGTTTTATGACTTAAGTGAAAGTGAAATTTAAGCTTTATCTAGAAATTTGATGTAACTAAGACATCCAATAATGCTCAGAGAATGACAAAGATGAAAGAACCGGAAGCCAAGGAAAAAATATAGTATTTCAGGAATCCCATTTAGCACCCACAAAACATAAGAAGAAAAAGACCTATCTGGATGAGTTTTTTCCTAAATAGATAGAATATAAGAAGAACAAGAAGGAAGGAGAGCGTAGGTTTGTCTTGGAAACTACTAAACAAAAATATTTGTAGATTATGTTTGCCGAGGAATATGAGATTCAAGAATTATATAATACGAAAAATAGATAATGTCTGAAGCTGAGATTGTTCAATCTCTTCTCAAGGGAACTTAGAAAGCTTCTAAGAAGTTTCATGTACAACAATCATTTCTACAAGAATATCTTCCAATGACTCCAGGAAAGAAAATGGTTATTCAATAACCTGATAAAGAGAATGATATTGAACAGGAAGAGAAAGTGGAAGGAGAATAAAATGAAGCAAGTGATGATACATATGACATGATAAGAGAAGTTGAATAATATCATGAGAAGATGAGACCTTCTGAGAAATCATCATTACAAATTTCTTAGGTTGAATCTTTTAAAAAAATTTCCCTAGTAAAATAATAAGAGGGTCAGGAAGAAGTAAACAAAACCTTCATAAGAAGAGACCAAAATTCATGATTTTGTTCAACTAGAGTACCTGGTGACAGATACTGAAAAGGAAATAGCTGAGGAAGATAAGATAGCCCAACAACCAGATAGTGAACATGAATCAACAAAGGCTACTGAGATCATTCAAACAGATGATAAAGGGAAATAGGTGGTAGCTAATACAACTAAAAAGTTAGTGGTGGATAATAAATATGTTGGTGGATCTTAGAAAATAAAGGTTGTTGAGGAAGAGAGATAATCCTAACAAACATGAGAATCTAATTCAGAATCTTATTCTATGGGACATGATTTTGTGGCTCAATCCATAAAGAAATTGTTTAATACAATTCCCTTGATTCAGAGTATTTAATAGAGGTGTCAAATGCTTCAACATTAATTTAATCAGAAATCAGATTTTATTTCTATGCTTATGGAAAATTTTTTCATACTTGAGGCTGTTTTTAAATCCTTTTACATTGGGTATGATTCATACTAGAGGCCATGCAAGGAAATTTAAAATTCATATAAGAAGACAATTAATGATTTGATAATCATTGATGACTTTCCAGATAATGTGAATTATGCTTTTATTACCGAAGATATCCAGATCAAAGACCTTCATGTTTCAATGAGAATATCAATCCTAAACAACCAGCTAGGAAGCCGGAATACAATGATCTGAATGGGGAACATAATTCATTTTCTTTGAATCTAAAGAGGTAAAGAGATCTCATAATTGAGTTTGAAGAAAATCTTGGTAAGAAAGAAGTACTTTTAATTACTCGGGCAGAAATTCTTAAGGCTCAGGAAAAATAGATCAATGTGATGGAGAAGAAAAATAAAAATCAGGATAAACTAATAAATCCTTTTGAAGGGGATCATAAAATGCTTAAAAATATAAAGACCATTTTCAATAAGTTTATGACAAAGGAAAAATGAGGATGGTTTTTTACTTATGTATAATCTTTTGTTGTATTACATTTCCTGTACAAATTTTTCCACTAATAATGATTTTTTTTCTCTTCATGTATTTTGATATATAGTACACATATTTATGATACCATATTTTTTTTTCCATCCCGTCAATTAATATTTGAAAATACAAAATGGGAGAAATGAATGAAAAAAATAATACTATGTATAAAAGAATAGTCCCTAATTAAGGGGGAGCTTATATAATGGGGAGATTTATCAAAAAAATATTTCCTTATGCACGAAAAAGAAAATTATATTTAAGGAAGTCAAGATTACGATCCTTAGGGTTTTAAAACCCTAAGGGGGTGTTTCTCATATTCATCATGATTCATAATTAAATATAGACAAGTTTTTCTTTCTTGTTTATAAAGAATAAATTCAAGTCCTTATATTCATTTTTGTAAGGATGTTTGTGCTTTCCAAAAAGAGGTATATTATTGAGTAAATAAGGTTTCCTTATGAATTCTCCATTTCTCTATGTTTTGAAAATAACAAACACTTTATCTTTATGAAAATTATATTTTCCCTAAGAATTATTTTCATAAGTAAAATTTCTTTTCTATAAGAAAAACATTATTCCTACCTATGTGTTCATTGTTAATTTTATAGTCTCTATAAATCCAACTCATTTTATTAGTAATGAAAAATTTGGATTCATATCTAAAATCTTGAAATCTTATAAATCCTTGTATATAGAGTATTATATTTTTAGGATCCTAATTATCTGAAATTAAGGTTCTGAATTCTCTGAAATTTAGACTTTGAATTCTTTGAAATTCAGGTTCTAAATTCTTTGAAATTTAGGTTCTAAATTCATTGAAATTAAGGGTTTTAATTCCTCAGAACTACAACTCCAAATTCCACATAATTATGACTTCTAATTACTAAAAATTTAGACTCCGAATTCATAAGAATTTGGACTCCAAATTCCTCAGAATTCAGATTCTGAATTTATGGGAATTCATGCTCCAAAATCCATTGAATTCAGATAATGAATTCTTTGTAAAACAGAATCTGAATATCCAAGTCTTATAAACGTTGAATGTTTTTTTCTTAGATTCTGAATTCAATTTTTTCTGTAGACTCCGAAAATATATATTTGGTTAAGAAATTTAATTTTCCTTATACTTGATTATGAAATGATGTCATACAATCTGTTTCTAACTAACCATTGGTTGAGTGACACATGTATATCTCCCTCTGAGATTCAAGGGAAAATATGACCATTGGAGGAGCGAGCTGACCATTGGAGATGTTTCTGTATATAGGATCTCATTTGAAAAATCTCATTATCGAGAATCACATGTTGATCCATCTAGATAATACATGCTACTGAAGTGATTTCTAGGGAGAGAGACTCTCATGATTTTTGCATTATGAACATCTTGTTAAAGTTTCTTAGTGCGAATCTAATTGTTGCTGAGTACAATGGAGGGATTCCAGGGTCTGGAAGACCGAGTTGGAGTTGCCTTAATGGTTGAGGGTCTTGCGAGGATAGTAGGACAGATTCTGATATTACTATCGAGGGCTTACCCAGGTGTGGGTAAGATAGAAATTCCGGAAATTATAAATCAAAGGACCTTTATCCAAGGTTGTTGGATACCCTACTCTATGGGTTAAAAGATTGCATACTTGTTACTTGTTTTTTTTAATTTTATTTCTGATATATTTTTATAACGGAAGAATGTATACCCTTATTATACAGTATTATCACTTTTATATACTACGGTAAGTAATAATATATATGTAAAGACCCGTAAAATTCAAGGAAATTTTTTTCTTAATTTTCTTTAGAATTTTACAAGAGCGCGGTTTCAGACGGCACCTGATTCCGAGGCCCGGAGTTCCCAGAATCAATTTCTGAAGTTCGGCTCGGGTACGTTCAGTGAACGAACGAGCGGGAATTCCTAACTTTTGATCCGGTGCTCGGAATTGAAATCCGAGGGCACCGATGAACTCGCAGCGCCGATATTCGCTTAAAGAGACCTTTTCGGGAGTTGCGTTTGTTGCGGGTTGAAAGTTAGATTTTGGGGTTTTTAGTTTGAGTTAAATAAAATTGTGTAGAACAATTTTAATATAACTTGTTAAAACCTATCAAAGGAGGTTGGAAGTGGGACCCACACCCACTTAACCTCCCTTGGAGGATTAAGTGTGGTGGGGCCCACACGAACCCCTAATCCTTTCAATTTCTCTCAACTTTCTTAACCCCTAATTAATTGGCTTAAGTTACCTTTTTAATTATGGGAGTTAAACCTTTTGAATTTCAAACTTTTGAAATTCTCGTGAGTTTTGTGTTAATAAAATAAGATTTTGTCTTATTTTAATTTGGGTTATTTGTTTGTCTTCCTGGAGAGCTTTTGAGAGCATCTCTTCTTCATCTTCAAGCTCTGACGAAGAACGAAGAACGCTCAAGCTCCGACGAAGAACGACGCATCTCTTCTTCGTCCTCCGTGTCAACGAGAGGGAACGCCGCTTCCTCCTCGGACCTTCTTCGTCGGCATACGAAGATTCGCCAACGACGTATCTCTTCAGGCATATCTCTTCGTCAACAGATTTGACGAACGACGACCGCGACGCCCGACCTCCGCGACGTCGTCTTCTGCGGAACCTTGACAATCTTCGAACCTTATACCCGAGGTAGGGGTTGTCATTTTATTTTTGGTTTCCTTATTTCCATTCTTGCTCGTGGTTACGTATGACTAACGTGAGGATGTTGATTATTTAAAGTTGTGTTTTTTTTAACGTGAGGGGGGGCCGGACAGCATGAAACACGGCCGAACCCCCCTCCATCGTTCATGTTGTTTATCTGCGGGCAGAAGCAAGGTGGCGTGGTGCCGTCGCACCACGCGGATAATTGTACGTTAATCTTACATGACGCCGTCGCGCCACGATGAGGAATCTTCAAGAATGCGACGCTGTCGCGCCCGCGTTGAAAGGAATCAAGACACGGCAAAGGGGCGCGGTGCCGTCGCACCGCGCCGGACGACGAACACCGCGGCCGGTTCCGGGCTGCCGCGGGACGAGGAGACCGCGGCCGGTTCCGGGCCGCGGCGGAAGAGAAGACCGGCGGCCGGGCCGCCGGCGTCGGAAGCCGAAGGGGGGATCGGAAATTTCCGGTCCCGTTGGAGAAAACCGGCCGGCCAGCTGGCCGGCCGGAAGTCATTAAAACCGGGGGAATTAATCCCCCGGCCGTATTAATAAAACCCCCCTCTTTAAGAGGGGGGGGGGGGGGGGTTCTTTGAAGGAGGGGGGCAGCCGGCCCCCTCGGTTCCGCACAAGCAGGCCCCCTCATGTGAGGGGGCGGTTTTTCTTAAAACCGGCGCGGCACGTGCCGCGCCGCCAGGGGGAAAATCGGGGAGGCGAGGGTCTCACCCGCGCCCCGCCAGCGCGCCCTGCGCGCCGTCGCGCCGCCTCCGCGCGCCGCCCCGCCGCCTCAGCGCGCCGCCGCCGGCCGCCGCGCCACCGCCGCCCGCCGCCGCCGCCGCCGCCGCCGCGCCGCCGCCGCCCGCCGCCGCGCCGCCCAGGGGGGGGGGGGGGGTCGGGCCGGGTCGGCCCGGACCCGGACCCCCCGTTTCGAACCAGATTTGGTTTTTGGGCTATAACTTCACCCTCGGACCTCCGATCGACGAACCGTCAGCGGCAACGCGATCCTTGGATCGAGACGGTCGTTTCGGTATATCGCACTCAAGGTTTCGGGTTACTTTGAGTTCGGCCGGGTTGGTTCGTTCACGAAACCAACCGGGCCTTCGGAGCGGAAACGCTCATATCTTGAGCTACGAACGTCCGATTGACGTGCCGTCGACTTTGATGGAATCCTCTAAGTGAGACGGATCTTTTGGCATACTCCGCCCGAGGTTTGGACACAGGTGGAGTACGATCGGGTTGGTTTTGCCTTAAAAACCAACCGGGCCCCGGGAACGAAAATGCCAATAACTCTCAGACCGGGCGTCCGATCGACGCGCCGTCTGTTGCGTTGAGTTCCTGTTGACGATACGGAACTTTTGGATACATCAACTCTGGACTTTGAGACAGTTGATGTATCAGCCTCTCGGCTCGTGGAGCGGATCCTCCGAACGAGCTTGCTGTGTGCGGGAACCCTAGTGCTGGCTGCGACTGTTACTGTGACTACTACTGCTACTGTGACTGCGACGACGACAGTACAGAGATTCTGTGTGGATTCGACGACGACGACTACAACACTCAGTGATCCTACGTGGAATAGTGCTACCGAACCTGTCTGAGCTGAATCTTCTGTTTACCTAGGGCGGTGGAGCGCTTGGGTGTAGCGGCGGACCCGTGGTACTTGACAGTGGTGGTGCGCTTGGATGCAGCAGCAGACCCTTGGCGGTGGAGCGCTTGGTTGTAGCGGCGGACCCGCGATACTCTACGGAGCATGTGCGCTTGGTTGTAGCGACAGACCCGCGACGGTGGAGACGTGTGTGCGGAGTACGGAGACCGTGTAGATGACTGAGACCTGACGACTGCTTGACCGACTCGACTTGGAGTGAGTCGACTAGCCCAGTGGACGGAGCGCCCAGTAGTTGGCAGCAGACCCACGGCGGACGGAGCGCCTGGTAGTTGGCAGCAAACCCGCGGTACTCGACAGGAGGAGTACCTCAGTAGGCTATCTGGGTGAGCGCCCGGTATTTGGCAGCAGACCCTCAGCGGATGGAGCGCCCGGTAGTTGGCAGCAGACCTGCGGTACTCGACAGGAGGAGTACTTCAGCAGTCTTAGGTTAGTGAGCAGTACCTCGGAGTCGTGACAGGACCACTGTACACTTCAGAGTTGGGGATCTTCAACATTTACAGTTTTGATAATGAAAATCCTGGTTTGAGCTGAGTCAATGATCTTTGTGATTCCTCATGATTGAGATGGGTCGCTTGATAACTTAGGTATATGTATGGGCATATACCTGGGTAATGGTTATCCGTTGATTTCTTAAACTTGTTATAATCTGTGTGGATTTACTGTTTACTCTTCTTTGTGGATTGGGTTGTTCTTGGGCTCGGTGTTGGGGCCGAACGGAAATTGATGACTTAGGTATATGTATGGGCATATACCTAAGCAGTGTCAGTTGTTACTTCGTGATTGTTACTTTTCTTCTTGGTTTATCCTTTACGGATTTGAGAGACCTTGAGGGGTCTCGGGGTCCCTACTGAGTATGTTATACTCACCCCTGCACGGGTTATGCCCGCACTTCGTTGTGTTGGTTGCAGACGACGGACAACGCTGACTGCGGTTGAGGCTTACGGAGTAGGTCGGTACCCGGAGGAGGACCACTGAGCGGGACGTGCTCGGAGCGGACAGTTGGACCGAGGAGTTGTGGAGCTATCTGTACCTACCCTTCAGGTAGGATCCGTGGTGGATGATCCAGGAGCTGAGCCATCTGTACCTACCCTTCAGGTAGGAATCGAGGAGGACGTTCCAGGAGCCGCTTGTACTTTCAGTTGCTGTTTTCCCTTTCGAGTTGTACTTTACTTTACAGTTGGGCTTGTATTTCCGGCCCCTTTTCTTCAGCACAGTTGTTCTAGTTTTGTGTACTGCTTTTCTTCCGCTTGTTACTCTGAGGTGCTTGTTTACTTTATTAAGGCAATGCCTTCCCTTTTTACTGGGATTTTACGCCTTGGTGCTAGTCGCCAGCCCCTGGCGTATGGAAGGCGGGCTTGGGGTAGTCACGGCACGGGCCCCGAGGGCGGGTCGTGACAAATTGGTATCAGAGGAGTTCGGTTCTACCGCGAACTCTGATCTTTTCTATGTGAAGCAATAATGTTTAGCGTATTGAGTGTGGTTATCAGTCCAGGGAGTCCAGTGTTGGTGCGGCGGCCGACGTATCCGTACACCAGGACCCTGACTTCTGATTTCCGACTTAATGCACGAAAACATTGATTGCGTGTGTGTTTCAAAGTTTTCTTTGTGATTTCTTTGTGTTAGCTCAACAGGTATACTGTTTGACCGTGGCGCACCTGTCTCCTTTCAGGATGGCCCCACGACGGCAGCCAGCTAGGGTTCCGAGAGTCGAGCGAGACGACAGCCCACCGAGCGACGAGGCCTCGGTGCAGGGCCCTTTTCCAGTTGTGGCACCGGCGGTAGCTTTACCCGCCGATCCCCCGATGCTTCCAGCAGCAGCCGCTGACGATGCACGTCGCCTCAGCGCACTGCATGAGTTTCAGCGCCAGCGACCGCCCAGGTTTCGCGGGGAGACGGATCCCCAGGCAGCAGAGGACTGGCTGGAGGCAGTGGTTCGAGTGTTTAGGCTAGTGAGGACACCAGCAGACCTCATGGTGATCCTCGCCGCGAGCCTACTACACGCAGCAGCAGGACGATGGTGGAGCTTGATGCTCCAGGTGCACGATGAGGCATCTCTACTTTGGACGGACTTTGAGAGCATCTTCCGCTCGGAGTTCGTCCCAGCCACCCTTCGTGCGGTGCGTATCCAGGAGCTTCTATAGCTGCGGCAGGGCAGCATGACAGTCGCTCAGTACGCGGCGAGGTTCACCGACCTTTCTCGGTACTCGACAGACATGGTACGGGACCCCTTCTTCCGGGCCCGGACCTTCGAGCAGGGTTTGAGACACGAGATCAGGGCTTCGCTGATCTCCCTCAGCATACCGACTCAGACAGGAGTACTAGAGCGGGCCCTTCTGATCGAGAGCTTCCTTGCTGAGTCTACACCAGCACAGAGACCCACCGCAGGGCGGCACGTAGCGGAGTCTTCGGTAGCAGGTAGCCGACAGATGACTCAGGGTTCTAGGCAGACCAGACCTACCAGTGGCCGACTGCACGACTCAGGCTCAGTTGAGCGGGGAAGCCGGGGTGGAGTCAGAGCCAGGCGTGCCGAGAGTGGGCAGTGTTACTCCTGTGGCGGGATTGGTCACATGGCTCGTGACTGTCCGACCCGCCATGCTGATGATCAGCAGTTAAGTGAAGAACCTCCCAGGCAGAGGCAGAGGTTCGACCGTGGCGGTCCGCAGGGAGGAGGCGGACGAGGCAGAGGAGCTGGACGAGCAGCCGGTGGTGGGCGACGCTTTGAGGCTCTTCCACCACCACCACCAGGAGGTCCACCCCGACCGCATGGGAGAGCTCAGCTTCAGGCAGCCGAGGCCTTCGATCATGGAGCTCTGGGAGCCGATGGACTGGAGCAGAACTAGTGGATAACATCCTTTGTACTTCTGGTTCCTTGTTGCTTTTGTGTAGCGTCTTGTATTATGAGCTGCAATAATAAAAGACGCATACCTTTGTGATATTTTCGTTCCTGTCCTCTTTCGTGATGTTACTAAGAGGTTCCAGTTTTGGCTGTTGACTTGACCCTCACTTGTGAGACATCTACTGGAGGAGACCCAGTTACCACACACTGATGCCGACAGTGTGACTCAACCCTTGGAGGCGAGAGTAACAGTTGAATCTATTAGTAGTAGCGTCGAGGCCTTACGACGTCATCCTTGGTATGGATTAGTATTATCCATGTTAGGATTGCCTGTTTTAGGCAAAGAATGTGGTTCATCCAGGGGATGAGACCAGATTTCTCTTTTCGGCAAAGAAGAAATCTTGCAGCTCTTGTGGGACCTGTGATGGTCCAGGCCACGACAGAGAAGGTCCAGGTCATCCAGGAGCGGATGAGGACAGCTCAGAGCCGGAAGAAGTCATACGCTGACAGGAGGCGGAGGCCACTGGAGTTCGAGGATGGCGACTACGTCTTCTTGCGGGTCTCACCTCGACGGGGTATTCGGAGATTTGGCCGAGGCGGCAAGTTATCTCTGCGCTTCGTCGGACCTTTCCAGGTCCTCACCAAGGTTGGTGAGGTTTCTTATCGCCTGGCTCTACCACCTCAGTTGCACCGGGTGCACGACGTCTTCCACGTATCCCAGCTGAGGTGATACGTGCACGACCCGACGCACATCATTGATCAAGGGAGATTGACGTTGACGATGGGGAGACTTTTACGGAGGTCCCGGTGGAGATAGAGGATCGACAGGGAGCGGGTCCTGCGTGGGCGATCGATTCCTCTTGTGGGCATTAGATGGCAGCACGAGAATCTCCAGGAGAGCACATGGGAGCGGGAGGCTCAGATGCGTGCTCAGTACCCCTCATTTGTTTCCCTAGTTTTTTGATGTAACTTTACGGGGACGTAAAGCCCTGAGGTGGGAGTAATGTAAAGACCCGTAAAAATTCAAGGAAAATTTTTTCTTAATGTTTTTTAGAATTTTTACAAGAGCGCGGTTTCAGACGGCACCTGATTCCGAGGCCCGGAGTGCCCGGAATCAATTTCTGAAGTTTGGCTCGGGTACGTTCAGTGAACGAACGAGCGGGAATTCCTAACTTTTGATCCGGTGCTCGGAATTGAAATCCGAGGGCCCCGATGAACTCGCAGCGCCGATATTCGCTTAAAGAGACCTTTTCGGGGAGTTGCGTTTGTTGCGGGTTGAAAGTTAGATTTTGGGGTTTTTAGTTTGAGTTAAATAAAATTGTGTAGAACAATTTTAATATAACTTGTTAAAACCTATCAAAGGAGGTTGGAAGTGGGACCCACACCCACTTAACCTCCCTTGGGAGGATTAAGTGTGGTGGGGCCCACACGAACCCCTAATCCTTTCAATTTCTCTCAACTTTCTTAACCCCTAATTAATTGGCTTAAGTTACCTTTTTAATTATGGGAGTTAAACCTTTTGAATTTCAAACTTTTGAAATCTCGTGAGTTTTGTGTTAATAAAATAAGATGTTGTCTTATTTTATTTTGGGTTATTTGTTTGTCTTCCTGGAGAGCTTTTGAGAGCTTCTTCTTCATCTTCAAGCTCTGACGAAGAACGAAGAACGCTCAAGCTCCGACGAAGAACGACACATCTCTTCTTCGTCCTCCGTGTCAATGAGAGGGAACGCCGCTTCCTCCTCGGACCTTCTTCGTTGGCATATGAAGATTCGCCAACGACGTATATCTTCGGGCATATCTCTTCGTCAACGGATTTGACGAACGACGACCGCGACGCCCGACCTCCGCGACGTCGTCTTCCGCGGAACCTTGACAATCTTCGAACCTTATACCCGAGGTAGGGGTTGTCGTTTTCTTTTTGGTTTCGTTATTTCATTCTTGCTCGTGGTTCGTATGACTAACGTGAGGATGTTGATTATTTAAAGTTGTTTTTTTTAACATGAGGGGGGCCGGACCGCATGAACACGGCCGAACCCCCTCCATCGTTCATGTTGTTTATCTGCGGGCGGAAGCAAGGTGGCGTGGTGCCGTCGCACCACGCGGATAATTGTACGTTAATATTACATGACGCCGTCGCGCCAAGACGAGGAATCTTCAAGAACGCGACGCCGTCGCGCCGCGTTGAAAGGAATCAAGACACGGCGAAGGGGCGCGGTGCCGTCGCACCGCGCCGGACGACGAACACCGCGGCCGGTTCCGGGCTGTGGCGGGACGAGGAGACCGCGGCCGGTTCCGGGCCGCGGCGGAAGAGAAGACCGGCGGCCGGGCCGCCGGCGTCGGAAGCCGAAGGGGGGGACCGGAAATTTCCGGTCCCGTTGGAGAAAACCGGCCGGCCAGCTGGCCGGCGGGAAGTCATTAAAACCGGGGGAATTAATCCCCCGGCCGTATTAATAAAACCCCCCTCTTTAAGAGGGGGGGGGGGGGGGTTCTTTGAAGGAGGGGGGCAGTCGGCCCCCTCGGTTCCGCACAAGCAGGCCCCCTCATGTGAGGGGGCGGTTTTTTCTTAAAACCGGCGCGGCACGTGCCGCGCCGCCAGGGGAAAATCGGGGAGGCGGGGGTCTCACCCGCGCACCGCCTGCGCGCCCTGCGCGCCGCCGCGCCGCCTCCGCGCGCCGTCGCGCGCCGCCTCTGCGCGCCGCCTCGCCGCCTCAGCGCGCCGCCGCCGCCGGCCGCCGCCGCCGGCCACCGCGCCGCCCAGGGGGGGGGGGGGGGGTGTCGGGCCGGGTCGGCTCGGACCCGGACCCCCCCCGTTTCGAACCAGATTTGTTTTTTGGGCCATAACGTGAGCCTCGGACCTCCGATCGACGAACCGTCAGCGGCAACGCGATCCTTGGATCGAGACGGTCGTTTCGGTATATCGCACTCAAGGTTTCGGGTTACTTTGAGTTCGGCCGGGTTGGTTCGTTCACGAAACCAACCGGGCCTTCGGAGCGGAAACGCTCATATCTTGAGCTACGAACGTCCGATTGACGTGCCGTCGACTTTGATGGAATCCTCTAAGTGAGAC
Source organism: Viscum album (assembly GCA_963277665.1). Classification (NCBI taxonomy): domain Eukaryota; kingdom Viridiplantae; phylum Streptophyta; class Magnoliopsida; order Santalales; family Viscaceae; genus Viscum; species Viscum album. The sequence continues at coordinate 1,224,346,296 of OY728162.1, forward strand.
GGATCTTTTGGCATACTCCGCCCGAGGTTTGGACGCAGGTGGAGTACGGTCGGGTTGGTTTTGCCTTAAAAAACCAACCGGGCCCCGGGAACGAAAATGCCAATAACTCTCAGACCGGGCGTCCGATCGACGCACCGTCTGTTGCGTTGAGTTCCTGTTGACGATACGGAACTTTTGGATACATCAACTCTGGACTTTGAGACAGTTGATGTATCAGCCTCTCGGCTCGTGGAGCAGATCCTCCGAACGAGCTTGCTGTGTGCGGGAACCCTAGTGCTGGCTGCGACTGTTACTGTGACTACTACTGCTACTGTGACTGCGACGACGACAGTACAGAGATTCTGTGTGGATTCGACGACGACGACTACAACACTCAGTGATCCTACGTGGAACAGTGCTACCGAACCTGTGTGAGCTGAATCTTCTGTTTACCTAGGGCGGTGGAGCGCTTGGGTGTAGCGGCGGACCCGTGGTACTTGACAGTGGTGGTGCGCTTGGATGCAGCAGCAGACCCTTGGCGGTGGAGCACTTGGTTGTAGCGGCGGACCCGCGATACTCTACGGAGCCTGTGCGCTTGGTTGTAGCGACAGACCCGCGACGGTGGAGACGTGCGTGCGGAGTACGGAGACCGTGTAGATGACTGAGACCTGACAACTGCTTGACCGACTCGACTTGGAGTGAGTCGACTAGCCCAGTGGACGGAGCGCCCAGTAGTTGGCAGCAGACCCACGGCGGACGGAGCGCCTGGTAGTTGGCAGCAAACCCGCGGTACTCGACAGGAGGAGTACCTCAGTAGGCAATCTGGGTGAGCGCCCAGTATTTGGCAGCAGACCCTCAGCGGATGGAGCGCCCGGTAGTTGGCAGCAGACCTGCGGTACTCGACAGGAGGAGTACTTCAGCAGTCTTAGGTTAGTGAGCAGTACCTCGGAGTCGTGACAGGACCACTGTACACTTCAGAGTTGGGGCTCTTCAACATTTACGGTTTCGATAATGAAAATCCTGGTTTGAGCTGAGTCAATGATCTTTGTGATTCCTCATGATTGAGATGGGTCGCTTGATAACTTAGGTATATGTATGGGCATATACCCGGGTAATGGTTATCCGTTGATTTCTTAAACTTGTTATAATCTGTGTGGATTTACTGTTTACTCTTCTTTGTGGATTGGGTTGTTCTTGGGCTCGGTGTTGGGGCCGAACGGAAATTGATGACTTAGGTATATGTATTGGCATATACCTAAGCAGTGTCAGTTGTTACTTCGTGGTTGTAACTTTTCTTCGTGGTTTATCCTTTACGGATTTGAGAGACCTTCAGGGGTCTCGGGGTCCCTACTGAGTATCTTATACTCACCCCAACACGGGCTATGCCCGCACTTCGTTGTGTTGGTTGCAGACGACGGACAACGCTGACTGCGGTTGAGGCTTACAGAGTAGGTCGGTACCCGGAGGAGGACCACTGAGCGGGACGTGCTCGGAGCGGACAGTTGGACCGAGGAGTTGTGGAGCTATCTGTACCTACCCTTCAGGTAGGATCCGTGGTGGACGATCCAGGAGCTGAGCCATCTGTACCTACCCTTCAGGTAGGAATCGAGGAGGACGTTCCAGGAGCCGCTTGTACTTTCAGTTGCTGTTTTCCCTTTCGAGTTGTACTTTACTTTACAGTTGGGCTTGTATTTCCGGCCCCTTTTCTTCAGCACAGTTGTTCTAGTTTTGTGTACTGCTTTTCTTCCGCTTGTTACTCTGAGGTGCTGGTTTACTTTATTAAGGCAATGCCTTCCCTTTTTACTGGGATTTTACGCCTTGGTGCTAGTCGCCAGCCCCTGGCCTATGGAAGGCGGGCTTGGGGTAGTCACGACACGGGCCCCGAGGGCGGGTCGTGACAATATACTCTTTATGGTATAATATTTTCTTTGTAAACATTCCTTAAGTATAATTTCCCGAACCATTTTCAAGAACCTAGAATGTTTTTTTATTAGATATAAAAGAAGTCTTGTGAATTTACCTTGTATAACTATATTAAACATAGTTTTATTTATGGTTAAAAATGAAAGTTTTTAAACTTACAATTCACCCCCTATTGTAATTGAGTATTGACATCATTATTTCGATCCGAAATTATCTATAGTGTATCTATATATTAAAAATGATTTATTTATTAAAATTATATTGAGAAATATTAAAATTTTCATTAAATAAAACAAATTAAATGTCATAATCTCAACCATGTGGATTTAGGTGGACACCATTTCGACCCAATGATTTTTTAGGTAGAAACACACTCATACAATTATATTAATACATATTTAGTTTATTTTTATTATAGTATTCTAACAATAAATTATGCTATTTACCTTTTCCCCATATTAATATAAAATACCGAAGTCATTATTCATAATTCTGAAAATTAAAATTTAGATATTTACATACTCAGGACCTATAGATTAAAAATATTGATTCCATTTTTTAAAAATTAAAAATATTGAATTTATAGTATTTAATTTAATATTATTCAAATTTTTGGTATGAGATAACTTGTTTTAAAAGTTAAAACATTGCAAAAGATTAAATTGTTTTTACATCTGAATTCCATGTAAATTCGATGCTAATATCATAAATTATGTTTAATGAAGAAAATATATTATATTTATAATTTAAAACAATTCAATATTATAATTTAACTACATAAATTATTTTAATTTTTTTTAATTAGCATTTAGTGTTTTTTTACAATTCATCAAAATTTTAATGTCCTTAGAAAAATAAAAAATTTCATCCAAATTAAAAGTATTATTTCCACCTTCAATAAATGATTATTATTTTATATAAAAACTATTAATGTGTCAAAATATTTATTTAAAATGTGTTCACCATTAAAATGTAGAAAAAATGACCCATTAAAAAATATAGGGTTTTATACATCAAATACGGTTTACTCAAGCACTATGAAAAAATATCAATTAATTTAATATCAAAAATATTTTATTAAGTATATAAAATATATATTTCATTAATTTCATTTACTAAGGGTAATTAAAGTATAGTTAATTTTTTTTTATATTTTTTGATAAATAATTGGTTGAGAAAGACTTCACCATATATTTTCAAAAGATAGTTATATTTATTCCAGCTAACCTAACGGCTAGGATAAAATGATCATTTTATACTAAGGACATATCAATGTTCATTTAAAAAAATTATTTCATGTAATTAAAGATACTAAAGAATTAAAATTCTTTAAATAAAATATTTCAAAAAAACAACAGGGTGTTACAAATGGCCTCAAAATTAGCTTTGGTTGATGAAAAATGTGCATTCATCCTTACCACATGAGCCTCGTACTCCTACAAATATTCTATTTGGGTAATCATTTGTTCATAACCATTTTATTCCTCATCCACCAGATGATGAATCTCCTTGAAAATATCTCTAAAGGAATTCAATTGATGGTAAGAGGTTTTTAATTGAAATAGGTTTCATTCAAGAGCAGTTAGATCCTCTATATCTATAAAAATTTGGTATAAGGGTTTTTCAAACGATCAATACATAAACCACATGATCCCAAAGAAATTAACAATTTCTAAAGGGTGTACTTCTCCACATCAAAATTTATCTATGCAGTTTCTGTGATGACTGTAATTATTTTATTCCATGCTCATTTCCACACATCTTAGTGTTCTATAATAGTGTTGTAAACTTGGTTTTTCTCCTCCACCATAATTGGTATATAATATGTAATTGAAATCACAGTTGGTTGAGTCACCCTATATTGCGTTACCCTAGAAGGAGAACATTCCTTCTCTATAGTCGGCTGGATCTATAATGTTAATAATTTTGGGTTAACTGCAATTTTAGGTATTCTTAGTGAAATCCCACTTGTGTCAGCCTTTGAAGTATTACAGACTGTGTTATTTAATGATTTATGGTCTTAGTCACTCTCTATATTAGTAGGATGCAAGGAAGAAGTCCCTTCAGAATGCATGCAATAGTGAACAGAAATCCTAATTAATGCAGTAATGGAGGAAGATAGGGAAACTGGAACAAGACTGGAATCATCCAATGGACTCTGAACTCATCAAACTAATATTTCCAATTGTCTATTGGGATAGAAAGCCACAAACATTGTAGCATAATCCCATGATAAGTAGGTCAAAGTCATTGTGGGTTGAATAAGGAATACCATACTGGAATCTACACACATCATCATTAGAAATAATTAGATAAGGATTACTGAGTGAGATTATATATTAACCTTATTAAAGGGCTTAAAAAATTGGTACAGACATACAAATTTTCTAGAAAATCTATAAGGAGTAAGATTCATTGGTCAAAAGGTAATGGACGATGAAATGTTCCGTCATTTCCCATTCACTCCATTCTAATAAAATTTACCATACTTGTTCTTTGGTTGTATGGGAAGGTACAAGAACCCATGATCTACTAAGGATTATAAATGAGTACACTCCCAAATGAGATACAATCTAGCCCCGAAAAATATAAAAGTGATCAACCAACCAATTTTGTGGTATCCCCTTTCTAACATGTCTTAACAAGTGTTAAATTTTCACCAATACCTGGATGTCAATATTAATGCACCTATCGATTGACAATTGAGATTACTTAATAAAATTTGTGACTTTGATACCAATAATATAGTCATGAACTGGCAGAATCCAGCCACCTAGAAACATTTCATGTATGGATTCCAATCGGAATATCCAGTCATCACTAGGAAAGATTTTCCATCCCCATTCATTGAATAAACCTGTTTCCATGGATAGGCCAATAGGTTTTAGTTCACATTATAATTTCAATGGATGGTAAATACCTTGGTCTCCACACATGTGGCTCTTAACCAATTCTCTCAATGAAAGGATTAATCCAGTAATAAAATGGAATTTCTTTTTTTATATGTGGGTTGTCATTCTTAGAAAGAGCATTTTCCATGGAAATAATTTTTTGGGCAAGAGGGGGAGTCTTTTCCTTGTTATCCCAAGCATAAGAAGTCAATAAAAATTCATCATACATATCTCAGACCATGGGTACTCCAGAAATCATTTAGATTTCCGAAAGACTAATACCAACTCCCCCGTGCTCTAGTTGAAAGGTAGTTGTGTCCGGTCTCCACCTTCTCAATTAATATGGAATAATATCATTATTATGGTTGGTGAATTTATTTGAAACCCAATATGCCTTAAATTGACCAATATATTGAAAGTTCAATTTAAATTCCTCATATCTTTGGTGGACCAAAAAGGTATAACCTAGTATAATCCAAATGATCCCCTAGTATGAAGGTCTATTTTTTATTCCCACACTTGTTTCTCATTTAGATAGATTTCCATGGAATGTTATGATTAAAATGAATTTGGTCATCTGTCCCCCTTAAGGCTTCCTGCATTGAATGAAGTGTATAATTCAAAAGGGATACAATGGTAAGGTAAACCTGGATAAATTTTCCCTTTGCTGAAACATTATCAAGGGGAATTTGGTTTTATTCAAATATCCAGAATTTAGTTTTATTTGATTAATGATGCTCTGGTATTACTATGTCAAATGGTATCCCAAACCCTTAAGAGATAATCTTTCCAAAATCAGATAATTTCTTTGAACAACAGCAATATGTTTTGCAATAATCGAATGCATAGGGCTATTAAAAACTATATTTTTTATATAATCAATTAGACATTTCCTTCATTTGTCACAATCCTAGAAAATATACAACATAGTAGAAGAATCAGGGGAATTAGAAGAATCCTGTGACGGCTCCATCCTATTTTCTCGGTCAAAATTCCAACAGAAATATGTTATTTTATAACAAAATTAACGCATGACTAAAATATTGGTCTCTATACGGATGGTCTATAGAATTTATCAGTTCATAGAAACCATATATTCAAAAAATTATATCCCTTAAATTACTATATATAAATGAAATAGTTCATGTGATGAACCATCATCAAATAATTCTCCTCCATTTGGATGATGGATTTCACCCTTTTCGGTATAAATATTTCAGATCAAAGGTGAAATTTTTTCATTCATGGGAGAAGGAGTCTGCAAAGAAGAGAGTACGTAGAAATCATATGTGGTCGAGGATTCATAATAGTACTGAATTCAGTGTAAAAATGGTGAAAAAATTGACATTGTCTCCCAATATATAGGTTTGGTCCCATAATACATGTCCACTGATGTACCCAAAACCTGTTCAAATAAAGGCTCCTTTCTACATTGGAATAGACTCATCTTTAACCTAATCTGAGCCCATTTTGATGAGTGGAAGTTGATGGGTCCTAAAAATTGCTCATAGATGAATAATTCAATTTAATTGATTTGAAAATGGAAGAAAAAATCTATGTAAGATTTAAAAATATAAACTCATAGAAGGTACAACATTATAATGGAAGGAATTCCATGAACGAGGGTTTCCTTTGGAGTCCTCCACTCTGTATGACTATCTTCCACTACGCAAATGCCCTACAGATAGAAATAGTATAGAGAAGTGGTGGGTCTAGTAATAGAAATGAATGATGTATAGTCTTATGAGAAAAGGGTCGGTGATGTCCACCCCCATAAACAATTTCCCCTAAACTAACTAATATATGGGAAAAGGTGGTGTCACCGGCTCATAAAATGAAACGAAGTCACTTGTAGAGCCATGAGGGGATTTCGGCAGTGGTAAAGGCCTCACACTGACTAATTGATTTGGAAGATTCCAAAAAAGATTCCCATGGCCTACCATGGATGACCATCTACACCGATATCCAATTTCCCTACATATATATAAATAGAACCTGATGGGAACTAAAAATTGAAATCGACCAATAGAGAGACTAGAGAGGAACTAAATGGAATTACTACAAGCACTGAAAAATATGGACTCCCATAATGATTCCCTACTAGTAACTCCTGTTGCATTACATTAATAAGAAAAACTAATCTAATTCTAAGATCATGAATCCCATATCATTTTCGAATATACTTCCCACGTGGCACAGAAACAATGGATCCTTTCCAATTAGGCATCCCATATAGAAAAGAGAAATAGAGGTGAAATCCTACATTATGTACCATATCTCTACATGGATGGAACTATACCCAATGTAGCATCATGCTATGATGATGGAACCTAGACCCACATAGAAAAACACTATGATAATCAAAACAGGGTTTACATACTACTTTGGAATGTGGGTGACCCCATACTCATATATCAACACTCTACACAGATGAAACCACATACCGTGTAAGAACATGCTACATGGAATGGGGTATTGTAGGGTGATTCAATATATATCTCTAATCATTCGCTAAGGTCATATCATCATACTAAAACCTTCTACGAGCTTTTCTAATGGGATCATGCCACGACATCTCCAAAATCCACCCAACATGTATGATGATAATATCGGTCTTATTAGTTTTTCCTTTTGAGTTTACATACCCTTTATAAGTGGAGTCACGTGGGTAATCCCCATAGTATGATGTACCCCCTTAATTTCCCAACATTTACAGTTACTTGGTAACTTGACTTTTGACCATGGGACTATCACATGATTCTCCCTTTTCTCGGGATTATTGGGATCCATTGGCCTTTTCAATATATGAGTTACAATGTTGAATATATTTCCATTTTCCCTAGAACAAAATCTAAGGAATTCCTCCTGGAGTAATCCCCTATCATTTATTGGGGGATGTAACACTTCTTGATTTTCTTTGACATAGTCTTGGAAAAATCATGATAAATCAATGAACATTACTATCCTAATTACCAGAATAGAAAACAATAAGGGGAAAATCAATGACATGTTCTTTCCCTTTGGGCTTTAGCACTGTCCACTAGGGGATAGAGAAGGATGTGTGATCTTTATATCCACTACCTCCTCTTTTTTCACACACTAAACATGACTCATGTTAGCCTAGATATAGGTGGAGATCATGAAATTTATATGATACAAAATAGGTACACACTTATGACATTGGAACCCAAACACGACCATGTACATATTGAATTTACTAATCACCAAAAATATTATAAGTAGGTGGTTCCTCACATTCCAAACTCTCCAATAGTACTATTACCTATCAATCTGATAGATTCCTCATCCCCACTATATCCAAAAGGGTAGAGGACATAACTATGGATTAATAAAACATCTTCCCAGTACAATCCTTCACCATCATGTCACCTCATTTAAAAACTTCATAAGCATCCACTTGATGATATCCTCCTAAAATTCAAGAATTTGAGTCATCCTTTTTAGTTTATCAGCCACTGACAGACCCCTTCTAGGCATATAAGAAAGCATGATGTCAAAATAATCAATGTAATCAATGCACCATCACTCATCTAATATAGAAAATTCTATGAAAATATTTACTAGAGGCTTTGGTGTTCTATGTACATAAAAAAATTCACTTCTTGTAAATAGTTTCTCTCATAAATGAAAAGCATGAACAAATACTAGAAACTCATGATTGGTCATTGGGTAATTCCACTAATGAATCGCTAACTAAAGAGATCCATATACCCTGACTCTATCGAAATGCATATGGACTTATCCTAGCCCAATACATAATTTTTATCAATAATCCTTGTAGATTTTCCCATCTATAGTTAAATCAAGTCCAATGCTGAATTTATACTCACTTTCAGCTCCGGAAAGGCTGTCTTGCAGGTATATGTTCATAAAAACTTCACACCGTTCGTAGATATGACCATAAACAACCCTTTTAGGAGTGATAATTCCAATATTAAACTCTTGTAATATTATTTCTCACCCGAGAATAATTTTAAATCAATGAAATTATTTGTCTACTCATAAGAAAATAAATCTCTCACCTTTTATGGGTCAACTGATACACCTTTCATAGTGATAACATGACCCAGAATGTGAATTGTATCCATACTGAAGTGGAAATTTATAGCATAGAATATAAATAAAACTCTCTCTATATATCCAAAATGAAATCAACATGATTTGTGTGGACATGTTGATATTTAAAATACACTAGTATATCATTCATAAAAGCTGCCACAAAAAATCTAGATAAGGATGGAAAATTTGATTGAATAATTCCATGTAAACTGATAGTTCTTTCATGATACTGAGTAGAAAAACTCGATACTCATATAGAACACACATGCTAAAAAAATTTGTGTGAGGTATGTATGCAGATGAAACATGCAATTGATTATATCTAGAAATCCAAATTTTTTTGAGAACACCTACTCTTCTCAAAGATGATCAAAATCACAATCTATCTGTGGAAAATGGTAATGGTTTTTAACCGTAAACGGGTTCAATTTATTATAATGCATTCATAACCTGATTTTAGCATATGATTTTTTCATTACAAGGTCTATCGAGGACAATGGAAACATACGTTTTGAGATAAAACCCATTTCCCATATATCATCTAGGTGCCTCTAGAGCTCCAACAACTCCTTAGTAGCCATCCTTCAAGGAAGAATTGATACTTATGTAGCACCTCACAGTAGTTGAATGAATAAATCCTCTTCCTCAAGGGGTAAAATAAAATATTTTCCAGGAAAAAAGGTCCATAAAATGATCAATCACTAGTGTAATGTACTCCCGATGCACTCCAAAATCATCCAAATAAAAATATAAATCTACATTGTAATCCCAACCATCCCATGAATCCCTGATCTAGTTAGTGCCTTTTGGATATCCCATTCAGCATTATGTCAAAAACACCCACCCTCTAGTGAGGTTAATGTTAATATACACTGATAGAAATCAACACAATATTTATAAGAACCTAGACAATCCATTCAGAATATGACAACAAACTTTTTCATCTCATGAAAAAATACATTTTATATGTGTTGACACCCACCAATATCAAGGTTAACTAACTACAATAACATACATCCTCTGATATGATTATCAATGGTCTTTCATGAATCATCAGACCATCATAAAACTTAATCGCAAGCCCAAGGATCCACACTAAAGGTACATATATAAGACATTAAGATAAAACTATGAAAAAAATGAAATGATACAAACATAGTGGATACTATGATCATAACACCCTCCATAAATGGTCGGGCTCCCTTCTCTTTAGGGGTAGTCTGTAAATAATGTATATTGCCTCTATCAAAACCATGTGACACAACCCCACTACCTGGAGTAGGCCCACTCTTCTATCTCGATACTAATGGTGTCTAGTTTCCTCATCTATGAACACCACAAACTCATCCTAAATGATTGGTAATTCCCACCCTCATTGCCTAATAAGGAGATATGAAAATACCTCCTGAACCAAGAGTCAGAGATGATCCCCTACCACTAACTTCTATTTTGAAGCTCTTGAAAAACATTTCATGTGGCTCATCCTATATCAATATTGTCACTCAATTGGGTCATGATATCACTGATTCCTCATGTTTCCCATACTTACACATTGATGATTTAAATTATAGCTACCAATATTCATATCCTAGATCATACTCATATCACAAGATATCTCAAAACATTAATTACTACCATTTGGATTTTAACTGCTGGGTCGAAAGACTATACTACTCTTTTCTATTCAACCAACTTCTCTAAGGATCCACTATTTAATTAGAAATGGTTTTCAAATCCTAGTAATAATAATACACATGAACACATTGACCTGATATCAAACAACATGTCAAAGACCATCCTCAAATTATATGCCCCTCAATGGATAAATATCCTGGTATGTTAACACAAAAATAATACTGCATAGTAAATCATGCTGAAAACTATATAACTATCATAGAACCCTTCTCCAGACATGAGAACTCACTAGCCCATTTTACACTTTGATTATAGGGGTAAAATACTAGTAAAACCAATTTTCAAAATCTTCCCAAACAATATATCATGAACTATAACCACGTTTTAATGAACCGTCAAGTTCTTTTGTTCTCTTTGAAGAACGTATGCCCTGATATTCACTACCCTCACATTAGGTCTCTCAAGATGATCAAATATCAACAAAGATTCATCAAGACACATCTTAGCTTCTTGTAGACCCCAATGACACAAAAATATGGAAGGGTGTTGCTGTTGGGACACACATGTATGCTCATCTATAGAAAACACTGGCTATGATTCTCCATAAAAAATATAAATGAAGTAGAAAAAACTCCATGGAACTGTGTTTAGCACCTATGTTTGGTAAAACCACTAGTTCCATAGCTTGACTATAGAAGGATCTTCTAGTAACCCATGGACCACAACTTGCAGATCATGGTCATCACCACCCTCCTATAATATGATTGTTGGTTGTTGTGATGGCATGTATCTACAGTGAAAACATTCTCTATAGAATATATTAATAGAAATTTGAAATATAAAATTGTAGGATAGTTCAAAACCTTTGTATAACCATGTCATACCACATATCTATATCTTTATTCGAGGAATGGAAAAAGGTAATAGTTTTAAAGGTCACTAGATATGTTGTCTTCTTCTTGGTCAAAATATGGGTCCATGTTATATTCTCTTTTTCACCATACCAGTTTCCATTTGAGTTCACCTTTAGTTATTAATTCACTTTTAAATGGTTTAACCAATTGGATATCCACATTCAATCCATAAGGGACCATAATCCCCATGATTCCTTATATGGTTTCCATTCAATCCAAAACATAACATGTTCTAGTCCAAGCGATTAATGTTCCATGACACAAATTTCTATAGATGGTCACTTTTAGTGTCTCCTATAGCCTAATCATGAAAACAATATTTAGGTTACGACACACACTTTATATACCAAACATGTTTTCCTAAATATATTGAAAATATAATAAATGATAATAGAAGACATATCAATCATAGAACATATAACAACATCATTCAAACATGAAATTCACCCTATATTGCATGACAGAATGCATGACATGTGAACTCTATAATGATTCTAAAATAATACATGAAATGGAATACAATCATATCACCAGGTTTTAGTAATTTAAAAACCCCATCCATTTTAATGATAACATCATATTTTATGTGGATCACCCATAAGTGAAATCAAATCATCTATAATAAGAGAAAACTATATAATAGGAGTTTACATTGGAGAAAATTTAGTTTTTTCTGTACATGGGTTAGCTACTCCCAAAAATGGCTCATTTACAAATTAAAATTCCTTAATAAACACAATCTATTATATTGAAATAGTAATGCCGAAAATAATCCCCATAATACCAAATTTTAAAGTCATGAACTGAATTCCACTAAATGATGCACCAAGTAGGTTGATCACATGGCCTCAAGGGAATCTCCTAAAATGCCAGAAGCTACTGATTAGTAGTTAGGGACTAGGGTGTGTATGTGGGGAGACTATTCCCTCAGGTTAGAGTGTAACATAATATACCAATAATAATAATAATCAAATAGATAAACCAGTAAATGATCAAAATAGAATAAAATTACCAAGAAAGGTATATATAGCAACAATTCTAGAAATAATGTCATATACAATGATGATGATGGAATGTTTCTAAAATGTAGAATATATATATATATATATATATATTTTCATCATTATAATAAATGTATCAAAATACTAAAAAGTCCAAAATGGTCCCAATGGTTGATCGAATCACGCCTGTGTGATAACAGACGATTCCTTATCTTCCGTTAGACTATTGATTTCGATCGCAGTCATGAATGCAAGCATGCAACAGTGTGTATTTGACTTCCACGTCTTCAACTCCCCTTTCAGAACCCATCTGTTCTAAAATGTATTGGTGACAGAATAGATTGTTTTATTTAGTTTGATGATCATACTCATTACATGAAACAACTTGGCTATGCTCACCTTTGCATCAAAATGGACCTATCGACGCCTCTCCCAAAATGTTTTCATCTCGAGGTGGAAGGTATGTTTGGTTTTTGGCAACAAATTCATTATGAGAAAAATTATGGCTTTTTTTCGCTTTGCTGTCGACAAGGCCATTGGACATCATTTTGTTCTCGACGTGGGAGGAGGGGTCTCAAGGGATCAGAGACTCAGACAACTGATCCCCTTTCCCCCATGGTCCCAATGGTTGATGGAATGCCTCCAGCTAGAGGATAGATGAGTCCACATTTAGGTGGTCATCACTCCCCCTCAGGGGTCCAGCGGGATACAACCATGTCGAGACCTGACAAACCCCTCTAAACTTCTAGTCTACCAAGTTCGGTTTCTCTTGCTTCCCCCTTTGTTCCGAAGGCACCGAGTGGTGACAGTAAAGGTAAGGGAATTTCTATTTTTTCGGGGGGTGCTGGACCTTCCTATGCTAATGTTGTGTGTGGTGTGGCAGCTAAACCTACCATCAAAGAGAATGTCATTATTATTGTTGGTTTGAGTAGGGACTTGACTTCGACTGGTGACACAAGGGTTAATGCTAAATTGGATGCACATATGGTTTCTCAAAATCAGCTTGACACTCTTGGGGATGACAATAGGCCGATTTGTAAGCCAAAAATGTGGGGAAAAGCAAGATATTTTTCCAATATTGGTGTTTACTCGAAGGTCTTCGGTAAACAGGAGGTGGAAGGCAGGATGTGCACTCGCTCCTATTGCCGCCAATCTAGTCTCATGCCTGAGGATTCAGATATCAACTCTGAGAGGGAGCATGATGTTTCTGAAGGTATGTATGAGGATGATTTTTGGGTTTAACATTCATTGGTTTCTTAATTTTTCTTTAAAAGTGTTTCTTAATAAAAAAGTTAATTTTTAGTCTAAAAAGTCAAAAATGGAACTCTCTCCAAACAGCATCACAAGCCACATCTCTTTGACCCTGGGACACCCTGAGAGGGGAGGGGTGAATCAGGGTGTCAACTTATTCTTTTAAAGTGATGGATCTTGTTCTTACGTTGGTAGGAACTTGTTAAACCTTTATGATGGATATGAATAGAAAGTAAACATTCACATGTAGAGAGACGACACATCCCTTTTTACTTGTTTCACCACTAAGGGCTACGTCCAGGGAGCATACGCCGGCAGGTTGTTGGTCATAGAAAATTCCACTAAACTTCACTAGCTTTGGATTACAATGGTTCGTGCACAGTCACTCTATCCTAGGATCACTGCCTTTACAATGATTCAGGGATAGCTCACTACTTCCCTCGGGCCACTCCCGTTGACTTCCCATGGATCACTGCCCTTGGTGAAGTCACACTCAGTTTATAAATGTGAAGTTCTCTTCATCATCGCTAAAGAATACATCCTCTGTTGCATGTAGATGATCTGTTGAAGTCCAACACTCGCCTGTAGTCAAATCTCACTTCCCTTCACAGATACCGGGTAATCTCCCAACTATCACACAGCTCAAAAACACTGGCGTGCTTCTTTACTGCCTGGCGCGCAGGTCTCCTGCACAACACAAATGCGGAATGCAAGTTCAAACAGGCACGCAGGTATCAACCAACCCACTACGCAACACCACCTACTTCAACTTTAAACCTGCGTGACTCAAATCCCTTCTCACCCAAACTGCCTTGGGTGCACAGCCAATAACCAGCACGCAACATCTACTTGTGCGGCCCAACTACCACTTGCGCGACTCAGCAACTTGCATGACGAGAGCTCAAAAAATATCTTACTCTTGAACTTCGTTCCAAATGTGATGGGGTGGTCCTCTATTTATAGGCAAACTGGAACCCCTGCGCAGTGGCGCCCAAGTATCCTCTCGGCGCGCAGGTTGCAGCGCGCAACTCATCTCCCTTAGCCTCTGTCGTGCAACTCACTTGTGCGACCCAACCAATACCTCATCAACCCTATTTCCTTTTCCATATTTTGAATATATGATCATGGAAAACATCAGACGCATAGGTTTCCAATCCTCCTATGTACCGGCACGTTGGTCCCTTCATGGCGTAAAAGTCACCTTGGTGACCAAACCAATACCTGCACAACCCTTATCCCTTTTTCATTTTTCCATGTTCTAATCTTGAAAAACTCTAGGTGTCCATGTTATCTCTCCTTCAAGTACACAGTGGGCATGTCTCTTTGCCAAAATCACTTTTCTCCATTTGTTGATTTTCAGGCCAAAACATTTGGAAAACACTGGAAAAAGGTGCCACCTTCAATACTGTAATCTGCATGACCTGTATGAGCACTTTTCTGGAACAAATTCTGAACTTTCTTTGAGGATTGACAACAAACACAAACCATTCTCCAATTAATGCATATATGAACATAGTTCCAATAATCTCCCCCTTTGGGTTTATTGGCAATCAGAAAGTAAATTCAATAGATCCCCATCCATATGAAAACCAAAAATGCAAGAATCAACTCAGCCAACACTCTAAGTCTACGTGAGCAATGCTTGGTGTAGAAAACAATAGAGAAAGATTGAATTGGGTTCCAGTGTTTTGGAATTCTCAATGACGCCCAAGAAGCAATACATGACTGATGTATTGTGTCATAGAAGCGTTACATGTTTTAACATGCCTAAATTTATTCCTTTCTCCCCCATTAACAGTAAACCCAAAGACTGATAATGTTGTCAATGTTCTTCTCAAACCACAGTCCCCCTGGATAGTATATCCCCCACAAACCTTCATCACATCCATAAACAAATTAAAAAATTTATCATAATTGGGGAGAGGGGTATTGTGTAGCCTCCTTATGCACTGTGAGGTGGATGAACACCGAAGTTCAACCGATTCTTCTCAAACAAATCCGCTGATAGTGTCTTGGTCAGGATATCAGCCACTTGTTCATCAGTTCCCACATGATCCATTCTAATCTCCCCTTGCTCAACTTTTTTTTTTTGATAAAGTGATACATGATTTCAATATGTTTTGTACGAGAATGCTGAACATGATTCTTCATGAGATCAATTGCGCTCTTGTTATCACAGTAAATTACCATTGGTTGATTCACCTCATCACCAATATCTGTTAGTTGTTTCTTCATCCATAGTAGTTGAGTGCATGCCTTTGTGGCAGATATATACTCAGCTTCAGTAGTACTAAGAGAAGTACTTTCTTGTTTCTTTCTCAACCAGCCAACACATTTCTGCCCAATATAGAAGGCTCCAGCACTGGTGCACTTTCTGTATACTACATAACCAGCCCAGTCCACGTCAGAAAAATCTAATAATTCACTGTCCCCGCCTACAACAAAATGTAACCCAGCGTTATTATTTCCTTGAATGTACCTCATGATTCTTTTTACTGCGTCCATATGTTCCTCCTTGGGATTACTCTGAAAGCGGGCCGCAAGACATGTGGCAAAGACAATATCTGGTCATGTCGCTGTCAGGTAGAGTAGTCTCCCAATGATCCTCTTGTACATGGTGGGATCAACAGAGGCCCCATCCATATGATTTCCAAGTTTAGTTTCAACTGCAATAGGAGTTGACATTGTTTAGTAGTCTTGCATATTAAACTTCTTCATCATCTCTCTTGCACACTTTTCATGAGAAATGAAAGTGTAATCCTTCTTTTGAATCACCTGTAGCCCCAAGAAATAGGTGATCTCCCCAATCATAGACATTTCAAATTTTGATTTCATATGATTGGAAAATTCATCCACTGATTTTTTCCCACTACCACCAAATATGATATCATCAACGTAGACTAGAACATTGAATCGATATTCTAAAGAATTCTTCACATGTAGATTATGATCCACTCCTCCTCTTTTGAACTCAATCTTCTTGAGATACAAGTCCAGGCGGGAATACCATGCTCGTGGTTCCTACTTCAAACAATATAGGGCTTTCATCAGTTTGCAAACCTTTGTCTTATTAGTACCAAGAACAAAACCCACTGGTTGTTCAATATATAATTCTTCTTCGAGTACACCATTCAAGAATGATGTCTTGACATCCATTTGATATACTTTATATCCTCTTTGGAGTGCCATGGCAAGGAAAAGTCTGATTGACTCCAGTCTAGCTACTGGAGAAAAGGTTTCTTCAACATCAACACCTTCAATCTTGGAATACACCTAACATACCATTCGAGCCTTGTTTCTAATAAAACATCCATGCTCATCAAAATTGTTCTTAAAGATCCATTTTGTACCAATGACATTGTGACTTTCGAGTCTCTAGACAAGATCCCATGTCTGATTCTTGTCAATCTGATCTAGCTCTTCATTCATGGCCTTCAACCAAGATTAATCCTTTGCAGCTTCTTTGAATGAGGATAGCTCCAAAACTGACAGAAATGCAGATTGCGTGTTATTCCTCATCCTCCTTGTTTGTGTGGGTGCACTATTTTCTCCAATTATGTTAGAGGGATCAATATCAGCTCTATGATTTCTCATGTGCAGTTCAGTTGCATTCTCTCCAGCCACTATTTCTTCTTCATATTCTTCTTCTGAGTCAACATCATGATGTGACTGCTGAGTGTTTTTTACAGCTTCCTCTATTTCTGTATTTGTATTTTCTCCATGTTCACTTTCTTCCTCACTTTAGATCATATCAGCATATGATGTCCTTGAAGATTTTTTGGTTTTCTCTTCAATTATCTTAACATCACTGCTTACTACAATCCTTCCTAATCGCTTGTTGAAACACTTGTAGGCTTTGTTGTTCAATGGATACCCAAGAAAAATTCCTTCATCATCATTGTCACCAAACTTCCCTTGATTTCTTTCTTTATTTCGAATGAAACATTTAATTCCGAAAACACGAAAGTATTTCAATGAAGGATTCCTTCCATGAAACAATTCATATGTTGTCTTCATTTATCCCATATAAATCCTTGTTCGATTCTGAATGTGTACTACAACTTCAATAACATCCTTCCAGTAATGGAAAGTGGTACCACTCTCAATCAGCATAGTCATGGCCATGTTGTTGACCTGTTGATTTCGGTGCTCAATAACTCCATTTTACTGTGGAGTTATCATAGTCGCTACTTCATGTTGTATTCCATTTTTTTTCTAGGTAATTCTCAAACTCAATGGATGTGAATTGCCCTCCATTATAAGATCACAAAACATTTATTGTTCATCCAGTATCATTCTCGGCTTTTCGCCGATATGTTTTCATGCATTCAAGCACTTGTTGTTTCCTGTGAATGACCATAACACATGCCATTCTACTATAATCATGAATTAAAAGAACAAAGTACATTTCCCAATGAGTTTCGGCAACATTAATCGGCCTGCATACATCTGTATGAATTAGATCAATAAGATGAGATGCCCTTTTCTTCTTTGTCCGATATGAACTGCAGACCTGCTTTCCACAAATGTAAGCTTCAAAATATTTTTCACGCTCACGCTTCAAGATTGGAATGTCCATGACAATCCTCAATTTGGATATTTTCTCCATGTCTTGTTGATTGATGTGACCTAGTCTCCTATGCCACAAATTATTTTCTTCTTCAACAGTCCTGTAGAAAACATTTTCTTTACTACCAACATGATACAGATTTCCTTATGTTTTGCATCCTTTCATAAGGGAATTTAATGTCTTTACCATGATAGTGTAGCCTTTCTGAAAAAAAGTAACAATAAGTCCTGAGTCAAAGAGTTGACTCATGCTGAGTATATTATGATGTAGGCCATCTATGTAAAAGATTTAAGTCTTCTATATCTCTTCATTAACTAATTCTGTATTTCCACTGCCATTGATTTTAAGAGCTCCATCATTACCAAATCAAACCATTCCATGAACCTTCCTTTTGATATCTGTTAACAGGCCAACATTACCTATCATATGGGATGAACAACCACTATCCAGAATCCAAGTACTGTTTCTTTTTTTATCTTTGAGGTCCACCTCTACAAGGTTGGATTTCTCAAATTTCTTCCTTCATTCCGTGAGACATTGAAATGAGTATAGGGCACTGATGGCCTTTCAATTATATCATCTATGTACATTGGTTCTTCATAGTTAAAGTATTATTTGAGAGGAGATGACCTGTTTGAAAGAGAAACACTATCATGTCGATGAGATTTGACTTGTCTTGAATTCTGGTATGAGATGTCCATGTCCCTTCTCTGCCTGAAATTAACAGCCTTATGACCAAAGTTAGAGAAATTAAAACAGTATCCATAGAAATTGTTTCTTCTATAAGATGGAGGATATAAAGTCAGTCTTTTTTGTTGATGTCCTAGATCATTCCCATTCAGATAGATCATTGCCTCTTTGAAATATGAAATGGTATGGCCCAGATATCCACAGAACTGACACTTCATGAGAGGAAATGTCTTCTCACTTGAGATTCTCCTCATACTTTCTTCCTTGGGAGAATAGTTGTACTACCTGTCATTTCTGAATGTTTGAGGATAATTTTCACTTCTCCTTTTAGTTTGGATTGAGGTTTTCTTTTTCAGCACTTTAGGAAACATTTCAACATGTCCAACTTTCATCTTGTCTTTCTTTTGGCTCTCTTTGATTCCACCAGTTTATGTCTCAGCTTCACAACCAATTCCACTCTTTCCCATGGAAGCGGGTCTTTGATCACTCTAGATTTTTCTAACCCCATCTGAACCACTATTGGATCTTGCAAGTAATTCTACATCTGAGAATCTTCCAAACAGTATTTTCTTCCTTTATTCTTTTGAAATTGATTCAGTCTCATGTTTACTCCTAAGAGTAACTACTTCCTTCTCAAGACCCTGAATAGTCTTGGATTTTACTTCTAGTATGGAGGTGAGGTCATTGATGTTCTTTTCCTGCTCTTCAATTATCAGCTTTAGAGCCACTACATCATCATTGATTTCAAGAATTTTAGACTGTACTTTCACAAATTATTCCAGTCATTCAGTTTCAGCTTCAAGTTGATCATCTATTTTTTTAGATTCTTCTACCATTGATCTTGAAAAATTTAAACTCTTACATTTAATCTTAAGATTTCTAAAAGTATCCTTAAGTTTCAACTCGAGATCAACACTAGTTTTTA
Organism: Viscum album; assembly: GCA_963277665.1. Classification (NCBI taxonomy): domain Eukaryota; kingdom Viridiplantae; phylum Streptophyta; class Magnoliopsida; order Santalales; family Viscaceae; genus Viscum; species Viscum album. Next base: position 1,224,366,155 of record OY728162.1, read on the forward strand.
AATGACTTTTTCTACCAGTATCTTCTGATTTTTCAATAGTGGCAATCATGGAAGCATGTTTCCGAGTTTTATATTTTGGTTCTTCTTCATCACAGAATTCATTATCATCTTCTTCCTCTTCATAGAAAAAACACTTATTTAGAACTTTCTTCCTAGATTTTAAGTCTCCTTTCTTGAAACACTTTTTCTGAGGATTTTCAATGTTTTCAGCATCGCTATCATCATCATCAATATTTATTAAGCACTGAGAAGAAATGTGCCCGACATTGCCACAAAAAAAGTAAGCTGGAGGTAACTTCCCTTTGAATTCACCTTTTCCCTTCTGGAACTTCTTGGAAATAAGAGATAGAATTTCTTTTTCCTCATCGTCTTCACCACTATTATATTTTGAGATTTTCAGTTTCTCCATGGATTTGAACACCACATCCTTTCTTACTCGTGTAGTAGCATCTTCTGGTTTGACTCTCATTTCATATGCCACCAAGATGCTCTACAGATCATCCAAAGAAAGTTATGAAATATCTATTTCCTCAAGGTCTTACACCTTTGCATTGTATAGGGGTGGTAGTCCTCTCAGTATTTTCTTCACAATGTCAATGTCTCTGATTTCTTCTCCTAGGCCCCGAATTGCTCCAACCACTTTAGTAATTCGATTGAAGAAGGAGTTTTCATTCTCATCAGGATGCATCTTCAGATCATCAAACCTATTGTGTAACACTTAAAGTTTCACCTCCTTCACTTTGCTATCTCCTTCATAAATATTTTCATGTTTATCCCACATGGTCTTTGCTAAGGTGAAACTCATCACTTTTAGATAAATCTAATCAGAAAGTGCTGCGGTGAGATAATTCTATGCTTTAGCATCTGCATCAAGAATTTTTCAATCTATATCAGTCATAACCAGCCCTGTTGGATCAGAAAAATTAATACCTTGCACAGTGGAAAATAGAACTTCCATTCCAAGGGATCTTAGATGAGATCTCATTATGGTCTTCCAGATCTGGAAATTACTTCCATCGAAGAGTGGGACTCCCCTGAAATTGACTACATTCTTCATGACGACAAAGTACAGATTCAACACCTGCAACCTTTACCCTCTGATACCACTTTTAGGACCCCGGTACACCATGAGAGGGGAGGGGTGAATCGGGGTGTCAAATTTTTCTTTTAATGTGATGGATCTTGTTTCCACATTGGTAGGAACTTGTTAAACCTGTATTATGGATATGAACAGAAAGAAAACATTCACATGCAGAGAGACGGCACAACACTTTTTACTTGGTTCACCACTAAGGGCTATGTACAAGGAGCATACGTCGATAGGTTTTCAGTCGTACCAAATTCCACTAATCATCACTAACTGTGGATTACAAAGGTTCAGAAATAGTCAGTCTTTCCCAGGCTCACTGCCTTTACAAAGATTCTGGGATAGCTCACGGCTTCCCTCAGGTCTCTCCCGTTGACTCCCCCTACCTCAGTGCCCTTGGTGAAGTCACACTTAGTTTATAGACGTGAAGGTCTCTTCATCATCGCTAAAGAATACATCCTCTATTGCATATAGATGCTCTATTTAAGTCCAACACTCGCATGTATTCAAATCTCGCATCCCTTCAAGGATACCGTGAAATCTCCCAACTTTCACGCAGCTCAAAAACACTGGCGCACTTCATTACTTCCTTGCACGCAGGTCTCCTGTGCATCACAAATGCGGTTCGCAAGTTCAAAATGGTGCACAGGTATCAACCAACCACCTATGTGACACCACCTACTTCAACTTCAAACCTGTACGACTCAAATCCCTTCTCACCCAAACTACCTTGGGCGCGCAGCCAACAACCAGTGCATAGCCTCTACTTGTGCAGCCCAACTACTAATTGTGTGACTCAACAAATTTCATGAAGGGAGCTCAAAAAATCTCTAATTATTGAACATCGTTCCAAATAGAGAGGGGTGATCCTCTATTTATAGGAAATCTGGATCCCCTACGTGGTGGCGCGCAAGTATCCTCTCGGTGCACAGGTTCCAGCGCGCAGCTCATCTCCCCTAGCCTCTGTCGCGCAACTCACTTGTGCGACCCAACCAATACCCGAGTGAACCTCTTTACGTTTCCATATTTTGAAGATTTGATCACGAAAAACATCAGGCACGCATCTTTCCAATCCTTCTATGTACCGACGCGCATGTCCAATCATGGCGCGCAAGTCACTTGTACGACCAAACCAATACCTGCGCGACCCTTATCCATTTTCCATTTTTTATGTTCTAATCTTGAAAAACATTAGGCGCACAATTTCTCTCTCCTTAAAGTACACAACGTGAAATCCTCTTTTACAAAATCACTTTTCTCCATTTTTTAATTATCAAGCCCAAAAATTTGGCAAACACTGGAAAAATGTGCCACCTTCAATACTATAATCTGCATGACCTGTATGAGCAGTTTGTTGGAAAAAATTCTGAACTTCCTTTGAGGATTGAAAACAATCACAAACCATTCTTCAATTCATGAAAAGTTGACCATGGTTCCAACGACATCTCAATCCTATGGTACCATACACCTAAACACAACACAAGGTCAAGTATGAAATTTTGGGTGAATTCCCATGGTAGTACCTACATCTATATAGTCAATTCAGGTACCCAATGATAGCCAAAATAGGATATGAGATACAATCCCAATATACCACCACCCATGGTGTTAATGAAAAATCCTATATATTCAATAAAATCTTACTATAGTATATAATATTATAGAGATGATAGTAATACAAGTAAAATTCCCATGGAAAAATGTCAAATAGTAATGTGATACTGACAATCCAAATTAGACACCCTACAATAAAATTGTTAAAGTCATATATAAAAATTCATAAGAAATAATTAAAAAATAAACACTATGGCCTATCCATATACATAACATCTCATATCACCTTTGACCACACCGTATAACTAGGAATGTCATAGCACACACAACCTAGTGGTATAATCAATCATTTAACATTTACCATGGCTAAGCTGTATAATCAAGAGTCTCATGACCTATAAGGAGATATCAAAGGTATAGTGGACCAAAAAAATCATCATCACATCCTAGTACTATCTTGATTGAAAAATGGTTATCCTTGAATTGGATTCGAAGAATCATGTCAACAGACCATGTGCACTGTGATCCCAAACCAGTCAGATGTTATAGGTAGAAATGCCCAAGTCATCACACAAAATCAATACCCAAGCATAATTTTCATCCAATGAGTCATTTACTTATATCAAGTCCCATGGTGTAGCATTCCCTTGGAGTCTTACAGAAATATCTATTATTGAAATCAAGTACAACTAATTTCATAAAATTTACTGAGTTCATCAAAATCATATAACAATTCCATATACCCCATTATTTAATCATAATAATCTATATGAAAAGGTTCAAATATATATCTAAAAAAAATTCAATTAAAAATTTTAAAACTAGGCTTCCTCTAACTAGTAAATCTCAAACACATACCCCATGGGGTTTTCAAAAGATGAAGGTCAAGGAATCACCCCATGGGTGGCCTAGGTTGGGGAAAAATCCTCCAACTAAACTCAATTTCACTCAAGGTAAACCTAAAAATATACCAATACATTTAATACAAACATTAAATTCATATTATAGGTTATGTTGGGATGTTTTGTGTGCATCAATATGACATCTATGTCTATAAATCATCAAACCACTTGGGAAAAGTATAGACCACCTACCATAGGTTCGTAGAAGTTTTCTCTTTCAATATAAGATTTTATTGATCTAGATTAGAAGAAAAAATTATAGATGAAGGAGCTAAAAATAGATTATATTAGTTTTAACATAAATAGTACATTCAATAAAATGTCTAATGATGTATGACTCAAGATGATTGTAGTGTTTACCAGCACAGATCCAACAAGATGAGAGGCTCTCGAATATGAGATTAGATGTTTTAAAGGGATCAAAATCTACCCAAAAATCATTCAATTTATCTCCAAATGTATAAATTTCATCCATTGATGAATAATGATATTATATATAGGTATTAATTTAATTTAATTTCAAAATACCTGTCTTACTCTAAATACTTGGTTCTATAGTTAGTGCTCACATTTTTACAAACCAATCCCAAACCGTTTGATTTGGTTATGCTAAAAACCGTAGGTTCGTAACATGGGCATGTACATCATTCTAAATGGGTCACAAAAACTATATGGCCTATTGAACATCCATTTTCTGAGAATCACATATTTAAAGACACATTGCATCCTTCCACACACAATTTAAACTAATCATGCGGCCTACAAGTTTTCTTGAAAAATTTCGGTTCTGGGATTCAAGCAATCCCCAAACACCTATAATTCCCCCAGGGTCAAATTGAGTACTCAAATTAAGTCTTATTATAAATTTTAAACCAAAATAAAAGGTATATCTCCCTTATAGGAAACAAATAAATCTTACACATATTGATAACTAAACTTGTAAGATATTATATAATGAGGAAATGGTTCTAATAAAATATAAATTTATTTATTAGTCCATTTGTGTCTATTTTGTGTTGATAATATGTTATTGATGACTTCACCTTATTTAGTAAGACAACTGAATAGAATATATCCATGAGTATATCTATTTTTTCTACTATCAACACTTGAAATATTGGAAATTACTAGTGTTAGTATTATAATAATCTATATTATGATAAAACTTTACTTACTATATGAAATTACATAAACATTAACAAATAATTATTTATATTTCACTCTTTTTGATTCATTAGATGAAACAATGCACTATGTATCGATAGATATGGATACCACTTGTGAATCTCTAGAAATAACTAAATCCAAGTCAATATTTCCCCTTTGTATCAAATATTTAATTGCATTATTTTTAAAAAACATAGTATATTAATTTAATGTATCTTCATTAACATAGTATAAGTTATATGACATCCAATATTCAATATAGTTAGAATAGGGTTATGGGATAATGTAGATATTTTCAAATAATGACTTAAAGAATATTGAGAGTTTATAAAATTCATATGAATCTAAAATATGATTCTCCTTTTATACAAATAATTACATTGATGTGTGTAAACAAACATGCATTTTAGAATTATTCCACACAAAATTTTATTGAACAATGTTTCTATGTATGACTCATCATCGATTCTTCTTACTAACATCATCGATTTTATGTGTATAAGTAAATTTGAGTTTAGGAATTAATCCGATGTATTCTTCATAATCAAAATATTCTTGGTCAAAATATTATTCTACACATGGCCCTAATGAACTCATATCTTCAAACCATTCATATATTATTCTTCACTTTTGTTTTCCTTAAAACATAAACGAATATTATGATGTATATTTACCAAATGCTTAACTTTTTAATTGTTCATGATATCTTTCAAAAAAACTTATAATGCATTTCCACCCATAATTTTAAATGGGTTTTTTGAAATATAAAAAATTAAAAAGAATCCATAATACAAAATGTCTATATATCAAATAAATATAAAACCATAGTAGGTAAATCATTAAAATCAAATATATTTAACATGCAAAATAATTACCTTGAAGAAAATAGGTATTATAGTCCTATGATCTTATATTCATCATGTATTACTAATGATTAATATATTAGTAAAGAATTGGTTGTTTATGAAATATGATAAACTACTTTCATTCCTATTTTTTCCGGGTTCATTAAATAAAAAATAATTTTTTTGAAAGAGCCATTCTATTTTAAATAAAATAGTGTGATTCTCAAGATTGATGAAGGTATAATCTTTCATCATCTGTTAAGAGAATTTACCTTGACTTTTATTAAAGTTCATTGACTTCATTTTTCCCAATATTTAGAAAATAATCTGTACGGTCATTTTTTACCTAATAAACATGTATAATTAATGAAAAATTACATTTGATGATGAATATACATGAATTATAATCTTTTTTTAACTTGTACTTCATTTCATGGATATTTATCTCCCCTTGAACTATCTTTGCACATGAAGAACAAATATCATATTATTAAATTATATCCCTCTTTACCATAATTTTCACGAAATGATATTGGATAGATTACATAGGTATTGTACTTGTGATTTTACTTTTCAACATTCCTTTTTATTGATCACCTTATGATTTAATTTTCCAACTTTCAATAAATTATCTTATTGTTGATGATATTTTCCAAAAAATTTGAATCATTTTCTAAAAATACTCATTTGATGATAAAGAGTTATACTGTAGAAACAAGGTGTTAATGATGATAGAATGGGACGAACTGAATGTTATTGATTCAACATGAATACAAATTTGTAATGATTGTAACATTTAGTATTAAAATTCTATTTATTTTCATTTAATAAAATTTATTATGGATATAAATTACAAATGAAATTATTCTATTTTATCCAACTATATTTTAAATGAAAGATAATTATCTTTACATTTTGATAATATAGTCATTGAATAGTGGTCACATGAATAGTATAAATATAGGGTTTTAGCAAATCCTTTTATTACAGATAGTGGATGTTATGGCCTTTAAAAGTAGGATCATACCCTTTGAATCCCATTTATCAGAGAATTTGAGGGATATTTCATTTCTAGTATTTTTCCTAGGCTAATCCTTAGACAAGATCCAATAACATAAGTGTGAGTGAAACCGTTTATGGGAGAAGTTCAAGTTCATCGAGATCACACCCCAAACCATGTTCACTAAAAAACCCCATGAAAGTACCACCATCATGCTCCATACTCATAGGTTTTATGATGGTGTAAGAAAGGGATATGTATTAAGAACATAGAAATTCCAATATTTAAAATTTTAATATATAATATTGAATATATTTTCCTCATATTATTATTACTTTATAACTAATTTTTAATGAAAAAATATTATTTTTGGATAATGTTATTATCCAATTAAAAAATATATGTTGATAAATTAATGGATTTTTGAAATAAGTTTTTAATAAAATATTATCTTTATATTACTTTTAAAAATATAAATTATCATATAATTTTATGAAGTCAAATATAATTTTTATTGATGTTTGAAAAACAAATATTTCTCAAAACCCCATCATTTTCAATAAATATATGTTTTTTAAAATTTAAAATCGACATATTTTGAAAATTATTTTGATAAAATATATATAATTTTGGGAATCTGGATGTCAAAATTTTCCAATAGTGATTTTTATTAATTTTTTTAAACGTTTAAAATTTTGGGTGAAAATTAAATACCAAATAAATATGTGGTGTTTTTATGAAATCATAATGGACTAATAATTATTTAATAAAGACTATAATAGGTATCCTCATCAAAATATATGTTTTTACTTTAACATTATTTATTTATCTATTTATATTTTTTATTTTATAAATCCATAGTGAATCCTCTTTGACTTATAATATATTTTATGATTTTAAAATCATTTCATTGAAAGAATTAGTCACCTGCACATAATATAGGGAATTGTTTTTATTATAATCATCCATTATACTTATAAAATAATTTATAATGACCCTCGTTTAGTGAAACCAAGGGAAAAAAATAAAGTGATGGTTTTGAGTTTTGAATATTTTACTATGTAATGTCTAATACAAAATAATAAAGAAATCACACTCTATCCCTATATAAAACCACTCAAGATCCCATTTATATTCACTCAAACTACATAATATTTTCCAACTTATTTCCTATACTCCCTAGAGTCCTCAAAATGTGACCCAGAGATTTCATTAATCCCCTCCCACGCCTTTGTAGCCACATGCTCATGTAAGGGATCCTCGCCTTCCTCAACTCCTTTCAATTTATAAACATTATTTGAAATTAGTATACATAATTTCAATTGGTTTATTATAATTCTTTCATTATCATTCTAATAATATAAAAATGTTGATAATTTTACAAAGGATCATTTATTTCACCTTAATTAGAAACTTAAACAAGTTGTTACATGCCAAAATTCGGTAAGGGATTCCTCTCTTATCCTTCGAATTCAAGAACCATCATTGAGATTCATTCTTTTAATTTCAATTGATTATATTTACATTAGTTTTTAATTAATTCCTTACTATTAATAATATTTTATTTTTATGATGGATCATTTACCCGCCTATGTTGGACCCTTACATAATCCATTACTATGCAAAAAATCCATAAGGGTTTTCTCTATTATCCATTAAATTCAAGAAACTTCTTTGAGATTAGATATTTTAATTTTAATTTCATATATTTATAGTAATTTAAAATCATTACCTTAATCTCAAATTGAGGTCATTTGTAGGAGATATCATTTATTCATCCTCATTTGGACCCTTACTTAAATAGTTAAAATACCGAAATTCCATAAGGGTTTATATCTATCCTCTTTTTACCAATCACGTCATTTATGAAATTAAAATTTAATTTACATTTTATTATGTTTAGATACATTAATTTATTTCCCACTAACTATATATTTTATGTTTATATTCTAGGGGCCCCTTTCACTCTCATTTATCACTCTTATATATCTTTATGTACACCCCTTACTATGCAGAAATTTTCACCCCTCCCTTTTTATCAAATATTCCATTTATGTTATGTATTATAATTTCTTTTTTCCTATGTTGGGATATGTTCTTAAATATCCCCCCCTAACTATTGATTTTATGTCTCATTGGTCATAGAACCATTTCTCTCTCATCAACTCATTTTATGAATTCCTTTATGATGTTGTTATGCTGTGAAATTACACCACAACATTCCATGCGAAAATCACTATGTAGTGAATACCATACCTCATTCTCAATTATGAGTAATCACATTCATACACATAAAACTATTTATTGGGGGATTTCATGTATGAATTCCATGTTCTTATATATTTTAATAAATTATTATGTTGAATGAACCCATGTTATATGATCAATGTGCCACACTTAAACATTATAACGAACATATTTTGAAGAGAGAACCCTTATAGCACTCCAATTTATTGGGTAATGTTTAGTATCATGATAAATCATGTTCAATGGGCCTTGACTTATTATCCTACATGTTCAATGGGCCTCAACTCATGATCCTCCATGTTTAATGGGCCTCTAACCATGCTCGTCTATGTGCAATGAGCCTTGAATCTTGCTCTTCTATGTGTAATGAGCCTTGACTCATTCTTATAGCAGGTTTTATGTTGTTTCCACATTTCCCATATTTTTATTATCATGCTATATAATGATTTATTAATCATGTTCCCTCATTCCCCATTTATATTCATTTTATAAAATGTACTATTAAATTCATCTTATTCCATAATTATTCTCATACCGGGATTTATATATCACCCCTTTCTAATTTATGCCCTCAAGGTAACCTGGTACTTGAAAATGAGGATTAATGTGCACCAGGTTTGACACACCAGGGTGATATTCTTTGGTAAAATCACTAGCTCATTACAAACCATTATGAAGGGAAAAAACATACCTATAAGAATATATATTAGTAAGTAAATCATGGATAACATAGACTGAAGCATTGAAAATCATAAATTAAGGATATGAATGTAATTAAGAGGTTATTCCTTTATTTATATTATATTACCATTTATGTTTTTAATATTTTAAGACACTTATAATTAATTTTCTTTTAATTTCATCTAATGTCCATATATATGAGTAATTGCGTTAACAACTTCTGCAAAGGGTAGTGTGATGATTTCCCCAAAGACATGAATAACCTGATAAGAGTGGAAATTTTAATCATTTTCATGATAATCTCTCAGTTTACTCCTATTTTGAATATAAACCTAGACCAGGAGGAGAGCACAACCCCCTTGTAGATAGAAACCTAAATTTGAGAGCTTAATGCAATAAAGGCCTCCTACTTTTAATGGATCACCTAATCCCTTAATCGCGTAGCAATGGATCGATTCAATTGAAAATATCTTCCCTATCTATAAATGTTCCAAACAAGATATATTTATTATTACTATTTATCAAATGGAGGATGAAGCTGATCAGTGATTGGGATTGAATAAGAATATTATTCTTGAGTAAGATATTGGAGAAATGTTGTTCATGTAATTCCAAAAAATGTTTTTTGATAAATATTTTTCCTGCACACTCCATATTAAAATGAAAAGAGTTTTCATTGAACTAAATCAAATAGATGGTTAATATGTTGGGTCATATGATTAAAAAATCACAACACATTCATGATACTCCATTGGTGTGTTCATTACACCCAAATGCAAGTTTGAAAACATCATTGGTGGTTTAAAACCTAGTATATGAAAAGCCATTGAAATTCGTGACTCTGGTAGAAATAAATAAATTTTTTGATGTTAACTCAAGGTTGAATTAGAGATCTATGAATCTCATGGGTATCATAGGATATGAAGTGTAAAGTGTAATTTAATTCTTCCTGGATGATAGGTAGATCCAATGGTGCTACGAAATTTCACCATCCAACTTTTCAATGGTACATAAATAAGAATCTTATAAATTTCCTAAAGGGAAAAATGAAATGGTTTATGTTTGAGAAATATGGGAACCTAAATAATAATTTCTGATAAGATAAAATCTATATTGCAATGGAGGAAATAAATTCTCCATTCAACCCTCAGCACATTTTTCATTTCTAAAAAAACAAGGAACCATGGTACTTTGTGAACTAGTGAACTAATCCAAGGGTTTCTAAAGGCAACGAAAATCCTCCAAGGTAGCAAGGGAGATAATTTTCCACCACCACCATTGAGGTGGATCCCGATAATGATGCAGTTACAAGAAAAATAGTTATTTATTCAATAATATAAAAAGTACATTTTATTCTAGTTCAATGCATTCTTTTACATCATGATTGTTTAGTAGAATATTCAATCACAACCAAAAATCATGGAATTAGAGATGTTGGTAAAGATGAAAAACGGGGAAATTATTTCTTCCCATGTATATAATGACTCTCCTATGACAATTTGTGAATTAAACTTCCCAATGAACCCTGTCATACTTCCCTTTGTAGAATTTGATGAAAGTTTGGGAAAAAATTTATTTTCCCTATATAGATCCAACATAAATATACAAGTGATGGAAATCACTATCCATATGGTGAATAAATCATCAATTATATAGAAGTAGAAGTAGAAGATTGAATATTTTTTAGCACCATCATCTCAAAAATGTATATTATCTCCCTATGACAAAGCATATATGGATCTAATGATTTATTCTAGGGAAAGATCCATTATCTAAAGATTTCATATTGTGAGGGAATATGCCTATCTATGTTTGAGAAATTTCATAGTCTTCCCCCTAGCTGAGAGGTTTAATTTTCAACCGAGCTTATACAATGGGATTTTCCAATATCCAATAATCCATATACGATGGATATTGTGGAACATAAACAACTGAAGAAATAACTAAAGGGGGATATGGATAAAGTATTTTTATGCCCATGTTATTCACCATGGGGTAAACCAATCATATTCATCAAGAAGAAGGATGGGTCAATGATAATTTTCATTTATTATCATTATCTAAACAAAATAATGATAGATATGAAGTATCCACCACCATTAATTGTTATCTTGTTCGATCAGTACCGTTGAGAATAATAATTATCAATGGTGGATCTGCGGTTGGGATATTACCAAGTTAGGGCGATGAAAGAGTATATCCTCAGGACAACATTCTATACAAGGTACGAGAACTATGAGTTTATAGTGATTCCTTTTAGACTCACTAACTCTAAATTACTCTTCTTGGACTTAATGAATAGTTTATTTATATATGACCATGAAAAAATTGTGGTAGTCTTTATAGACACTATTTTTGTATACATGAAATCCAAGGAGGAGCATGGGGACTATTTGAGCACTGTTTGAAAGACATTGTGAAAGTTGAATCTCTATATAATTTATAGAAACTGTGAGTTATAGCTGAAATAAGTCCCATTCATGTGTAATATCATCACAAGCGATGGTATATATGTGGATCCTTAAAAGAAAAAATAAAAAGAGGGATTAATGAGGGAAAAATTTGTGGCAGATATCCATAGATTCCTTGGGTTAGCTGGATATCATTGCTAATTTGTGAGAAATTTCTCATGATTTTAAAACCCTCTTACTGAGCTAATTTAAATGGGAGCCATTTTTTGCTGGAATTTGGAATGTGAAGATAGATGCACGGAGTTGAAAATAAGGCTTCTCAATTCTCATGTGCTCTCACTACCCACAAGTGGGTAACTCTTCATTATTTGCAGGGATTCTTAATGAATGGATTGATATGTGTGTTGATGAAAAATGAAATATCCATTTACTACACCTCAAGGGTGTTGAAAATTCAAAAGAAAAAAAATCCCACAAATGATACGAAGTTGGTTGTTGTGATCATTAAAATGAAATTTTGGGGGAACTATCTATTTGGGGAGAAGTGTGAAATGTATATGGATCACAAAAGTCATAAATATATAGTCATAGAGAAAGATATGAATATGATCCAATGATTATAGTTGGAACTCATCAAGGATTATACTTCTCAATCAACTACCATCCTAGGAAATCAAACAAAGTGGTAGATTCTCTATGTTGAATGGATCAAGCAATTCTATCATCAATGAAAATTTATAAGGATCTGATATTTCTTATATTTGATGATATTAGACATCAGAAAAATAAATATATGGAACCCATAAATCCTTTTCCTAATGATTTCTAAACCATATCTTTTAGAATGTTAAAGGATGCTCAAAATGATGTTGAGATAATTTAGAAGAGAGTGGAAACTTCAAGGAGTGGTATATACTTTGAGTTGGTCAATACTATGTGTTCCATCAAATCCTGAGTTAATGAAAGATCTTATTGGTGATGTACAAAGTTATACATTCTCTATTCACCAAGGAAACTTAGTGATGTATCGAGATACTTGAGAGAACTACTGGTGGGATAAATTATATAAGGAGATCACAGAATAAACATCAGTGTTCCTGACATGTCTTCAAGTGAATACTAAAATTCATAATTATAAGGGGATGATGAGACCATTACCCATAACATCATGGATATTGGAAAACATCACCATAGGCTTTTACACCAGAAATCCAATAGACATCCAAGAGAAACAATGCTATTTGGGATGTTGTGGATCGTCTTACAAAGTCTGCACTCTTCATCATGATTTGAGATGATTTGTCACTGGATCATCTAGCACAAACATACATCAGAGTTCTAGAACAAGTACATGGAGTACCAAATTTGATTGTGTATGATCGAGATCGAGGATTCACCTCTATGTAATGGAAAATTCTCTAGTATTCTCTAAACACTAATCTAAACATCAGTATAGATTATCACCTTCAAATTGATTTCCAATCAATGAAGACTCTACATAAACTTGAGGCTATGTTGAGATATTTATCAATAGACTTCAAAGAAATATATGACCAATATCTTTATTTGGTGGAGTTTTCATAAAATAATTGTTTCCACTCAAGCAACCAAATGGCTCCTTATGAACCCCTAAAAGGGAAGAAGTGTAGAACACTGAAATTTTGGGATGATGTTGGTGAATAGAAAACTCTATGACATGATATGGTCTAAGAAATGGTGGAGGAGGATAAGACCATCCAACATCACATCAAAGCTTCTTAGAGTCAACAAAAGAGATATTATGAGAATCATTTACATGACCTAGAGTTTGATGTAAGAGACATGATGTTCCACAACATATCTCCATGGAAGAGGGTGATGATATTTGGGAAGAAACAAATGCTCAGTCCAAGGTACATTAACACTATTGAGATCCTTGATCACATTGAAACAGTGGCCTATCAGATAGTAGTCTGAATGAATCTATTAGAAGTACCTGATATATTCCATGTATCCATCTTAACAATGTACATACTAGACCCATCACATTTACTCAATCTACAAGTTGTACCACTGTATAATGAAATTCCCTATGAGGAGTGGGATGGAAGATCTTAGATCATAGAGAAACTTTTATTCAAAATAAGGAAATGCCCCTCATCAATGTTTTGTTGTGAAATGAAATGATTATAGAATAATCAGGGAAATCATTGGAGGTGTTGAAGCTGAGTTACCCTCATCTATTTTATCTTAAGAAAATGAAATTTTGAGGGTGGAATTTCTTTAGGGGGGGATGTTGTAATCACCAAAACATTTATGAGTAAATTTACTTTTCTTTTGATTTAAATAAATGTATTATGGATATAGAAAACACATGTACTTATTCTATTTTATCCAATTGGATTTTAAATATAGGGGTTTAAAAAATCCCTTTGGTATAGACATATCATGTTATGGACTAAACCAGTAGCATTATACCCTATGAATCCCATTTATTGGAGCTTCTGAGGGATATTGATTTTATAGTATTTTCCATACAGTAAGAAAAATCTATGATCAAATAAATTATTTATGAGTGAAACAGTTTATGGATGAAATTCAAGCACATCGATATCGCATCCCAAACCATGTTCACAAAACTACCCCATGAAATCCCCACTATCGCGTACCATACTATTAGAGATTATGCTTGTGTAATAATGGGATATGTATCGTGATCCATAAATAGGAATATATAAATTATATTTTATATAATATTTAATATATTTCCTTCATATTATTTTTACTTTGTAAATGATTTTTAATGAAGAAATAATATTTTTTGTTAATAATCAAATACAATTAAGAAATATATATTAATCTATTAATGGTTTTTTAAATGATTATTTTAATAAAATATTACAATTGAATTACATTTTTAAAATATAAATGATCCACTAATTTTTGATGAAGTCGATTGTAAATTTTATTAGGGTTTAAAACCATTATATTTCAAGAACACAACATTTTCAATAAATGTTAGTTTTTATTTTAAAAGTAAAAATTCCCATATTTAGAAATGTATTTGGATAAAATGGTTATTAATTATTGAATAAGGATGTCTAACTTATCCAATGGTTAATTTTTCATAATTTTCATAGATAGTCAAATATTTGGGTGAAAATTAAATAATTTATAAATATATGTTTATTTTTGGTCATCATAATGGCCCAATAGTGATATAATAAATACTATAAATGATATCCTTGGAAAAATAAATTTTTTTCCTTAAAAATAATTTAAATGTTTATTTTTTTATTTTATAATTCCTTAGTGAATCCTCCAAGACATGGAATATATTTTTGGATTTTAAAATCATTTCATTGAAAGTATAACAAATCACCACATAAGAAAAGACAATATTTTATTATCATTATCCAGTATACTTATAAAATAATTTATATCACTCCCATTTTATAGAAAACATGGAAAAAATTATTTGTTTTTTTTAGTATTGAATATTTTATAATGTAGTGTCCAAAACAGAAATAATAAATAAACCCCACTTATTTCTTATATAAACCCACCAAATCTCAAATTTCTCTTCACTCAAACACCATTTAATCATACACCCTAGTAAAATTACTCCCTAGAGTACTCCCAATATTCCAAAAAAATCATGATGCTCATCCCAATCCTTTGGAGTCACAAACTCAAGTAAGGGACTTCACCTTCTACTCCTTTCAATTCATGAACCTTATCCGAAATTAGTCTTTTTAATTTCAATTTAAAATATTTTAATTATTTTATAATCATTTAAATAATATATAAATGATGATATTTTTATTCCGAATAATTTATTCCCCCTAATTTGGACCATACCTAATCTGTTACTATGCTGAAATTCTATAAAGGATTTCTCTCCTTTCATTTGAATTAAAGCACCTTCTTTGTGATTGGTGCATTTAATTTCAATTTATTATATGACCATTAGTTTATAATCATTAATTTAATGTAAATTTGAAATTTTTTGTATGAGGTATCATTTATTCCCCAATGTTGGGACCCATACCTAAGTCGTTACTATAATAAAAATTTGTAAGGAATTTCTCTGCCCTCATTTAAATTCAAGCACCTTATTTTATATTTGTTCTATTAATTTCAATTTATTATAATTAACTTTATTTATAATTACATCCATACTATCAAATTTATGTTATTTTTATAAGGGTTCATTTATTCTCCCTCATTTGGATCCTTACCTAAGCTGGTACTAGGCTGAAATTCGGTAAGGGGTTATCTCTCTCCACTTTTTACCAAGCACTTCATTAATAATATACACTTTTTATTTCCATTTTATTAATTTTTCATATATTCCTACATATCCCCTTTAATATCTATTTTAAGTTAAAATTATGTTTTCCCTTTTAACTCTCAGTTATCCATCTTATGAACCCTTATGTACACCTGTTACAATGCCGGAATTTTCCACCACCACTTTTTATCAAGTATTTCTTTTATGTTTTGTCTTTTCATTCCATTTTTTTTCCTATATTGGGATATGTTCTTAAATAAACTATTACTATCTATTTCAAGTATTACAGATGATATATCCCTTTCTCACTCATCAACCCATTTTATCTATTCCTATATGATTTCGTTATGTTGTCAAAATTGTACCATGACTTTCCATTCCAAAATCATCACGTGGTGAATAACATTCCCCTTTCACATTCAAAATTAATCTCCATCAAGAAAATATACATATTGATTAGGGAATTACATGTATTTATTCCACATTCTTAAACTTTTGAATAAATAAAAAAGTTTAATGAAACCATGTTATATGATCTTTGTGGGACACTTAAACAAGGGAGTGAAATTATTATGATGGGTGTGCCCTAATAGGGCTCTAATGCATTGGGTAATTTTTAGTATCATGATATATCATGTGTAATGGTACTTGAATAATCTTACTCCATGTTAAATTGGACTCGTCCCATGATCTTCGAGGTGTAATGGGTCTCGACCCATGCTCCTCCAAGTGCAATGATCCATGACTCATGCTCCTATATGTGAAATGAGCCTTGAATCTTGATTACATCATGTTGTATATTGTTTCCACATTTCCCATGTTCTGATTATCATGATATATGATTAATTATTAATAATTTTAATTTATGACTCATTTATATTCACTGTCTATCACATACTATTAACATCATGTTATTCCATGATTATTCCCTTATTGGTCTTCATAGCTTACCCCCTTTCCTATGTATATACTCTGGTTATCCCATCCAGTGTTAAGTAATAAGGATTTTCTTGTACATGTCAAATGATTTTTTAATATAGATGTTTTATTAAAAAATTTTATTTTGTATATAATGTAACTAATTTCCCAAAGACATTAAACCTATAGATATTATGAGTTGTATTATGTGATTTTTTTTGTAATAAATCTTGTTTAATTATGATATAAAGTGAAGGGATTTATAAAATTACTCCAGTCATTCAATGTGTTTTATCATCCAATGTAGGAACCACTTGAGTTATATCTGTGAATAAATACATGATCAGTTTGATACTTAACTCAATAATTTCATTGATCACTTTCTCCTTGAATATTTTAGAGAGATTTGACAACACAACACATCGATCTGTTTCCCACTCTTTGAAAATTTATTTTAGAATTTGGATATAATCACCAAATTCATAATTAATGATTTTCCTGTAAGATTATTTCTCATCACCACTATATTACTAAGAAGTTTGATCAAATTTTGGGGACATAAGTGCATACTACTTCATTTCATATTTTAGTATTATGTCCCAGACCCTATGCTAGTGACAAGGATTTATACTGGTGAGAATGTGTTCTTTTCGAACATAGATGGGATTAGATCAATGGTATAACATTCCAATTTTTAAAAAATAATGGAAATCATATTATTACAATTATATTTATTACATATTATACATTAATAAATAATTGAATCATTAAATGTTAGAAAATATTTTTTTGGACCCCAGTATAAATCACTACATGATTGAAAATATGGCATCGCTTGATTATTCTAGTGGAAAGGATCCCTGAATACTTTATTCAATGTTTAAGATATTCTACAACACTACATAGAGAGTATCAAGGTTGGAGTTGGACATAAAAAATATATCAACTCACTGCACCATATATAGTTGAATGAAGTCTCTGCTTCCAGAAATTATAAAATTCATATACATAATTATTCGAATATAAATATTAAAAAATTTAGGAATGGATTCTTATTTGATGAAACCTTTAGTTAATTCAATGTATCACTCTCATATAATCTCCCTAGTAATAGGATATACCATAAAATAAATGCTGATGAACTCGTAGTACACATGGAGTTTCGGAATTTTATATAAAAGAAGGTTTTACAAAATAACCTTAAATTGAGGGACTTAATTATTATCAATAAAATGAAACAATTTTAAATTTGATATGTATATACTATGTGATGACACACAACATAAAATTACATAAAATAGAAAACCCACATATCCCCTAAATATGTCATAATATGTGCATTTAGTATATTATTTTATGTGATCAAGTAAACATGAAAACTTAATATAAAAAATCAAAATTAAATTAATCAATACAACTAATATGGAGAATTTTTTATTTGTTAATACATTTATTCTCAATGGGTAAATTGTGACTGTATGTGTAAAAATACCTTAGGGGTGTCAGAGTAACATCACATCTCATACCCTGGTCTAATTTATCCTCATCTCATCTATAATACCTCTTCATATCAGGGTTACACTCATAATCATCACAATTCATACCACTACATAAATACTCACATGAGGGGGATTGGTCTCATGAATGTGAAATACACAATCAATATAGCTCTCATGGTAATGAATTCCCTTGTACATATAATTATGAAAAAAGATAATTCAAATACCATATTTTTAATTAATTATTACATAACACATATAATATAAACAATTAATTAAATAAATAAAAATATAAACATATATTTTTAGTTCTCTTTTCTATATAAGTCATATAACTAATTAAAACACAATGAAAATGAAAAATGTGATAAAATATTTTCAAAGTAATTATATGAATTATATTAATCCACTTTATTTTTTATTAAAATTTTAATATTATTTTGATCCCACTTTTATAAAAAAAATTTAAAAGAAGTTAACTTAATATTTTAAATGTTTAGATTGTTTATTAGGCCCAAAAGGCTATAAAATTCCTTCAATGTGTTTTAGGGATTTTTGGGCCTAGTTGAGGATAGTAATGTCCAGAAGAACTCACCTAGGAAAATTTGAAATTGGAAGGACCCATCCCACACATTTCGGGATGGGATGAACCTGACTAGAAAAGTTCCAGGTATGGCCTACCCATATTGTCCAAGGGTTGGCTGATATGAAGGTGGCAGGATGATAATGGTTGATGATGGAAAGTAGAGTAGTGAGTGGATATGCACAGGGATTTTTATGGATGGAGTTTGGGTAGAGTTAGGATAGGACTGGCGGGTGGCTATGAGTTTTCCTGAAAAAGGGAGGTGGGGAGGGGGATTGTTTCCTAGATCTATATGATAAGTGTTCGACCCACTAAAAAAGATATGGAAGTGACTATGTCTGAATGCACTTAGTGGGATGGATAATAGTGGTGTGCAATGACATTTTGGCTTGAGTGTGGTCCAAAGCTACGTGTGGTTCATTTTCTTTAATGGAAGTAGTGGTGGTGGATTTGGATATGATAATGATAGGGGAAATTAGTTGTAGTGGTCAATTGAAAGGGTTCAATTGGTGGGGTCATGGTCACTTGAGGAATTTATGAAATGAATAATATAGAAACATGGTGGGGCATATTGAAAAGGGGATCTGGAGAGGTTATGTTCACACATTGGGAATAAGAATGGTAGTGGAGTTTTTACTAGTGGTGGGGTTCCTATATGAAAGGTACTTTTGGTGCATGAAGGTGAGTATAGTGTGACTACCTCCCATGAAATACAATTTTTTTTAAAGACTATTATATGACATCCCACTTAGGTCATTAAAAATATTTCATTCATTTTTTTAAGAAAAATTTCTAAGGTTATTTATTTTTTAAAAAATATCTTAATTTTAGAAATACATTACTACTAAAATTTACTAATCTATCCATCATCAAATAGTAAAAACTACCACCACCGAAAAACTATCTTAATATATATTATAAATGTTCATTCTAAAATAGCTTCGTTATAAAATATTTGTTATTTGGATGGTCATTTCTCATCCATATGATATTATTTTGGATCATCATCTACGGTCATGAGACCATCATGAAACCCTCTTTGTGAATTTAACACACACAAAAATTCTAGCTTCAATAAATATACATGAACCCTATAATAATAATAAATTGTATAGGGACATCGAACAGAAGTAGATTGGATGAGAAATTAAAATTATTAACCTCATAGGATTTCTGTAGCTATGTTTTATTTAGTGATTCATATCCTGACATAGAATATGAGGATCCATTTAACTGTTGTTAAGAACAAGAAATAAATCAATGATTCCATTTATTAAATGATAGTCTGTTAAAAACCTATTTATCACTATTGACCATTTCTTCAAGGAAAGAAAAAAGATGGAAGTAGATCATTTAGTAATGCTTAACTGTACTACTATTGAATCAATCTTGAAAATATAGGTGCTATCATAATGATCTGACTATCCCCATATTGATGATCCTTAGATCATTGATCGAGATCATGAAATGGTTTTTCAAACTATGTAATTCTCCCTCTAAAAAGAGAGAATGTTGACAGGGAGGCTCTGAAATTCAGGCAGTGAATAGTACCACAAATGAGAACCTCATTATCTATATTTGGCGAGGTTTGTAATACCTATAAATGGATCATCATCACTATTGAACGTTTCTTAGGGAAATGAAATATATATTCCTCTAGATCAATAACATAAAATTCAATGGCCTACCATAAAATAAATCATCAAAATTAAGTTTATAGCATGGAGATCTGATGATGACCATGTCAATGATCCTTATAACATTGAATGAGAGATCAAATTGCTTTCTAAACCCATATAATTCTCTCTCTATGAAGAGTTAAAAGAGAGTGTGAGGCTCTCAAATTCATGTATTGAATATTCCCTCAAATGATAACCTCATACCCTTTATATTAGGATGTGTAGAATACCTAGAAATAGCTCCTCATATCCCTGAAAATTCATTACCCACTAAAAAAACCATAAAATAAAGGTCATAAAGGCTCCCATGCTATTATATAAACCTACAAAAACCATAACAGTAATCTTAATCATATCTGGACCATATGACATAGGATTAAGATTTCTGTTATCGTATCTCTGAGATCACAATATATCTTCAAAACTGGTATAATATTCTTGACATGACATTTAATCCAAATAAATTACCATATAAATAGTGGATGTAAGAATATCAACACTACGACAGTATGTGTACCTCAGGCATAAATCATAGTATTCATTATATTCTAATGAAAATAATTGGTTCATGTTGGGTATAGGGAACCCATAATTACAATACACAACACATGAATCTCTCTCAAAATAGAAACAAAATTCTTATAAAAAAATCGATAAAACCATCTTTGTAAATCTAGTTCAACATATAAAACCCATGAAAACTAGCCAAAATGGGTATCAATTTATCTATACACATTATAATAATATATCGAAGACAACATCAAACTTCACTTGTCAATTTCTACAAAAAACATGAAACATAATCACACAACATAATTTGAGGTTATAGTTCACCCTCATTTCAGTGCAACAAAATATAATTAAAATTTGTCAGGAAATATATATTAACATACAAGAAAAATTGATTTCAAACACATTATATGTGAACCATATATATCCCAATTTTTTAAAAAAACCCTTTGTATCTATGTGGTGTTCCATAAAAAATGTAAATCCCCAATGTTAAATACCCAACCAGTCATTGTCTAGAAAATCAATATCAATTCCAAATCCATTTTATAATCCAATTTCACAATTAATTTTTCCACGAATTCAATTAAACAAAATAAATAAATCTTTTATAAATTAATGTATCAATTATAATTTTTACATAAAACCATTATTAAAACCAATCTACCGACACCATGTTTCGTTACATGATTTTTTTCATTCAAATAGCGTTTTCCAAAAATTCTAAAATTATAGATTCCATTGAACCATGTAATAAAAATAATTCATAAACATAATAAACAAAATGAACTCATTGAATCCATATTAATCTAATAACCTCTTATAATATATTTTTTAAAACAACAAATATATTCAATTTTTCATCAATTAATAAAAGATTTTTGTGAGGTAACATGTCAAAAAACATGGCCCCAAAACAAGTGTATCTGGTCCTTGATATGCCACTATCATGATGAAAAAACAACGTATAGTATCCCATTTAAAACCTATTACTCATGATGCATCTCAGACACCCAACATTTGGATTCTTGGACAAATACAACACTCACTCATCATACATTGCCTTTATAATAAATCGGTAATCCCATGGAAATTTGGGTTTTATCATATGTCATGATTTCTAGGAATGTGATACATCTAACCCCCATGTACTGAAACATATCTACACCATTAACCAATATCTTCGAAACCAAAAACATGATTTGATACCATATTGTATCACCGTAGCCTAGAACATCTAAATGATGTCTGATTAGGGTCACTATAAGAACTCTGGTGCACCTCCATGTACATCAGAATTAGTTATCAAGTGGCGAGGACTAAATATTTTTGGGGAAGAATATTTCCTCCAATATATTTCCACTAGATCATTCTCGAATATAATTTTTTTTGAATGAATCATTAATATAAAATATATCGTAAAATATATAGATATAGAAAAAAGAATTCAAAAATTTCCTAATGTCTATCACAAATAGTTTTATATATATCTATATAATATAGTAATATATAAGATATAAGTACTAAATAATATAGAATATCATAAATAAAATGACACATTGGTCAGTTCGTATGATGAATAATAACTAATATTAAACTGGAATTTAACCTATCTTACATGATCCAACCTGCCAAATTCATATCCTATATAATCTATTGGACCCATTATTTGTTTCCATAACTAAGAGATTACATTTATTGAGAAAAAAATAAATGATATTTCTATTTAAAATTATATTAATTATGAATATATTAGATAGAAGTGTGTCTAAATACTGAGTTGTAATCCACAATGACAAAACAATAATGAGTGATGTTGTTATCAAGGATACATGCAATTAATACATAGATAAAAGAGTGTTTGTTCCCATTACACAAAACCACACATAAAAATCAAAATATAAATTAAATAATACATCTTAGGTTATCTGTTGTTAACCATACCCCCTCAAAAAATAATCATACATTATTTTTTCCTATGCAAGTGTGTCTCAAAACAGGATAACCAATAAGTCAGGGGGATGAATTACTATGAAAAAACTAGTATCTTAATATCATGCATTATTTATTCAATTATATAGTGTCTCTAGATGCGTGAGATATATAAAAAAACCAATATTAGTACCACTATAAATTATTAGGATCATTTCTGATTCAATCTAGTAATATTAAGCTCAATTTTGGGATATTAGGATAATTTAATTGGAATCCCATGGAAAAGAATATGAATACAAGAATCATTGTTAAGGAATTGTAAACCAATGATGTATTCTAACTAGGAAAGTCACTTCTACAATCCTCTATTCCATAGAGTATACCTAACAAAAATGAAATCAATCCCAAAAGTCAAATGGGAGGTTTACAGCCCCTATACCTGATCCCATAGATCATGACCAGGGTAATATATATATATATATATAATTATGAATAATTTTAATTTTAATATAATTTATTTATTCCAAAAAAATATATATAATAAGGGTAACATTAATATATTTAGATTTTTGGAATGATTGTTTTATTGTCAACTTATCTTATTTATTGATTTAAAAATATTTTAACTCTATTTTTTATTTTTCCTAGAGCATTTTATAAATAAATATAAATAGAAAAATACCTTTTTTGTAGGATTACATATTAATTGGGGTTCATTTTATCCAACATGGTTGAATTATTAACCATCAATTGAAGTCTAAATTGAAACTCATAATTTCTTAAATGCAACTTTTACACAATTTTGGATACTTTTATGAATGGGATCATTTATCATAATCTAAAAAACTAAACAAGGTAAAAATATGATGATAGAAATATATGTTTTTAAGAACAACATTCTTTAACTATGATGAACCAATGTTTTTTAGTTTTCAAGGAAAATAATTCATGGGAAACTAGTGGAATATAATTTGTAGTCATTATCAGTATAGAAACAATTTTATTGTAATTCTATTATAACATTGGCTAGTAGTAGAAAATAACGATGAAATATTGAGGGTTTATAGTTAGTACATATAGAAATATGTTTTAAAAAAACATGTATATATCTATACATTCACTAACCAGAGCCATGTTAAATTTTAGATGAATATTTTGGAGTGAAAATAATCCAGAGTCATCTATAAATATTTTTATATAAATTTAATTCCAATGACTTTTATACATGTATTATCCATTTTTATAATCTTGGTAGGGTTTTCTTACTAGTGTATAATTATACCGTTTCAATATATAATATATAATTTCAATATTATAGAATTTACACACTTTTATTTTTGTCCTCAACAAATTTTTCATTGTGGTCTATGACTTTTCTAAATATTTATGTTTTTACCACTAACTAGAGGTGTTGAATAAGTGGTAAACTCTTTTTAAAAAATATTCTTATTAATATAAAATATTAAAGAAATTAAATTTCTCGATCCACCCATAATAGTATAACTTTATCTCTATTTTCAAAATTACATTGAAAGGTTTGCACCCAAAAATTACCATGGTTAGAATTCAAATCCCAATCCTTATAATGTTTTTTATTACTCACAATATATCTTCTACACAATAACTAATGAATATTTTAAAACACATAACACAATGTGTTCAATTTCTTATAGAATCTAATGGAATCTAGAGAACTCAATAAAAATGATTATACAAAAAATAAAGGAATTATTATTCTCTTAGGTTTTAAACACACCACTTATATTGGAATACAGATCAAAAAATAATGTATATTTCCTATTAAATAGCTCAAATAGTTTATGATAATGATTATCCTAGTGGTCTTAAAACAAAATCATGAATATGAATGATCCATATACTTAATATTTTTAATACTTTGAAAATAAATATTCTCCTCTGAAGAATGATATCATTAGTTTAGAATCATTCATCTCTTCTCAAATGTCTCTCTTCCCTATCATGTTCTCCTCTCATATTTCACACTTATCACAATAAATTCACCAAACATAAAAATTTTGAAAGTAATTTTCAAATACAACTTCAAGGTTGTATTTTAAGATCAAATTTAAATTCAAATCATCAACATTATTAAAAATTTTATTTAACATCCATTTTATTATGTCTTTACTGATCATCACCATATAATTCAAAATGAATGTTTATTTGATTTACAATAAAAATTAAAATAAATATTTGATTCCATAATAACATTGATGTTCATACTACCCCAAATATTGCATGAAATACAATTTAATGACATGGATAGATATTTTGTGGAAAAAATTGGGACATTGTGGATTCATTAAGATTATTTTATTTTAGATATATATTTTTAGTGGTTTATTTTAAACTACCAGAGGACTTTGTGATGTGATCTATTGGTATCATCATGGAGGTCACATAATTTCTAGTAATGGAAAAAAACTAGTTGAGTGGTATTATAATTGTGTTTATTCACTCTATAGCATAGAACCTCATTACTTCATATACGATGACATACATATTGTTTTACATCCTGGATGTCCTCACCTTTATAAATCCATGAAAAAAATCAAAATCTTCCATTACATCATGGAGTTATCCAATAGTTTATCACCTCATTTCATCATCCACTAAGGCATGAGGACCACTGGTAGAACCTACGGTATTGTGTGTCCAGTCACTTTGTACCATGAATTCTCATTGAACCTTTTTATCCCACATACAATTTAGCATCTCTGTGGTGTAGACAATATGTTACAGCATAATCCACTTTCCACTAGATTTTTACATTGTGGCATATAACATTCAGTAAGGTAATTATTTCCATAGAACTTTCAACCTTTTATATAATTAACTCCTTCCATTATACTTAATGACAAATTAAAATATAATGAATTTTTTAAATATCATCATATACTAAAAAATAATTTTTCACAATAACTTCATCATCATTATTTTCATCAATAAACATGATTCTTATTCCCTTCATGTTATTAGTCAACACATTTAAATAAATTAAGACCATCTGTTTTTGACAAAAAAATCATCAAATTAGATAGGTCTAATAATCTCCCCCATTCAAATTGTTTAAAATCCTGTTTCAATGATATGTTAATATATATACCTGCAAAATTAATTCTGTTTCCCCCATATTGAGTACAAAAAAAGTGACAATATGAGGAAACTTCTCAGTCCATATTTTGCCAAAACTATTTTGATTTTTTAAATAATGTCTTCATATAACATGGTTCCTTAACAGAGATCCATATATTAATCCAAACTATTTCTAAGTGGGTAAACCAACTATAGAAAATAAGGAATTTTTATTCAAGATTATGAATGATTTATGTAAGATATTATAAATTGATAACATTATTAGAATCCAAAAATAGGGGCTCAATTCATTATTTCATTGGTTTGTATTTATTTTCATGAATATCTATATAATATCTCTTTTTTAAATTTATCCCATAAAATGATGCATACTTCATACTCATCAGGGATGTAACTCCATGTAAAACTCACCAATTTCCTATAAATATATGAGATATTTAAAAACATCATTCAATTATCTATGATTCAACATAAATATATAAAAAATATAGATTATGTAGGGATATCTATGATCTGGAAATATAACACTTGATCGGTAAGTTTAATTTAAAAAATGTCTACTATTTTTTCCCATTTCAAAGTATTTCTTATTAATAACTTTCAAACGTTTTTTTAGTAAATTTTTTATTTATAAAAACATTAAAACATAGAGTAGATTTCTTAACATAAGATAAAATCTCACAAACCCCTGATCTCATCTTCTTAAAACATTATTTTCTTTTTATCTTAAACAATTTTAATATTATTTGAAATTTTTAAAAGATCCAGCTACATCGTCAATAACACCTCCTTGATATATTTAATAGGATTCAAATTATTATTCTTAATATAGTAAACATCACATTTTTTTTCCATTTAAATCCTCAATATTTTCAAAATTATTCCTCTTAATATCATAGTTAATATCTCTGTATAGTCTACTCATGAAAAATTCAACCTAATGAATCTCAAGTCTATATCTACCAGAAAAATATATATGTAACTAATTCTATTTTCAGGAGATTTACTTTCTTTAAATGTCATAAATTATTTGAATACATAATATTTTGTTATATTTTTTCTATTATAGTTGCACTTTTTTCTAGCTTTTTTCCTAGAAAAGACATGTTAATCCTTTAAAAAAGATTTTTGTCTTTTCCTACATCAACACCTACAAGAATATCCAAACTAGGATCTCATAGATTGATTCCACTTATTTCTAGGTGAATATAGATTTTTTGGGGCTATAAAATTTATCCCCTTTTTAATATGTATTTAATTTCTATATTTCACATATTTCATTGATGGAGAATCGGTTTTCTCAACAACTTTTTTGGTCCATCCTTGTACATGTTTGTTTTTTATATAAGCACTATTTTAAATAGTATATATTTTATAAAGATTTAAAAAATAAAATTTACTAGTTAGTTGAAACCCCTTGTCTCAAATTATTAAGATGATTCTTCATAAACATCTGCTTATTTAATGATGTTTTTTTCTCATTATTTAACTCAATTTGTACTACAACACATATGGACTATGTTTAAAAAAAGTCTCTTTTATTTACACAAACATTTCTTCAGGATCAAATATAATTTATTCCAGCTAAATATTCATTAACTGTTTAATATTTACCTCATAAATATATATTATGTCCTTCTTTAAATAATCTTCCTTCTAAATATCTATTATTTTTTTTCTTAGTAAATTTTTATATTTTATTTATTGATGTTTTGTATATGTACCAAAAATATTTATTTTCTCATGTTTCCCCAAACGAAATTATGTTCAATCCCCTCCGTCATCATCACTACTTGAGGGTTCTATTCTTTTATTCAAACATAAAATTAAACTAACTTAATTATAAAAAACATTAATCGATAATAAATCTTGTTTTTGTTTTAATATAAAATTATTTTATTTTATCTAATGTTATTATTATTCTTTTAATATATATTTTTCATTTTAAGAATTTATTCTTCCTCAAATTATTTATATTCTTCAACATTTATATATTAAAAAATTTCTATATAATTAATATAATTGTGATTAAAACATCTATGAAATTTATTTCCATTTACCTTCAATTTTCCCTTCCAATTTCCCATACAGACTATTTGGAAAAGTCATCAACAAACTTATTAAAATATTCATCACCGATAAAATATAAATCCTATAACTCTTTATTCAAATTAATATTTCTTATCCTCATGGATTTAAATTCTATTACAATTATTTAGTTTTTTTGAAATTAGGATCTTTCCTCCTTTCAAAAACATTGATAGTTTTTTCATGATCATCCATGAAAAAATCATCATTAACTTCAAGAGCTAAATAATTGTGTTAAAATATGTTCATAAATATCTTCCTAATTGTTATAAAAATAATAATTCTTCTATTTTTTCTACAAATTCATGAATATTAAATTTCTTCCCCATTTACCCTGGTGAAATACTCAACCATCTTCTAATAACTATCCATTTTAAATCATATACAATTATTCTTATATACATGAAGCATGGATTCATTAAATTTGATGTTTCCCTAAATACTACATAATAATTTTTCCCATGTCTATTTTTCTATTTCAATAAACAATACTTTAGTGCAATCCTTTTATGATAGTCACTAAAAAATAACATTTTTTTGGCATTCTTTCAATCTCTAAAATTCATTAATTAACATTTTTCTACTGTGAATATTAATTAATGGTTTAAAATGACACTAAATATACATATATAACATCAAGACTATGTGAAAGAGGCAGGGTAGCATCTTATTTCTTCAACAATGATAGTCTTTATGATAAATATTAGAAAACCTAAATTGATTAGATAATAAAATTATCCATATTAATAAATTTTATTTTTGATCATTAAATGGAACCTTATCAATGGTACTAATTGATGATACCAATAACCTCATTCAATACCACATTAGGAGGGGAATCGATTGTAATTATTTATTGAATAATCCTTCTTAACCCATCCACATGTAAATTTTAAATTTTTTTGATCAACATAAATAGACTAACAACCGCATCTTATAATGAAATATGACAAATGTTATGCATGAACTTATTTAAAAGGTTCATATCTATTTCCAACACCTTAACAAGATAGATACTCACCCAATAATTGATTATTTATTATCCCAACTAGATTTTTTAGGATATAGAATCTATTTTTATACAACATCCAAAATACAATAGATGATAAAATTCTCTTAAAAGTGATCATTAAATAATGGAATTCAATACTCTTATATTAGGATGTTCTGAAACCACATGAAAATTTAATCATAACCCATTAAGAGATGGTTTTGAAAACTCAACATGTATAATCTACCATGGTCTTAAAAAGTTGTTATTGATGCTCATCCTATTAGTCATGATACTTCAACAACAATATGATGGATATGGATCCTCAATATTTCTTACACTCATAAAATAGATAATCTCAACTAAAGAATAATATAATTGATTCAGAATCCTTATTCTCATCTCATGAGTTCTTCTTATTTATCCTATGGTTGTATAGATTTACCACCTCTCAAAATTAAATAAAAATAGTGAAAAGTATGCACAATATATTTCAAATAAATCTTCATGATTTAATTTTAATTTCAATTTAAAATTTAAATAATCATCTTTCTTGAAAAAAATCATTTTTATTCCTTGAGACATCTATCAATGTGTCTATATTGCCTAATTTTAAATGGAAATTATGTTGATTTAGAATAACAACCAAATAATTTGGTTGAACCCACATCATCATAGAAATTTTGACTGCCTAGAATATTACAACAAATACACTTCTACAACATGGATAAATATTCAATGGATTAAGGATTGACACTCTATCCTGAATAATATTTCTTTGATTCAGATATCTGATATTTACTTGTTTCTATTATACTATATAATTAAATTATGAATATTTTTATACTCTATGGAATGGTTTTCAATGATTTTCTAATAACCACAAAAAATAACATATTACTATGTTTTGTTGAATGTATGTTCACTATTTATATAATAACATCATTAGTAAATTATCTATGTGTAGTTAATCATTTAGAAAATAGAAATTATCAAACATTTAGTGCCAGAAAAATTAAAACAAATTTGATACTACATCATAGCAAACTCTTTTAGGATAAAACCTTTTTTATTAATCGAGTAAAACATTAATACATCAGACTAATCCCCTATTAAAACATGGTTAGTCACTCAATTTTTTATGGTATGGTATATCAATATTAACCACACTTCAAAATTTAGAATATCTATAAATTAAAAAAAATATGATGTGGTTTAAGACACCTTCTACCTCATTTATATGGTTTCATAGATTGATTGTGACATGGTATACACTTCTAGGACCCTTTTAATCTTCTTAAATCATGAATACCATCTATAATAAATAACCACATAAAACTAGGTCATGAATCAAGTTAATCTCAAATAAAACCAACAATATTATATTATTTATAAATTTATTATTACCATTTTTGTTCAACATTCAATATTTTTATTCATATCATGTTCATGTTACCAATATTGAAATCAATGAATGTCTTCCCTTTATGACAACAAATAAAATCAAATCCAATAGTTAAAATGGTATTCCTTATAAATAATCATGAGTATCTATCCCAAGGAATATCTGGGGGGAAGAATCGGTGCTTAACCCAAGCCTTCATACATTCATGGTTTATGTGTATGAATTGTTTTAATTTAATCAATGTATGATTTACAATGAGTGTAATACTCACTGAGATTATCCAATGTTTACATTTTTCTTCTAAAATATCATCCTTCGTTAGAGGGGGTGAATATGTAGTGTACGTAGATACCATTGATTACATTATAAATTCACAACATGGGAAGAATTGGATGTTCAAAAACATGATATTCTATGTTCATTATGTAAATATGAAACTAATTTAATTAAATAAATGTTTACTCTATGTAATTGTCTTGTGATATTTTCCTTCCAAAAATAATTCATTTAATATTCACTTCATCTTCATGATTAAATTTATTTACATCAATCCATAAAAATGAAAAAAAACCCAACGATTAATTGATTTAGAAAAATTTAAAATATAAAAAACATAATAAGTGATTAAAAATACTGAGAGTTATTTTCAAAAGCAACCATGTTAGCTGATCATGATCACCCTCTATACTACATTTGGAAAAAAAATTATTTCTCTTTATGACCCTGTGACAGGTGTGTCAAAACCATGGACTATATATGGGATGATAAGTTGTTTTTAATCACTATTATTATTGAAAAATTATTAAATAACAATTTTTATTTTAATAAAAAATTAATATAAATAAAAAACTATTCCAAGATATTTTACATTTTCAATTATTATGCATGGACTAACCATTTTTGTGTGAAACATGTAGAATAAGTCTCATTGCATGTGAATAAAACAAATTTACATGATTTGATAATCCATGTGAAATGGATTACAGAATACATTCATGTAGAAAGAGAGTATCAATTAAAGAATGTAACAGACACGGGGGAGGGTATTTATCCCCACTAATTTTAAATGTTGATTAAATTTATGAGGCTCGTAATAAATTATTAGAAGATCCATTTAAACTCCATCGACCATTTATTAAATTTTTCAAGAATAAAACTTTATATATTATGAATTTGTTTCATATGAATATTTTTTGGATGAGTATTGGCATGATTTTATAAAATATGAAAAGGTATGTGAGTATCTAATCTAGGATAATGTTTAATTATATCCTCTCTACATCTATGATTATCTGAAAGAAGGTGAAAAAGATGAAGTTATTGAGATAGAGTACCTAATATCCCGTTGATAATATATCAAATTCAAATATGAATTACTTGAAGGGAAATATTCATATATTAATTATTCATTTTATAATCATATTCAATATTAATGTTTTCAATATTCTCATTTACTAAAATTTATAACACAAAACACATAGATTAAGCACTATAAAATCATTTTAATGATGAATATATAGAAGTTTCAGTAGAGGAATAAGATCTCATGTATCCTTTTGTTATATGACTAACTTAAATTAACTATACCAAATAATTATTGGAGGAGAAAACCAAAGAAATAAACAAGTAGGCCCTCTATCATTATATACCTACCTCTTTGTTCTTTTCCTTCTTACTTTTTTTAATCATGTGGGTTGGAAAATTTTTTATTTTATTTATCATTTCCAACTCTTTGAATCTACACAATTTAATTGGGATATTTCACATGTTTTGGATCATTAGAAGAAACCATGACCACCATAAGATTAGGGATAATCCACTGGAACTTCCTAAATTTAGAAAGTAAAAAAAATTTAACCTCTTAGGGGACTAGAAATAGATTTATCCCCCTAAATTCCCCATTATCATTATTTTTATAATTTAGTTTCAATAAATGTTTCATATTTTATCTCGATATCTTAGGTATGATATGGGATTAACGAGGTGAATAACTCAATGAAACCACTAAAATGTAATGTCAGGTCATTTCACTTATTATAGCTATCTTTCATACCCTTATTTTTTAAATTGGATTACGTAAAATGATGCGTAGTAGCAATTAGATAGTATTGGAGTGGTAAAAATCAGATTTTATTTTCATGTTATGATTTCATCATTTAATTTTTAATGAAAAGTTCGGTATTATAATAAGGAAAAGGCTAGTCAATGGAAGAATATTTTTTAGAATTTTATATATAACAAAATTAAAATAGAATTTCGAAATCATTATTATGAAGAATTATCATTGTGAAAAAGAATAGCTCATTAATCTCACAAAAGGGAAATTAACATATTCACATTAATGCTGGAAAAGAATAGGAAATTAAAATCCCATATGATGTTTTGAGACATTTTGGCCCCAAATAAAACAAAAAACAAAAGAATAATAAATATTTTAAAAAAAATAAAAAATTGGTGTCTAAATGTAAAAAATAAGAAAAAATTAGGGAGTAGAATTTTTAATAGTGGATGAAGAAGGGATAATTAACTTATAGTAATTTTATTTCAGTTGTATCAAGGATATGTGAACTGGATCTTGGAGTTCAAATAATCATAAAGAGGAAATTATTATAATAGATCTTATTAAAATGTTAATCCCAATTATTTAATATTATTTATAAAACTATTACATGATATTATTAATAAATTTAAGTGGGGTAATATATATTAAATTTATAGTAGTAATGTTATTTTTAATGATAAATGAATATATTTTTCTCTAATTTTATTCTTCGTGTGATTTAACCTTGGAAATATAACTTGTTCTCTTAGTAGAATTCATTGAATTTCCCAAGAGCGCAATGTTTATGTCGGGGTAATTAATAGATCTAATATTTTTAATATTAATTTTGAATTTAAATGTTTTAATCCAAATAAATTCATTTTTCATTATTAATTATCATGCATTTAGCATTTTTGGGTGATTTGAGCTAAATTGTTAAAATGGAGTAATTATTGATTTCTGAATATTTTAAATCAACATTGTATTTTCGAAATATCTTTTCCTGAATAAGATAAATTATCAAATTCATATTTTTTGTCCTAAATATTTTTTATTATTCATTTATTTAAATATAATTAAATATTGAATCTAGAAATATAAGGCCCCAATGATGCACCTAGTCTTGGCCATGAAATTTGGGCATAGTTATAGAAACATTTAAATATGATCCCATATATCATATATGAAAAGATTAATCTCACATACAATATTTAATTTATCAATATAATATTACTTATAAAAAAATTTTCCTATGAAATTTATATATATTTCAATTTTAATGGGATTTAATGAATTGAAAACTATAGTACTAGAGTTTGAAGTGTATATCATATTATAAATCATTTTACTTAGTAATTATATCATAAAATTGGAAATAAAATCTAATATAGCTGAGAATTTCAGAGTTCAAGAGGAAGATATAAAAGAAAACTTTTTTCGAATAAAAAAAATTTCCAAATATAAACATTTACATCCCTAAAAAATCATTATCTTTTATAGGAATGTCAAAGAGAAAAATTGAATGGCCCTCTTCCCTTTAAATATTAATCTCCATTATCCTTAAATGAGACAACCATTGGAGTTATCAACTAGGAGAGGCTATATAGGGGTTTGGATTTTTATTTATTTATATGATTTTAAAATATATTATCTTCATTTTATTTTAATATTTTTTCTTTCATTTTGTGTTTCCTACTTCTCAATTCATTACAGTGATACCCTTTACTTACATTCATGACTATAAAATAGTAGGAATCAAAATGGGGATGAAAATATATTGAAAATAATCCTTAACACACTTATTCTTTTTTAATATTATTTTATTTGATATTGAAAATTGATTATATATAGTGAGTGTAATCGTAACTGTAATTTTGTGATGTTTGGATGCTTCTTATATACATTTCTTCCTTAATAGTGGTGGAAAATGTGTAGTGTTCATGGAGATCACAGAGTGCATCGCATATTAGAATCCTTGAAATAAGATGATGTTCACACATATAGTGTATCATGTGATTTTAGAATATATGAAACAAAATTAAAATGATAAAGGTTTACTCTTAGTAGTGATTCTATGGAATTTACTTTGTTCTTTAATTCATTAATTTTATATGCATTTATCAATATGTTTAAATTTATTCTTTTAATTCCATAAACCTAAAACACACCAAAT
The DNA here is from genome assembly GCA_963277665.1 of Viscum album. Taxonomy (NCBI): domain Eukaryota; kingdom Viridiplantae; phylum Streptophyta; class Magnoliopsida; order Santalales; family Viscaceae; genus Viscum; species Viscum album. The sequence continues at coordinate 1,224,401,261 of OY728162.1, forward strand.
TAATTAATTTAATAAAATAGAAAACAAAAAACACATAATAACGGAATGATAATAGATAGTATGGACCATAGAATCTCATCTAGTTAGAAGACCCTAGTCATCCTTTGTTCTATATTAATATAATAGATTGTCTCTTTTATATATCCTTATTATAGATGTGTCAAAAATCTAAACCAATATCCCAAAAAAATATAAGTAACTCTCTCAAGTCATTCAAAATTTATTTTATATATAACTCCAATACCCAATGTTATTTATAAATGTAATCATTCATGAAGGTTGAATACAAAAAACTATTACAAATAATTATTTATATCTATATCCATATCAATATATTTTAAGTCCCAAAAAATATTATCATACACGTGTTACCCATAAGGATTGTCTATATTTATGAAACCATCTCATATACCTGAGTATATAGTCTCAACAGAATGACCTATAATCTCTATGACTTCCATATCAGGATCAAACCAATATTTTGAGTCTAACGGTAACACTTATATCCATCAATACACATATCCTTCATTAACCCACTCTTGTGTCAATATTTAAATTGGATACCCAGTGGGATCCCTTAGATAATATTATAAAATGGACACCCTATATGGGTTTCATGACCATATCATAATCTGTTGGGGCTATACCATTATTTATGTATTAATATCTATCAATGATTTTTAGGGCCCTTCACACCCATCACTAAACTCTAAGGGGTCTATAATATCAACCAAGATCAAATTGGCACTCTAATACCAAGATAATACAATATAAATGGATATGAATAACATACATAATCTTGTAACAAGAATGTAGAAAGGAAATCAGTACATACGGTGAGAACAATGGAAGTAATACTTTATAAAAAACATAATTTCACATATGATATCAAAACGAACACACCAATTCAAAACTTCCATTTTAGATTTTCTTTAGAATCCATGTAAAATTATTCATTTAAATAATTTTAAAATTCCTCAAATTCCATTTTCCCTTTCTTATCCCTTGTAAAGAATCACACCAAAATATTTTTTTAGAAAATTCAATTTTCATTTTGAATTATGAATACAAAAGTTATCATAACTTTATTAAATTTCCAATGAATTTATAGTTGACAAAAATTCCATTATAAGATCATATTTATAAAATGTTAATCATTTTTAAATTAATAATTGAATGAGTTATTCCAAAAAAACTCTTAACTAGGACCCCCACAACATTTTTGACCATGGTGCTCCCATCAAACCATTTAGAATGCCAAGATTACCAGGATGACTATTAGGATAATATGTTTCTATCAAAATTTATGGTGACATCACAAAAGTCATAATTAATGTAGGAATATAAATCAATTATAACACACCATCATAAAATAACCAACCGAACAACTGAATAATATAAAGTCATGTCCACCAGCCTCAATCTATCCTTATCATTTAATTAAATAACCAATCAAAAGAACCATACCACATTTAAATATCACCAATTTTCTTGATTAATTATCTATTCAATAAAAACATAAAAAGAATTAAATATATAATGAAAAACAAGAGCCAAAAATGGAATAAGTTAATATAATATCAATGACTAAATCCAAGATATTGAATCCAAGGGAAACATGGTTCTTTATTCTCCTCACACACAATCGATAAAAATCTACAAAAAATACCTAAAATATTAACCAAACTAATGATTAAATATCTCCCAAATCACTATAAAACATAAAATTAATTGAGGAATAACTCATGTGAAATAATGAATTTATTCTTGTTTATGACCACTCAAGGCCTCCACTAAGAGTCATACGTGAATACCTAATGAAGGAAATGATTTAACCATACTCTGGTTAAATCATCCCTCAAAAAACATAAACATCGAAACCATAATAAAATATGAATTGAGGGGGGGGGGGAGATTATAACAAACCAAACCTCAATTACATGTGAAAAACCACACTAGTATCTCTAAGAGTGAAGGAACAAAGTATTAGGGAAGAATAGTGCCAAATAGGTCTCTTCAAGTTCCTTCAGTTGATAATATTAAAGGGATCCTAGGGATGTACCGAAAATAAAACATCCAAAAAATTTACCAAAAAGAACTAAAAAATAGGATTGAACACAATGTTCATGGAATAGAAGGATGGTTTACACCATGAATAATATTACCATAAAATGATCAATGCCACTGTGATTTAGAATTTAATTGTGTGAACTATAGGTTCATGCCATTAACTGTCCAACGTAATAGTAATGTCCATCATCAACCCCATTAATGACCCAAATAAATCCCAATGAAGGTAATTCACAAGATAAATGCACCATTAATAGAATTAATGGCCTGAAACTATTAATTTAATGCATCTTGACCCCTAAACCATACTCTGAAATATTCATGAACTCTTGAGACATTAACCAGGCCTCAAACGACATATAGAAATACCTTTTAGGGTGTCTAAACACCCATTATCTCAATCTGATTCCCATTTATCAAAATTATCCCCCAACAAACAGAAAAATACATTTTATTTAAATATCATAATTCATCAACTAGTGGGATTTTACTAGTTTAGTCTGTAAAAATCATATTTTTATTAAAATAATTCCTTATTAAAATTTTTGTTAAAAAAATTAACATGTAATAGTTAGGGAAATGATTTTTTTTAAGAATCAATTAAAAAATTAGTCAATTCACATGTATTAACATTCTCAATATGGAAGATATAATTTTTTATTTATAGAAATGTATTGCGAAAAACTCTAGTGGGTTCTCATACCAAATGAGAGGGTATTCTATTATTCATCAAGAGGGTTATATCCTCGTAAAGGGAATTATCTTTGAAACTACATAGACTGTTATGTAATGATATTTTCATTTTAAAAATGATCACACCACCAATAATTAGGGATATTTGATATATATATATATATATTATAACATATTAGTGTATATATTACTGAACATAGAATTGAACTAGCAGAAAATGATATTCTTAAAGGCAAACAAGGATTCCAACTGTGTTATAATCTAAAAAAAAGAAATTAACACAAGAAAATTAATGTTATGAGTAATGAAATTATGGATTCTTAACCATAACAGTCAAGGATAATTGTTCAATTCATAAGAAACTATTATGGTTAGACTCACTAACTATGAGATATGGGAACAAATCTTTAGTATACAAAGTATTTTATTGGCCATTTTTATTACAGAATATAAAAACACACAACATATGGACAACGGTAAATAATGAAAAATTAATTCTTTAAAAAAATATAAGATACCACCATTTCATTTTAAATAATATGTATTTTGATTTGGATTTTTTTTATAAAATCAATACATCATTTGATAAAGAATTTGTAATATAAACCCATGAAAATATTTAGTAAGCACCTATCATGACCCGTCCCATAGAGGTTCAAGCCAAAACTACCCAAAGCTCGACACCAATAGTTAATGGGATGAAGACTAGTGCCTATAAGTCATATCACATAAATGATAGGAATTTGAATAAGTATTTATAAACACACACAAATCTCTATGACTATACAGTACTGAAATATAAAACTACATCTAACAATTCAAGCATATATCTATAATATGACAATCAGAGTACGACATAAAGAATTAGAAGTCATAAAAAGGGAAAAAATACAAGTCCACCAAAAACAAGAAGTTATTGTTTCCCTTATCACATAGAGGTTGTGTTTTCAAATGAAACAAAGGTGTACGCCTCAGTCTTCTTAACCCAAAATAAGCTTATAAAAAATAAAATGTTAAAAACTACAAATAATTCATGCATACATCTTTAATCTTAAATTATATTTCTATATAAATTATTGGGAAGAATAAAAAGGGTTCAAATACTAGACCTTCCAAAAATAAAAATTATTTCTTCCTTTCTCAGAAGGAGGGGAATTTTCTCAAATAAAACACTAGTATACACCTCAGGCCGCCTAGCCTAAACTAAGAATATAAATTACTAAAATGTAAAAAACCTGTTAACAATGAATTCAAATGTATATAACATTAAAATAATACTACCACATAAATTATTGGAAGAAATTAAAATATTACAAGTATAGGAGTACCACATAAATTATTAGAAAGCATAAAATGGAGGAAAATACAAGGCCACCCAAAACTTAAAATAATGTCTCCCCATATTAGAGGGAGGTGAATTTTGTAAAATTAAAAATTGGTATGCACCTAGGTTTACATAGCCCAAACTATGTTCCACATACTCTTTGTCCTCTAATGACTATAAAAAAACATGTTTTGCCTATATAAGACATGTCATGTGCGGGCAGAGCCCATGTCAAGCTGAGTAAAACAAAACATATAATGACACCCCAAAATAACCAAATGAAATGAATCAATTGTAGTGATATCATCACATGATATGTAAATAATAATTTGACAAATATCATAAATAATCCAAAGGGTAACACCATGATATAATTATATATATATATATTTGGAATTAATTTATCCTTATTGAAATTTTTGATTTCACAGAACATTGAATATATTTTTTATACAAAAGAACTATGTTTGGATTCACTTATAAACATCATAAAGTAATGATTATACTATATGGAACACATATATTATCATTTGATACAGGAAAGATATATTTTTAATGTCTTACACACAATTCTGAGTTCTATTGATCTCTCGTGTTACATGAAAGGATGTGTTTTACCGAACTAAAATATACTACTACTTTTATTATTAAAGTATTATTATAGTTTCCATATTGATATTGGAATGGGTTTCAAAAATAATATTTACTAAAATTATAAATTATTATTTAAACATGTAGATATTATAAATCATTTCGTATTTATTACATTTAAATGAATGTATGAATTATTTGAAAATAAAGAAATATCATTTCAAAGAAAACTATATTTCTATGTAGAGAAAAAATTTCAAATACACTAAAAAAATATTGATGAATGATTTCAATGAAATATTTATTATATATTAATTCAATATTTTTTATACACATCATATTAATTTGATATGTACAGGATTATAATAATTCTGATATTATGAATAAAAAGATGTAGTATTCTAAAAAGAAATTTTACCTTTATTTAATGGATAAACGATTTTAAATATAAAATTTTAGTTGAAAAAATTAACATTATTTTGAAATGAGGTATATCAAATTTTACTTTGGGTGAATTTTTTTATTTTTCTGAGAAGTTTCATTTTTTAATGAATTGTGTAGAATACTATATTTTAATACAAAACTACAATTTCATCTAATTTATTTATATACTTATAATGTAATTAACATTATTTCAAAGTATAATTTTATAAATTATAAAAACATTAATAAAAAATAGTTAATTTTAACCAATTTTACACTGAAATTGGACATAAATGATTTTATTCTTTTGAATTTTTTTCTTTAAAACATGCATTCACAACACGTCTACTGGATTAATATTGTATTAATTTATGCCACCTATATGTCTAGAATTTTTAAAAATGGATTTTATATTTGGAATCATAATTATTTATAAAATCTGGTAAGGTATGATAATTTTTTTTTCAAAAATATTAGTGAAATTAATTAAAATTAATTATTATGACTAAGGTAAAAACTAGTTTACTTGGTGGATAAACGTAAAATAAAGGGGAAAAATACCTGAGAAACATGTACCTGATCCATTTTATGAAACACGTTGGACCATATCATCCCTTTTATATGAAATTAAAAATTATTGGAGGCACATTATATAATGAAGACCTATCAAATAGTGTTTACTTTTTTATATTTATAAGCATTTCACTGCTCCTCAACTATAAATGGGTACCCAATCACCACAATGACTCACAAATATCAAATTAAATGGGATTATATAACCCCTAAAATAATAATCTTACAAGTTTATTCATCATAATATATAATCAAATTTGTTTTGAATAAAAAAAAGTTAATCCATTGGTGCAAACCAAAATGAATTACCAAAAGAAGTGGAAACATCCATCCAAAAGATCTTCTATTTTATTCTATTTATCAACCCTCTAAATAACTTTTATTCCATTATTATTTAATATCCTCAATATTCTCAATATACTTATTTGTTTTAATATACGGGTTCTAGCTGCACCTACACAAACCTCCATCAAATGGGTAATGAACTTACTATTCGTGTATATGGTGGACTACCACATCAGGAAATTATATTATTCGTTTTACCATTACCAACGCTCTTATATTTGAAGTATAAATGAAATAATTTTTTAATATATATATTATATTTATGATTTATTTTTTATTTGGGAAATTTTAAATAAGATACATCCTTATTCTTTTCATTTTGTGTAAATACAATAACCTCATTTGGGGATTTTATTGACTAATGCCTATTTAAAGTGGTTTGATTCGTTCACATTTTACATGTAATGTATTAAGAATAGGTTTCTTAAAATTATATGATATATATTAAATTATAGCTCTAATTTAATAATAATATAGATATAGAAATATTTCATTTACTTTCTTTCTTTCAATATGATTGTAAAACGAAAACAACGTTCATGCGTACATATGTCCCACTGTTTCCCGGAACAGTGTATTCCATATCATATTCCTAATTTTTATAGATTTTCATAAATATTTATATAAAATTTATATAATTTTTTTACATTATTTTATTAAGTAAATATTTATCTGTATAATACTATCAAGAAAAATAAGTCAAAACATATCCGAAAAACAAAGTGGATATTAAATGAAATGTAAAAATAACATGGAATGGTTAATAAACAGGTAATATACAGTCATATTCAAATAATATATGCTATTAGATATAATAATAAGGTTTTATGTAAGATTTATAATAAAAATATATTTATTTTACATGATCTTTTTATGTGTATGATGAAATTCAAGTCTTAAGGTAAGGATTTTGTCATCTCACTTTTCTTTCTATGAGTTATATGCTATATTCACTACTTATTATTGTTGTGTGGATTCTATACTACCATATGAAATTTTATATCATGAATTTAATTTATTTAATTATATTAAATTTATTAATTGATTTTATTCTTTAATGGACCTCATGAATCAATTGATACTTAAAAAGTATTAGGATTTCTAGTCTCACATTTATTTCTATGAGTCATATGACTTATTCACCACAAATTTCTTTTGTGTCTTGTAAATATTTCCCATTAATGTATTGTAGTATACTAAAACACCATGAGAGGGGAGTGGTAAATCAAGGTGTCAATATTTTCTTTTAAAACGATGGATCTTGTTCCCTTGTGAGAAGGAATATTTTAAACCTACTTGATGTGAAAGTGCTGAAAAAAAATATTCACTTGGAATGATATGACAAAACAATTTTACTTGGTTCACCACTATGGGATAGTCAAACGAATCATACACCAAAATGTTTTCTCCAGTCTTACCAAATTCCACTAATCATCACATGTTGTGGAGTATAAAAATTTACCCACTACCACTCTGTTCTAAACACACTGTCTTTACAATATTTTAGGGAAAAAAACATTAGTACCTCAGAAAACTTCTATAAACTCCCCCTTACTTACTACCCTATGAGAAGTCTCACTCAGTTTATCAACATGATGATCTATTTAGTTGAATTGCATTGAATATTTTCTTAAATCTAAAATGATACCCTGCTCACTTAGAATTCTATAATATATGTACTTGAAATGATTGAATGAACAAAATGGATAATCAGATCCTAGTATAAGCTCAACACAACACTTACACGGAACACCACTTCTGGCGCCCAAGTATGGGGATTTTCGAGAAAGATAATTTCACACAACACTTACTTTTCCTGAAACCATTCAGCATCGCACAAACCTTATATTTTGTGAAGCCTTAATCTATCACACAAATACACAATAAAAATAACATGATCATTTAAAGACAAAAGAAACACTTGAAAATAAGTTTTACTCAACTCAAGTCATTCTTTCCCAACTCCCTTGAACATGGTGAAAATAGATCATTGTTGGAAAACCTTTTTGTGTATTTATTGGGGGTAATTGACTATTTATAATAATTTTGGTGACCCTTACCTCATGGTTCACATCGTTCCCCTAGATGTGCTAGTAAATTCACCCATTCATCTATCATGCAACCCACCTTGCATTCCATCACCAAACCTTGCACGCCCTTCACTCCATAGAAATATTTTAATGAATTTCTCTTGAAAAACATATTGTGTGAGAATTTATAAACCACCTTTTGACTAGAACTTAAATCCATTCGACAAAACCATTTTTTCCATTCTCCAACTTTGTGAACTAACAATTTGGTAAACATTGGGAAATAATGCAACCTTAAATACTATTGTCTACATGAACTATAAGATCCATTTCCTTGAAGAATCCCTAAACCTCCATGTGGGGATTGGAAAAAATAACAAACCATGATCCATTTACATTAAATAAAAACCTTTGTACCTATATGTATACTATGATTACTATACTTATAGTTATGGTTATTTACAAACTGATTTTATGATCTATATTTTATCTGGTTTTACGATTTAAAATTAACTAAATCGGTAAGGTAGTTTTGTCTCAATTTTTCTTCTTTGCAACACATGTCTTTTTATTCACATATATTATTTTAATAGGGTCATATAATTCCATTGGAAATGTCATATCTTAAATATATTTAATTTATTGCAATTTTATATGTTGTGTGATGTTATTCTTTCATAGGAATTTCGATTCAATGTTTCCATTATAGTAAGTGTTTATTGCTACAATATCATACTTTATCAAGATTTTTTATGATTATGCTTCCATTATTGAAATTTTAAGATCCATGTATGTATAAAAATGAATTTTATTCACTTCTAGTTATTCATGATATAATCATGTATTGGTACCTTTATTTCAACACTTTAGTACAAATACAATTAAGAATGTTTTTTAAGAAAACAAAACCATATCCCACTATTCATTCAGAAATATTTATCTTTCAAAACTATGTTTTATTAAAATGGGTTTTCAAATATATATAGTTTTAATTTTTTTAATTATTTCTTTGTTCTTTAATAGTTTTTATAGAAAAAAATTAAAAAAAATTATTACAAAACATCGATTTTGTTTCAATGTAGTTTATAGAAAAATGGTTCTAAAAATATCTTCAAGAGTCCTTTAAATGTTTTAAAATCAATTTTCAAAGAAAAATATTTTAAAGACAATTTATTATTTAATTTTTTTGAATGTGGAAATTATATTTTCCCTAAGAAATGATTATAACAAAAATTTAAATCTCTATTTATAAGATAAGTATTGTATAAATAGTATTATAAAAATTATTTCAAATAAAGGATATTTAAAATTAGAAATGTTCTATCTGATACATAAAATTACATCTCTATATATGATGACATAATTTTATAGTTTATGATTTATTGAGGATATGTTTTAAGGATAACATTTATGTTCATTCATTAATGGTTTATGTTTTAATTGAATGATGATTATGACACATGTTTGTCTTCCATGGGTTATAAGATTTTGAAACCCAATTCTTTTCACATGTAATGGTTTGATAAAATTATTATTAGACCTATCTACTTTCAATAGGTAATGACATGTAATATTTTTTATAAAACCCATTTTATTTCATTGGTTCTGAAAAGTGGTTTATGAAATCCATCTCATTTTTTCGGTCATGATATGATTAATGTGTAAGTATCTTGTAGCTTGCATATGTATAATTTTATTATGTGATGGGTGAGGAATATATCTCCCTCTAATAAATTGGGTAATTATTTATATCTCATTAAATAGAAATGTATAGAACGAAGTGTGAAATCGGTTCAATGTGACAGAGATGCAATGTGGAGTGAACTCGGTTTAGTGACACTAGTCTGGAATGGGATGTGAAATCAGTTCTATAACACATGGATTGAACAAGAAGTGAACTTGGTTTAATGATATGGGGATAGAATGGTATGCAATCCTAGTTTATTAATAAATATATATAATAATAAGTGAACTTGATTCATTAATAATGGGATACAATAAGATATGAACACAATTTAGTAATACTAGGCTAGAACCAGAAGTGTACCTAGTTTAGTAATATATGGATGGAATGATTGATGAACTAAGTTCATTAAAACAAGGATGAAACAAAAAGTAAACACAGTTCAATAATTCTAGCTGGAATGAAGAGTGAACTTGATTCAGTAATATAGTGTTGGAAGAAGATGTTATCCTAGTTCTATAGTACATTAATCCAATAGGAAGTGAACTCTATTCAGTAACGTACATTATGTGCTAATATGGTCTTGGGTGTGAACTGTCACAAGTAAAATAGTTTGTGGAGATAACTAATTCCACTTAGATAGAATGTTCATTAAGCCTTGAATACAATAGAAATCATTTTTAATTGCTTTTGTGTCATCCAAAAATTATTTGTATTATTCCTTTATTATTCACTCATAGATTATTATATTTATTCCTCTATGATTCATGTCTTATGAACATCCAAGAAGTATTCCATTATTAATGTTCTTTGATTTGGAGGGTATAATTTTATAAATTTATTCTCTTATTTCTATACCCCTTTCCATATGTTTTTCTTACATATCACCTTTGTTTACCCTTATAGAGCATCTGAGATCAAAGATTTCTTATATTTCTTTTCCTAGGTTATGAAGATAGGTTTTAAGTAGGGGTGATAAATTGGAAGATATTTGAGGGATATATTGATGATCGTTCACCGGGTTATAAGAATATGTTTCTGTGTTTCCATAGACAATAGAATCTTATGGTCCTCGGGAATGTATTTTTGTAATGTGTGAAATATTCATTTAATATTATTCAATACCTATGTATGTTAATCCTTGGTCTCTATAGTTGGAATCAGAGGTTGGTTTAGTAAAACATTGGAAGCTATTATAGGGAAAATTTAGTGATATCCCTAGAGATATATCAAAGGATATGTGTAGTATTTTATTTAAGGATATGTCTAAAAATAATTCAAGGGTATAGGAAAATATCCATGATATTTTTTAAAATATAGTGTGAGTGGTTTTAGAAATAAATCCCTATTTGGATACTTAAAGTGGATGTGGCTCTAGAGAATATGTACATAGTGGTGAAAACCACATACCACAATATTTAACTCGAATCAATATGGAATTGATGCATGACAACATGCCTTACTACACACATGGTTTGACACTCCTAGGGGATATGCATTGGGAATTAAAAAAAGTTATGAAATTTCATGAGGGATTTAAATAGATAATTACTATGGATGACATAGGATTAACCTGATGTTTCATTTATTAAGATGATAGATATATTGATTTAAACATCTTCTAAATTTGTTTTCAATATTTTTTGGTTCCCCACTATGATTATTTCTTCTTACTCTATGTTTTTTGTTATAGTTAGTGGTTGGAACCTAAAGGAACCATGTTAATGGGGAACTCTATGGAAAATGTAATGATTTTTCTCTATATTTACCCAATGTTATGGGATATGAAATAAAAAATAACATTTATATTCTCACAAAAATTTCTCAAGAAATGATTCATGGTGAACATCCAAACGAGAAAATTATTGAATAAAAATACATTAAGTACATCATAAGTTACCTCCAACCAACATTCAAGGGTTACACAGACCTGTTAGTTATTGGGAAATGGATCAATACAACTGAAAAGATATTTTCCAATCCCTAGTGTTTAGAGAAAGAAAAATTGACTCTGGTTGTCTACCGTCTGGAAGGTGAGGTAGATCAATGGTGGAATCTTATTAAGAATATGACATGATAAGAGGAAATTGAATCTATATATTGGGAAATGATTTATAACATATTATTCTATATTTACATTTATTATTTTATTGTTAAAAAGATGTTATATGATTTCATATATATTAATCAAAATGATAATGAATCTATTGGTTCATTTGTATAAATTTTATGAGGATTTTGAGGTAATATTCAGGTATTATCATCCAACAAGAATGAGAAATTGATCTATAATTCAGTGTCTTGAATCTTAGTATTTGATTATAAATTTCTTTTAGATGCATTATTAGCTACAAATAATATGTTATATGTTACATCATGATTTAATTCGAGGATGAAGTTTTGTATCAATCTCAAGGTGTTGAAATGAAAAGTATGATGGAGTTCAAATAATATAGAAATTCCCTAGAGAGAAAATTATGAGATTTGTTTATGCTCAAAGTCTGGGAAGAATCATCGAGGAAATTTTAATAAGGGTGCTTATAATTTTTTTATCTATAGAACATACGATCATAAAGAAATTAATTTCTAAAGTGATGTGAAAATGTTAAAAAATGATGTAAATGGAGAGAATTCTTCAAAGAATGTACCTCCCACACTCTACTATTTAAATTTTAGGGAGGTTAGGAATTATAAAAATCAATGACCCAATTCAATGTAGGACATGGATTATAATACACAACAACACTTGAGGAAAAAATAAATAGGTAAATCAAATGAAATCACAATGTATGGAAAAAATAATGATAATTTTGGCACACTGATCTTTCTTTCAATTGTTAGGAATTTCATGTTTCATTTTGTATGAATAATCCCTATAAAAATATTATTATTAATCCTTTGATGAGATTTCATGTGATTTTCTCCATATACCTGGATTATATTATAATATAATCTTTTTATATTTTATCAATACAAGGATAGTGAAATATGATCCAATGAAAATGTTTTCGATATAATATAAGAGAATATTTAATGAATGATAGGAAAATATTTTTGGAAGGGTTAAAAGGTTATCCGTTTAGGAAATGGATTATGTTAATCTTCATATGAGTTTTTAGAAATTAGTGTGTTACATTTTAATATTATTATTTATTCCTATTGGATATATTTTTTTTATCCATTTTGGGGTGATAATAGTATATTGAATTATATATCAATCTATTTTGGACATCAAGGTCTACTGATAATTTAGTAATGAAAAATTTACCATCATTTCATGGAAAAAGAGATGGCTTGGAAATTGATCAAGGAATAATAAACTGTGACATTATTATAAATCAAGTAATTATATATTCTCATCAAAATTATTCAAATTCAGGAAAATGGTCTTGAAATAAGTTTGTTTCCAATTTTCATGATTTTTAATGATATCAATGACCTTTTTCATGCCTTTTTGGGTTATGAATTTTTGATCATTAACATTATCCTAACCATTTCCCCAATTTTTATCCATTATAAAATGGTTGTTATATTTAATTTCTATGTCCATATTTTCACATTCCACATATTCACTCATATATGGAAACCCATTAATGTGTTACTCAGAGTAACAGTTATGGTTCTGACATTAGATTTTTTAAGTATGATTTAATATTAATTTTTATGTTGTTAGATTCAATGAAGGGAACATTAATGTATTAGTCCTTTGTCAATATAGATTAATTTTGAGGGTGAAATTCATTTTACTGGTGAGAAGAATGTAAATAATTGGGATTTTTTGAAATATGTTTTTTGAATAAATGAAATAGTTTTGATATTTTTCATTTCAAACAATAATAATTATATATTTTTCATATGAAATAACTAATTCTAGTATTCTTTGTTCATAACACCAAGTTAAAAATATGATACATGAAACAATTATATTAACTTTTTGTACAAAAAAACTATGTTTGGGTTCTGTTACATACAATTCCATGATCCTTCAATAGATTTCATTACACACAAGTTAGTTTTTTACAATAATATAATATAATATTAATATAACTATTAAAATATTATTTTATTTACCACATAGACATCAGAATGGATGTTCAAAATAATGTTTACTAAATTGTAAAAATATAATTTACATGTGTATATAAAAGGAATCCTTTAGTAATCACTTAGATATAAATGAATGTAATAACCACTTGAAAATAAATAAATAACTATTTTATGAAATCTATTTTTCTATGTAAAAAAACAATAATAACTCAATAAATTATGCAAACCAATTTTGAACAAGGTTTTAAATAAAATTTATATCTTATATATTCGAACAATATTTTTGATACTCAATTAATATATTTTATTGTTATAAGATAGTAATAATTTTAATTTTATGAATTAAATGATGTATTTTTCTAAAAGTTAATTTTACCACAGTTCAATGGAGACACCATTTTAAATATAAATTTATAAACTATTATAATATTTATTTGACAAAATAATCATCATTTTGAAAATAGTAATTTCAAAATTTATGTTTGGTGAATATTTGTTATTTTTATGAGAAGTTTCATTTTCTGAAGAATAGTGAAAAAATAATGAATTTTAATTCAAAACAGTTTTTTTTCTAAATTATATTTATATTTAAATAATATATTAATTTTGGATTAATGTATAATTAGACGAATTAAATATAAAATAATCTAATCTAGTTCATTGGAAATTTTTTCAATTTATAATTTCATATAAAATCATTTCAAACATTTGGTTGTTTTTCCCTAATTACCTCCTTTCACGACATATCTACAGGATTAAATTTTAATTAATATTGACATCATATGTGTTTACAATTTGAACAAATAGATTCCATCTTTTTATTCAGAATAATTTATAATTTATATTAAGGTAAAATTAATTTTTTACCAAAAGGTTTTGTGAATGCAATTAAAATTAATTAGAGTGATTAGGGTAGAAACAAGTTTATTTAGTGTGTAAAAATTGCCATGACAGAATAAATACACTTAAAGCATGTCCAAAATCCATTATAAGGACATATTGGGATCATATACTCACTTTTCTAAAAAAATTATTATAAGCACATTTTGTAATGGATACCTATAAATATTTTCTACAATTTTATATTGATAAGATTGTAACTCCTCCTCCACTATAATAGGGAAGTCACCACCCTAAATTACTCACACCTCTCACAAAACCTTAGATAATCCAAAAAAAATTCAAACAAGATACCAAAAACCTTTATCATAGCTCAGGATCATCATGTTTGGAATAAATCATACAAATTTAGTTTGTTGGTGTAAACCAAAAGGAATTGCCCCAAGAATTGGTAACACCCTTCCACAAGATCTTTTGTTATATTTTCATTATCCCCTTATACATTTTTATTAGATCATTATTATATAATAATAAAAATCCTAAATATACTGATATTTCTTATTTCTAAGGATTCTACCTATAACTACAAAAACTTCTATCAAATGATTAAGGAACTTACTACTCATGTGAACGACAGACAACGACCTCGCGAAATGATGTCATTCGTTTTTTTACTTTACTACATCTCAGGGATGCGAATTAGGATGGAAATATTGTTTTTCAAATTATATATATATATATAATGTTTACTATTTCATTGTGATTCATAATTATTTCATAAAACACACTTTCATCCATTTTATTTTATGTAAATACGATAACTTCGTTTTTGGAAGTGTGGACTACCGCCTCCTCAAATAGATGTGATTCATTCATACTCTACATGGAATGTATTAAAGTCAATATTATTGATGTTATGTGATATATATGAAATAAAAATTCTATTTTATTCAATATATATATATATATATATATATATATTATTTTATTTTTCTCAATATGATAATAAAACGGAAACATCGTTCATGCTTACGTATGAACTATCGTCTCTATGAACTGTTTATTCCATTTCATATCTCTATATTATATATATATATATTATATATATATTTATATAACTAAAATATATTATATTTATATAACTAAAATATATTATATTTATATCATGTTTTAAATTCAAGAAATAATTAAATTGTTAACTATGTAATGGGATCAAGTATTACATGTAGAAAAATATCTTAAAAAGAGAACCAATATTTTCCAAAATGTACTATTGACATGGAGTTGTTAATAAATAGGTAATATAAAGTCATAATATAATAACTTATGGTATTATATATATTGTAACAGCCTGAGATTTATGAAAAATATTCTTTTTAATTTTATTAATGTCTTGTGTTGTACGCTACACCAAAAGGAGCTTGCAAAACACGCATCCTTGACTTGCCTTGCATTACACGCAATCACAACCTTCCTCGATAGCATGTGTAATACGCAATACCGAGTTTCACTAAACAACGATATGCTATTAAAATATTATTAAAAACTAGCCGTTATGAATAGTAATAACCACTTTTTGAAATTTTTTAAATTTTATTTTTCAAAATGGACTTTATTTTTGGATTCGAAGTATCGAATTTAGCCTAGGGTGAAATTTTGGTAATTTTCGGATAACTTTCATATTTTGATGAATAGTGAAAATTACTAAATTTTAGTTAAAAACAAATTTTTCAATAGAAATAATTAATAGTGATAAATTATTAATTTGAGTGGTTTTAATGTATATTTAGAATATATTTTTACAATTTAATTCAATGTTGGTCATTGGATGTAATTTCACATTTAAACTAGACATAAACAAGTGTCAATCTTTTGATAGATATTGTTTCTTAAAAACACACTATTTGTTTTAACAGCGGGATTTAATTATAAAATTAATTAATTCAACTTCTATGTTATGAATTTGGTAAAATAGACTTCATTTTTGAATTCGGAATATGAAATATAGCTTAGGATGAAATTTTGGCATTGTTCTGAAAAACATCAATTTTTGATGAATAGTGAAACTACTAAGTGGTAGTTAAAAAACTGAATTTTTCATAAAACTTAATTTAACCACTTCTGTGAATGGAATTCCAAAAATCTGAGAGACACGATTGATGTCAGTAAGTAAAATGTGGTTCAATGAGATGAAAATAATTTTTGGTGAATAGTAACTTTTTACTTTTATTTACCACGGTTAAAAGTAAATAGGGTTATTAAGGGTAACAATGATATTAATATTACCCTAACACATGTCCTAATTCTATTGGACAAGTGTATCTCGACCAAAAACAACCTTAAGTGTAAAATATTATAATTTAGGCCCACATGGATTAGATTAGGACATTTATTATTATTTAATTCAAAGAAGAGTTAAAAGAGTTAAAATCAAAGTTTATTTACTAAAACATTTTTAATATGGGGTTATACATAAGATAAATTCGACTATAAATATTCATTAGAAAGCTAGAAATATTTCCTACATAATGGTATTTTATTTGTAATTTTTAGACATTCAATAATTTAATTTAATTATGACACAAAGATGATGCAGTAATTATCTTATTAATGAAATATTGACATAATTAATGTTATAAATACCAAAATAAATGTAATTTGACACTTTTTATGAATTAAACTAATTTTCTAGGTTACTATGATGTATTAGTGTGGATTTAATCAACTTGGTTCTAACATATAATTCTGTTATGACTTTCACAAAAATCATATATCAAATAGTGTCAAAATTGACACAAAATAGTTTTTAAGTGAAATATTATATTATTAATTGTTATTTTATTCCTAAAAATCTAAGGTTCGGCCAAATGACTTAGATACGAATATATATATTAATAATAAACAATTTGGGGTTCGTTTGGCATGTTATAGTAAGTTTATTAACCATATAGTGTAAGAAAACAAAAAGACACGGTAAAAGTTAAATTATTTAACTTAGAGTTAAATCTAATTGATAAGGTTAATATAATAACCTAAACTTGTATAAATCCTATTGGATGATATGATTCCGACCCATCCCCACTTTATCTTCTAAATAAGACCCTTTGAAACCATTATAAACCGATTTTGACTTTAATATAAAATAATATTTTGAGATATTCCTATGGTGCCCCTCTCCTCCCTTATAAAAGGGCACATCCTCCCTCTCCTCCTCACACCAATTTGAGCATTCAAGCTCAGCAAAACCCTGTCAAAATCTCTTCTCCACTTCACTAGTATCATCCTAGAGGTCCTGGTCTTCTTAAAAGACCAATTTTAGTTCCCTAAAAGGAGGTCTTAAAGAAGCACTTCAAAGAAGAGGTAATATCCATTACCGATTCTTTCCAATTTCTTTCTTCTTCAACTTCTTCTTCTTTAGTTGTTTCATGATAAAGTAATAACATCAATATTTCTTATATACTGATATGTTATTATAAATACGAAACAAATCTAATTAACCTTCTATCCATCCTACGGAAAAAGGAAATCACCGCTCGTGCGTACGTACGGAATACCGTCTCCACGCCGTGGTGTAATCTATTTTCCGCCACCACCTTAATTGGATGGGTATAATGGTGTAATGAGTAACTATATATGATTATTATAAAGTGATATTGATACTGAAATAGTATACATACACTTTAACACAATTACATGACCATGAGAACGATATCATCGCTCGTGCGTACGTACGGACTACTGTCTCCACGATGCGATGAGATTCATTCTCCACATTAACCATTCATGAATGATTATAAAGTATATATAATAAGTACTAATGAAATATATGACATAATAATGATACTTGATTTATGTATATTTATATGTATGTCATCTACTTAATTTCATTCAATTCAATAAGGAAACGAAAACAGCGTTCATGCGTACGTACGGACTACCGTCTCCATGAACGGTGTATTTCATTCCATTTATCAATATATTATATATATGTATATTCTGAATATATATTATATATAAATCATGTTTTACATTCTGGATATAAGTAATCATGATCCATGTAATCATATTAATAATTACAAGATAAAAACACGAACGAAAAATGAGATGATTTTACCCAAAACGCTACTTTAACATGAATTTACAAAAGAACGGGTAATATAAAGTCATAAGTGGACCATATATGATATAATAACAATTAATATGATTATTGAATAAGTCAATAACATAATTTAAATCATTATACAGGAGGTTTGGACACGTAAAAAGCAAGTCGGACCTAAGGTAAGGGATAAATTTTCGATCTCATTTTTATCCGAGATTGCTTATACGTAAGTATTTACTGGGGTTATGTTTATCATCCATGACCATGTTTTCTAAAAAAATGTTTTTATAAAATGTTTACCATTCTTCCATGAATGTTTAAATTCATTTTTACCCTTTATTGACTTTTTACCACATTGTATGAATGGAATCATTCCTTTGGTTATCATATAAGGTACTTTTTGACTTTTCCGACATAAGTACGAGGAGAATGATATTTTTAACTTATACGGAGCGAACGAATTTTTAAGGTTTCATAACACCTCATTTTAAAGAATCTTCCTCTACAAGATTGCATGATTATTTTCAACAAAACCCTTATCATTTAAAATTGCATGGAATTTTTTGAAAAGAAAATGATTTTAAAGAAGAAAGGATATTTTTCTCAAGAATTCATTTCAAGTGTTTTTCTCAAAACTATTTTCCATCTAAGATGACATTATTTGATATGTATGTTTCAAGTAAAATGTCTCTATGATTTAAATGGTTTTGATTTTCTTATGATGAAATGATATCAATTGTTTATGGATTATGATGGCATGATGTTTAAGAATACCATTTTATTACATGGGTTATGCAATGATGTATGCTTTATGATTTTGTGGCACACATAAGAATGGTATCAATATGAGATGGGTGGGACCTATATCTCCATCCAATGCATTGGGTAAAGATTCTATATCTCATGAGATAGACATGGCTGGAATGGTAGGTTATACGGGTTCAGTGAAACAGGACTGAAACGAGGGTGACTCCGTTCAGAAATGGACATTGTCCACTAAGATAGTCTTGGCAATGAGTCTTGACTAACAAGAAATGATTCTCCATGATTATGTGTCTATGACACAAAGTTTCATGTTTTAAGTTATGATTATTGGGATTACATTTCACTTCTATGATTTATCCCATGTTATGATATTATGAGCTCTTTTGCAGGTTAAGATTTCCAAAAGCTATGTTCTTATGTATATGATGTGATTGATATTTCTTTTGTTTACCCTTACTGAGTATTTGAGCTCACCCTTTTATGTTTTCTTTTCCCCAGTATATAAAGAAAGGTTTTAGGTATAAAAAAATGAAGATCTTTATAGGAGATGTTGAAGATCTTTCACCACGATTAGAAGATTATAATCTGAGTTTCCAAAGACACTAAACTATTACGGTCCTTGTGTGTGTGTTTTGTTATGTACTAAGTATTCCGCAAAAGTAATCTAATATCTATGTACGTTAAGCTTTGGGTGTCTACAGTTGGTATCAAAGGAAATGTTTAGTCAACCATTGAAAACTAGGATGCGAAAGCGTTAGTGAGATCCCTAGAGATATTTTTAAGGTATGTCTAGGGATGTCTCTAAGGATAAGTATACGTATAGGATATAGTCTTAGAACTATGGTAAAGATAATAGATTAAACCAAAGTTGTTAGATATTGAAGTTACTCCCCCTTTATTATGATTTTTGCCTCTCACACTATTCTTTTTGGGTTTTAGACGATGGCTGGAACCTGAAGGAACCGTGTTGATCAATGCAATGGACAATGAAATGATTTCCCTCCTGAACAAAAAAATGTTATGGAAGATGGAGTACAAAATCTTATTGTTATACTTACACAATCTATGAATCATTCTGGACTTCCGAATGAGCAGAGAATGGAACATTATTCTATTGAGTCCTTCATGAGGCACCGTCCACCTTCTTTCAGTGGGACTACCGATCCACTTGTTGCTGAACAATGGATCAGTACCACTAAAAAGATATTTTCAGTTCTTCAATGTTCTGAACATGATAAAGTCATCTTAGTAGTATATCTTTTGGAAGGTGAAGCTGATCAATGGTGGAATCTTATCAAGATTACGAGGCAAAGAGATGAAATTGAGTCCATGGAATGGGACGAGTTCAAGAACTTGTTTTTCAATAAGTACTTCCCTTGTATTCTTCGAACAAAGATGGAAAAGGAGTTTCTTGAGCTGAAGCAGAAGGATGATGAATCTGTTGGTATATACGAAGCGAATTTTACAAGACTTGCAAGGTATGCATCTGGCATTATCATCCAACCTGAAAGTAAAGTTGATCGATTTTTCAGTGGCTTAAAACCAAGTCTTCGAAGGGCATTAGCTATAAGAGACTTCAGTAGCTATGAAGAAATTGTGCGTTGTGCTGTCAAGGTAGAAATGGAAGTTGGTGTTACATATCCATCTCATGGTTTTGACAAGAAATGAAAGATGGAGTTCAAGGAGAAATCTCAGAATAATGGTGAAAAGAAGATGAATGGTTCCTTATGCACAAAGTGTGGAAAGAAGCATGGCGGAGATTGCCTTAAAGGGACTAGAAAATGTTTTAAGTGTGCAAAAGAAGGTCATCGAGCAGCTGAGTGCCGAAGTAATGGAAAAAGGGTTTCTAATGATGTGAATAAAGCAAACACTGCAGAGAACGCACCACCAACACATCAATGCTTCAAGTGCAAGGAAATGGGGCATTATGCTAATAAATGCCCTAATCCATGGGTTAGTGATGATCGACATGAGAAACTGCTTAAGGCAAAGGACAAAGGGAAGTCACATGCGATCACCATTGGCGATGTTGAATATGATAACGATGTGGTGGAATGATTAAGTGTTTATGTAATGGGATTCCAAAATAATGTTGTATCATAAAATATTTTAATATTTATGTATTGGTATAATGTGGTATTCAAAGTGATTGAGATATTTTTGGAAATAAGATGATATGCACATAATGAAGGTAAAATGTGAAAACGAAATGTTTAACAGTATTCATGAGCTCGTGATTGATATAAGGACTAAGTGATATCATGGATTGAGTATATATAATTTTGAGGATTTTGGTATGTGGAAAGTGTTAACTTTTAACTGCATTCATGTTTTCACTAAGGTTCAATGGGTATTCAAGAGAATACATGATTAAGGACTTTGAATGTTTGGAATGTGACCAACAAGACATATCTTATGATATATGGGGATCAAAGATGGTATTAAATCTCTGGTAATCGTTTTCACTATATTATGACAATGGACAACAGTATTATGGATAAGCCTAAAAACTAGAATGGATTATGTTGGACATAAAATAGTATTGTTTAAGGATAGAAGTTCTTTTTTTGATATTATTTATGGGATGTTATAGTAATGCAGTTTTAGAAAAAGGACAACCTGCAGGACGGGCGACATCCCATCGCGTCGGACAAGGCTGTGGGAATCAAACCCACAACCGAAGTGCGACTGGCCTTTTTCGCCACCCACTGGCCTACAGGAAGTCCCTGTTTAGTAGAAACTAGTTTTATTATATTTAGAAGTATGATATATGAAGTATAAGTCCATTTTTGGAACTATATATGATTAATCTCACTGTAGATGGACTAATGTATTTTTAGATAACTTTTTTTTGAGACAGATGGAATGACCCATCGTTCTATCACATGATCTGCTAACACATCACGAATGACAAATTCAACTTCATTTCATTAAGAGATGAAGTGGAAATTGTCCAAAGAACGACAAACTGTGAGACTATACCAAAATCACGAAAGTATTTCTTAAATTCCAATTTCATCAACTTTAGGGAAATGATCTTGAAAACTAAAAATGTTGTCCTAGTGCTCTAATATCTGATGAATCAGATGGTACCATAGATCGTCACAAATTTATGGCTTTGTGATTGTTGGCTTTTCCATAGCCATGTTCTCTACCACTCTCCATCAGAACATGAGGGTTAGATTTCTCTTCCATATCCATATTTTCACCTATGTGGAAACCCATTGATTAGTTTATTTGGATAATCGTTACATTTCGTACTTTAGTTTTTAAAGCCAAGTTTTGGTATTCCTTTTTACGATGTGGTTTTCTATTAAAGAAACTTTTGAGTAGTAAACCATTTATAACCCCGACGAATTTCGAGGGCGAAATTCATTTTAAGGGGGGTAGAATGTAACAGCCCGAGATTTTGTGAAAAATATTATTTTTAATTTTATTAATATCCTGTGTTGTACGCTACACCAAAAGGAGATTGCACAACACGCATCCTTGACTTTCCTTGCATTACACGCAATCGCTACCTTCCTCGATAGCGTGTGTAATACGCAATACCGAGTTTCACTAAACAACGATATGCTATTAAAATATTATTAAAAACTAGCCGTTATGAATAGTAATAACCACTTTTTGAAATTTTGTAAATTTTATTTTTCAAAATGGAATTTATTTTTGGATTTGAAGTATCGAATTTAGCCTAGGGTGAAATTTTGGTAATTTTCGGATAACTTTCATATTTTGATGAACAGTGAAAATTACTAAATTTTAGTTAAAAACAACTTTTTCAATAGAAATAATTAATAGTGATAAATTATTAATTTGAGTGGTTTTAAAGTATATTTAGAATTTATTTTTACAATTTAATACAATGTTGGTCATTGGATGTAATTTCACATTTAAACTAGACATAAACAAGTGTCAATCTTTTGATAGATATTGTTTCTTAAAAACACACTATTTGTTTTAACAGCGGGATTTAATTATAAAAATAATTAATGCAACTTATATGATATGAATTTGGTAAAATAGACTTCATTTTTGAATTCAGAATATGAAATATATCTTAGGATGAAATTTTGGCATTGTTATGAAAAACATCAATTTTTGATGAATAGTGAAACTACTAAGTAGTAGTTAAAAAACTGAATTTTTCATAAAACTTAATTTTACCGCTTCTGTGAATGGAATTTCAAAAATCCGAGAGACACGGTTGATGTCAGTTAGTAAAATGTGGTTCAATGAGATGAAAATAATTTTTTGTGAATAGTAACTTTTTACTTTTATTTACCACGGTTAAAAGTAAATAGGGTTATTAAGGGTAAGAATGATATTAATATTACCCTAACACATGTCCTAATTCTATTGGACAAGTGTATCTCGACCAAAAACAACCTTAAGTGCAAAATATTATCATTTAGGCCCACTTGGATTAGATTAGGAAATTTATTATTATTTAATTCAAAGAAGAGTTAAAAGAGTTAAAATCAAAGTTTATTTACTAAAACATTTTTAATATGGGGTTATACATAATATAAATTCGACTATAAATACTCATTAGAAAGCTAAAAATATTTCCTACATAATGGTGTTTTGTTTGTAATTTTTAGACTTTCAATAATTTAATGTAATTATGACACAAAGATGATGCAGTAATTATCTTATTAATGAAATATTGACATAATTAATGTTATAAATACCAAACTAAATGTAATTTGACACTTTTTATGAATTCAAATAATTTTATAGGTTACTATGATATATTAGTGTGGATTTAAGAAACTTAGTTTGAACATATAATTTTGTTATGACTTTCAAAAAAATCATATATCAAATAGTGTCAAAATTGACACAAAATAGTTTTTAAATGAAATATTATATTATTAATTGTTATTTTATTCTTAAAAATATAAGGTTCGGCCAAATGACTTAGATAAGGATATATATATTAATAATAAACAATTTGGGGTTCGTTTGGCATGTTATAGTATGTTTATTAACCATATAGTGTAAGAAAACAAAAAGACATGGTAAAAGTTAAATTATTCAACTTAGAGTTAAATATAATTTATAAGGTTAAAATAATAACCTAAACTTGTACAAATCCTATTGGTTGATAGGATTTCTACCCATCCACACTTTAGTTTCGAAATAAGACCCTTTGGAACCATTATAATCCGATTTTGACTTTAATATAAAATAATATTTTGAGATATTCCTAAGGTGCCCCTCTCCTCCCTTATAAAAGGGCACCTCCTCCCCCTCCTCCTCACACCAATTTGAGCATTCATGCTCGGAAAAACCCTGCCAAAATCCCTTCTCCACTTCCCTAGTATCATCCTAGAGGTCCTGGTATTCTTAAAAGACCAATTTTAGTTCCCTAAAAGGAGGTCTCAAAGAAGCACTTCAAAGAAGAGGTAATATCCATTACCGATCCTTTCCAATTTCTTTCTTCATCAACTTCTTCTTCTTTAGTTGTTTCATGATAAAGTAATAACATAGGTATTTCTTATATACTGATATGTTATTATAAATATGAAACAACTCTAATTAACCTTCTATCCATCCTACGGAAAAATGAAATCACCGCGCGTGCGTACGTACGGAATACCGTCTCCACGCCGTGGTGTAATCTATTTTCCGCCACCACCTTAATTGGATGGGTATAATGGTGTAATGAGTAACTATATATGATTATTATAAAGTGATATTGATACTGAAATATTATACATACACTTTAACACAATTACACGACCATGGGTACGATATCATCGCTCGTGCGTACGTACGGACTACCGTCTCCACGATGCGATGAGATTTATTCTCCACATTAACCATTCATGAATGATTATAAAGTATATATAATAAGTACTAATGAAATATATGACATAATAATGATACTGGATTTATGTATATTTATATGTATGTCATCTACTTAATTCCATTCAATTCAATAAGGAAACGAAAACAGCGTTCATGCGTACGTACGGACTACCGTCTCCATGAACGGTGTATTTCATTCCATTTATCAATATATTATATATATGTATATTCTGAATATATATTATATATAAATCATGTTTTAAATTCTTTATATAAGTAATCATGATCCAAGTAATCATATTAATAATTACAAGATAAAAACAAAAACGACAAATGAGATGATTTTACCCAAAACGCTACTTTAACATGAATTTACAAAAGAACGGGTAATATAAAGTCATAAGTGGACCATATATGATATAGTAACAATGAATATGATTCTGGAATAAGTCAATAACATGATTTAAATCATTATACAGGAGGTTCGGACACGTACAAAGCAAGTCGGACCTAAGGTAAGGGATAAATTTTCGATCTGATTTTTATCCGAGATTGCTTATACGTAAGTATTTACTAGGGTTATGTTTATCATCCATGTCCATGTTTTCTAAAAAAATGTTTTTATAAAATGTTTACCATTATTCCATGAATGTTTAAAGTCATTTTTACCCTTTATTGACTTTTTACCACATTGTATGAATGGAATCTTTCCTTTGGTTATCATATAAGGTACTTTTTGACTTTTCCGACAAAAGTACGAGGAGAATGAAATTTTTAACTTATACGGAGTGAACGAATTTTTAAGGTTTCATAACACCTCATTTTCAAGAAGCTTCATCTACAAGATTGCATGATTATTTTCAACAAAACCCTTATCTTTTAAAATTTCATGGAATTTTGTGAAAAGAAAATGATTTTAAAGAAGAAAGGATATTTTTCTCAAGAATTCATTTCAAGTGTTTTTCTCAAAACTATTTCCCATATAAGATGACATTATTTGATATGTATGTTTCAAGTAAAATGTCTCTATGATTTAAATGGTTTCGATTTTCTTATGATGAAATGATATCAATTGTTTATGGATTATGATGGCATGATGTTTAAGAATCCCATTTTATTACATGGGTTTTGCAATGATGTATGCTTTATGATTTTGTGGCACACATAAGAATGGTATAAATATGAGATGGGTGGGACCTATATCTCCCTCCAATGCATTGGGTAAAGATTTTATATCTCATGAGATAGACATGGCTGGAATGGTAGGTTATACCGGTTCAGTGAAACAGGACTGAAACGAGGGTGACTCGGTTCAGAAAGGGACTTTGTCCACTAAGATAGTCTTGGCAATGAGTCTTGACTAACAATAAATGATACTCTATGATTATGTGTCTATGACACAAATTTTCATGTGTTAAGTTATGATTATTGGGATTAAATTTCACTTCTATGATTTATCCCATGTTAGGATATTATGATCTCTTTTGCAGGTTAAGATTTCCAAAAGCTATGTTCTTATGTATATGATGTGATTGATATTTCTTTTGTTTACCCTTACTGAGCATTTGAGCTCACCCTTTTATGTTTTCTTTTCCACAGGATATAAAGAAAGGTTTTAGGTATAAAAAAAGGAAGATTTTTATGGGAGATGTTGAAGATCTTTCACCACGATTAGAAGATTATAATCCGAGTTTCCAAAGACACTAAACTATTACGGTCCTTGTGTGTGTGTTTTGTTATGTACTAAGTATTCGGAAAAAGTAATCTAATATCTATGTATGTTAAGCTTTGGATCTCTACATATATATTGTAATTATATTGATATATAATAATCTTATATTTACTGTACATGAGGTTTAAACATGTATAATGAAATTCAAGGCCTAAGGTAAGGGTTTTCTCATATCACTTTTATTTTTCTGATATGTTTGCTATATTAGACACTAATTATTTTTATGTGGTGTACATACTTAGCTATGAAATTTTATTTCATGAATTACATTTATATAATTATATTCAATGTTTCAATTAATTTTAATCTTCCATGGATCTCACGATTTACAAGTTACTCAAGTAGTAAGGGGATTTCTAGTCTTGCATTTATTTCTATGAGACTTATCCCTTATTCACTACTCGTTTATTTTAGATGGTGTATATACATAACATAAATATAATGTTATATTTTTATCCTATAATTTTTTTATTTTTATTACCCATATTATTATTTTTTTTCATGGTGTTTTACGGTTCAAATGTTAAAAAATTGATAAGGTTGTTATGTCTCGATTTTTTTCATTGGGACACATTTTTTTGTTGTGAACCTATATTCTCTTATAAGGAGTAGATACATCAATTTAACATGATATATCATGAATATAATTCCTTTAACATTATTTTACAATTTATGTAATTTTATTAATTCATGAGGATTATGATTCAATGTTTCCTTGGTAGTATGTGTTTATTACTACTATCTCATTATTGATCAGAATTTTTTATTATTATAATTAAATTGATAAAATAATATGATACATATATCAATAAAACTCATGAATTATAATATATTATGTTTATTCATGATATTTTTAATTATTGGTACCATTGTTTCCACTCTTTCAAACTTAGTTAATTAAGAAATTATTTTATAAAAAAAATATTATTTTATCTCTCTAAACTCCTAGAAATATATGTTCTTTCCAAACCAAACATTCTAAAAAATATATTCATAAAAATGTATAAATAATAATTATTTTACATTTATTCATGATTCATTATTAAGTTTTATAGAAAATAGTTTTTATAATTATTCCTTGAATTATTTATATGTTTTCAATGTATATTCAAATAAAATGGATTTCAAAAAACAATCAAGAATCATTTATATATTTCGAAATCCAATTAAAAAGAATATGGTTTTCAAAATGATTTATGTTTTAAAAATATTTATTCTTTCAAAGTGAATATCAATTTTCCATGAGAATGTTTCTAAATGAAATTGTGTGTCTTTTTTAGAAGAAACGTATTATTGAAATATTTTTATGTAATCTATTTTCAATGAAAGAATATTTTCTTTTATAAATGTTAATTGTGAACCTTGAAAATTCTACTCCATATACAATAACATACATTGTTATAGTTTATGCTTTACTAAGGATAATATTCAATGATAAAATTCATATTATTTCATGAATGGTTTATGTTTTTATGGGATGATTTTTTATGATGTTTATTTATCTTCTCTTTGTTATATGATTTTGAAACATACTTATTTTCTTGGGTTTTTCTTTAATAAAATGATTATTAGACCTAGAACATTTCCATAGATAATTATATGATGAAATGCTTATGACAACCCTTTCATTTCATTGGTCATGATAATATTTTTATAGAACCCATCTTCATTTATTGTTTATGATATGATGAATGTTTTATTATCTTATGGAACATGTATGTATGATTTTATTATGTGATATGTGGGACATATATAACAATCCAATGTATTGGGTAAAGATTTATATATCATGAGAAATAAATACATGGTTTAAGTAGTGGACTTAGTTTAGTATGATATGTGATGAATGAGTAGTCAAATATTTTTAGTAATACAGGGATTGAATGGGATGTGATCCTAGTTTAGTAAAACATGGCTATAATGAGTAGTGAAATTGGATTGGTAATACATGATGGGATGAGAAGGGAACACACTTCAATAATACTTAAATGGACTGAGCAGTGAAGTTGGTTCAATATTACAATGTTTTAATAGGAAGGTGATGTGATTCATTAATATTGGGCTAGAATGGGAATTGAACCCAGTTTGGTAATACATGGCTAGAATGAGGGGTGAAAATGGTTTAGTAATACAGCGATAAAATGAGAGATTAATTTAGTTCATTAATACATAGATCTTATGAGGTGTGATCTTTTTCTAGTAATAAAAGGATTGAATGACATTTAAACGTGATTCAGTAGTATAGGGGAGGAACATGGTGTGAATCGAGTTTAGTAAAGTACATTTCCTCTAAGAAAGTGTTGTATGTGATCTTTGACTACTAATAAGGATTGGGGAGTGACACCATTCAACTAATACAGCCTTTTCATTAATCCATGACTATTATGGAAATACTTTTTATATACTTATGTGTCTTGAATAAATTCTACTTCTTATTCATATGTTATGATCCCATGGATTATTCCTATTATTCTCTTGTGGTTCATGTATTATAAACTACCAAAATTTATTCAATGATTCATGATTATGTTATTTGATATGAATGGTGTGAATTTCCAATTTTATTCTAATGTTCTCGGATACCTATGCTTATGTTATTCTTATGTATCTACTTTGTTTACCCTTACTAAACATCCGAGCTCACACCATTCTTATGTTTCTTTACCTAGTTATAAAGAATGGATTTATGTAGGAGTAATAATGGGGAATATTGTTGAGGGATATGTTGATGATATTTCACCAACATGAATGATTATGTTTCCATCTTTCCAAATACACAAAACTATTATGTTCATCATACATGTATTTTTTAATGTGATGAATATTCATCAAAAATGATGTAGTATCCATGTATCTTAATATATATTCTCTATATATATATAAATAGTTGTAGAAACACAATATCATGTTAGGGTCATAACCACAATTTTTATCCCAGTATTTATGCATAAAGGTTTCCAAAATTGTCTTCTGGGATAATACCCTCCATGATATAAACTACTAGTATTGACACTCATCCTAGAGGACATGCTTTTCTAGGAGGACCCACTCCCTAAGATATTATATAGCTGAAAACACTCATCCTATAATCAATTCTTGTTAGGTCTAGATAAAAATAATAACAAATGATACTATCATGGTTTGTATAAAAGACACATTTTATCTGACTACACCTCACCATAATGATCAGATCATGATGTAGTGATAGGGTTCCAACACATAGGGGTCACTAAGGGGAAGCCAAAACTTACTAAAACATACTCCTCGGTATGGGATTTAAACTCATGTAAATAATATTCATGGAAATTACAATAAACCCTATCTATGGAAACAATATGGAAGTGAGAACCTCTCCCGGCCTCACATGGGGATGTATGCTCTATGCCACTTAAGGTTATAGTTATGGAGAACTGAGAAAACATACTCTGGAAGAAGGGAACAAAACCATACTATAATAATCAATAAAAGACTAAATATGGGTTACCCATTAAGATGAGAACAAAATATAATACTAAAACCTTATAATAATGGACAAAGAGAACACAATCAACCGATACATATCCAATTAAGCTCATAGAAGCTCACTAGAAAGATGAACTAAGAGGAAATAGGGATCTATAATATCCTAAAAGTAGTAAACAATGTTTCCTTATACATATATGATCTATCTAACATATCTTATCACTAAAAGGGTCTCTCTATCACATGTAATTATTCTTTCCAAAAATAAATTCCATGTCTCTCGAGTTATAATGCATGTATAAGTCTTCCTAGTACACAAAAATCCATTCTACTTGTGCCTATGAACACTTAGTAGGGCCTATGTAGTTGAACATGTCTGATAGCATGGCCCTGCTAGATTACTGTGACCTTCATGTGTACTTCTCAAGTACACAACATATGGGGACACATTACCACCTAAGTTTTTACTCCCTGTACATGTCGAGAAATATTCATCATGTTAAACTGCTAGTGACTAGACACACATGAATGTAACACTACTTGACCCACTAGATATATAACCCTATATATACCAATATACTCATTTGTGGTTCACAAGGTTCATGAATCATGCCACATTAAATTTTATACATATCTCTTCAAGAAAAACCATGGGATTCATAGAAGGGACTACACAACATGTTTTCATAGGACTACAGGTTGTGTAGTGTAGTTTTTTCAAAAAAACCCATGAAATTCACACTCTTCTAATCCTATGAATATGAACTATCTAATTACACCATGAATCACACCATATTTTATTGATCTGAGGTTGAAAAAATCTTTTTTCTACAAATATCTAGAATCCCTCTATATTTGGTGCTCGGGAAACACCAATCATATCACCTTGTTGGTACCACATGCCAAACCGGTATGATGGACCCAAAAACATACATGGATATACATTCATCCTCATAAATTAAAATAGTACCATAGGATCTCCATCATATCACATCAGTAGTGATCTGTTTCACCAATAACTGATTTCATAATGATAGTTCATTGGGTTTTAGTTTAATAATAGGCTAATGTAAATTCCACCCATGAACGTACATAAGATTGGGAGATAAAGCCATAACCCATAAATGTGCAGAATGAACCTTCACCTTTATTAATTTTTTGACTCAATCTCTTTTCAAGGAAAATAAAAATAAATTCTTATAAGAATCCATAAAAAAACAACTAATAAATATCCCAAAATCCTAAAAATAAAATCATACCCACAAAAGGATCGATACACAATTCAATATTTTAATTGATTCACAAACATTTCACATATCATATGAAATCATAATAAATATAGAAAATAAATTTCATATATCAAGATGGATTGAATTATGATGAATAATGAATTTGTGTTATTTTAATAGGAAGATCATCGAATCGTGTTGCACACCGATCGATATTCCACGGTCTGGTTTTTGATCATCTGATAATAATCCCCCAATTCTCTCTCCAATGGATCAAGGGTTATATAGAAAATCCTGATATGTTCTCATATCTTTTTATTAAATAGAAAATTATGGACATGTTAATTTAATTAAATAAATAATGTTAATCAATAATTTTTTAACCATTATCCCACAATGTTGCCCCACCAAAACATTCAACATGCTCTAAGGTTATATCGTACCTTGGGTAAACCCCACATTTTAAAATCAATAGAAGTATCAAATTATTTAAATGAGACTATATTTGGAATATATTCCACTATTTTTTGAAAATTGCATTTGAATTATATTAATATATTTAATATATTTTAAAATTTTATTTTGGTCTCATCGGGCCTCAGAATATTTCACTGTCTCAATTCATGGCTCCAAAAATATTCCAAGAAATAGTATAGAGACTTAAATGGAAAAATAGGGGATTATGTTATTCCATACATTACTGAATTCAATCCAAAAACATCACATGATAAAAAATGATGGTGATAATGAGAAATCAATTTGGTCTCCCACCCCTATGAGTTTCCCCAATGGTTTCAGGTGCTGTCAATAAACAAACCCCCAAGAAAAAAACATTTCCATAAAGGGTATTTATCCTATAGGCCCACAACACCACTAGTTTCAGGAAAATATAGACTCCACTTTCATGAACCAACTTACTGGAGTAAATAGCTAACAATGATTCATACACATGTCTCCTCAACTACAACTTCCGGAGAAGAAAAAGACACCAAAGGGCATGTGGTCATTGGGTTAAGTTATACACTGCCTATCTAACCCAACACAATTGTAGGAAATGAAATGGCCTAAGAACAACAAATATACCCTACCACCTTTTCTGATACATTGTGACTCCCAAACTCTAAAGGAGTATATCTTCAGTTCACCAAGGACCCATGTTGTATACATATATGTCCTCATCCCATCGGGAAAAAATTCACCCTTACAACCATAACTAGATCATAAACCAGTTCACAATAATAGTTAGTAACTAACTCTGACCATCATTATAGTTTCCTTCTTCATCAACCATTCATGTATTCGAAATTGTTCTACTATGGTTGTTTAATAGTAATCATAATGTTATAAAAAAATCCACTAATGGTAGATGATCCTACCATATATGGATTAAAACCAACTTGTCAACTCAAAGAATGTTCACCAGATAAATAATGAGAAACTTTACCTATCTAGCTAACTGGGGTTAAAAACTATGCTGAACTATAAAATAATCTCAATATTCTCCCCACACCTACAGTTTAATCATAGTGTGAAGTAATGATCCCTGTCTTCAAGGACCAACAAGTGAATTCTATGATGTCAGAATACATACTCCAAACCACATATTTCAATAATTAAACAAAAAGATATATTTTTCACCCACCACATATTGGATAGATAATAAATTTTTTATCATAAAAAATCAATGAAACTCCCTCCACATCCCAATTGATTCTTAGAGATATCATTACATAAAAACCTCCACTAGATGTACAGTTTTAGGAAGATGTGACAACCCAAAATATTATACAAAAAATTCCATTTATTGTTGAATTTAATGGATTACTATATATTACGATTATAGAAAACACATAAACTTATTTGGTTTTATTATATTATATCATATTTAAAATACTATCACGAATCATAACTATTGATAATATAGCTGTTGAAAATTGATCATATGATTAGTATAAATACACGATTTCGATAAATCCAATTGACACAAACATTTAATTGTGACCTCAACCATAAGTATAATGAATTATGAATCCCATTTATCTAATATTCTGGTGGATATATCCTCATAAGTATTTTCCCATGACCAGGTCCCAGCAAAGATCCACCAACTATAGCAGGAGCGATTCATTTATGAGAGAAGATCATGTTCATCAAGAACAAGGCCTGACCCATGTATGCTGAACCACCCCATGAAAATATCACAAATGATCACCATACCCTTGAAGAATTTTATAGTTTAATAAATAGATATGCATCAATACCATATCAATATTAATATGTATATCTTATTTTAAATTTAATAAGGGTTATATTTACTACTTGATTTTTGACTTGGATTTTACAAAAGTCAAATTCTATTTTGGTTAATGTTTAATTTCAATTAAATCATTAGTTTATATAACTTAATAAAAATTTAAATAAATAAAATTTTAATAAAATATTATTATTAACTAGTATTTATTAAGTATAGTTTCTTATATAATTTTATGAATAGAAAAATAAATTTTATAAGGGTTCAGAAACTGTTGTAGAAAAAACCACAATTTATCATTTACTAGTGATTCCTATTTTAAAAGTGAAAATTTATATATTTAGAAAAATAATTAAATAAAATAAAAAATTTATAAAATTTTTTTAATTATCCAATTGAGTAATGTTCAAAATTAGTTGACATAGTCGTATTTTCACATAAATGTTAATAAAGAACAAATATACATTGTGTATTATGACATCATAATGACGCAACATGGTGTAATAAATACTATAAATGGTATAAACAAACAAATAAATCATTACAATTCAAATAATTTTATTGATATGTTATTTTATAAATTTAATAAATTCTTTATGAATCCTACAAATCATATATTATATTTTATGTTTTTAAAATCAATTATTTAAGATCATGACTCTATTCCACATCAATAAAGGTATTATTTTAATACGTTTTTCTCTTTGACATAAAAATTAATTAAATCCAATAAAAATTGTAAAAAACAATTTTATAGTTTTTGGTTTTGATTAATATATTATATATAATCCAAAATCTATTTTTGAGAAATGAAAAGGAACTCTCAACTCATTCCATATATAAAAAAACCCATGATACCATTCATATTTTATAATAAAACCAAGAAGCACATCCCCAATCATCCATCCCATCTATGTGGTACTCATAATGTTCCTCCAAAATCTGAAGAAGCTCCTCCAATGAATTTGGAGTCACCCTCCCAATTAATGGTATCCTTTCCCTCTCCCCTTTACTCATGAATCTTCATTGTTTATGCCCGTTATCTCTAAAAAACTAATGTTGGTAATTTTTTTTCCAATTTCCCTATCAATAGTCATATTATTTATAAATTATTTATAGCCATTTACACAATAATTATTACTTCCCATGAAAAGTTAGGTACCCCCATTATGCTGTCGAAACATCAGTGTGATTTTCCAAGAAAAACAATTGTGTGTTGAATACTAGTAACGAGTTCTTATTGAAGGTGTTAACTATTATTCACATATAATTAAAATATTGAGGAAATGTACATATTTATTTCACATTACATTATCATGAAATCATATGTGATTAAATATGAAACTATGTTGAATAGTCTATGTAGAACGCATATCTATGTACATGATATAAAAGTTACGGGTGAAAATATAACTATATAGCGCTCCAATGAAATAGTTAATTTTTTAGTCTCTTGATACTTCATGAAAGGGATTATGGTGTGAACCTAATCCATCATGGTATATTTTCCACCATGTTATAATGTAATGGTGGATACCCATGACATATTTTTATGATGTTATGTTTATATTTATTTCTAAATTTTTCTTTATTTCCTTTATGTTATCATTTGTTATCATGTGGTATTTTTCATAATCATATTTCTCACCCATTTTGTGATCTATTTATATTCATATACTCTAGAATATAACAATTTATTCATGACATTTCATGGTTTTTCCTTTATTTATCATTATATCTCACCAATTTCATGTGTATGGTCTTAGGTTATCCCATGCAATTTTAAATATGCTGAAATATTATAAGCATGTTAATGATGTTCTCAATAATGGAATATAACCTTGTTTTTTGTTATATTGTAATTTACCACATTACCCAAATTCATTTTAAATCTTGACCATTTAGGTTGCATTATGTCTAATGTTTTACATAAATCATGAATTAATGTGTGATAAAGACATGGGTTGTCATAGTTAGTAGCATATTAAATTTGAGTTATTTTGGGATTTTGATTAAAAAAATATAATAATCTTTAGGGATAAGACTAAACATATGAAGATATCCCTAAATTTTTGTTTGTTTTTGATTAATTGGTCTCCATGTAAATACACCCCTATATAGATAAAGAAGTAGATGTGGCTCAAGAATTCATGTACCTAGGTGTAAAACCCAAAAACACGACACTAGTAAAGACTCAATCCAGAACTAGTTTATAAAATTGGGTCTTTATGTACACCTGTTTTGACACTCATGGGGGAAATTCATTTGTAAATTCAGGGGCACATTATTAATACTTTTTATGGGAAAAAATTCCCATATGTGTCTATGTTAGCGAATTAATTATAGATAACATAGATTGAAGCCTCAAAAATTATATATTAAGTAACAAATATAAAATATAAATTATAAATTTTATGTTTGTGGATTCATGTTTATGTGTTTAATAGTTTTATAATATTCAACCATAATTTTCCATTTACTCTATCCAATCAATAAAAATAAGAATAGAGTAGTAAACAACTAAGGTTAGGCTAAATTTTATGACTACACCCCCGAGATTCCCAACCCGATGGCAGGAGGAATAGTGAACATTGTAATGATACTATCTCATTTGAATCAGGTTCTAAATAGAAACCTAAATAAATAAGAATATACCAATCCCCAAAATAATGAACAAGATGTAATTAATTCCATTATTTGACAAAGGCCTCTAGATTTTAATGGATCATCTAATACCTTAATTGTTGAATAATTGATAAACTCTAACAATAATATCTTCTCAATCCTAGAATCTTCCAAGAAAGGTAGAGATATACATGCTATTTCTCATATGGGGGATGATTCCAATCGATGGTTGAAATTGATCAATAATACAAATCCAGAGGAATTGATTGATGTTATGTGATAGAAGGATTTCTATAAAATTATTTTAAACAAATGTTTTACTAGAACTATCTGAGAAAAATTGTATGGTATTTCCTTTCAATCAAGAAAAAAGACTATGAATCCATTGAGGAATATGAGGATAACTTCACAGGACATGCATGATACACCTACAGAATTGTTGTTTCCTCCGACAACAATGCTGACCACTTATTTGGTTTGCTAAATCATAATATATAAAAATCCTGGGTGATCAAAAACATTGATAGCTATGGGGAAATTTTATTTTCTACACTCAAAGTCGAAATAGATGTCAGTGAGTCTCAAGCTATCATGAGGATAAGAAGTAGAATGTTGAGTTTAATTTTGGCAGTGTCATTGGATAATATAATGGTGGAAATAAATTTACACACCCCCTTGTAAAAAGTATGGAAAGAACCAAACTAGAAATATACTTAAGGGGAGAGAAAATAATTTTATTGTGAGTGATACGGGAAACAATCTAGCAATTATTGATTGGAGAAACCCACCAATATAATGGAAGAGAGTATTTTTACAGTCAACCCTCAATCTTTAGTCTAATGTTTCAGGTGAATGGAATAAGGGAACATTAATAAATAATGCACTAAACCATGGATGGTCATATAAAATCAGTGCCATGAACTACTACTGCATCAAGGGAGAGATTATTCCAGTTGAACCGCTAAGGAGAATCCTAATAGTGAAGTGGTGACATGTACTCTGGTTATTCATTCAGAAATATAGAACATATTTTTGTATTCTATTTATATGCATTCCATCATATCATGCATGTTTAGTAGTATTATTTAAACACCACCACAAGTTATGAAAGTAGATATGTTGATAAAAATGAAAAATTAATTAATTGTATCTTTGAATGTATATATATTTTCCCCTAACAATATTTGTTGGTTGGAATTCCCAAATAACCTCTTGATACACCATTTTCTAAAATATGATGCAATTCTGGGTAGGAGTTTCAATTCTTTGTATAGAGACAAAATTAATTAAAATAATAAAAAAATCATTATTTATATCACAAATAGACCTTTCATTCTGTAAAAATGAATAGAATATGATATATAATCATAATCCCCAACATCTCTAGAATGGAAATTATTTCTTAAAAAGCAATAATATCAAGGAAAAATTCCAGAATCTATGTAAGAGTTCATAAATTAATATATACCCATTATGAGGGAATATGATTATGTGTGTTGATATAAATTTCTTCGTCTACCTATAAGATAGAGATTGAATTTTAAATTAATCTTATTCATGGGGAATTTAAATTATCAATGATTCTATATAGAATGGATTTTTTGGAACTAAATGAGATAAATAAACAATTATAGGATAATCTATAAAGAGGGTTTATACTCTCAATCTTTTCACTAAGGGGTACATCAGAACTCACAATCATAATGAATGATGGGTAAATTCACCATTTAATTAATTATCATGAGATTAAAGAGTTCATGGTAAATAACAAGATTAATTTTCCATTGATTGATTACTTGTTTGATCATCTATATGAAGCCCAATTATTCTATATGGTGGATCTTCCGGTGTGGTATTATCAAGTAAGGGTGAAGAAGGAGGGTATCCACAATACTACTTTCTATACAATGTATGGGCACTGTGAGTTCATAGTAATGAAATATAGACTCACTAATTCTCTAAAAAAATATTCATGGACATAATGAATATTTTTTTTAGAGATTAACTTGGAAAATTTTGATGGTATTTATATAATATATTTTAATATACTTCAAATTACATGAGGGGTATGAGGAGCATATCAACACTATCTTAAAAATCATACAAAAGGAGAAGATTTAGAAAAATGATAACAAATGTGAGTTCTGGTTGATGTAGGTATCGTTCATGGGGAATATTATCACGAGTAATGGGATATCTCTAGAAATATAAAAGGTATAAAAAATTTAAGGATGTATGGGACCAATATATATATAATATAAAAACATAGATTCATTGGATTAGGTGGTAACTATCATCGATTCTTTTATAAAATTTTCTTAATTTTTAAAACCATTAACTAAACTTACCGATAAATAAGTATAGTTTGTTTCAAATGATGAATGTAAAGAAATAATGGAGGAGTTGAAAAGGGGGAAGATAAATGAAGCTCTAATTACACTACCCAAATGTGGGGAGAATTTCTTTTAGTATAGTAAAGGATTTTAGAAGGTCTTAGGTTTTGTTTTAATGAAAAATTATATAATGATTAATTACACATTATGGAAATTGAAATCTCACATATAAAACTACTCAATGCATGATCTGGTGTGGGATATAGTAATATTATCATTAAAAATATATAATAATTATATATTTGGGTAGAAGTGTGAATTATATATGGACCATAAAATCTTCATGAATATATTCACACAAAAAGAGATGAATATGTGATAGAGATGTTCAGTAAAGCTGATTAAGGAATGTGACTGCTCAATCCACTACCATCCAAGTGAATTAAATTAAGTGTTACATGATATAAGTATAATATATACCACAATTTTTTCATTTAATTGAATTGAGAAGGATCTAATCTTATTAGAAATGAGAATGAGGGACATAGAAATTATAATGTAAGGAACATTACTAATCCTTTCACAAATGATTTATTAGCCATCCCTTTAAGAGGGGATTAATGATTCTCAAAGAGATGATTTGGTAATTCAGAAGAATGTGGAAGATATAAAAAATAAAATCCTCATATTTCAATGTTAATTATTTAGTTTTCTGATTTGTGTCATGGCTATGTGTACAAAAAATTCCATAGGTAAAGAAGATGTTGTTGGATGGTGCATATAGATTGTCATCTCCATCAATCCATGAAGCTCAAAGATGTATCATGATCTCAAAGAGAACTATTTGTGGGAAAATTTGAAGAATGGGATTGATAAATATACATCAAAGAGTCATGTATGTCTGAAAGTGAAGGCTAGAAAGAAAAGATATAAGGGGATGATGAAATAAATAGCCATAACTACATAGAAATGTGAAAAAATGACCATAGTCTTTATCACTAGTCTCTTAAAGACATCATGGGAATTAATTATCTGTGGGTTTTTATAGATCTTCATGAAAATACTTCTCACATCAAATAAATTCCACCACACTTCTCACATGATCATAATGAAAGGATATAGATGAATTAGGTTGTGAGGATTCATAGAACACCCCTATTGATTGTATCTTGTCAAGATCCATAATTTACTACAATGTTTTGGAAGATTCTCCAACATCATATAAATACTTAGTTGAACATTGGCAAAGCCTATCAACATCAAACTAATATCCAATATAAGAAAACTATCCTGAAACATGAGGACATGTTGAGTGCATTCTCAATTTCCATCAAATAATGAAGGAATCAAAATATTCATCTATACAATTTTTCAAACAATAAATTTTTCACTCAAAAATCCAAATGGGTCCCCGTGAATCACATTATGGGAAGTGGTAAAAAACACCGGCATGATAGGATGATCTTGGGAAATTAAAACTTCTATGTCCTGGAATGGTTGTAGAAATGATAGAAATTTTCAAGACAATTCACCATCAAATCAAGGATACAATTAGTTTGAAGAAGATATGGGATGATAATCAATGATCATAACTAGATTTTCAAGTTGGAGAAATGAATTTTTTCCCATATATCCATGGAATAAATTCATCATCTTTGGTGTGAATGGAAATACTAGTCCACGATTCTCCAGTCCTATTGAGATCCTTGATTTCATCAGTTCAGTGGCACATATACTAGAACTTCCAAAATAAATATATCAAGTACGTCATGTGTTCAGAATATCAATATTGAGGTACTAAATACTAAACCACTTATCTATGCAGAATCTACAGGTGGTAACAGTGTAGAATGATCCTTTATATGTGGTGAATCTAGTGAAGATCATAGATCATAGACACAATGTTCTGCAAAATATGATAGTTCACATTGTCAAAGCGTTATGGAGAAACCAAGATTTCTATGATGTGAAGAGTAAAGTAGTGTAAGTGATAAAACAATGCAACCGTAATCTATTTTAGTTTGTGAAAATTAAATTTTTATTGTGAAATTTGTGATTGGGGGATGACTTTAAGGACCCAAACTATTATAAATAAAATTCCCTTTATGATTGAATTATATTAATTAGTATATATTTTTTATATAGAAAACACATGAAAATATTTATTTTTGTTAAATCCTAGAAGATTTAAATGATCAAAAATCATCATAACCCTTGATAATATATACTTTTATCTGTAATAATATTATTAGTATAAAAATAGGGGTTTGATAAATACAATTGACAAAGACAAAGTAATTGACTCCATTGACCAGTATGATTGTACCCTACAATTACTATTTATAAGAGATTATGGGTGAGATACCATCACTGGGAGTTTACCTTAACCAATACCAAGCTGAGAGACAACAACAAAAGTATGATTGAAATTATTTATGAGGGAAATTAAAGCTCACTGAGGACATGGGAAAAACCATATATGTTGAACCACCCCATGTAAACCATTCCACCATGAATCATACCCTTTGGGAAATTGCTAGTTTAATAAAGGGTTTTTTATCATGACCCAAACAATATGAATATGAATACATTATTTTATATAGAATAATGGTTATATTTACCTCTTGATTTTGGATATTGATTGGATACATTAAATATTATATTTTGGGTGACCTATAATTTAAATTATGGAACTTTTTTGGATAAATTAATGAATATATAAAATAAATGATATTTTCTTAAAATATTAATATTAAATAATATTTATTTATTATAGTTTATAATATAATTTTATGAAGTGAAAAAATAATTTTTATAAGTGTTTAAAAACCATTTTCTTCAAAACCACATGCATATCTAATTAGATATTGATTACTAAATTTAATTTTAAAATTCAAATATTTATAGATTTATTTACATGATATAAAAATATAGGAATTAAAT
This sequence comes from Viscum album, assembly GCA_963277665.1. Lineage (NCBI taxonomy): Eukaryota > Viridiplantae > Streptophyta > Magnoliopsida > Santalales > Viscaceae > Viscum > Viscum album. Next base: position 1,224,443,140 of record OY728162.1, read on the forward strand.
TTTTTAATTTATCCAATTGTTAATGTTTCATAATTTTCTAAGATAGGCAAATTTTTGAGCAAAAATTTAATATAGTGTAAATATATGGTGTCTATTATGACATCATAATGATGAAAAAATAATATATTAAATAATATAATATGTATACATGACCAAATATATTTTTACCATTTAATATTATGTGGTTTTTAGTTTTTTTGATTAATTTCATTGACCCATTATTAATTCTCCAAACACTATATTATATTTTCTATTTATAAAATAATTTCTTTAAGAAGATGAATCACTTCCACATCACCAAATGTAATATTTTCAAAATTTTGGAACTCAGACCTATAAAATAATGAAAATAAATCCCCTTTTCTAGAAAAAATAGTAAAACCCATATTAAGGTTTGTGTTTTTTATTACATCTTTATATATATTCCAAAAAAAATGTTTGATAAATTACAAATAACAACCACTAATTTCCAATATAAACCCACCCAATCTCCAATTACTCTTTGCCCAAATACCACCAAACACTTACATACCTTTCTATCCCCTCTATTATTCCTCCCATGGTTCCCCCATGTTCAAAAGAATCTCCTCCTAAGCATTTGGATCCACCCTCTCAAGGTAAGGTTTCCATTCCTTCTCATGTTTTATCATGCATCATCATTATCTTATTCCCTTTATCTCTAATTCCAAATGTTTGAATATGATATTACTATAGGACCTCAGGACACCCTGAGAGGGGAGGGGTTAATCATGACGCCAAATTTTTCTTTTAAAACAATGATCTTGTTCTATGTTGGTAAGAACTCGTTAAACCAATAAGAATGATGATAACAGAAATATAACAATCACATGAATAGAGACCACATAACACCTTTACTTGGTTCACCACTAAGGGCTATGTCTAAGGAGAATATTCCAAAAGTGTGTTGGTCATACATAAATCCATTAATAATTACTATTGTGTGGATTACATGGTTCAGTCATAGTCACATTGTGTCGGGATCGCTAGATTTACAATGGTTTAGGGATTTCTCACTACTTCCATTAGAACACTTCTGTCGAGTCCCCCTAGCACACTACATTGAGGGAATTATGAATCCATTTATTGACATAAAGGTTGTTTCCATGATTTGGAATTAAATAAATTATCCCTGACATATCATGGGACTCTTGATACACCATATACCAGAGTTTATGGTCTTTGAATTCCATGTTCACTAAAAATAGATGTTCATAAATTATCTTCGTGAAGCCTCTTTTCGATTCACACTCCTTCGTGAAGCACCCCATCCATCTTGGAACAACCTACCTTCATGAAGCACCCATGCCTTCATAGAATAGTTTTCCAGAAACTCACTGATTCGAAAAAGAATACCTCATCATCATGAATGGCACTTTTGACAAAAGCATGGTTTTATTTAAGACTAAATGTCTCTTCAAGATGAACAAGCTCCCATAGATAGCTTGATTTTCGATTCTCTTCATGAAATCAAAGAATCTACAGATTTTACGTCAAAAAAAGATCCAAATAAAGAGGGGTAACCTCATATTTATAGGCTTTTACATTCGCTAATCTCCATAACCTATTTATGGATTTTTTGTATCGTAAAACATGTCTTCGTGGTGATCCTTTTTTCAGATAGAACCATGGATATCATCTTCTCTCAAAGAACATGGTCATAGTGAATACTTCCATCAATTCCCTTCATGGTTCTCATCAATTTCTCAATTCTTTGAAACACTTAATCATAGATAACTTTGTATCTGGTCAAGATTCTCGTCATAATTTCAAAGAAAACTTTCATAAATCCATTTGTCTTTGAGATATGTACCTCACAAAGCCCATCTTCGCGAAACTCATTCCTCTTCAATATTTTAATAAGGCCTCCAATAAAAACCACATTGCACATTGAAATCTAACTTCCAAATTTTGGAGCCCAAAAATTTACAAACACTGGATATGACGCCGACATCAATACTTATTTTGGCTTGAACTGTATGATATATTTCTTTAAAATATTTGTGGTCTCCCAGATGAGGATTGAAAAAATAAACCACACTCCATTTCCAGATATGAACATCTCTAGTTCCAACACATACATATCCCTCTAACTGATAATACGACATAAAATGATGATATTCCAATTTAACCATCATTAATACTATCCATGATCATTTATGTGTCATCATTATGTTGTCAAAAATTCAAAACTATTTTCCATGCCAATGAATTGTGTAGTGATCACCTGTACACATTTCATATCATAGGTGTTAACCTTTATGAACTTTTTCTTACTTTATTATGGAATTAAATGTATTTGTTCAATATTACATGATAATGGAAAATAAATTTGATAAAATATGAACCTATATTAGATTATCTATGTGGCACACTTATGAATGTAAATTTTGTGAATGTTATGGGTGTTCCATGAATTATATTGTGTTTTAATGCATTGGGTAATTTTTTATTCTCATGGTTTTTCATGAAATTGATTTGGGAGTGAAAACAATATATCCGTTTTCTTTTTCCACCTTTTTATGATGTCTTCATGGTTATAATTGACCATTGTTTATGATGTCATGTTTATATTCATTACAAAAATCTTATATATTGTATTTTTGTTATCATGCATTATCATGACTCATTAATCATATTCTGGTTTGTGTTTCTCACCCATTTTATGTTCTATTAAAGTTAATATTCAATAATATGTAATTATTTCTTCATTTTATTCCATGTTTATTCATTTACAAGTCTTTATATCCCATCCCTTTCAAATGTATGTCCCTAGGTTATCACATGTAATTTTAAGTATGATGTAATAATATGATCATGTTGCAAAAATTCCATAATAATGATGTACACCCTATTTTATGTTGTGATATAATTTACATAATTACCCAAAGAAAATAGACTTCACTATCTTATTTTTTGTATTATGTTGAATAAATTGGATATAAATCCTGAATTAATGTGTAATAAAGGCATGGGTTTCAATAGAAAATGACATCTCTAGAACTTCCATCATCAACACGATTGGTTTTAAAATCCACAATTGGACAGGGATTATGAAAGTACATACTTCATAGATTCTATATGGAACATATCTGAGTGATATATATTCATGAACCATATCATAGTTGATATCCCTCAGCTGTACCTACCTTGATCGTTGAACAAGTGAAGGGAAATAACTACCGAATGGTAGTAAAATTCACCATCCACATATTTCCCAAGTGCTCCTATATGGATTCCAATAACACATGGATGTAATTGAAATTTTCTACAATAAATGATCCATTGAGAAGAATTAATGACCATGTCCCTATGTATCACAACATGTATGTGGCATACAACATTCCAAAGTGTATCAACATAAACTCAAAGCAACTATAGTACTTTAGAATGCCGCTTATGATATATTTGAATCTAAACTAGAACTAGTGAGAACATGTATCATGATAAAATTCTATGAATTACTTCTCTGAAGTCCACTTTATAAACAATCATTTGATTCTCGGGAGAGGATACTTTCCCTAATGCTACCTAGTTTAAGTGGCACTAATTCAAAACCAACCTCATGCACTCATTCTCATCCTGGGTGAAAAATACATGGATTCCCAAGAAAACATACTATGTATTATAAATACATTTCATTGAATACTCATATAACCAAACCACCAACTCTCACAGCTATACAGGGTCATATGAAAACACAGATATATGTCCATATGTGGTGAAATTATATATAGAAAAATAAAATCTATATGGGGAGTTAAACTCAACATTGACATAGGAATGAAATATTAATACTACATAACTAATGTAAGGAAAAAAATATCATAGCATCCACTACTCAAAAGGTATCACAAGACAACTAATAATATGTTGGTTGTATCCTCTTACACATGATCTCATCCTACTCTTCCTTGGATCATTCCTTTTCAGAGGAGAAAAAACATCATCCCAACTAGTTTAAACCAAGACCACAGTAATTGGTGGAAAACATATTAACATGGTTGGTACAAAACCATTCCATACTGACGAAAATATCATAAGATCTCACAACCACAATGAAGAGATTACATATGTTTATTTCTCTTCCATTATAGAGTCAAGTCACACTATCGATCGAAGTGTGAAATAAATGATTCTATCTAAAGGATCCTCTGACACAAGGTTCAATAAAAAGGGATCATATTGTATAACTAGATATTTATTAAGGGATAAAATCAATGAAAAGGTGTATCATATCTATATGTGAAATTTTAAACTATGATTGTGGTGAAACACATATTACCTCAAACCGCACTTGAAGAATTTGCGAGATCCTACTATTTAGAACTAATTCTTTCCCTTTCATTCATTTTGGCTATAACTGGGTATTTATTCAACACCATAGCACAAAAAAACATAAACAAAAATTATTGTGGAAATCATCAACCATGCCCTAAAATTATCTTTTTGTGGGGACACATACTAACCTTCATAATTTTGGATCGTGTCTTAAGAACACATCTAAATGGTGGAATCTTCTTTCATCCTTTAATGTCCCAAGTCACAAAAAACGTTATTAACATATGGACCTACAAATTCCCTCAGTCACCCATGATATGTCATTACACTGGGGAAACTATAAGGGATGGGTCTAATCCATGTGGGACATTCACACCATAGGCTCACTCAAGTCATCCACCACCCGAGAAAGGTATTTTCTTCACATTATAACCTAGGTTGTCTCTATATCTAGAACTCTAGATTCCAAGTCAATATTGTAATGATTTTTTCTACTGAAAAATGATCCCACTACTGATCTATGGAGAAAATGGGTATTAAGTTCCATTTTCTAATCACCTGAGGGTCTAAAAAATCCGGGAAACCATGAAAAATACCTCATGTAAAACATATACCTCTTAGAGTCTATCTCATTATAAAACATCAGTGGTCTCCATCAGAGGTACTATCAAATCAAATAAGGCCTTCATGTACCATTTTTTTGTTCTAAGAGATATATCAACTACTCAACATATTGATGTTCATCTTCCTAAACCATGGAAGCAAATAATCTCCCAACAAATGGTGGGAACACTACTCCATGCTCGTCTAGAGGAAACTCCTCATGAGTGGGTCCTTGAACTGAGGCCCCATAACTCAACTACTCATCATCATGAAACTCTAACACAATATTAGATAGAAATATTCATAGATAAATCATGAATATAATCAAGATGCATAATGAAAGATGTGTATATCTGATGAGTTGACTCACAAATGTCATTAAACCACAACCCATTCCAATATGAAGAATGTTCCAATGTTTTCTCTATAATCTATTCATAAATGTACAGATTCATCATATAGGTTATTAGGGACCAATTGAATTGATGCATTATATTCCACACCAATAAAAGGTACAACTGTGTCATAAACAAACATGAAACACTTTTACAATGTTCCCCTAGTTGCCAAACAAACCCTTTGTAAGGCCCCGACCCTAAAAGCCCATTGTCAGTGAATTGTTACATAGCATTGACATGATTACAAGGAATCATGTCCCGAATGACCGATCAGTTTAGCAGTCTTGGATAATAGATAACATACATGTACGTTACATTACACATTATAAAAATAAAACAATACAAAAATTATCCTTTGAGAAATCCATTAATCTCATAGATTAACCCTTCTTATCAATCATAATATACTTCTTGGAATCCAGGGAATATAAAATATAAGAAATGGGTGATCTCAAACACTCTTTAAGGGTAAGAAATACAGTGTAAGATAACATAAACATTAGGAATGGTGAATAATTGAAAACACATGCCTTTAAAAATAATAAACATGTATACTTTATGGGAGGAATATGAGATGAGTAAATAATATCATAATAAAACATAGTCATTGGTATTATACTAGTCCAATAACCACTTGAACCATCAATACTATTTTCATAATGGGGGAATGTATAATTCCAGTCATTCTTAATCTTTTTTTCAAGGCCTCGGAAAGACGTCTAAAAATGATTAAGGCCTCTGCCAAAACAATATATCCAATTTGGAAAGGCCTCAGCCAATTCCATGTCTAATTGTATCATTTTACCTACCGATGCATCAAGGAGCAATAGTGGGATCCACCCGTCACTTACTAAGTCCAATGTATTCCTCATGTGAAAGGGTTTAAACATAACATAAACATTAGTATTAAAACTAGCATACGAAATGTCAATACTTTATCTATAAACCATGAATGGTGTAAGAATAAAACATCCAGAGTCAAACATATGACAAAACCTTAAATACAATATGGAAGTTTTGTCTCATAACAAATCAACTTCAAAAAAGCTTAAAATCTATCAAAATATGTTCATATAGATGAAATCAAAACTTTTTTTAGAGAAATATCTCTTTCTGTTTTGAAATCATTTAAAAGTAATATAATTATAAAAAGACAATTTTTTTAAAAATATTATTATAGGCTTGTAATTGAAGCTTTGACGATGTTATAATAGCAGAAAACATCCACATCTTCAGTATAAGTTAAAAAAAATTCTTACCTTAATTTTGTTGAAAACGTCATAAAGTACCTTGTTTGGAAATTGACAGAAGGAAACTTTTCAAAACATATAATGTCAAATAAGGGTATAAATGACTTTTAAAAATTGTCTAGTAAATTTTACAAATGTTTTGAAATACATTTTTTATGAATACACATAAGTGGATGATAAAGTGGTCTCAATAGATACTTACGTAAAAAAAACTCGGATAATAAAGAGATTATGAAATTAACCCTTACCTTGCACTTTTTTTGGTCGAGGGTACATTTAGCATTCTGTATAATGACCATAGTATGTTAATAAATTATATAAAAACCATATTCATATTTATCATATCATACATGATTCATATATGACTTTATACTTCCCATTTAATAATTATTTCCATTTTAAATTAACATTTTGGATAATAATCGCTTTCTTTATCGTATGTGTTTTAACTTGATATTATTGGTCGTATCATTTCGAGTATGATTTAAATGATTAAAAAATATAAACCATGATTTATATATAATATATATTTAGAATATAAATATTTATAATAGATTTATATAAGAAATGGAAGGAACTGTTTTGGGAGACTGTAGGTCGTATGTAGGCATAAACACTATTTTTGTTTTCACATCATATTGAACGGATGTAAGCGAATTAGATATATGTAAGTAAATAAATATATATATATATATATATATATATATATTTATCTCCAGTATCATTATTATGTCATATATTACATAATTATTGATAATATATATTTTTATAATCATCATTGAATGGTGAACATGGAAATAAATCTCATCTTATCGTGGAGACGGTAATTCGTACGTACACATGAGAGAAAATATCATTATTTTGATTTTAAAATCATATATAATCAGATGTTATATCATATATAAAGATTCATTAACATGTTATATTTATTATTTACATCAATTATACATCATTATTATACCCATCCAATATAACAATGTATTGAATAACAACTATACCACAACATGGAGACGGTAAGCCATACGTACGCAAGTATGGTGACATGAAACTCATAGGATGGATTGAATAATAAATATAGTTGTACCATATTTATATTAACATAACAGTATATAGAAGATACTGGAAGTTGTTTTACAATGTAAGCAAAAGGAAAGAAGATTTAGAAGAAGAAACGAACTTGAAAGATGTGATGAAATATTTACATATTCTTCAGGTTCTTCCTTTTGATTTGATCAAAAGTCCTCCATAGGATAGATTTATGATCAATGAAAGGCCTATAGGATTAAGGTAGGATATTTTAGAGGATATTTGGGTGGGGTTTCGGCGATCCAAATGGCTTTGAAGTGGTAAATTTGAGAGAAGGGGGAGTGCCCTTTTATAAGAGGGGTGAGGGGAACCATAGGAAAAGATTGAAATATTATTTAATAATAAAATATTATTAGGTTTATTATGGAACCAAATTGATTTATATATAAGATAAAGTGTTTATGGGTCGAAATAATTTCAACCAATAGGTTTTAGACATGTTTAGGTTACAATTTTAAGCAAATCTTTTAGATTTATCTCTAAGTTAAATAATTTATCTTTTACTGTGTCTTCTTGTATTCTTACACTATATTGTTAATAAACATACTATAAAAATCCAAGAGAACCTAAAGTGGTTAATTAATGGAATATATAGTATTATATAAGCCCTTTGGCCTAACTTTAGTGTTTTAGGAATATTATATCAACCAATAATATAGTATTTGTTTTAAAACCTAATTTATGTCAATTTTGACACTATTTGGTATTTTCCTTTTGTAAAAGTCATAAAAACATTATTACTTAGAAAAAAAATTAGCTAATCAACCCTAAAATGTCATATTAACCTATAATATTTGTTAAATTCATCAAAAGTCTCAAGTTACATTTATTTAGATATTAATAATATCAATTATTTAAATCTTTCATTAATAAGGTAATTACTGCATCATCATTGTGTCATAAATAAATTATATTATTTAATTTCTAAAAATTATAAATAAAATACCATTATGTAGGAAGTCGTTTTATCTTTATAATGAATATTTATAGTCAAATTTATCTTAGGTATAACCCTATATTAAAATGTTTTACTTATGAAAACTTGAATTTAACCCTTTAACTCTTCTTTAAATTAGATAATAATAAATATCCTAATCTAATCAAAGTGGACCTAAAGGGTAATATTTTATTTCTAAGTTTGTTTTTGTTCTAATTAAAATTATCCAATAGAATTAGGACATGTTTTAGGGTAATAATAATATCATTTTTAACATTAATTAACTCTATTTACTTTTAACCGTGGTAAACAAAAGTCAAAAGTTACTATTCACCAAAACAAATATCATCTTATTGAACAATATTTTACTTAATATTATCAACCATGTCTCCAGGATATTTTAATTTCAACTCAGAGAAGTGGTAAAATTATGTTTGATGCAAATTTGCAAATGCTCCTAGGAGGTGGGTAAAAGAAGGTAAAAATTTCAATAAAATTTTATATACCTAAACTTATTATAAAATGAATAAAATTAATTAAATTGAACTTATATAGGTATTATATATCTATTTTTATGTAAGATAAATTAACATAAAATAACTAATTATTTAAATAAAAAGGTGGTTTTAAATAAAAATGCATTGTTTTTCACTATTCATCAAAAATTGAAAGTTTTCAGAAAAATAAAAAATATTTACCATATGATAATTTTGATATTCCAAATTAAAAAATGAAGTCTAATTTACCAAATTAAAAACATAGAAGTTTCATTTATTAATTTAAAAGTAATTCCCATTGTCAATACAAAAAAACCGGTTTTTAAAAAAGTAAAAACTAACAAAAGATTGACATGTGTTTATGTCAAATTTAATGAACAACATTATATTAAAGGATAAAAATATAATATAATTATAATTATAAACCACTTAAATTCATAATTGAATAATATAAATTATTTTGATTAAAAAGGTTTTTTTCAGTTAAAATTTATTAATTTTCACTATTCACCCAAAATGAATGTTATCAGAAAAAAACCAAAATTTATCACAAATAAATTTTTATGACCCAATTTTAAAGAAGAAGTTTATTTTTTAAAATTTAATATATAAAATTTTCAATTATTAGATTTAAAAAAAGGTTCTCCATTAAAAGGCGGTAAAATTGCATTTTTTTGAAAAGTACTTCTTTTATATGAGAAAAATGAATTTGTTCTTACATTATGTCTAAGAAACTAATAATATGGATTCTAAAATTATAAGGATTATATAAAATCCAAAATTCAGATAATACTATTCATAACCACTTTTTAACGGCTTGTTTGGTAAGTCGTGGTGCGCTCAAACTCGGTGTTGCGTGTAGCGCAAGATATTGAATTACTTTAATGAGTTAATGTACTATGATATATTGGGGTGGTTACATTCTCCCCTCCTTAAATAAATTGTGTCCTTGCAATTTAAAATTTTTGTTTGAAAATAAATGGTTAAAAATAGAAAAATACCTTTGTCGAAAACTCACATCAAAAATTGGGTTAATAAAATTTAGTCTTAATAAGAGAGAAAGGGAAATGAAAAAGTCACCACTATATAATGATCTTAATTAGGAGAAAATTTTTGGAAATTAGAGACACATAATTAGAGTAAAAATTTAAATATTTATAGGGAGTTATTGAGGTCATGAATCAAAATATATCATTTAAATATATTTACATTACTAATCCATTATCAAAACCATTTTCAATACCAAAATGCGTAAAAAGTGTATATGGTATTTATTTTCTTTGTAATTTTATTTTGGATTGTTAAGGAATCCAATGATCAAATAAATCTCACGGTGGAGGAAAGGTTGTTTTCACCGCATATGTTAAAAAAATATACCCTTTTTCGTTTAGTAAAACGCTTCATAGAAAAATATTCCCCTTGAAATGAAAAGTCAATGGGTTTTATACATCGTATAAAAGTAAGTCGTTTAGAAATAAAAGGAAGCCTCAATGAATGGAGATTGAAACGAAGTCTCTTAACTAATGTTTAAGAATTAATATATTCATAGAATAAGATGGAATATATATATATATATATATATATACTTGACAAGTAGAGTTACATCCTTTAACTAATTCATACCACAAACTCATCTTTCACTCCAAAAGATTTCAAAAAAATATTCTATTTATCCAAATCGTATTGGGTTAAAAAAATGATGAATTTATAATCCACATATCAGAGACTTTATAAAACTAAATTAATCAATCCAGGACATCATGTAGGCCAGGGGTAGGTGATTCACCCTTTTCTCCCTTCTGTTGCGGGTTAAAGTCTCGGGGCCTTGCCAGATGTGACTGGTTGGCGCCTGACCTTTGGGTTGTCCTTTTTATGACAATACAAAAATAACCTTAACAATTGTATCCAATTCCAAACATAATCCATTCCAACCCTTAGAATTATCCAAAATACTTCAATCCAAACTCAAATGCCAAAATTTATAAGGAAGTTAAACACAATGAAGATATTTTTTCCATTTAATAACATGTGAACATATTCATCATGTATTATTTTATAACATGGTAACACCCTGAATTACCATAAAACCTTATTTATTACATTCATGATCCCTTATTCTTTATAGAATAGTATATATATTCCTTATATCCAAAAACTTTGAATATTCCAATAATGATGAAATAAACAAACAATTAATCAGTTCCAAGGAAGTCAAGAATATCGAATATAATTTATAAAAATCAACCATATCTTCTTCATAACTCCCTACCTCAATATCAGCACCATATTAAGGATTACATTTTCTTAAACCATGTATTTTCCAAAAAGTGTAGCTTACTATTAAGTCACTTATCTTAGAACCATATAATCACAAATCCTCAATAAAATAATACTGGAGTATAATCCTTATTTATCTCCATACTTCATATAACCCGTATATTTTTTATACTACACTCAAATGAAATAAATCAATAATAACAACATAAAAACACTAGTCATTCCTCTTCATCTGAGGTAGTATCATAACATGATTATTATTCGATATCATCATTTGCGGTATACTCTGATGACTAGGATATTGATTCACGTAGTGTCTCAATGACTTGTAGATGAATAATTATATATTTGAGACCTTTTTCTTACCCTTGAAATCACGTACATGGTGTACTTTTTCTCCAGAGTTATAACAAACTCCCATTCTATTCAAGCATTTACCAAGGTGATTGTTTCCATATTTATCACATATGGGAAAATCCTTCTTTCCCCTCTTCTCTTTATATATCTTTCTCTCTACCATCCTTTTTTCTCTTACTTCCCTTCAAAGCCATAAGAATCAGAAAATTTTTTACTCATCTTATTAATAGATGATATTATTTCATCATATATTGAGAATACATGGGAGACTATTTCCCATCTAAATGTTGGCTTAATACCATGAAAGATATGATCATTATTACTCTTTGGATCATACGTATTATTGGAGTTCTCATTCCTTATACTCGGTGCCATTTCTAAACAAAGGAATATAGTAGGTCAGTTTATGAACTGAAATGAATTATTCCAAACATGTAAAATACCTAAGGTAAATTAAACAGTTTTTGGATATAATCCATAATCCTAACAAATTTTAATTGAGTATGTATTTAGTCCTAAATCCTACATAATTGCTTGTAAAAAAAATGTTTATTATCCTAAGCATATCCCCTAGGAGTGTCGTAACAAAGAGTGCATCAAGTCCCATTGTTGTGCACCAGTTCCCATTCGAGTATAGCTCAAAGCAGTGTTTTCGGGTTTTTCCCCTAGGTACATCTGTGCCAGAGCTGCGTCTACCTGCTCGTATCCAGACGAGGATTTATTTCTTGGAAGACTCAAGAAATATCTACATAACCAAAATTCTTGGATGTTCTTCTAAACTAATCATCAATGTCTATCTTAGGGTAGTGTTCTATAATCAGAGTTTATCTAAATCTATTTCCAAGGTTGTTTCTAAAAATCCTATGATAACAATTGTAATGCTCGAACCACAGAAACCCCGAGTCGGTGCACTATTACATAGAATTGGAATGGTTACCATGAATCAAGTTCCGAAGGACCGATAAGTTTAGCAGTCCTGGAAAATAGACTACATACATGAAAGTCACATTATACATTGGAAAAATAAAACAAAACATAAATGATCATTTAAGAAATCCATTAATACCCTAGTTTAACCCTACTTATCAATAATAATACACTTCATGTAATCCTTGGAAAATTAACCATAAGAAAGGGGTGTTCTCAAACTCTTAGTAAGGGTAAGAAATAAAATAGAAGATAACATAAACATTAGGCATGATGAATAATTGAAAACACATGCCTTTACAAATAATAAACATGTTCAATTTATAGCAAGAATATGCACTGAGTTAATAATTCCATAATAAAACATAGTTATGGATATTATACTAGTTGAATAACCACATGAACCATCGATATTATTTTCATAATGAGGGAATGTATAATGCCAGACATTCTGAAACATTTTGTGAAGGCCTCGGCCAAGACATTGAAAAATGATTAAGGCCTCAGACAAAACCATATAAAAAATTTCAGAAATTCCTAGACCAATTCCACGTCTAATTGTCTCATGAGACCTACCGATTCATCGAGGAGATATAGCGGGCTCCACCTGTCACGTACTAAGTCCAATGTATTCCTCATATGAAAAGGTTTAAACAAAACATAAACATTCTTATTAAAACTAGCATACTTAATTTCAATACATTATCCATAAACCTTGAATGATGTAAAAATAACACATCCACAATGAAACATATCACAAAAAATTCAATACAATATGGATGTTTTTTATCATAATAATTCAACTTCAAATAAGCTTAAAATCCCTCAAAGGATGTTGACATAGATGAAATCAAAAACTTTTTTAGAGAAATATCTCTTTCTATTTTGAAATCATTTAGAAGTAATATAATTATAAAAGGAAACGATTATTTTGAAAATTTTATTATAATCTTCTAACGTAATCTTCGATGATGTTATAATGGCAGAAAATATCCGCATCCACTATATATGTAAAAATAATTATTACCTTAATTTGGTGGAAAAGGTCATAAAGTACCTTGTTTGGAAAATGACAGAAAGATTCCTTTCAAAACATATAAGGTAAAATAAGGGTATAAATGAATTTAAACCATTGTCTAGTAAATAGTACAAATGTTTTTAAATAAATTTTTTAAGAAAGCTCGGATGTGGATGATAAAGAGGTCCCAGTAGATACTTACGTAAAAACAACCTCAGATAATAAAGAGATTGTGAAATTAACCCTTACCTTGCCCTTTCCTTTGGTCGAGGGTACGTTTAACCTCTTGTATAATGACCATAGTATGTTATTAAATTATTCCAGAACCATATTCATATTTATTATATCAAACATGATTCATCTATGACTTTATACTACCCATTTAATAATGATTTCCATGTTAAATTAACATTTTTGGGTAATAATCGCTTTCTTTATCGTATGAGTTTTAACTTGTTATTTTTGATCGTATCATTTAGATCATGATATAAATGATCCCATAATATAAAAATTGATTTATATATCATATATATTTATAATATAAATATTTATAATATATTTATATATGAAATGTAAGACACCGTTTATGGTGACGGTAGGCCATACATACGCATAAATGTTGTTTCCGTTTTCACATCGTTTTGAACGGAATTAAGTGAATAAGATATATGTTATTACATACAGACACACACACACACACATATATATATATACACCTCCAGTATCATTATTATGACATATATTACATACTTATTAATAATATATATTTTTATAATCATCATTGAATAATGAACATGGAAATTAATCTCATTTCGTGGTGGAGATGGTAATATGTACGTACACACAAGTGAAAATATCATTCTTTTGATATTAAAATCATATATAATTGGATTTTATATCATATATACATAATATTTAACTTTTTATATTTTTTATTTACATCAATTATACATAATTATTAAACCCAACCATTATAATAATATATTGAATAACAACTACACCACGACGTGAAGACGGTAAGCCGTACGTATGCACATATGGTGACATGTCATTCATAGGATGGATAGAATAATGAATATGGTTATACCATATTTATAATAACATCACATTATATAGAATATAATCGAGTTATGGTTTTACAATGTAAGAAAAAAAATGAAAGAATAAGTGGAAGAAGAAAAGAACTTGAAAGAGGTGATGAAATATTTATCTCTTCTTCGGGTTCATCCTTTTGATATGATAAAAAAGGCTCCTTAGGATAGCTTAATGACCAATTTAAGGACTCTAGGATGAATGGAGGATATTTGAGAGGATACTTGGTAAGGGTTTGGCTGAGCCAAATGGTTTTGAAGGTATGAATTTGAGAGAAGGGGGAGTTCCCTTTTTTAAGAGGGGTGAGAGGCACCTTAGAAAAAGATTGAAATATTATTTTATAATAAAATCATATTTGGTTTATAATGGATCAAAATTGATTTATTTTGAATATATAGTGGGTATGGGTATAAATCCTTTCAACCAATAGGTTTTAGACAAGTCTATGTTACCATTTTAACCTTATCTTTTATATTTAACTCTAAGTTAAATAATTTAACTTTTACCATGTCTTCTTGTATTCTTACACTATATGGTTCATAAACATACAATAAACATCCAAGAGAACCTAAAGTGGTTCATTAATGACATATATTGTATTATTTAAGAACATTTTAAGAACCTTATATTTTTAGGAATATTATAGAAACCAATAACATAGTATTTCTTTAAAACATAAATTTATGTCTATTTAGACACTATTTGGTATTTTGTTTTTGTGAATGTCATAACAACCTTATCACTTAAAAAAATTATATAATCAACCCTAAAATGTCATATTAAACTATAAAATTAGTGGAATTCATCAAAAGTTTTAAATTACATTTATTTCGATATTTATAATATCAATTATTTTAATCTTTCATTAATAAGGTAATTACTGCATCATTATTGTGTCATAAATAAACTAAATTATTTAATGTCTAACAATTATAAATAAATTAATATTATGTAGTAGAAATTTTTATATTTATAATGAATATTTATAGTCGAATTTATCTTATGTATAACCCTATATTAAAATCTTTTAGTTATGAAAACATGAATTTTTAACACTTTTAACTCATCTTTAAATTAAATAATAATAAATTTCTTAATCTAATCGAAGTGGACATAAAGGGTCATATTTTATTCCTAAGGATATTTTTGGATGAATTACACCTATCCAATAGAATTAGGACGTTTTTAAGGGTAATAATAATATAATATTTACCTTCAATTAACCAATTTACTGTTAATCGTGGTAAATAAAAGTCAAAAGTTACTATTCAACAAAAATTATTTTAAGGTTATTGAACAAAATTTTACTTAATGATATTAATCGTGTCACTTTGATTTTTGAAATTCAACTCACAAAAGCAGTAAAATTACATTTTAGGCCAATTTCCAAATGATCCTAGGAGGTGTGTAAAAGATGGTAAAAAGTTCGATAAAATTTTATATATCTGCACTTATTATAAAACGAATCTAATGAATTACATTAAAATTATTAGGTATTATATATCTATTTTTACTTAAAATAAATTAAACTAAAACAACAAATTATTTAAATAAGAAGTCAGTTTTAAATAATAACGCAGTGTTGTTCACTATTTATCAAAAATTGAATGTTTTCAGAAAAATACCAAAACATTACCATAAGCTAATTTTCATATTCAGAATTTAAAAATGAAGTCTATTTTACCAATTAAAAACATATAAGTTGCATTTATTAATTTAAAATTACATTCTGTTGTCAAAACAAAAAAAACGGGTTTTTAAGAAATTAAAAACTATCAAAAGATTGACACGTGTTTATGTCAAAAGTAAATGTGAAATTACTTATATTGACCAAAATTGTATTTAATGATAAAAATATAATCTAATTATACTTCCGAACCATTTAAATGAATAATTGAACACTGTAAAATATTTTTATTAAAAATGTTTTTTTCATTTAAAATTTAGTAATTTTCAATGTTCACCCAAATATGAAAGTTATCAGAAAAACACCAAAATTTATGAAAACAAATTTTTTATGTTCCAATTCTAAATAAAAATTATATTATGTCAAATTTAATATTTGAAAGTGTTAAATATTTTATTTTAAAAAAGGTTCTCCATTAAAAGGTGGTAAATTTTCATTTTATGAAAAATACTTATTTTAACTGAAAAAAGAATTTGTTCTTACATTATGTATAAGAAACTCATAATATGGATTCTAAAATTATAATGATTATATAAAATTCAAAATTCAGTTAATATTATTCATAACCACTTTTTAACGGCTAGTTTGTTAAGTCGTCATGCGCTCGAACTCGGTGTTGCGTGTAACGCAAGCTATTGAATTCCTCTAATGATATAATGTACTATGAAATCTTGGGGTGTTACATTCCCCCCTCATTTAATAAATTGCATCATTGCAATTTTAAATTGTTCTTCACAAATTAATGGTTAAAAATAGAAAAATACCTTTGTGGAAAACTCACATCAGAAATTGGGTTAATAAAATTTAGTCTTAATAAGAGGGAATGGGAAATTAAAAATTCACCACCAAATTATGATCTCAATTAGGGGAACATTTGTGGAAATTAGAGACACACAATTAGAGGGAAAATGTAGATATTTATAGGGAGCGATTGAGGTCATTAATCACAATCTATCATTTAAATATATTTACATAACAAATCCATTATCAAAACAATTTTCAATACCAAAATACATATAATGAGTATATGGTGTTTATT
This sequence comes from Viscum album, assembly GCA_963277665.1. NCBI lineage: Eukaryota > Viridiplantae > Streptophyta > Magnoliopsida > Santalales > Viscaceae > Viscum > Viscum album. Next base: position 1,224,460,607 of record OY728162.1, read on the forward strand.
TTCTTTTTCAACAACATTTCAACTTGTAAAGGAATCCATAGATCAAATAAAACTAATGGTGGTGGAATGGTCATTGTCATAACTTACATTAAAAAAACATTCCTTTGGTTTTTTTCTTTTAGAAATACGCTTTGTAGAAAAATAATCCCCTTGAAATGAAAAGTCAAAGGGTTTCATACACCGTATAAAATAAAGTCCTTTAGAAATCAAGGGATGCCTCAATGAAATGTGATTGAGACAAAGTCCCTTAACTAATTCTTAATAATTAATTTAGTCATAGAATAAGAGGAAATATATATATATATATATACTTGACAATTAGAGTTACAGAATTTAACTAATTCCTATCACAAACTCATCTTTCACTCGAAAATATTTCAAAAAAATATTATATTTATCATAATAGTATAGGGTTCCAAAAATGATTAATTTATAAGTCACCAATCAGAAATTTTAAAAAAACTACATTATACAATCTAGGACATCACGTAGTCTAGTGTTAGGTGATGCACCCTTGTCTCCCTTTGGTTGTGGGTTCAAGTATCGTGGCCTTGTCGAATGCGTCTGGTTGTCACCTGACCTCTGGGTTTTCCTTTTTATAACAGTCCAAAAATAACCTTAACAATTATATCCAATTTTTAACTTATTCCATTAAAACCCTTATACTTATCCAAAATAATTCTATCCAAACTCATAGTCCAAAATTTATAAGGATCTTAAACACAATGAATAACCTTTTTGCCACGTAATAACATGTGAACACCTTCATCATGTATTCTTTTAAAACATGGTAACACCCTGAATTTCTATAAAAACTTATAGATTAAATTCATTCTCCATTATTCTTTATAGAATACTGGATATATTCCTTATATCCAAAATTTTTGAATATTCCAACAATGATGAAATAAACAAACTATTAATCAGTTCCAATGAAGTCAAGAATATCCAATATAATTTATACAAATCAACCATATCTTATTCCAAAATCACTACCTCATTTTGAGGACCATATTAAGGATTACCTTTCCTTCAACCATGTATTTTCAAAAAAGTGTATCTTAATATTAAGTCACTTTTAATAGAACTATATATTCTCATATCATTAATAAAATAGTACTGCAATACAATCCTTATTTATCTCTAAAATTCATATAACCAGTATATTGTTGATACAACACTCAAATGAAATAATTATATAATAACAACATATGAACACTAGTCATTCCTCTTCATCTGATGTATTATCATAACTTGATTATTATCCAATAGTATCATTTGCAGTATACTCTGATGACTATGACATTGATTCTCGTAGTGTCCCAAATCCTTGTAGATGAAGAATTTTACATTTGAAACCTTTTTCTTAACCTTGATGTCATGTACATGGTGTCTTTTTTCTCCACCCTTATAACAAACTCCCATTCCATTAAATAATTTACAAAGGTGATTCTTTCAACGTTTATCACATATGAGAAAATCTTTCTCTCCCCTTTTCTCTTTATCCATATTTCTCTGTACCATCATTTTCTTATCTTAATTACATTCAAAGACATAAGAATCAGAGAATTCTTTAATTATCTTATTAACACATAATATTATTTCTTCATATGTTAATAATACATGTGAGACTTTTTCACATCTAAATGTTCGATTAATTCCATGAAATATATGATCCTTATAACTCTTTGGATCTTACGTATTACTGGAGTTCTCATTCCTTCTATTGGGCGCCTTTTCTAAACAATGGAATACACTTTTTCAGTTTATGAATCATAATAAATAATTACAAACATGTAAAATACCTAACATAAATTGAACTGTTTATAGATATAATCCATAATCATAAAAATGTATTCTTTGAGGATGTATTTACTCCTAAATCCTTAATAATGGATTTTAATGAAAATGTAAATTATCAGAAGCATATCCCCCAGGAGTGTCATAACCAAGAGTGAGGCAAGGCCCGTTGTCGTGCACCAGTTCCCGTTTGCATCTAGCTCAAAGCAGTGTTTTTGGGTTTTACCCCTAGGTACATCTATGCCAGAGCCTCCTCTACCTGTTCGTATCCAGATGGAAATGTATTGCTTGGAAAACTCACAAAATCTCTACATTTCCAGAATTCTTGGATGTTATTCTATATTAATCCTCAAAGTCTATCTTAGGGTAGTGTTCTCTAATCAGAGTTTTTATAAATATATTTCAATCGTTGTTTCTTATCATCCTATGATACCAACTGTAATGCCCCAACCCCAGAAGCCCAGATCCAGCGCATTATCACATAGTGTTGGCATGATTATAAGGAATCACGTCCCGAAGGATAGATCAGTTTAGTATTCTTGGAAAATAGATTACATACATGAACGTTACATTACACATTAGAAAAATAAAACACAACACAAATGATCCTCTGATAACGCCATTAATCCTTTAGCTTAACCATGCTTATCAATCATAATACACTTCTTGGAATCCTAGGAAAATAAAACATAAGATAGGGGTGTTCTCAAATGCTCAGTAAGGGTAAGAAATATAGCGGAAAATAACATAAACATTTGGCACTGTGAATAATTGAAAACACATGCCCTTACGAATAATAAACATGTACACTTTATGGAATGAATATGAAATGAGTAAATAACGCCATAATATAACATAGTAATGGGTATTATTCTAGTCTAATAACTACACGAACCATCAATATTATCTTCATAATGAGGGAATATATAATGCCAGACATTCTGAAACATTTTTTCAAGGCCTTAGCCATGATGTCTAATAATGATTAAGGCCTCGACCAAAACAATATATCAAATTTGGAAATTCCTCAGCCAATTCAATATCTAATTGTCTCATGAGACCTACTGGTGCATCAAGTAGCAATAGCGGGCTCCAACCATCACTTACTAAATCCAATGTATTCTTATATAAAAAGGATTAAACATAACATAACCATTCGTATTAAAACTATAATACAGAATGTCAATATATTATACATAAACCATGAATGGTGTAAAAATATCACATCCATAGTCAAACATATCACAAAACCTTCAACATAATATGGACGTTTTCTATCAAAATAAATCAACTACAAATAAGCTTAAAATCAATCAAATAATGTTGACATAGATGAAATTGAAATTTTTTTAGAGAAATATCTCTTTCTATGTTGAAATCATTAAAAATTAATATAATTATAAAAGGAAAAATTTATTTTAAAAATATTATTATAATCCTGTAATGGAAGCATAAAAAATTCTATAATTTAAGAAAATAGCCGCATCCAATGTATAAGTTAAAAAAATATCTTACCTTTGGTTTGTTGAAAAGGTTACAAAGTACCTTGTTTGGAAAATGATGGAAGGATTCCATTGAAAAAATTTAAGGCCTAATAAGGCTGTAAATGAATTTAATCCATTTTATAGTAAATAGTAAAAATGTTTTGAAATGAATTTTTTATGAAAACACAGATGTGGATGATAAAGAGGTCCTAGTAGATACTTACATAAAAACAACTTCAGATAATAAAGAGATTGTGAAATTAACCCTTACCATGCACTTTCTTTGGTCGAGGGTACGTTTAACCTCCTATATAATGACCAAAGTATGTTTTTAAATTATAATAGTACCATATTAATATTTATTATATCATACATGATTCATTTATGACTTCATACTACCCATTTAATAATGATATTCATGTTAAATTAACATTTTGGGTAATAATTGATTTCTTTATCTTATGTGTTTTAACTTGTTATTCTTGATCGGATCATTTAGATCATGATTTAAATGATTCTAGAATATAAAAAAGGATTTATATATCATTTATATTTATAATATAAATATTTATAATATATGTATATATAAATTGGAAGGCACAATTTATGGAGACGGTAGGCCATACGTACACATAAAGGCTGTTTCCGTTTTCACATCCTATTAAACGGAAGTAAGTGAATAAGATATTTGTAATTACATGCAGACATATATATATATATATATCTTATAGAATTATTAGGTCATATATTACATACTTATTAATAATATATATTTTTATAATCATTGTTGAATGGTGAAAATGGAAATGAATCTTATCGCCTATTGGAGAGGGTAATCCGTACGTACACATGAGAGAAAATATCATTATTTTGATATTAAAATAGTATATAAATTGATGTTATATCATATATACAGAATAATTAACATGTTATATTTATTATTTACATCAATTATACATCATTATTATACCCATCCAATATAATAATGTATTGAATAACAACTACACCACGACGTGGAGACGTTAAGCCATACGTACACATGTATGGTGAAATTTCATTCATTTGATGGATAGAATAATTAATATGGTTATACCATATTTATAATAACATGACAGTATTTAGAAGATACTTGATTTATTGTTTTACAATTGATGCAAAAAAATGAGGAAGTGGAAGAAGAAAAAACATGAAAGAGGTGGTGAAATATTTACCTCTTCTTCAGGTTCTTCCTTTTGATTTGATCAAAAGGTCTCCATAGGTTTGCTTTATGATCAAGGGAATGTATCTAGGATGAAAGGAGGATATTTGATAAAATATTAGGGAAGTTTTTGGCCTAGTCAAATGGATTTGATGTTTTGAATTTTCTAGAAGGGGGAGTGCCCTTTTATAAGAGGGGTGAAAGGGCATCTTACGAAAATATTTAAATATTATTTTATAATAAAATAATATTCAGTCTATAATGGCTTCAAATTGATTTATTTGGAATATAATGTGGGTATGGTTCTTAATAAAATCATCAAATAGGTTTTAGACAAGTTTAGGTTACCATTTTAACCTTATCATTTAGATTTAACTCTAAGTTAAATAATTTAACTTTTACCGTGTCTTCTTGTATTCTTACACTATATGGATAATAAACCTACAATAAACATATAAGATAACATAAAGTGGTTTATTAAGGACATATAAAATTTTATTTATGTCCTTTGGACGATCCTTAAATTTTTAAGAATATTATATCAACAAATAATATAGTATTTGTTTTATGATTTATTTTATGTCAATTTTGACACTATTTGATATTTTGTTTTTGTGAAAGTCATAACATCATTATCACTTCAAAAACCACGTTTATAATCATTCCTAAAATTTCATATTAACCTATAAAATTAGTGTAATTCATTAAAAGTCTCAAATTACATTTATTTAGGTATTTATAATATCAATTATTTCAATATTTATTTAATAAAGAAATTACTGCATCATCATTGTGTCATTAATAACTTAAATTATTTAATGTCTAAAAATAATAAATAAATTACCATTATGAAGTAAATCATTTTATATTTCTAATTAGTATTTATAGTCGAATTTATCTTATGTATAACCTTATATTAAAAATTTTTAGTTATTAAAACTTGAATTTAACACTTTCAGGTCTTCTTTAAATTAAATAATAATAAATGTCCTAATCTAATGCATGTGGAATTAAAGGGTTATATTTTATTTATAAGAGTTTTTTTTTCTAATTACACTTACCCAATAGAATTAGGACATGTGTTAGGGTAATAATAATATAATGTTTACCTTTAATTACCATATTTACTTTTACCCGTGGTAAATAAAAGTCAAAAGTTACTATTCACAAAATATTTTTTTAAACTTATTGAACCACATTTTAATTACATATATTAAAATTTTCTCTCGGATTTTTGAAATAAAACTCAATGAAGTAGGAAAATTATGTTTTATGCAAATTTGCAAATGCTCCTAGGAGGTGGGTAAAAGACGGTAAAAAGTTTGATACAATTTTATATATCTAAACCTATTATAAAATGACTCCAATGAATTAAATTTAATTTGTATAGGTATTATATATATATATTTAATTAAAATATATTAATATAAAATAACTAATTATTTAAATAAAAAGTTGGTTTTAAATAATAACACAGTGTTTTTCAGTATTCATTAAAAATTGAATGTTTTCAGAAAAATACAAAAAAATTAAAATAAGGTAATATTGATATTCTGAATTCAAAAATAAATTTTGTGTTTCCAAATTAAGAACATAGAAGTTTCATTTATTAATTCAACATTAATTCCCATTTTCAAAACAAAAAACGGGTTTTTAAAAAAGTAAAAACTATCAAAAGATAGACATGTGTTTATATCAAATTTTAATGTGAAATTACATATAATGACCAAAAATGTAATAAATGATAAAAATATAATCAAATTATACTTCTAAACCATTAAAATTTATAATTAAAAACTATAAATTATTTTGAATAAAAAAGTTTTTCTCAGTTAAAATTTAGTAATTTTCACTATTCACCCAAAATATGAACGTTATAAAAAAACACCAAAATTTATCAAAACTAAAATTTTATGTCCCGATTATAAAAAAGAAGTTAATATTTTCAAATTTAATATATAAAAGTTCCAAATATTGGACTTAAAAAAAGGTTCTCCATTAAAAGGCGGTAAAATTTCATTTTTTTAAAAAAAACTTTTTTTATCTGAAAAAATGATTTTGTTCTTAAATTATGTAAATGAAAAACATGATAAAGATTTTAAAATTATAATGATTATATTAAATTCAAAACTCAGTTAATACTATTCATATCCGATTTTGAACGGTTAGTTTGGTAAGTTGTGGTGCACTCAAACTCGGTGTTGTGTGTAGTGAAAACTGTTGAATTACATTAATGAGATAATATACTATGAAATAATCAGGTGTTACACCCTTGCATATATAAAAATGAATATCCAAACTCTAGTCCTAAACACATGTAGAGTGATAACACTTAAGGCTAGTTATTTTCCTTTAATACTTTTCATTATTGACCTAATCCACCATGGTCCAACTCAAAACAAACACATGATTTCATCCTTTAGGTTAGGGGATAGAAACTAGTACAAAAAAGTCATATCAAACACATGGGAAGGATTTTTAAAAAAGTAAAGGTACAAGCACACATGTGTCCAAGCCCACACAATGATGAAATATAAAAAAAATAACATAAATTATTGAGTAAAAGTATTATCACAAAATAATAGTATTCCATAATGTACTAGAAATAAAACAAAAGTGGAAAAATAAAACCCCACAAAAACTACAAATAATGTATGACATTCTCAGAAGGATGAGACATCTATTGGATCAATGGTATACACCATGGTTCGAATATCTAAAACTAAGATTCAAATTATCCTATTACTCAATGGACATAATAATAATATCCTTTATCAACATAAGACAAAACCAATGTTTGAAGATCCCATGGGTGGTTGAGTTTGAAAATAACCAATAGGAAAACCCAAAAATAACAAAAAATAGAACATAAAGTGTATTCATCTCCCCAGAGGATATGTAAATCATAATGTGTAACATACAATAAAATATCTTGAAATACTCATTATAGACACATAGTCTAATGCTAAGTTCATAATTGGATTTTCCAACTGAGGATTTATCTTCAAAGGTTTCATACAACACTCAGCTATGAGAACACTGTCTATGAGCTAAACAACCATTAAAAACACTCATCCTAAAGGACTTTCTCATTTGGGATGACCCGATCAACAACTTTTAGTGCCACGTGTCAAAAATCATCATAGAGGCAATTCTGATAAGGTCTATCTAAGAAGAATCATGAAGGATATTGAGTGGGTTTATCCTAAAACACACCTGATTGGACTACACCTCACCAAAATGATAATATATCGATTAAAATAGGTGTAAAATCCAAGGGATAATGAGGGGACACCAGAACCTATTAGATAAATCCTTGTACATAGGTTATTGATTGTAACACCCCTACCTCGGAAGCCCAGAGCTGGTGTAATATTTTAATACATTGGAATCATTATAAGGAATCTAGTCCTAAAGGACCAATCGGTTTTACAGTCTTGGAAAATAGATTACATACATGAATGTTATACAACACATTCAAAAATAAAACACAACATAAATAATTTTTTGAGAAATCAATTATTCCCCTAACATAACCCTGCATATCAAACAAAATACACTTTTGGGAATCCTAAGAAAACAAATCATAAGAAAGGAGGGAGCTCAAATGCTCAATAATGGTAAATAATTTAGCGGAAGCTATAAACATTTAAGGCAAGATGTGGAATAAAAACAACCTCATTTTAAACATAAAAATGAACATAATATAGAGAAAATAAATAAATCATTACCATATAAACTTTAAAATGGATATTCTACTTGTCAAATAATCTAATGTCATAATTAATTTCATAATGAGGGAATGTCTAACGCCGGAAATCATTTCTATATAGTCAAGGACTTGTGCCAAAACTATAAATAAATTTTTTTCCAAGGCCTTGTTCCAAGAAAATAGTTTGTCTCAGGAGACCTACCGATTCATTGAGAGGCTATAAAGTGCTCCACCCATCACTTGATAAGTTCACTTCATTCCTCTTATGAAAATGTTGATACATAACAAAAACATTCGTATTAAAACTAGAATAAAAAAGGTCTATACTTATACCATAAAACCTGAAGGGTATAAAATTATCACATCCATAGTCTAACATATCATATCTCATTTGATAAAATATGGAATATTATATTATAATAAATTAACCTTAATCAAGAATAATATCTATTAAATAATGTTGATATTGTGTAAACTGATCAGTAAAACATTTTTAGAGAAATATCCCATTTGGCGAAATCATTTAAAAGTTTTACATTTATAAAGGAATTCATTTAAAATATATTTTTGAATCAAAGTGTATCATAAAACTTTAATACCTTTTAAATGAACTATCATTTTAAAACAGTCATGTCCATATAAATAAATCCTTAAAACCATTTAGAAAACATGGACATTAATGAGAAATATTTAGAAGAATAAATATTCAAAACATTTAAAATAATATTTTAGTTAAATAGTACCTTAATAGATTCATTTTGAAATTTATTCTATGAATCATGTACATGGATATTTAATATTTACCAGAAAATACATACACATAAACAATCTTGGATAATAATGAGATTGAGGAATGAACCGTTACCTTTCACATTCCATTGGTCGAGGGTGCATTTAACCTCCAATATAATGACCATAGTATGTTGTTAAAATATACAAGAACCATATTCATATTTATTATATCATACTTGTTTCATTTATGACATTATACTACCCTTTTAATAATGATTTCCATATTAAATTAACATTTTGGGTAATTATCGCTTACATTATCGTACATGTTTTAACTTGTTATTCTTGATCGTATCATTTAGATCATGATTTAAATACTTCCAGAATATAATAAAAGATTTATATATAATATATATTTATAGTATAAATATTTATAATAGATAGATATATGAAATGGAAAACACAGTTTTTGGAGATGGTAGGCCATATGTACCCATAAATGTTGTTTCTGTTTACTTATCGTATTGAATATAAGTAAGTGAATAAGATATATGTAAATACATACATACAAACACACACACACACAAACACACACATATATCACCAGTAGAATTTTTATTTCATATATTACATAGTTATTAATAGTATTTATTTTTATATTCACTATTTAATGGTGAACCTGGAAATGAATCTCATCACGTCGTTGAGATAGTAAGTCAAATGTATGCACGAGTGATGATATCATTTCTTTAATGATTAAAAGGTGTGGAATTGGATGGAATACTAATTGTACAGAGAAATTATCATGTGATTTTCATTATTTATATACATATTACTCGTCATTATATCCATCCAAATAACATAGTGTTGAATAACAAATTACACCATGATGTAGAGACGGTAAGCCATACCTATGCACACATGGTGACATTATCATTCGTAAGATAGATAGAATAATAAGTATGGTTGTACCGTATTTATAATAACATCATAGTATGTATAAGGAAATGGAGTTATTATTTTGGTATGAAAATAACAAAGACAGTGATAGTGGAAGAAGAAAAGAACTTTGAAAGAGGTGGAAAAATAATTACCTCTTCATTGTGTGTTTCCTTTTGATTTGAACAAAAGGGAACCTTAGGTTGACTTTATTATCAAGGTAATTCCTCTACGATTAAGTGAGGGATGTTTGGAGGAGATTTGGGAAGTTTTTGGCCAAGCCAAATAGATTTGGAGTTGTTATTTTGAGAGAAGGGGAAGTACCATTTTATAAGAGTGGTGAGAGTCCCTTTAGGAAAAGCTGGAAATATTATTTTATTATAGAATCATTTCCAGTTTACAATGGATCCCAATGAATTTATTTATATAATTAGGTGGTTAAGGGTCTAAATCCTATAAAAAATATGTTCTAGACAAGTTTAGGTTTCCATTTTAAACTTGTCATTTAAATTTAACTCTTAGTAAAATAGTTTATCTTTTATAACGTCTTCTTGTATTTTTATATTACATGGTTAATAAAAATATTATAAAATGACAAGAGAACACCAATTGGTTCATTAATAAAATATATATCATTTTAATAGTCCTTTGGCCGAAACATATATTTTTATGACTATTATATAATTTAATAATTTAGTATTTGCTTTAAAAACACATTTATTTCAATTTTGACACTATTTGGTATATTGTTTTTCGTAAAAGTCATAACAGAATGATTACTTTGTACAAAATTAATTGAAACAACCCTAACATGTCATATAAACTTAGAAAATAGTGGAATGCATCAAAATTCTCAATTTAAATTTATTTGGATATTTTCAATATCAATTATTTTAATCTTTCATTAATAAGGTAATTTCTGAATCATCATTGTGTCATAAATAAATTTAATTATTTATTGTCTAAAAAATATTAATAAAATACCATTCTGTAGAAATTTTTTTTATATTTCTAAATAATATTTATAGTCTAATTGTTCTTACGTATTACCCTATATAAAAAATGGTTTATTTATTAAACGTAGAATTTTACACATTTAACTCTACTTTGAATAAAATAATAATAAATGTCCTAATCTAATAAATGTAGATAAAAAAGGATAATAATTTATTCCAAAGGTTGTTTTTGGTCTAAATACACTTATCAAATAGAATTAGGACATGTGTTGTGGTAATTATAATATCCCATTTACCTTTAGTTACCCTATTAACTTTTAACCGTGGTAAATAAAATTCAAAAGTTACTATTCACCAAAAATTATTTTCATCTTAATGAACCAAATTTTACATACTGATGTCAACCATGTATCTCAGATTTTTGAAATTCAATTCATATAAGTGGTTAAATTATGTTTTATGCAAATTTATAAATGTTCTTAGAAGGTGGGTAAAAGACGTTAAATAGTTCAATAAAATTGCATGCATCTAATTTTATTATAAAATGACTCCAATTTATTAAAATGAACATATATAGGTATTATATATCTATTTTAACATAAAATATATTTAAATAAAATAAATAATTTTACAAATAAAATGTCGGTTTTAAACAATAACACGATGTTTTTCACTATTCATATAAATTGAAGGTTTTCAGAAAAAATAACAAAACTTCACCCTAAGAAAATTATGATATTCTGAATTCAAAAATGGATACTATATTACCAAATTCAAAACATAGAAGTTGTATTAATTAATTCAAAACTAATTCCAATTGTAAAACCCAAAAATCGGGTTTTAAAAAATTAAAATCTATCAAAACATTGACTTGTGTTTATGACAAATTAAAATTTGAAATTACATATAATGACCAAAATTATATTAAATAACAAAAATATAATCTAATTATACTTCCAAAACATTCAAATTCTTACGTTAATATTATAAATTATTTCAATTAAAAAAAATGTTTTAAATTAATACATTGTATTTTTCACTATTTATCAAAATATAAAACTTATCAAAAAAGTATCAAAATTTGATCCAAACTAAATTTTTATGTCCTGATTCTAAATAATAATTTAATTTCATTAAATTTAATATATAAAAGTGTCAAATGTTGTATTTAAAAAGGGTTCTCCATTAGAAGGCGGTAAATTTTTATGGAAAAATACTTCTTTTATCTAAAAAAATTGAATTAGTTCTTATATTATGTCTATGAAACAAATAATATACATTATAAAATTATATGGAGTATATAAAATTCAAAATTCAGTTAATACTATTCATAACCTCTTTTTGAACAGCTAGTTTGGTAAGTTGTGGTGCGCTCGAACTCAGTGTTGTGTGCACCCCTTGTTATTGAATTACATTAAAGAGATAACGTACTATGAAATCATGGGGTGTTATATTCTACCATTCTTCAATAAATTTAGTCCTCAAAATTTTAGATTGTTCATTGAAAATAAAATGTTTATAATAGAAAAATACCTTTATGGAAAACCCTCATCGAAAATGTGGTTAATAAAATTTATTCTTAATAAGAGGGAATGGGAAATGAAAAAGTCACCACCAAATTATAATCTTAATTTGGATAACATAGGTGGAAATTTGAGGGAAAATGTAAATATTTATAGGGAGTGATTGAGCTCACCAATAGCAAATAAGTGAACAATAAATGAAAAATTGAGGGCCTCATATCCATCAATCTATGATGATTTAAAGTATCATCAGTTCAAAAAAAACATACGGTATTATGATAACACTTTTTTAGATACTTTTTTTAAGAGGGGGATTGATTTAATATCAAGATAATAACTCTAGAAAACAGAATTTATTTCATAAGATGTCATAATCATATTCTCATTATTTAGTTGTGCATAGATCTATTTTCACTTCATCCCTTATACTAGGAAATGAATAATCAAAAATGATTTTTTTAAGACTGAAGCACATTTGATAAATAATATGGTCTAAAAATATTCCCTTAAATCTCTAAATGTTTACTAAAAACCAAAAGCACTTGTTAAAGTATCCAAAAAATTATACTTTAACCTCATAGAAAAAAAAACAAGTGTTCAACTTACTCAATTCCAACCATTAGACTTATCCAAAATACTTGTGTCAAAACTCACAGTCCAAAAATTTATAAGGATGTTCAACAAAACATAATGAAGATAAACGTGTGAATACCTTCATCATGTATTTTATTAAGACATGGTAACAAACTTAATTACCATAAAACCTTACTTGAATATGTATATACTTCCTTATTCCTTTGGTAAAACAGAGTATACTAGTTATACACTTTAAATCCGTAAATGTTGTAAACTTTAATAATGATGGAATTTACAAATCATTAATCAGTTTCAAGGTAGTCAGGAATATTAACTATTATTTATCCAAATCATTCATATCTTATTCCAAAATCACTACCTCAGTATCCAAGACATATTAAGGTTTATCTTTCCTTCAACAATGTATTTTCAGAAAATTTTAACTTGCTGTTGAGTCACTTTACTTAGAACCATATAATCTCAAATTCTTAATGAAATAGTACTACAATAAAATCCTTATTTATTTCCATAATTCATTTAAGCAGTACATCCTTGATGCAACACTCAGATGAAATAATTCATTAATCCAAAAACACATATACATTAGTTATTCCACATCAATCGTAGTAACAACTTATGCTTGACCTTTATCCCTTTTATTTTTCTGAGTATTATTTCCTTGACACATAGGAAATTTATTTGTGTATTTCCCCATTTCACAAAAGTTGAAACACTGAATATTATTCTTTTCATTGTTCCCTTTCCATTATTTTTCTTGATAATCCTTTTCTCCACAATTTAGACAAACACCCATCCCTTTCAAGCACTTCCCTCTGTGATTCTTCCCATAGTTATCACATATGGGAAAATCCTTCTTTCCCTTATTCCCTTATACTTCATTCTCTCTACCATAATTTTCTTCTTTGGTTTCCCTTCAATGCCAAAGGACTCATAGAATTATTTAATTATCTTATTAACACACGATAATCTTTCATCAAATGTTTAGAATACATGGGAGACTATTTTACATCTAAATTTTGACTTAATACCATGAAAGATATGATCCTTCTTACTCTTTGGATCATGCATACTACTGGAGTTCTCATTCCTTCAAATGGCCACCATTTCTAAACAATGTTGTACACTAGGTTAGTTTATGAATCTCAATGAATAATTCCAAATGTATAATATAACTGACATAAATTGAACAGTTTAGGCATATAATTTATAATAAAAAACATGTTTTTATTGAGTAGGTATTTACTAATAAATCCTTTATAATAGTTCGTAAGGGAAATGTGAATTATCCTAAGCATGTCCCCTAGGTGTGTCGTAACCAATAGTGCATCAAGGACCGTTTTTTGTGTACCAAGATACCTTGGGTCAAGATCGAAAATCCTTTTTAGAGTTTTCACCCCTAGTTAGATATGTTCCAGAGCTGCCTCTACCTGCTCGCAACAATACCGGGATGTATTCCTGGAAAAAGACACAAAAACTATACATTACCAAAATTATTGGTAGTTATTCTATATTAATCCTCAAAGTCTATATTACATTAATGATCACTAATAATAGTTTTTATAAATCCATATTACAAGGTTTGTACTAAACTTTCACGGGTACCAACTATATTGCCCTGACCCAGTATCCCGGAGCCAGTGCATTATTTTAATACATTGGCATGATTATAAGGAATCAAGACTCGAATGACCGATCGGTTCAGTAGTCGTGGAAAATAGATTACATACATGAATGTTACAATACACATTCAAACAAAAAAACACAACAAAAATAATCCATTAAGAATGCCATTATTCCCTAAGATTAACCCGGGATATCAAAAATAATACACTTCTTCGAACCCTAGGAAAAAAATCATAAGAAAGGGGTGAGATTAGATGATGAGTAAGGGTAAATAATTTAGCAGAAGCTATAAACTATTAAGGAGAGATTTGTAATAAAAAAATCCATTTAAACATAAACATAAACCTAATATTGTGAAAATAAATCAAACATTACCATACAAACATGCACATGGATATTCTACAAGTAAAATAATCATATTTAATAATTAATTTCGTAATTAGGGAATACCCATAATTGGTAATCATTACCACATAGTCATGGCCTTGTTCCAAGACTAAAAATAAATTTTTTGTCATGGCCTTGTGACGAGACAATAGTTTGTCACATTAGACCTGCCGATGCATCGAGAGGCTAAAGCAGGCCCCACCCATCAGTTAATAAGTCCAAGACATTCCTCATATGAATACGATGAAACATAACATAAACATTCGTATTAAAACTATCATACAGAATGTGAATACATCAACCATAAACCATTAAGGGTATAAAAAGATCACATCTATAGTCAAACATATCATAACTCATTCGATATAATATGGAATATTATTTTATAATAAATCAACCTTAATCAAGAATAATATCGAGTAAAGAATGTTGACATAGTGGAAAATGATAAGTAAAACATTTTGATATAAATATCCATTTTTTAAATCATTAAAAAGTAAAAATCTTATAAAGGGAGTAATTTAAAATATGTTTTTAAATCTAAGTTTCCCGTACCAATTTGAAAATTTTGAAAGGAATTAACATTTTAGAATAATCATGTCTATATAAATAAATCCCTAAACTCATTATGAAAACCGAGACATTAATGAGAAAGATTTAGAAGAATAAATATTTAAGACATTTAAAATTATGTTTTAGTTAAAGAGTTCCTTAAAATAATCATTTTGAATTTTTTTTATGAAGCGTGTACATTGATATTAAATATGTCCTAGAAAATACTTACACATAAAAAATCTCATATAATAATGAGATTGAGGAATTAAACTTTTCCATGCACTTTCCTCTAGTCGAGGGTAGGCTTAAACTTATATAAAATGACCATAGTATGTTATCAAATTATACCCAAACCATATTAATATTTACTATATAATATATGATTCATTTATTACTTTATACTACCCATTTAATAATGATTTCTATGTTAAATTAACATTTCGAGAAATAATAGCGTTCTTTATCGTACGTGTTTTATCTTTTTATTCATGATCATATCATTAAATTATTATTAAAATACATCCAGAATATAACAAATTATTTATATATAATAAATATCTAGAATATAAATATGTATAATAGATAGATATATGAAATTTAAAACACCGTTTATGGAGACGATTGGCCGTACGTATGCATAAACGTTGTTTCAGTTTTCATATCTTATTGAATAGAAGTATGTGAATAGGATATATTTAAGTACATACATACATACATACATATATATATATCTCCAATAGAATTAATATGTCATATATTACAAACTTAATAGTATATATTTTTATAATCATCGTTGAATGGCGAACCAGGAAATGAATCACATCACGTCATGGAGACGGTAAACCGTATGTACACACGAGTGACAATATCATTTATTTAATGATTACAAGGTGTGGAATTGGATGTTATATTAATTGTAAATATAAATTTTCATGTTATTTTCATTATTTATATAAATATTAATCATCAACATATCCATCCAAATAACATAGTGTTGAATAACAAGTTACACCGCGACGTGGAGACGGTAAGCCGTACGTATGCACGCATGGTGACATTATCATTTGTAGGATTGATAGAATAATAAAAATGGTTATACCATATTTATAATAACATAATTTTATGTAGAAGGTTTTTGATTTATTATTATTTTATTGAAATAAAAAATAAATAGAAAGCGGAAGAAGAAAATCACATTGAATGAGGTGATAAAATAATTACCCCTTCTTTGTGTGTTTTCTGTTGATTTAATCAAAAGAGATCCTTAGGTTGGATTTATGATCAAGGTAAGGCCTTTAGGTTTATGTGAGGGATGTTGGAAAGAGATTTTGGTAGGGTTTGGCAAAGAAAAATGGCTTTGGCGGTGTGATTTTGAGATAAGGGGAAGTACCCTTTTAATAGAGAGCTTAGAGTCACTTTAGAAAAAGTATGAAATATTATTTTACTATAAAATAATTTTCTGTTTATAATAGCTCCAAATGAATTTATTTCGTGACTTAGGAGTTTATTTATCAAAATAATTTCATAAAATAGGGTTTATACATGTTTAGGTTACCATTTTAACCTTGTCTTTTAGATTTAACTCTTGGTTAAATAGTTTATCATTTGCAATGTCTTCTTTTATTTTTATATTAAATGGTTAATAAACATACTATAAAATTCCAAGAGAACCCCAAATGGTTCATTAATGACATATATATCATTATATAAGTATTTTGGGAGAAAAAAATATTTTTAGGACCATTATATAATTCGATAATATAGTATTTGATTTAAAAACTCATTTATGTCAATTTTGACACTATTTGGTATTCTGTTTTTGTAAAAGTCATAAGAGCATGATTAGTTTGAGAAAAATTAATTTAATCAACCCTGACAGGTCATGTAACCAATACAATTAGTGTAATTCATCAAAATTCTCAATTTACATTTATTTGAATATTTATAATATTAACTAATTTAATCTTTCATTAAAAAAGAAACAACATCATAATTGTGTCATAAATAAATTTCATTATTTAAAGTCTAAAATAAATAAATAAACTACCATTATATAGGAATTAATTTTATATTTATAATGAATATTTATAGTCTAGTTTTTATTATTTATTACTCAATATTAAAAATGGATTAGTTATTAAACATTGAATTTAACACTTTTAACTCTTCTTTAAATAAAATAATAATAAATGTCATAATCTAATCAATGTGGATAAAAATAATAATATTTCATTCCTAAAGTTTTTTTGGTCTATATACACTTCTCTAGTATAATTAGGACATCGTAGGGGTAATTATAATATCACTTTTACCTTTAATTGTCGTATTTACTATTAACCGTGGTAAATAAAATTCAGAAGTTACTATTTAATAAAAATTACTTTCATATTTTTGAACCAAATTTTACATAATTATTCCAATTTTGTATCTTGTATTTTTTAAATTCAATTCATTGAAGTGGTAATGTTACATTTTATGCAAATTTGAAAATGTGCCTAGAATGTGGGTAAAAGACGTTAAAAAGTTCAATAAAATATAATTCATATAATTTTTTTTAAAAATGACTCCAATAAATTAAATTGAACTTATATAGATATTATATATCTATTTTTAATTTAATTTTTTAAAATAAAATAAATAATTATTTAAATAAATATCCGGTTTTAAACAATAACGTAGTGTTTTTCACTATTCGTGAAAATATTGAAAGTTTTCAGAAAAATACCAAAACTTCATACTAATATATTTTAGATATTCTGAATTCAAATTTTTTTTATATTTCAAAAAATTAAAAACATAGAAGTTGAATTAATTCATTTAAAATTAATTCCCATTGTCAAAACAAAAAAAGTGGGTTTTTAAAATGTAAAACTTTAAAAAGATTGAAATGTGTGTATGTCAACTTTTAATGTGAAATTACTTATAATTAACATCATTGTATTAAACGATAAAAATATAATCTAATTATACTTCCAAACCATTCAAAATCAAAACATAACACTATAAATTATTTCAATTAAAAAATTTGTTTTCAATTAAAACATAGTATTTTTCACTATTCATCAAAATATAAAACTTATCAGAAAAGTACCAAAAATTTATCCAAACTATATTATTATATATCCCTTTTAAATAATAATTTAATTTCATGAAATTTAATATATAAAAGTGTGAAATATTGGAATTAATAAGGGTTCTCCATTAAAAGGTGGAAAAATTGCATTTTTTGAAAAATACTTCTTTTATCTGAAAAAATTGATTTGGTTATTAAATTATGTCTAAGAAACACATAATATGGATTTTCAAAATATATGGCGTATATAAAATTAAAAATACAGTTAATACTATTCATAACCGCTTTTTCAACAGCTTGTTTGGTATGTCGTGTTGTGCTCGAACTCTGTGTTGCGTGTAGTGCTTGTTATTGAATTACATTGAAGAGATAATGTACTATGAAATAACAGGGTGTTAAATTGATGAATATGTAAATATTACTCATAAAAATTAGTTCAAACCATATCTATAGAGATATAAAGGAAATGAGGATCGCTCTAGGCCTCCCATATATATACATGATCAAAGCCAATATATGGTATAGTCGGAACGATTAAGCCAACTAACTCCATGAGAAGGGAACTCCCAAATACTATACTAATCAATAAGAAGGTGTATATTGGTCACCATCTATGATGAGAATATATTGTTTTACCATATCCTTATAGGAATGGACTATGTGATGAAACACAACCACTACTGGTATAATGAAACTCCCATAAGCTCACCACAAAGATAAACTAATGACAAGGAGTAATCCTACCTATCCTCAATGGAGTTCATGGAGTATCCCTATAGGTACACGAAGTGTCTTAGTGAATATAGAACTACCCTTGTCTTGTAACCACATGGCATGCATCTTCCCAATATTCCAGGATTGTACCTCTAGGTACATAGTTTGTAGTAGTCATCAATGTACTTGGAATGCCTTTATACCTGTTACCATATACATTGATCCATGCCTATGTACATAGTTGTGTATCAGTACTTCTTGTCTAATCCAGCCTACCCATATACTCCCCATGTACACAGTGTGTGAAAAACCATGGCCACATAGGTGTTTACTTCATGCCCAAACATGGCCATCCCTTACATATTACATGACGTATGAGTAGGCACACATGGTGTGTAACACCATATCAAATCCTATGTGTGTACCCCAATACATGTTGAACTGGTTAGCTGATGGTCACACTTAATGTGACACATGCCACATGTAATGTGACACTTTTCCTTATGTAGAGTCTCTAGGATCACACAAAAGGGACCACACGACGTGTCTTCATTGGACTACACGCCATGTAGTATGGTTTTTCAGAGATCCCCTAAAATATTTAATGTTTCAACACCCATGACTCCTCAATCATGAATTACTCCCAAACTAATTCCATAATCCATGTATCTACATTAAAAAAATCTATTTTTCACTAATAGATAGAATCTATCCATGTTTGATACTCTAGAAACACCCTTCATCCTACGACGTAGGTTCCGCAACCCGAACCGAAAATGTTAACACATGAATCATCCATGGATCTTCTATCATAATAATATATCATAATAATCACATTAGAAATCCATCACGAATCCGTGGAAGTGATCCATTGTTCGAAATAACGAATTCGAAATGATCGTTCAGTGGGTATCTAACAGATCGTTGGACTAAGTAAATTTCATTGGTTAACTCATGTAGAATGGGGAGAGAGAACTAGAAAACATAAACATAATGAACAAAACACGGGCATCATTCATTTATTGCCTTATCCAATTTCCATGGAAAATACAAACAAATATGTGTAAACATTAATGAATAAACATTAAATAATTATCCCAAAATCCTATACATAAATCCATACCCACAAAATGATAAATCCATGAACCAATACATTAGTGAAATTATTCAAATTCATTATGGGATAAGAAATAGTGATAATTCCCAAAACAAATACCTAACTCTATATGGATCGATAGTTGTGGGACAAAAAATCTGTGTTGTTTTCATTAGCGAGATCAACGAATCATGTGTCACACTGATCAAAAATTCATGTTAAAGTTGTGGTTCACCCAAAAATGATTATCCAATTATCTCTCTAATGGATCTATGGTTATGAATCTATACCAAATATTTTATAATATATTTATATTTATAGGAAATATTGTAGTCAAAAAAATTTAATTAAATAAATTATTTTAATAAATTAACTTATTTAAACATTATCACTTGACCATGCTAGACCCTAATGTATGATGTGCTCAAATGTTATAATGATCCTAGGTTAGAACCCATATTATGAACTCAACAGTGGTCAAATATTTTTCATCCAAGACACTTTTTGTGTTATATTCAATTTTTTATAAAAACTGCATGTTAATGATATTAATATATTTCAATATATTTCAATATTTTATTCTAAGATCACCAGGACATATAATCACAATAAATATTACCTAATGTCTTCTAAAATTTTTATAGAAATATTTTTAATGACATACATTGAAAAAACGAGTACATCAAAACACCTTTTTAGGTAGGTTGGTATTTAGATGAAATATAGAGTTATGAGTAGCAGGAAGAACCACAGGGCTAGGTCCATTATATGAAAGACCAGACGATATAACTATATGAGGCAAAAAATGGATCGATAATTAATTCATGTTAGGGAATGTTTTATAGGATACCATTTATATTTACCATGAATAATGGAGAAACTGGTCAGAGCGAGTCACATGATTTTGGGTATCCTATCCTATGTTTTGTGAGATATCCATTTGTATGGAGAATGTTTTGTGGATAGTATGTTAAAATTCCAATTGATCCCAAAAAACCAACCATTAACACCCTATTATATTTTTTGGATTCAAATGTTGTTGTCGAGATAGATTTTAGGTATTCTCTATTAGTTAACAATGTGTTTTTCTCCAGGGTTAACTAAATCATTATCAAATTAATGATTACTTATCATTGACCTCAATTGTTAATAAATAATTTAATTTCATAACATTTAACTTTGACCTTATATATGATATATATCTTAATGTATTATGTTTAAATTAATTTAATTATAAATTTTATATCATTGAGGAAAAAACATATAAATTTTCCAATGTTTATTTAATAAATATTTTAAGAAATTTTATTATAAATGATTAAATAGTTTTGGAATACTTTGAATGAACCAGACATCAATAATGTCTAGGATGTGTCATGAAAGGATTAAATAGTTGAGTTATTTTATTTTATTGGTTTAATTCTGTAAAATGTATAGGGGGTGGGGTATAGATTTTATAAAAAACACTAGTGAATGGCGATCTTAAATAGGTATATTTTATGGTTCCTGTAAGTTATTTCATATACATGATTCACATATCACATGTCAATTATACTAGATATGGAAAACCATAGATTTATTTCATTTGAATAAAACAATTGTGTCAGTTTTTTCATATTATTTTTATTTTCAATTCAATTCATTACATTATTAGGAAATCATGTATTGCATTTAATGGGAGTCTTATAGGGAACTCCAACAAGGTGTTCATGTAGTCAATCCTAGCCATTCATCCTGGTGTTTTTGTATATGTCTTATTCAATTAGGGAAGGTTTTTGATAAATACTTGTTTTGGATGATATGATTTGTGATCATAGTTATTTTTTTGATGTCCAACCATGTGTTGTGGGAGGATTTAGACCATCCACATTGGATATGCATCGTCTTCATTTTTTTTTCATTTCATTATTAGAAGATGGTTTCTTATTCACATCCATCCATCCAATTTTAATAATTTTTATTAATGTGATTGAGGTCCCAACAGGGTCCAAGGGGTCTACATTAATAGAGCTTCTGTACATATTCTCAAAGAAAACTAAATTTATGTCCTTTGTTGTTTGTTAAATTTTGTGTGGAAATTTGTCGTTAATTATTTTTATTATCCCATAAAAGTATTTTTAAGCCTCTAATAATCAGTGAATTTTCTTGATGGATTATGGTGATCCTTACATGAGTCTCACGGTTTGTGATCCCATGTTTGAGTCATTATAAAAAGGTTTCAAATCTTGGATTAAATTATTTTACTCTTGGGAACTCTGGTAGCCACCGGGACATGGATGGTTGAAATTGATATGGTACCAATAAGATATATGTATCTAATAACTTTGGGGATATATTGAGTTTATAGGGTATTCCGGTATGAAAAGTTATCAGAGGATCCCTTGTAGGATGTTGTCCAATGGTACATTATAGGTGTCTAAAACTTCAATTTTTTAGGATGGGAAATATATGCATGAATCATGACAGTTATGCAAAAATATGGAATATATATATATATAATTTAAGTTTATAATATTATTTCATTATATGGTAGTGATTTTAAAATTATTTTGAAATAATTTTAAATTTTTTTCATTTCATGGTGAAATTCATTATGATTACTTATTTGACATCTAATTTGTGAAGGAAAAAATCCCAAGATAGTTAATGGTGAAATTAATATTTATAATGAAATTATGTTTTTTAATTTCAATAACATAGGATCTAGGTATAGGTAATTTCAATATATTTTCTTTTTATTCATTGGATTAATGAAATCATAGAGAATAGTTTGTGTATTGATTTTGTTCATTATGAAGGAGGTTAGAAATTGGAGAGTGTTCTAGAACTCTTAACTTTATTCTTCCATGAAATAAATTTATTAAAAACAAAATATATTTAGTGAAAATAATGAAACTGATCGATCCTTCTGTTTATAGTAGCATAATCCTGCCATCTTTAGGGGATATGGTGGGCTGAAATAATTAGAGGAATGGTGGATGATGATCAATCATGTATTATAGTTTATTTTAACTCTTAATTCATAGAATTTTAATTTTACTACTTATAATACCTTTTCATTAAATCATATGTGTTCAGTTACAACTATGTAATTTATGTTTCAAGGGGGTCATATGTGGGTCTGATTCAAGAAGATGTTCAACTTAAATCACTGCATCATGATGTTGAATCTAAGAAAATATCACGAGTTCCTAGATTATGAGTAGTGTAACTTGGTTATATTATATTATAAGTGGTGTTTAAGACAACCACATACCAATAAGAAGTGTAAGGAACAGAAAACACATGAAAATTTAACATTAGATGAATTAATAAGATAAAATCAAAAATATAAAATAAAGTGTACCTCATTGTCTATATCAAATACCCTACATGAATTATTTCTATAATGCCTTGAATTTTACAGTCAAGAGGTACATACTTATAATGGTATATAATAACCCGTAGAATCACTAAAAAATTAATTTCTTCCTAGCTTCCTTACATTATATTCTAACACATTATATATAAATTTAGATTAATATAAGAGTGTATTTAAGATCTTAAAATTCATGAATAATCACCATTATAAAAAAATGAGATCCAAGAACACTAATTTATTAACATTTATCATTGAATAAGGACTTCTATTTGAATTAGAAATATCATACATTATTGAAAGGATGATTTGTTGGATTTCCTTTATTTTAACCATTTCAAAACACACCTCATTAATGATGATAATTTTATACTTAGTTAACAATTGATATCCTTTCTATGAATCCTAACATGATGTTTCTATAAGGAGAATTAAAATGATAATTATCATAGGAGGGTATTATATATTTTATCCCATTTAATTTAATATAAACACCAAGAAAACGTTTCATAGACTAAAATAAAATAAAAACTAGGAATGATTACTCTAAAAATTTAATGGTCGATATTATAGTGTATATTTATAAAAATAACCCACTTGAAAATAATACTAAATTAATTAATTTAAACCACATTAACTTTTTTGGAGTTCAAAAAATTCCCATTATATTTGATTATAACAAAAAATCATTCAAATTTCGCAAAAAACACATTATACCAATGTTAATCAAAATAACCTTACTGAAAGTGTAATCCTATAGTAGTTTATAAAATAGAAAAATATTATGAATTTCCTAATATATAATTATATATAAATATTATACTCTTGTTGACGCTCCTTTCGTCACAGAATCTAAAAGATCGGAAAAGGGAATATCTGAGCTCAAAGTGATTAATCCTTTGAAGAAATATCAAAAATCGACAAAGGGATGAAAAAGGAGAACATTGCCCATAGGTCGCGCAAGTTCCCTCTTGGTCGCGCAAGTACACTTGCGCGCCGCCTCAACACTTGCGCGACTCCTCATGGTCGTGCAAGGGACTTGCACGACAGATCTGGTAACCGCCCAGTAACTGCCCGGGGTCTTCTTTTGCCTATAAATAGACCCTGTGGGCCCCCCATTCGAGAGGATCAGTTCCCAGAAACTCGGATCAAAGCTCCCGACGCCCAAGTCTCTTCTCAAAGCTTCCAGAACACTTCTAAGGTAATTTCTTACCTAGAATGGAAGATCTAAAGGGAAGAAGGAAGGCCTAAGTGTTGAAACTTATCAAACACTTGCGCGCCGACTTAATTCCTTCAATATAACTTGCGCGTCCCTCTTCTGGAAGAACCTCAAGAGGATGGGAAAGGGTTTAATAAAGAGTCGCTCAAGTAATTCAACTCTGGTTGAAAATCGCGCAAGTATCCCTTATGTCGCGCAAGTATACTTGCGCGACCAATACTTGCGCGCCGCCGCAGGACTTGCGCGACCTTCAATACTTGCGCGCCCCTATCTTTTTGGGTGCCCATCTTGCCCTTTTTCACCCCTCTTAAGCCATTTCACCCTTCCTATTCAAGATTCAGTCTTCAAGATACTCTTCAAAGCCATTTATGGCATGATTTCTTGATTTGACATCCTTATCTGAAAGGAATTATGTGAAATATCTCTCAAAACCTAATGATTTAAACATCTTTATGTCACCAAAGATTGAGAGTTCATTCATTCAACCTCATCCTTTAAGATGAGAGAATCCTAACCTGGGTTTCCTTTTCAGGAATAATCCCCAGTTATAAAACCTTTAAACTTGGGCATCTTCCTTAAGAATAAGCCCCAATCAAAGTCCTTTAATCTTGGGCATCCTCCCCAGGAGTAAGCCCCAAACCTTAATCCCTAACCTGGGTCTACTTTTCAGGAATAAAGACTCAGTCATAACCTTGGGCTTCCTTTTCAGGAGTAAGCCCCAAGTCCCCTAACCTAGGCTTCCTTCTCAGGAATAAGTCCTAGTCATAAATCTTGGGCATCTTCCTTAAGAATAAGCCCCAATCAAAATCCTTTAATCTTGGGCATCCTCCTCAGGAGTAAGCCCCAAACCTTAATCCCTAACCTGGGTCTCCTTTTCAGGAATAAAGACTCAGTCATAACCTTGGGCTTCCTTTTCAGGAGTAAGCCCCAATTACCCTAACCTAGGCTTCCTTCTCAGGAATAAGTCCTAGTCATCAATCTTGGGAATCTTTCTTAAGAGTAAGCCCCAAGTCTCTTAAAATTTCTCTTAACCAGTCATAAATTTCCTTTGATTTGGGTTTCCTTTTCAGGAATAAAACCCAATCATAAGTCCCCTCCTAACTTGGGCATCCTCCTTAGGAGTAAGCCCCAAGATTAGAGTATTCAAAATCTCCACGAAGCACATATAACTTTGTGGACCCTGTTCATGGATTTTCTTCCTAAAAGTAAATCCTAAACCTTCATCTATCTGGGCAGTCATTCATACATAAGCCCCAAACAAAATTCTTATGATTGCATCCTTCATGGCACAATTGTCTAAATTTTACCAATACCTCTTGTTTCTCACACCGAGCATGACTCACGTGAGCTTAGAGTGTAAAAGTAATTATGACATTCATCTTTGAGCCATCAATCATAAAACATCATATCCCATTCCTCGAACTACGTGGATTCTGATTCCTTTTTCAAAACAAAGGATACGTAGGTAGCCCATTCATGGGTTCGATCCCAACATTGAAATAATCTCTGTCCTTCTGAATGACGATAAACTTCAAGTGCCCCACTGAGTGGCTTTAAAACCAGCCTGGTCATCAAAATGACCAAGAGACTTTTATATAAATGTTTTGAAGGATACCATTGACCAAGAATCTCTAAACAAATATAGATGATTCTATATTGATGAAGAACCTCGAATACATATAAAAGATTCTCTAAATTTCTTGCATATTTAATCATTGATTGTTAAAACTAAAGGAAAGCTCATTTTATACTTGGTAATGTAATAAGGATTCACGAACTTAACTTAAATCTATAAAGAGAGTCCCGGAGTAGACAATAATTCCCCTCAAAAAGGTGTGATGAGTCCGACCTCCCATCCTCTCGACCAATGCAAATTCCTAAGCCTCATTAGCCCACAAGCTAATGAGCGCCTGCCTTTGGAAAGTAGGTCCAAACGGATGTGGAATCATTGGATGTTTCCGGTTCTACGAACAAACCCGTTAGAAACCGATCGGAACGTTTGAATCTCCCGTCCAGGAGGTCATCCCCGGATTCCGCGCGAAACAACTCTAGAAAAAAATGAATTTCTAATCAACATATAAAAGTATATAACATGATATTTATCAAGAAAACTCATATCTTTGTATGACCAATTTCAAAAATTGGTGTAACTTTAAACATCAAATAAATGCATAAATAATTCATTTTTATAGCACACAAGATGGAAACAATAC
This sequence comes from Viscum album, assembly GCA_963277665.1. NCBI lineage: Eukaryota > Viridiplantae > Streptophyta > Magnoliopsida > Santalales > Viscaceae > Viscum > Viscum album. Next base: position 1,224,487,786 of record OY728162.1, read on the forward strand.
ATGAAACATGATGATACATTATTTAATTTCTCATTCATTTATGATTCACTAAATAAACGAACCCTATTATATTCATAAATCATATTTTATTTATTATAATTTTTATGCACATAACCAGTAACTAAATTAGAATTATCATGAATTTACTCAATCTAGTTCAATTAATTTCTTAGAGGTATTTAATTTCAAATAATAGGACAAATATTATCATTTTTAAACTCAAATAGAGATATGATCATTAAAAAATTAACCACCCATGATTAACTCAACATTGATGTTATTGTATGACTATTAATAGGGTATGTATCATCACTTGCTTAGTAACATGTTAACCATCTTAAAATTGTAAGAACCATGATTTTCAATGTTTTAGAATGTATGAATCATTCAATAATGTTTTCTATTTAGTTTTTTTATTTTCAATCAAGTATATAGATTTTATTTTGATAATCATGTTTGGTATGGTATTAAGAATGGATAAGATTACACGAATATTTATAGATCATGGAAGTGAAATATATAAAGGAGGTTTTTACAGTGTTATAAAAAACAAACTATTAAATGGGGAGATAAAAACTAGATGATAAATATTCCAACAAGAAATTTGGTGTTTTTAGTAATCCACTATGATCATATGCAATATCTGGTGCAAAAAATTAATTTTTTTGAAAACATGAATTACCTGAAACACCATGTTCAGGAAAAACCTAATATACCATTAATATATTTGTTTCTGACACATTCTCTGGGGTGTGCATAAATCTATCAAAGATGTGTTGATTTTCTCCCCGAATTCTTGTGTTCCAAAGGCGGGCAACATCCATCGCATTTTCAGAGATGTTTGCTCCTTGATAAAAATGGGATGATGGGATGTAGGTTCAACATTCCATGGATTCCTACTTTGAAATCATCACATGGTCTAGGTATCCATTAAATATTAAGATATTGTTTTCGAAACTCTCATCGGTTCCAAATCATTGTGGATTCCAGTTAACTATATTTCTTCTGTTAGGACATTCGAAGTTGTCACACAAGGGAAGCAACATTTTGATCAGGTGAGTAGTCCTATTGGACATCACTGGCATGTTTGGATGCTGAAACACTTATCCGTATAGTTTTATTATCGTTATGAATGGGCTTATCGAGGGCATTGAATCCCGAGGCATCCCACGCCAAGTGAGGGTAATTATATGCCATGGGAATGTCCATGATGTTTTCTTCAGCATCCTATTTTTGTCAAAGGTTTTGATGTTAGTTTAACATCTATCAGAGATGGATCAGACTTATCAGAACACTAATGGGAGTGGATCAGATGGTTATATCCCTAGGAGGGAGCAACTAAGGGTTTTTATTGGATAAGTGGATCAAAATTTCTAATGAAGACATATCTGAGGATTCTTCAGTCCATACAAAGGGGAAACTAGGGAATACCGTATGCTAGGATTGAACATTAGAGAGGATTCCTACATACCCTTCCCCGAGAGACAAGGATCAAAACCCACATAGTTCAAATGGGTGGTGAATCGTGGTGTACACAAAAGACAAAAACCCCGAAATACATTGTGGCTTACACATAGACAGTAGCCTAAGTGAATGGAATGATATCACTGGGATTTGGCGGCCCGAATAAGAATCAAGATGGATGTTGGAGGGTTGAATGAAGTGCATGGATAATAAGGTGGAACCACTATGAAGGTGATGGTAGTGTCGGGCTTGAACCTCAAGGAGGCTTCCTACGTATCCCAATGGTAGTAAATCAAATCCCACATAGTTTGGTTGGCAAAAGAGAGACCTCAAAAGGTGGATCGTGATAATGGACACATGGATGGGTCCCAAAGGAAGTATAACCTTTGGGTTTGGGAATGACCATCGCAAAAGGAAAAGGCTCAATGGAGAGTCCAGGATGGGACATGAGTGATGGGCTTGAACCGCAAAGAGGCTTAATACATATAACCATGGTAGGAAATCAAAGTACATGATGTTTGGGATGGTACATTGAATCGAGGTGTGCATAGAGGAGACCAACCTGATGACAATATAGGGGTTACTCATGGTCAGTAGCATGAGAATTGGCCTTTCTCCACTGGGATGGACTATGGATGTGGGTCCCAACAAAGGGGACACCATAATTTACCGGTGTTTGGGATTGAACCTTAGAGAGGCATTCTACATACCTTTCCTAGGATATAATGATCAAAACACATGTAGTTCAATGTAATTGATATGATTGGTGTGTGCTCGGAGGACAGTGACCCGAAGTTAATGTCAAGGCCAACATGTGGTTATATGCCCAAGAGTTTTTTTGATTCCACTAATTGACATACCAATGATGTGGTTCCCAACAAAGGGTACACCGAAGTTTACCTGTGTTTTGGTTTAAACCATATGGAAGCTTCCTTCATACCCTGCCTAAGATAAGGATCAAAATACACATAGGTCATATACATGCATTTTATCATGATGCAGACAGTAGGGGAATAAAATTTTATGTCGTGTAGGATGAGGGTGAACCGACATTAAACATTTGGGACTGATGGGTGATGGGTTGATCCTTAGGGAGGCTTCCAACATACCTTTCTTGGAAGGAAAAGGATCAAATATTGTGTAGTTCATAGAGGGGGGATTGCTGCTACACGCTATGGTGGCCCATAGATGATTTCATGGTTGGTGTTTACTCTAATTACATGTGAGTCATGCTCGGTGTGAGAAACAAGAGGCAACATAGACATGATGAACACATCGTGAATGGTTAATCTATCAGAAATAGAGTAGGGATTTCATTGGGTTAGCGACCCATGGAGATGGATATTGGGACTTACTCTATGATAGAGGCTCGATGGAGGTAAATCCAAAAGTGAGAGGGATGGGGTAACAAAGGTCCTTGTGACCATCTCTCCTCTTTCATTTACGCACAGAAGAAGTGAGGAGGTGTAGAGATGCTACATCCCATGATAATGATTAGGGGATTAAACCAAGTTAGTTTCCCTTACCCATTGAAAGATTCCACTCCAGAAAATAGGATCTCATTCCATGTGAGTATTTTATCACTTCTATGGAGACTAGTGGACATGAAAAATGACAGATATGGGGAAACCCATTTATATTACACGGGATGAGGATACAATTGAACTTCATGTTCTCAGGATGATGTTTATTGGATGTTTAATGTCCTTTATCTCATAAAATAGGGATTCACTCCTCATCCCTAGGACTTTCATAACTCATACCCACCAACCCTTGGGGGAGGATAGGCATCATCAATTCCATGGTGAGGTGGGGTTATGGATTCTTCCATTAAGGGGCTCAAGATTGTGTGTCTATGAAAAGAAGCAACAACCATTAGCATGCATATGTGAAAAAACATGAGGCTAAGAAACAAAACATGAAAAACCACCAAAGGGACCACGAAATTACATTTTACAAACCTGTAGAGCAGTATGAAAGAAGTGTTTGTGAAGAAAAAGGGTTCACCTGAGAGGACCTTGCAAAGATTTGGTGCTCCATAGAGTGTAGGGACTCTTTGAAGGGGTATGATTCACAAAGAAGAGTTACCTTCCATAGGTGTGGAGTGTAGATACATATGAAGGGTTATTCGAGAAATGAAAATGATTTCACAGAGTATGACTTTGTGGAGAATGAATGCCTTGTAAAGCACGTCACTATAAAGTAATGTACTTCGTGAAGCAAATGGTCATGCCTTACATGACGTCCACATGTGCATGGAATGTAATTAGAGAAGTATGTGTGCTTGTTGAAGACCCAATTTCCATTGGGGATCTCCTTCATTTGTGATGGTCCCTGGGCTCTACAAAGGGAATAATTTCTTTAAGAGGGATTGTATTTGATCTAAAGGAAACATACTTCACAATACTCAAGTACCATGAAGATATAATTTTTATCAATTTTTAAAGATAAGATGTTGATTCTCTATTTGAGAGCTGAGAAGAATAATTATCAGTGTATCCATCCATTAGGTCTGAGGGAAGACTGGTATTTATTGGTGAGATGTGGTACGAAGCTCTGACATCTCATTGCAAATCCACATGGTGCTTTTTGAAGGGAATAAAATTGCATCAAGTTTGTCATAATAGCGAAGTTGACCATCATTCCCACCTCCGCGCAGAGGCCTTCTTAATTCCCTCTAAGGAGCTCGTGGAGGATTCCATCAATTTCCATTGGATCGCATAGGCAACTGCGTTCCCTCTACTACGTGAAGTATCACATTAATTAGGTCTTAAACAAAACACCTTCATGTTCTTGACTCTTCAGCAATCAAAAAGGGGGCCTTGCCATTTCACCATCTACACTACTAAGGGGCTCTATAAAGGCCACGGTGCTGATAGGCTGCACGAATGGGATTTGTGATGTAGCCCCTTTTCTATTGAAGTGCTCTTTGCATATTATTTTCTATGAACTCATTTTGGCACCTTCAAATTACCCCCTCAGACATCAAGAAAAAGAGAATACTGGTGTCAATGTCTGAGGGTATATCTAAAAATGTATAAGGCTAATCAAAAAACAATATTGCGAAGTAGGGTCACGATGGGGAGAGTTGATGCACAAGTTTTGAATGCCAAGATGCTTGTTGTGGCCAGGCGCACTATGAAGCTCAGAGGTCATTGCCTATAAATAGGGGATGACTTCCCATTTTTCTCCTTACTTATCACTATGTTCTCATGATTGGACTCTCTATTCATGGAGCTTCACATGCTATGTGACTATTTTTTTTTATTTTCACCCTCATTTCTTTGTGGCTCACAATGAGTCTATAGACATTGTGATCACGCGCTCTGCGGCTTGTGACTGTGAGGTTTGTGGTAGGGTTCATTGACTTTTCTCTGTGATCTAGATCTACTATAGGGTTCTGTGATCTTAGACACAACCTCTAAAGTTTTGAGATAGAATGAATCACCAAGGATCTTCTAGGGGGTCCTTAAAGACGCTTCCCGGAGGGCGGAGATGGTGAATAACATGGGTATCAGGGAGTGAGTACGGAGCCACTCAAATCATGAATCTCTAGTAGAGCTATCATCGGACATCTAGAAGAACTACTCTTTGTGAAAAATATAACCCATATATGAATTTGCCCTGAGGGATTCTGTTCTCATTCTTGAGGCAATTAGGGGCAAGCTAGCCTATTGGTTCAAGAGTACATCGTGCTAGCCACAATGGTTCTAGGCGATCGACAGTCATACTTGGGAGGATCATACACCCATCAATGACAACTTTTTATATAACCATGATAACAACATCTACAGGAAGGTGTTTCAGCCAAAGGTATCTACCTCGCATTACTGCACCATTTTGAAGGCGACTATAGGGAACTCAAAAAAGGGGTGGATCGATGAGTGAGATATGCACCAAGGTGGAAATTTCATGGAACACTGGGCATGTGATTATTTGGTTTGTACCTCCTGTGAGGACTTTGGGGTGGATAAAAGGCTAATAGTCATGCATGATGTAGCATGGGCCTCCCATTTCCACATCTACCAGCTCGTTGAGCCGATGGTCGTTAGGGACCAACACTTTTCATTTTCACTAGGGGGTGGTCAGTATCAGCCTTTGTGACATCCAATAAATCTATTGAATCCCGATACTGGAGGTGATGTATGACAAGTTACTCCCTGCCACAAATACATAGGAGGACCTAGAGAAAATATCACCACTAGAAAATGCTATGATGGACCTGCTGCTAGGAGAGGACAAGCAGTTGGTGAGGGATGTCCACATTAGGTTGTGGTTTAGGATGTTCTTGAATTCCCATATAGATGGGATGTTTCCTGTGAGGCCTCCCACTTTCCCAAAGGGGGTCCAATGTAGTAAATAGAACTAGTACTAGTGAATCATGGAGGACATCTAGTGGAAGACATGGGGAATCAGCATCATCACTGAGCATCGACCAGTGGTTAGGTTTCCAGAATTCACCTATATGCTCATTTATGGCTAGATCATTCTAGTAAGGGACGCGAACATGGGCATACAACCAATCACATTTTTCAAGGAATCCATGTTTTCAATGAGGGGAATATCAATATGGGGATCTGAATGTAGGTTATGTTTTATAATGTGTTTTCGAATATCAGTGTAGGGATGAAGCAAAATAAGGTGTGTGGGTGGTTGCATCTTCAATATGGGTGGATAGCGGCGCATATGGACCACTATGAATATCTGAACCCCATTCCCCATCTAGGTCTGGACTTTCGACCAGCTAATTTGAATGTGGTGGGGAGTTTCCCAACTAAGCTTTCCCCACAATTGGTGATAAACAGGGTCTGGAAGCCAGATGATTTCAACATCCACTTGTTCCCAAATCCAATATGTGAGTTCACTGATGACAACCATGAAATGGAAAATCGTCATTCTTACCTCATTTCCTTTTAGAATGGAGTCCTAGTGGCGCAGGTTGAGCATGATCTTCTTTGTGAGCCGTACACCCCGCACCACATTGCATGGCAGTTTTGGTGCATGCTGAGGCTCACCACCAGGGTCATCTTGGGAGTACTCTATGAGGAAAATTTGTGGGTGATGAGGAAGATGTGGCTAATGTTCACAAGGAAGGATGGGAACATGTGGAATGAGTTACCTCCTCCCACAGTTATATATGGGCATGTGAGAGATTATTCCATGAGTTGGAAGGAAACCTACCTAAGGGAGATGATAATGTGGAGGACCATATGTGCCAGTAACAGGGTGCCTCCTTAACCTCGTAGTTGGGGTCCGAAAGATACACGAACATCCCATGGTGGCGGGGCTGCAGTAGCGATGATGCCTACACTGGTCAAGATAAAGGTGGCGACGGAAGACCCGACGGTCCCAGAAGAGTAAAGTCAACAAGAAGGAAGGCCACCCAGGGGTTACCGTAGGATACCCACTAAGGATCCGGGGAAGCATCTATTCCATATAGACATGCGTGAGGATGCGGTCTTCCCAGAGGCTTGGGACATCATGGATCTTAACAAAAAATTCATCTATCATTACCAGATGATGCACCATATGAACCATTATGGGATGGATTTTTCAAGGATTGGTCATGTTAAGGCTGGCTTTGTAGTATATCGGTTGGAGGGTGAGCTGTAAATCGTCGAGCTGGAGGACATTGTGCACTTTCAGGGTGCACTGTGTCTAATGTCGGATTGGGTGAAGGTGATTCTCGATCAAATAGTCCCTCCACATCTATATTTCTCAGAATTGAGGGAGCACTTACCCTACCAGAATAATCATAAGATTTCCCATGGGGGGAAGAGGCTGGTAGAGGGAGCCCTCCGAATGAAGGTGAGGTCTCTAACATGGACTCAGAGTTGGTAGCATTTGTAGAGGTTCATGAGGTAAATCATAAACCATTGTACTGTTATCCATATTTAATAAGATTATACCTTTTAAACTAACATTTTCATGTGCAGGAGGTTATCATACAGAAAACCCGCTCCCACGCGATAGCAAATGCTGCTTTGGGATTTTCACTTGCGACAACGGTGACTACTAAGCATTGCAGGGCAATGACACCAACCATGGTTTTCCCAGAGTCATTGGATTTCCCAACCATATATGCAGGTATAGGCCTTAGGGTTTTGGTGGTAATAGATTAGGGGTGAGACCGAAAATTTGATCTTTTTAAGTCTTCTTCATAGAATTTTCAACTATATTCCATTGAATAAGGCCAACGGATGTCTACATATTCGCACCTATAAAGTTCTTAAATTGGTGTGTGCTACATTTTTGAGATGACTAAGGCCCCATTAACTACCTTTCCTAAGGCAACACTGGTGGTCGTGGAAGGGGACGTCCATACTGACCAAGCTACCGTGCTTTTGATCACAGGTGGGACCATTTTCAAGACCAACCCTAAAATCATCGAGGTGGAATCTGATGATGGGGATCAATTAGATGACATGTTATATGACGTCCCCAACCAAAAACAATATGAATATCCTTATGACTAGTTCTTGGAGGCATTCCCCATACGTGATCTTTCCGACCCTGAGGAATGAAATGATATAACATCTGATGAAGAGGACAAAAATGTTGTCTATTGCCTATCATTGAAGCTGGTCAATCTCTTCATTGGAGAGACCCCACAAGCATTATGGATGGGGAAAATGGGGAGGATTTGTTCCTATTTGTGTGACCTATGAATTGGAGAAGTGGATTCCCAATGACCTCATATCATCATCCGAGATTCCATGGTATAGAAGATAAGGGAACATGAATATGGCCTTGGTGTGGGCTGGCAGCAGGGGGCATTTTTGAACATTAAGATACTCTAGGTGCCCGAAAATGATATCTAGTAGTTGAGGGAGCGAGCAGACAAGTATTCCTCTTTCCTTGATGCCCAATTGGGGATCATATTGTAGATGAAGGAACATCTAGCAGAGGCTGGAGGATAGATGAGGTGATCCTCTAAAGATATGGATATTCTCTGAGATGATGAGGATCGAGACCGAATCCAGGCTGATGACCTACAAATCAATTCCATTTAGGATAAGCAAGAGCTTAACAGGTGAAAACAAGTCTTGGAAGCTACAAGACAGAGAGTGGTGGAGTTGGGACGCTCCATTGAAGATTTCAACCCATCTATGGGAGGGCTGATCCTTTGACACTCTAATTTATGTGAACTCATAAATTTAATTTCATTCATTGATTGTTTAACTTGGTTTCCTTCATGAGTTTCATTATTTTTTTTATTGCTACATTTCCGTCATATTTTTGAAATATACAGTGATCAATCCCTAAGATCACTTGGGTCGTTCACAATGGGAGAAAATAAGGGATGACCACATCATTATTTTGTTTAATTATAAGAGTAACAAGTAGGCTCTAGTCATCCAAGATCTGAAAAACTGATCAAGATTTCAAGGATGAAATAGGTAGGCCTTCTTCTAGAATGTTTTTCTCTTAATTTTCAAATAACTATTTTCTCAACGTGCTCTAGTGCTCTAGCGGGGAAACACAAGGGGAGTGGGAATTAATCTGAATAGAGGGGAGTATAAAGTGTTAATCATGATACCCAAAATTCGAAAATCTGTAAGGATGGCATGAAAATGATGGGATAACTATTGATTGTGTTCAAAACATAATATTTATATTGTGTTATCCTAAAATAGGGATTAAAATGAGGGCCAACCGCTGACCATGTTTGAAACAATGGTCCTGACACAAAATGTCATACATTAGTCATCCGGAACATTTTCCCAGGATAGTAGGCGAGCCATAGGCTGAGCATCTATAATTTATGGGGGTTCTATCAGGCATGATAGAGGATGAGGATCCAAATAAAGGTAATCCAAAGCATGGAGGGTGGAGTAATGGGATATTCAAATGGATTCCAATACTCTTGAAATTACACCACCATGATGAAAACTAATTAGGTGGGCGCATCTATCTGAAGTAGGATCTAACCAACTTCTAGACTAGACCTCTTTGGCGAGGACCTATAATGTCATGTAGTTTTACATCTGACCTAGGGGGATGATAGAGACATAGTTTACTGTCGTGTGGTGAGGGTGATGCATTGAATAGTTTTATGTCATATGACCAGGAAGTTGAACATAGCTTTATGGTCATACATCCTGGACTAAGTATACCAGTTCAATGTCATGTTTCATGGACATTAGTCTCATAATTTATGTTCATAGTGACTAGATAGTGATTGAGGATGATGGGCCATAAGGGTTAGCGACCCTGGGGATGGGCCTGATGAAAAATGCTTGGTCGTCCCTGCTTATCCCATAAAGATGAGAATCGAGCTTAACATTGTTCTAGAGCACAGTGTGGTCATAGAACAATGATGGAAGAGAGAATCCTCTCTAGTGAGCAAGCAAAAACATCACATATTTATCATGGGGAATCCTAAAATTATTTAGGGTAGGGCTCGAGTCTAAAGTCATGTGTTCATGACATGGGTACCCTAAAAGAATTGCGTGGTGCGGTATATATCCTTATGTGAATGAGGACTGTAAATGTCCATGCCACACCACGTGTTCCCAATGGGATTATTTATTCCATAGACCAGAGGTTATCTAATATGGGGCTGGAACCTGGGATAAATTTCTCCAACATTCCTACGTACCCCATTAGAATGGGAATCAAGCCATACATTGTTCTTATATTGTCGTTTTAACATCATGAAGGACAAAAATCATTTTTCGTTCAGCTACACCAGCACACATCCTACCAAAACCACTAATCCCATGTGAGTTATGCCTGATGTGAGAAAAAAGGAAAAGTGGTGATACATTCCTAGTACTGGAAGGCACACATTAAGAGAAATGTAATTCTAGGTGAATGACCTCCCAAAATTATTGACCCACCTACTTAATGAATATATATTTGTGGAGGAGTAAAACCGAGTTTCTTGGAATTTCACATGAACATAGGGTAGTTGGAATATATGAATCATGGATCCCAATATCTAGATTATAATGATGGTGGCTGGTAGATAAATGATAACAGTTGACTGTGTTTGAAACACAACATCCATTTCGCATTATCCTCCCATGGGGATAAAAAAATGAGGGTCGACCACTGAACATGTTCAAAAAATGGGACCTATCACAAACATTCTTCTAATTTCTTCTAGGGGGTTTTCCCAAAAAGGTAGGTGAGATGATGTGGCATGAGACTAGGCTGTAAAGGGGGTCCATTCAGATGTGTAATATGATGGGGATCCAAATAAAGGGCTCATGAATCTTTAAAATTAAATGAGGCAATGTCAATGCCAAAATTCCACACTTTGGGATCTCTTCCACAAAGTATTTAAGTACACTAATGAGAAATGTCAGATAGAGGGAGTTTAATCCCTTCCCATGGACAAGGGGTCTTTGGGATGAAAACTCTTAGTTTAAGGTCATAGATTTTACTATTGAGTGGGGAACATGTTTAATGAAATGTGAAAAGGGATGAGAAGTTGCAAAAAATGTAACATATGAGGACCAATGTGGCCATCCATCATATGAAACATCCCTGTGGATGGACCCAAAGACTAAAATTTTGAGTGTTCATACATATCACATGAGGAGGGGAATCAAGAAACACATAGTTCTCGTGAGAAGATCATAGTTTATGGTTGTAGAATTTGGAGTATAATGGAAAGGATAAAGGGAGATAAATGGTGCGACTATTGAAAAATATGATGTCAATGAGGACAGTAGGAGTCTCTAACACAACATGTTCTCCGAGGGGAGATTTTAGGTCGAGGGACTGAAAATAAATGTTTGGCTGGGCCCGATGAAAAGTTTTTTGGAGTTCCTACCTATCCTATTATGATGGGAATCAAGCCATATGTGTTTTTGAAAATGGTATGGAAGGGTTCAAATTCCAGGGACAATACTTTCGTGTAGGTCTGGCCCATGCACCAATAAATGAGGAATATGATGGATCTTATTTTTCCTTGATGGTGTATGTGTGTTTTATTATAAATTAACAAATCTAAAATGGATAATATGGGAGTCACTATAGGAATCAATCATTATGTAGTCCTTGAAAAATGTAATGGTGGAAATCCAATACCATACATGATGTCCCTTGGAGTGAGTAAACCACAATGCAGTTCTATTTTATGTCATGTAGCCAGGATGATAATCTCATAGTTTAGGGTCTTATTATAGGACCAACCCATGAATTTTAATGTCATACAGAATAGATTCAAAATTTTGAATTCATGTGGGACCAGGAAGCATGGTTTAAGGTCATATGTCTTGGACGCATATAGAAGAATGAGGTTTTATATGGAATGTTCATGGTGTGACAATTCATACCCGACGGGAATGAGGAAATGGTCCACACCACACTGCGCACAATTCTAGAAGATAAACCTCTGGTTGTGGGACCGGAAAACAGATGTGGATATGAGGATGGGCCCAAAAACAAAATTTCTAGGTGTTCCTAAATATCTCATGGGTTGGGAATCAATCTGTACATAGTTCTGAGAGTGATGTTTAACGTCATGCGAGATGAGAGGCAGGAGAGACTAGATCCTAAAAGTAGAGTACGTGGTGAAACTATTGAAAAACTGATGTGAATGAGGACATAAGACCATACCATACCTCACAATACAATAAAATTAAAGGCCAAAATGCCAAACAAAATATTTAAGTAGTGGATCCTGAGCTGGACATGAAGGTGAAATGTTTGAGCATTCCTATGTATCCCTTAATGATGGGAATTAATCCATACATAGTTCTGAAAGTTCCATTCAGTTAAACTTCATAAGATAAGGACATTAGGGGATCTTAGTTTAAGGTCATATAGCTCATACCAAAGGAATTGATAATTTTCCATATAGGAATAATCCTTGGAGAAATCCCTAATCCCATGTGATATGCTCTTTTTGTGGGAAAAAAGGGTGGAGAAGGCCTTCACAACATGTGGGATATACAGAAAGGGGTAAATGGTGTGGAGCGCTGAATGACACCTCACCATGGCTTCATCCTAGTATCATGGAAAAGAACTAAGGGATAACACCAAGAGTGTCAAAATTCCATTTGGATATGATGGGGGTGGATGGGATGTGAATCATGAAACCTGTATTTAAGTCTTAATAGAGGTGGAGTAATGATGGTGGATGATTTTTGATCATGTTCGAAACATAGTCATCCATATCGTGTGACCTGAATGAGGAAAAAAATGAGTTTCGATTATTGGCCACATTCGAAACATGAAGCTTGTGTCAAGTTTTTGGTATAATTCTCTAGGACATTGGCCCAATATGATTGGAGAGCCATGTGGCCTATAATCTTTGTCATTTGGGGTCCTTCTAAATGTGGAAGATTATTAAATCCCAAATAAATTGAAAAAATGAAGCATGAAAATGGGAGGAAACGTGTCAATGTAGAATCCAACACTCTATGTCCTGAATCAGAGTGCTCTTAGGAACATTGGTGAATTTACAGAGTGTCAAGGGGGAAAATTTTAGAAAAGACGACTCGAGAAGATGATTGGTGGAAAGGGTGATGAAGATCTCTCAAGAGGGATGTACATGGCATGGCTATTTCAAACCTGACATGAATGAGGAAATAATCCTATACCACACCACAGACCCCATCCTAGATGGCTTAGGATAGGGGGTAAGAGAAATGAGGGGGTTTCCATGAAATAGGGTAGAACCCAAAGAAAAAATTTATTGGCATTCCAATGCATCCCATGAGGATTTTAATCAAGCCACATGTTGTTCTATAATATTTCATGTAGTTTATCATCATGCAACAAGGAAGAAGATAAGAGGGGTGAATCGATGAGAAATTTTAATGAAATAGAGAATAACCCAACATGAATGAGGGAATAAGCCAACTTACACCACACCTTTCATAATTCCCAAAGATAAATCAGTCCAAGAGGTTGAGAGAAAGAATAGATGAACCTGGGTGTACCAGGAAACAAAATATGTGTGCTTTCCTACGAATCCACTGAAGATGGGAATAAATCCATATGTAGTTCTAGAGAATGTTGTGATGTTTAACATCATGAGAAAAGGATGTAGTTGATTATAGTTTATGGTCATAGATCATGGACTGTAGATGCCTAGTTTAATGTCATTTGTGTGGGATAGATGGGTGGAAAGGGTGAATCACTGTGCATGTCATTTGGGAGACCAAAGAACGACAATAATGGTTGATGAAAACTGTTGACCATGTTCCAAACATAGTATTTGTATCATGTGATTGGGAATTGGAAGAACAAATATGCATCGACAGGTGACCATATTTGTAACGTGGGACTTGTATTAAATTTACCTCAAAACATTTCACGGAAATTGGCCTGAGATGATAGGAGAGCCCTGGGGCCTAGAGCCCTTTCCATTCGGGGGTCCTTTCAGATGTGAAAGATAATGAAAACCCAAATGATGAGATTCCTAAAGCAAGGTGGTACCCAGGAAGTATAACCTCTTTTGGCATGGATGATGGATGAAGGAGGGGCATCTTAAGGGGATGTGTGTGAAGTTGAAAAGATAGTCGGATGAAAATGAGTACATAGAGTGCATACCGCACTGTACAATCGTAAGTGAAAACTTGGACCATGTGTTTAAAAAGGACTAGGGACTTGAGGATGGGCCACAGATGGGAAGTCCCAGCTAGCTTGCAGTTTATCATCACGTAAGAAAAGTTCTAAGTAGTTTTATGTCTTTCAGTTCGGATAGACCAAGCAGTTTAATGTCAGGCATTGAGCACAAAGGTGATCTTATTATAAGGTCATAGAGCTCATACTGTGATTATGTAACCCCTTATGGATGTAATTTCCTTGCCAAATCTCCTAATGACATGTGAGAAATGCACGTTGTTGGAAACATGGAATGAGATTAGGTTCTCCCCAACATATAAGGGAACATCAATGAATGAAAGAGATTGGGTGGGGACGAACCCAACCAAACCAATATCCCTGATCGAGGCACACTAACATTCTTGGGGATAGTATGAAAAAAATGAATCATTGCACCCAATAGTTGGAACATATCATGATGGTTATAATGATGCATGATGATTGTTGAATGTGTTTGAAACATAGAATCCATATCATGTGGCTTAAAATGGTAAAAACAAATGAGCATTGAATTCTTAACATATTAGAAATGAGAAACATGTATCAAACTGTCCTTCAAGACCCTCTAGGATGTTGGCTCGAAATGGATTTCGATCCAAAAGGAGACAAATCTGTACTGTTCCGGGGTCCTTTTGGATGTGAATGTTAAGGGACACCCAAATAAAGGGGAAACACAATACATGAATATGCCTGTGCAGTTTAACATCATGCAGTAAAGAAATATGAAGTGGTGATATCCAAGGGTGTGATACACGGTGCGGTCATGATAATCCTAACGTAAATGGAGGCACGGAAATATTTCACCACACCATGTGTTTTTATAAGCATCCAGTTCAAGGGGTCGGACCGATGTAGAGATCATGAATTTTGGGGTGGGGCTACTGACAAAATTCATGGGTGTTCCTTCATATCATACATGGGAAGGAATAATTCTATACATAGTTCTGAAATGGCCATGAAATTTAATGTCGTGTGTTGAAAATGTGGGAGAATAGAAGAATGGGAGGGGCACATTGTGAGATCATTGTAAACCTGACATAAATGGAGGTCAAATATGTCTACACTACACTATGTCTGACCCTCCATGAGAACTATACCCAAGGGTATGTCAAAGAGCAAATTTTGGGTCTTGGCCTCTATGACCAAGTGTCTGAGTGTTCCTATGTATCCCAGTGAGGTTGGGAATCATTCCATACATAGTTCTTGAGAAGTTGTGTAGTTTAACATCATGTAGAGAGGATGTGGGGAGATCTCAATTTATGATCATAAAGCCCAGACGGGATAGTTTACAATCATGTGGGACTGTTCAAGCAAAATACTTATTGAGTAATTTAGTATTGGAGGGAGGAGTAATATGATTTCCATCAATGGTTATTAGGGATTACACACTATTTGGGTAAAACCTTGTGAATGATGTAAAGTACTTCCAATTTGGGCTCTAGTTTGGGTGGTTTCTTACCAGGTATCATTGGCGTTCTCACGGCCAACACCATTTCAACGTTTAAGGAATTGTGGATGAGAAAATTCTTGTTGAAATCTTTGGCTATCTTGTTCTAATGCCTCTCCAGATTTTGAAGGTCACAAAGACTTCTCTCATCATCCACTTCTAGTTCATCCAGATAGATTTTGTCTACGTTATCTATTGTCTGTTGATCATAGATAGTTGTGTGTAATTATTGAAATTGAATCTTGATGGGAATGACATCCTATGTTCTATACACCAGGGAATATGGGGTCACCAGAGTAGAATTAAGAGTCATCAAATGATAATCCCAGAGAGCTTTGGAGAGTTAATACATCCAAATCTTCTTGTTCTAACCAAAAATCATCTAAAAAATATTAGATAGGGTTTAGATAAATTCCTTGATCTGTCCATTTTCATGCGCATAGTAGTAAGAGGTATGATTATAATAGATGTTGTACTTCGCATACAACTTCATCAGTTCGGTTGCCCAGAAGTAGGTGATGTTATTGGTGAGGACAACGTGAGGGACACCAAATTAGTATATAAAATTAGAGCTCACAAATTCTTTAATGGGATTGGCCTTGACCTACATGATCATAACTTCCTCTTCCCAATTGAAAAATAATTCTGTAGTGGTCTGGATGAACTAGCAATGGCGAGTAGTCGCCGGTGGATATGGTCCCACAACATCGAGTACCCTGATTTAAAAGGGCCAAGAGTACATGGTAGTGTAGAGGTTCGGGCATACGATGCATAAATATACCATGGATTTGGAATCCATGTAACCTCGTGGAAAAATTGATTATGTCACAGATCATAGCGGGCTATAAATACCCCAATCTTTAGATTTTAGGCAAGAGTTTTGACCCTATCTAATGAGCCCCGCATGAACCAGCATGAACCTCCTTCATGACCCATGACATCTCACCTCCTTGAAGGAAATTGAGGATAACCCCATCAAACCCGCATCTGTAGATAATTTTCCTATGACTGGGACCACTCTGGAGGATGAAATAAAATTCACGCAGTCATATCTACTCACAATCAGCTTGATCTATTGGGAGATTACCATGATATAGATACTTGATAATGGGGGCCATCCGGTCAAGCGTTACTTCCAACACACCGTTAGGGGGACCTCGTGGTCCTGATGTGGAGGATATGTTGGTAAAGTGGAATATCTTTGGGCTATCATCATCGTACGGAGTGATAGGAGTGATTAATCCCTTGTGTGACACTTGGATAATCATATAATCTCTGTCGGGTTCTTTAAGAGATGCATCTAGGCAGGACAAGGTAGCAGCTCAACCAATCTTTGAATGAGGGATATGAGTAACTTTTGGCCAAGATGGAAACATGGCTATTAACTAGAGGTTGCATTCTAAAAGTCGTATGAGCTTCAGATTCCTAATCATATTGTCACTGTTGATCTTCTTGATTTCTTGTTCGGATTCACCTTTCACTTGTAGGTGGTGAATGTCAATCTCGGGGGCCAGCTTAAGTCTAGTAATGAGAGCCGGGTACTCTGCTTCATTGTTGGTAAAACCTTCTAATAATAGGAATTATTATGGTAGGAAAACATGTTCGGGTGTGATAAAGACTATACCTAGGCCCACTATGTTGAGTCTGGGATCATTAAGTATTATATCGGTGGGGATTTGGGAATCACCGTCAATGTTAATTTTCTATCATGGAATTGATTGATCTACATAAATGATTGCCTCATCTAGAAAATAAATATGCAGAGACCAGTTCGTTGGAGTTGGATTGGTGGAATGAAATTATTACAATGCTTGTCCCTTGATGGCCTTTAGGGGGAAAACTTGATGTATAACTGCTGGAGGATCATTTCCCAACTATCTAAACGACCAGTCAACATGGTGCTATTAAAAATATAATTTAGTGGATCCACTGGGGACACTATATGTATCTCATGGTGTGGCAATTAATGTCACAATTTATGCACAGTGAATACTAGCGTAAGGAATCTCTTCTCTATTGAGGAATATCTAGCCTCTATATAGAAGAGAATGTAGCAGAGATAGTATTAACTAATTTTCATTCCCTCATTGTTCATTTGGGAGAGAATGGCTCCAAGAGATCACCCCATGGCAGTGACATAAAGGACCATCAACTTTCCAAATAATGTGTGGAATTAGGGCCATTGGATTTACTACGTACCTCTTGATTTCATGAAAATGAGTATGACACTTCTCATCCCACTGATAATCGAAAACTTTTGTCATGAGCTGGGAATATGGAATAAACATGCCATCCAGATTTGCGATTAATTTGTGTATATAGGAAAAGGGTCCTTGAAAGCATCGAGGTTCTCGATTTTTGTTCATAGGACATATATGACTAATGGAAATAATCTTATATGGGTTGATCTCGATGCCTTTATATATGAAAATGAAGTTGAGAAACCTTTTGGAGGTGACCTTGATGGTGCACTTCAACCTGTTCATCTTAAGATGGCCTGATTAGAAGATGGAAAATACTTTCTAAAGATCTTTGACATGGTCCTGGTGGTTCTGATATTTGACCACCTGATCATCCACATAACAGTCCTCCAATGTCTCGTGAATTTTCATAAATATGTCATGCATGACACGCTGATATGTGGAACCTACATTCTTTAGACTGAATAGAATTACTTGGTAGAAGAAAGTAACTTGTGGTTCCCTAAAGGCTGTTGACTCTTCATCCTATGGGGAATTATAATTTGGTTATACCGATAATACCCATACATGAATTAGAGATCCTAGAACCCAGTGGTGCTTTCAATCAATAGTTCTATTGTAGGAATGGGAACGTTGTCCTTCAGGAAGTGATGCTATAGATCTCAGAAGTTGATGCAGACTCTGATCTGGTCGTTATTATTTATGATGGGCATAATTTTATCCAACCATCTGGGGTATTGGACCTCCTTGTTGAATTTGTCTCATATGAGCTTATAAACCTCACCTCGACCATGGAACCATGAGAAGGGTTCATCTTTCAAGGAGGCTATATAAACCCACGATGGTTTGCTGGAAGACCATGGCGGTAGATGGAGACTGGAGGATCAAGTCCAAGAATCTGGTTATAACACTAGGATAATACATCATGATACTGATTTAGGAATTACATGTATCATTGTTTCTAGTCGACATGAATATTAGTGCTTCTCAATGTGGGTTTCAGATCCATCTCGTTACCGAGGTTCACTAGTTGCAATTCATCGATCGTGGCAGAGACACCCTATTCGAATGCTGGATTAGTATCCTTCAATTACTTTTCTTCATTCATAGAGGATGGGTCCTTAGTGGGAATAGATTATTCTAGGATCAACGATCCTGATGGGATACTGGTGCCATCCTGAGTGGTGGTGTACACTGCATCGGGGAGCTCTTGTACTGCCGAGACTTAATGATAAATGTTTTTGAATCGATCCTATACAGCCTTCAACCCAAGGGTCCATGCACGATGATATCTAAGAAACAATGATGTTTCATCTTGATCCGGTTTATACCAGCCTAGTAAAACAACCATATATGACGTATTGTTGTTTCCATGGGGCGAACATCCCGAAACCATATGGAAGTAGGCGGCTCTGGAATCACCCGATTCTAATTCGTATTAGAATAAAAAGTCATATTCTGTCATTATTTAGACTTGTGAATGTGTTTCCCACACATTATAGAAATCAAAAATCATTTCTCCATGTCCAGTGTCATGGCCTCCAATCGGTGGATCCAGAAAATGTAAGCATCATCCAGGTCTGTCCACGGGTCGGATATAGTCGTAGCATGTTTAACCTCATTAGCCTGAATCTGTTTGTCCTTGCTCTTGTAAAAGTCATCATCTAGGTATCAGGTTTCTACAGAGTCAATGGGGGACGCATCACATTGTATAATGCCTACTTGACCATTGAAGGAGTACATAATGAATTATTTATATGAAGAAAGGACCATCGTGTGTAGGTGGAGCCATGGCCTACCCATCAATGCGTTA
Source organism: Viscum album (assembly GCA_963277665.1). Classification (NCBI taxonomy): domain Eukaryota; kingdom Viridiplantae; phylum Streptophyta; class Magnoliopsida; order Santalales; family Viscaceae; genus Viscum; species Viscum album. The sequence goes on from OY728162.1 coordinate 1,224,507,278, forward strand.
TAGGATATATCAGGTAAGACAACCATCAACTCTATGCTAACTACCAAGATACCAAATTGGGTCTTCAAGATGATAATTCCAATCAATATTTGTTCCATCCTATCTTATCATTTTATATTTTGATCAGAGAGTCTCAGATCATCCTTTGACATCCACATCTTTTGGACTTTTCAGATGGGGATGAGGTTGATCCCTGACTCCATGTCGACAAGACAGTGGATAACCCCCACACCATTGAAATGGGATGTGATGTATAGTGGGAAACTATTCACATGAATAGGATATCATTCATCTTCTCCAAAGAAATGCATGATGGCCTATTATTTTTCATGCTGAACTACCTCATCATGGAAGGCTTATGCGGCTCCTACCACTGTCTCAGACTAAAGGGGGATTCTTAATGAATCGACAAGGGGATCATGAAAATCTATAAATAGGAGAAGATCCCCAAGGATATAGATTCTCAAAAGAATTATGGAAATATTCTTAAGAGCATTATAATTCCTTGACAAAGGTGAACTTCTGCTGACAGGAGGGCTTTCTGTGGAGGAGGATTAACGAGCCCCTCTGGATGAACCAGCGGCTGACTAGTGCTTGGAATGTCACAATACTCATTAGTCAAAAATAGTGGTGTGACTACCACATGAGGGATATATGATTGATTCCAACCCGCAAAATAACATAACCAATCGTATCACGACCATGTCTATTCTGATCGATCGAGTAGTACAAACAGCGATGAATGTGGATCTAGTAAAACATGATTTAAAGGGTTTTCATTTTGAGCTATACATTTTCCATGTTGTTTGTTTTTAGTGGAATTCATAGAAAAGCTAGAAATAATGATCAATGAAACTCAGTGAATCACTTAAACATAGTTCTGTCAATGGGATCATTGCCTGTGGACACTGGGAGGATCTGTTTGGCGCTCTTCATCGTTGGGAACTATATATGGGTTTACCAGCTCTTTGGTATTAACTGATGTGTACCCTTGGTCATCACATGATGAATCCTCCATCACTGGATGAATTATAGGGTTAATATCCATCTCTAGGGGCATGAAGTCACTGAGAGTACGATATGACGATGGAATCACTAGGGGACTTTGTTTTCCCATGCGCTGATGATGCTTTCCCATTTTAGAGGATAAAGGTTGAGATGCTGACACAAAAGTAGTGATTTCGGGTGATGTGGTGACATTATAAGGCTCTGATCGATTAAAACATGCATGGATAATACCATGTGAATGTGAGACTACCATACGAGACATCCAGTCATCATATTTTTTATACAGACAGTTAGGAACTTTGTCCCACTCACCTTCGTTGTCACTATCGATGTTAGGATGTATGAATACACAGACAACCAATGCTGGGTCCGAACCTAACCTGACTATGCTGTTATCAATCTAGTATTGGTTCCAATCTATAAACACATATAAATTCTTTAGGGTGTGCCCTATGATTTAGTGATAGGTCCAATAATTTGGGTGATCGGTGAGATATACTACTTCGAGCCTCCTGCATTCTAGTAACCATAGAATTCCCTATACCAAGAAACATTAGAAACAAAATAGGATCTAATTCTCATTAAATGATTTGGTTCAGTTCCTTCTATCTGGGAAGGGGGATCTTGGAGCCTGTCCCAATATAGGTTCTGTAGAATCCTACCGAGAAGGTGGAACCAAGTTATCAGGCCAAGGTGGTGGCGGCACATTACGTGGAGTGCCAACAGATTCTAATGTGGTCACTACTGGGACAAACTCTACGCTTGAGGTAATGGGCCTCGACGAGGATATGGAGTTGGCTCCACTGGTAATAACTCCAGCTCCTTGGGGGTCTCTATTTGGGCTACCACAGCTAGCTAAACAATAGTGGCTCTTCTCGCAGTAACTAGAAGAGGCAACAGATGTTCCTGCTTAGACTACTGCAAGGTTTCATCTAGATATTGTGCTTTATCCGAGAAATATAAAAATCCCACTAGGTAGTTCTATTTTATATTATATGAGACTATTTTAGTTTTGAAAATTTCAACCCACATTTTCTGCATCTTTTCATGATTTAGTGACATATCAATTGAGTAGGTGAGGCCTTTACACCGGGATATAAAGTCCATGATGTGATCGTTAGGCCTGTACATGAGCTTGAAGATATATGAAATACTCATATTTTGGGTGGAAAAACTGAACTGGAAAGGTAACTTCCTATTAAGATCCTCTAATCCAGCTACTGACCCAATGAGAAGCTGGTCGTAGTAGACAAACACATGCCCTTCCTATGTTTGTACCAAACACTGGTGCTTGGAAACCTTCTGTTGCACTGGAGTTCCCATCATGGGTCTACACCATGACATGAAGTGGGAAAGGTGCTATAGCGGATCACCCATTCTATTAATGGTGGGAAAGGTAGGATTTCTAAACTAGGGTGGATGACATATCATCCACCCATTCCAGATATGGATTTCCATCTGGTATAATTTCCACTTGTCGAGTTTCTAAAACCTCGAGGTACGCAATGAGCACTACCATCAGATCATCTTGGTGGGGATTCTTAGCATGATTAGAATCCCTGACCACTAGTGAATTAGAAGGTTCATCATCAGGAAAAGAATGACCAATGGCTTGTGGAGTGGCTTCGGGGATGAATTGCAGGATCACTGGGGGAACGACCTGTGAAGTGGCAAAGGTTTTTTTACCTGGGTCTTGAGGAGGGTTATCATGAAGTTCAAGTGGATTTGGTGAGGCATATAACACCCAATTTCCATAAACTCTGGCATCTACACATTATATGTGGTAAGGAGGGCCAGGGAAACTCTAAGGCTACTCGCCTGGGGGAGGGTATACCTACCCCTACTGCCTTGGTCGAGGATTACTATAGTATGGGCATCGTTCCGTGAGAACATCATCAACCCTATTTTTATGCTCCAAGAGATTTGGATGCAATTCATACTTTTTGTGATCATCCTCCCCCTTCTACATTGATCCCAACGTGTCCGAGGCTTTGATGGCCCCCTGATAATCTTTTCCCTTATTGAAATTCCAACCGAGAGATACTGTCTCGATTGGTATGGGAAAACCCAGTAAATGTTTTTGCTGGAGTGTAAACCTTTCCAATGGATCTAATAAGTTTGGCCCTCTCGTAGGAGTATGTTATGTTCAAGGAGATTTATCTAGTTCTCTTCATTTGATAGTTCGGCCATGATAAATGCGGATGACCCTGAAGGCATATACTAAATATTGCCTAGGAAACCAGGATGGAACCAGATAGAATTGAAATGAAGGGATCCATACTTCCCCCAACCACATATTAGAATGTGCGAAAATTCCTCTTTAATAATTATGCAGAGCACTTTAAAGATCTGAATGAATCATTTTTGGAGGCTATGATTATGATTAGGAAACTCATGGAACTGGGCCACAGAGTGCGTAGCCAAGGTGACCATGCGGTATTGATGTACAATATATTCATAGTGTTCATGGATCATAGGTTAAACCACCTGCTGATAATGGAGACTGAATCACGTCATCCAGAGGTTTTGGTGAAAGCATGAAATCTCCACCAAGTTAAGAGATCCTAGCATACTGTACTTTTTGGTTTCCACTAGACAAAACATTTCTGGGAAATGGTGTACAACAAGTATGTCCCAGAAAATTATCATCTTAGAATTTGGATTCAGACATTGATTTCCCCACTCATCGACTAGTGTTAGATGAGTGGCCGGTAACATCACTAAAATGAACCACTGAGATGGTAGACTGTCCAGTGGGGATTGTTGAGAGTGAGATGATAAGCCATCGCATCTTGTGTTGTCCTCCAAATGATTTAACCATATTACTACCACTTCTTAGTAAGATGGCCTAGTTATCACAACATCTTGCGCTGGGGATACATTTAATAATGGTGGATCATGCTGTTTCTTTTCCTACATTAGTCCCCAGAATAACTCTTCATGAGCTCTAGTAGACATAGATAATGGTTCTATTGATGATAAGGTGGATTGCGTGGCCATACCATATAAAGAATCCAAATCATTTTCCTCTAGGATGTATCTGCAGTGGGAGGTGGTAATCTGGTGGACCTCACATTAGGGATGGATGATGCTTATATTATTTTTTCTTTCCCCGAGCATTGAAATAGATGATTGGGGTGAGGGTTCCATTAAATGATCACATTCTTCTTTAGAATCTGAGAAGTAGACGAGTTTAATCACAGTCTGAAACATCTCTGTATTCTTCTATTGGTGATGAAGACCGGCCCTCCTACCCTGAGATGGTAATTCAGGCAAGGGTCAGTTTTGAAATGAGATGGACCTTTGGCTGAACTAGTGTGGGGGTTTAGAGGACTTCCACCTGGGTGAGCTGGGGTGAAAGGTGCACAAAGATAAATTCCTGAGAAAACAGGGGGATTGCCCTTGTGTATGATGGATGGAGTGTGGAGGGAATCTATGTGGGAAGTGTTGTAGGTGGTAGGACCTCCCTTAGTTCTGGTGGTTGTGTGGGTAGTATTCCCATGATTGTTTCCATTAGCAGTAATAGTATGAGGGGGGTCTTCGTACCAGTCGAATTGAAAACGGGAAAGACATCCGCGTTGGGTGCCAATGATATGTGCTAGACCAATGATTCTCTGATTTTTAGGATGCATAGGACCTTCTTCGATGGCGATAACAACATGGGGAAGACCCCCAAACTGAAGGGTGACCGAGAGGGGATGATCTTAGCATTAGAGATCAACAAAAAAAGGAACAACTCCATATCTAGGATCATGGGTTCAAAACAAATCTCCATTCAGGATGTTAGTGAGGTAAGGAGGGCCTCCACTCAGACTGAAGGTGGCATATAGTGGACCTCCATGCCTAACATGGGAGTGTAGAGGACTTGTTCTCTCATTTGTGGTGGAACAAGTAGTACCTTTCTGCTAGGTTCCCTCAATGTGGGTTGGCGCGTGACGGGCACTACCTATTTTAGAGACCAAGAGAGTCATCCCAACATGCTTGTGGGGAATTTGGGGCCTCGATCTGGGTCTGGTGTATAAGTTCCCATTTTTAGTATAAATGTGGAAAGGATGGTATGGATCATCAGTGGAACATGAAAATGTACCCGATGATGATGAAGAACCCTAGAGGGTATCCTAATCATCATGCATCCGATGTTAGCGTCAGTTTAAGCAGACTAAGGACGGTGGTGCAGGGGTATAACCCACCTGCTCCTCAACCAATGGATCTTGGTGGTGTCATTGACAATTCCTGGTGGGATCCCTTCATTGTATCCCCGAGGTTGGGATCATAGTTGGGATGTCCCAGACATCCCTCACCTATTTAGCATTGGGGAGTGATTCGTCAAATCATTCTAGGGAGAGGTTACCGAAACATTTATAGGTTGGAGTGGGGATCATTGGCTCCCTACATAGCCCTTGGGGGAACTGGCGATGGTGAGGCACAGAAGTCGCATGGTCTCATCAAGCCATATACTATGTTGGGACAATACCCTCTTCCTTGTTCAGTCATTCGAGGTCGTTAATCACGCTCCTCTGAACGTGTTCAGATGGTGAAATGGGGAGTGGGAACCTAGTAGTTGTGGATGTGGAGGGAATCAAAGAATATATGAGGCCGCATGGGATATATGGGTTGGTGTTTCCCCTACCCCTGTCTTGGTGGGTGGGTGGTGATTGGATTCCTATTATAGGATTTTGGGTCATGAAAAGTAGGGAGATTCAACCATTAGTGCTGAAGAGAGGAAAGTGACATCTAGTGCCCCAATGTCATCCCATCTCCCATGGATGGTAAGAAGGATCCCCACTGACAAGGTTTTAGACTAGTATGTCAAACGTTTGTATTCCCCAATATCTGGTGAGTTTCATGCTAGGCCTACTATTTGCATGGTGGTACCTGAAGCCTGATTGCTGGATCTGGTGACACGCTTATCGACTTATGACTTAATCACTACTAATCTCTACATTGAGGAGAAAAACATAATGTTGTGTTCAAAATTTAGGGTTCTGACACTTTTTTTAAGCCCACATCTATCTTTCGTGATGCGTTGATTGTTTTCCCACATCCCCACATTCTAAATGCGGGTGGCATCCCTCGATTATTCAAGGATTTTTTCTCTTTGATCAAAATGATATGATGGTATTTCAGTTCCTCCTTCTCTGGATTCTTCCTAGAAACTCATCACAAAGATCGGGAATCCCATAAATATTAAGGTGTTGTTTGTGAAACTCTTCCGGGTGCCCAATAATTTTGGAAACTAATTAGTTACACTACTTTATTCAAGATACTCTATGGGATCAAGTTTGGGAGACAACCTTCGATCAGGGGAGTAGTCACGTTGAACATCACTAGAGTTTTTGGATGCTGAAACATTGATGTGTCTGGGTTTATTAAACTTATGATAGGGATTTTTGAGGGCATGAAAGCCCAAGGAATCCCACATAATGTGCATGTAATTATACACCATGGGAATTTACTTGAGGGTTTCCTCAGTTTCCAATGATTGAGATAGAGAATTTCATGAGTTTAACATCTACCAGAGATGGATAAGACTGATTAGAACACTAATTATAGTGGATGAGATGGGTGAATCCCCATGAGGGATCACCTAAGGGGGTTTACTGGATGAGTGGATTAATATGTCCAATAATGATAGATCTAAGGATTCTTAGGTCCCTACAAAGGGGACACTAGGTCTTTTAGTTAGTTGGGATCGAACCTTAGGGAGGTTTCCTACATACCCTACCCTAAGAGATAAGGCTCAAAACCCATGAATTTCAAAGGGGTGGTGAATCAGGATGATGAAAAAGGAAAAAAATCCAGATATTTTTTGGATCTTATGCATAGACAGTAGCCCAAAGGGAATGGTGTAATCTCATAGAGAATTTGTAGCCTGAACATGAATCAGGATTGATGATGGAGGGTTGAATGAAGTGTGCAAATAATGAGATGGAACTACCTTTAAAGTTATGGTGGTTTTAGGATTTAACCTAACATAGGCTTACTACACATCTCCATGGTTGGAAATCAATGTACACGTAGTTAGGTAGGGCTATGGGACACCTAAAGAGGTGGCCTATGAGAATGGATGCATGGATGTGACTTGAAAGAAGTATAACCATCAAGTTGGGGATGAACTTCACGGATAAAAAAAGGCTCAATGGAGAGGCATAGATGTGACATGTGTGATGGTCTCAAACCTCAAGGAAGATTCCTAAGTGTCCCCATAGTGGGAAATTAAAGTACACATAGTTCTGGATGGGAAATAGAATTGAGGTGTTCATAGGGAATAGTGAATCAATGATATGCTAGGGGTTATGCATGGTTATAGGTGCAAGAGTTGGTTTGATTTGGCTAGGACAGACCAAGGATGTGGTTCCCAAAAATGGGGACACCGTAGTTTACCAGTGTTTGGGATTGAACCTCATAGAGGCTTCATACATATCAATCATAGGAGACAAGAATCAAAACACACATAGTTCAGATGGAGGCATATGATTGGGTTGTTCTCAGAGGACATCAACCCAAAGAAGATGTTTGGGCTTATGTATCGTTAGCATCCCAAGAGTTGGTATGACACCACTAAAGGACAGACCATGTATGTTGGTCTCAACAAAGGGGACATTGATGTTTACCCATGTTAGTTGTTGAACCACAGGGAGAATTCCTACATACCCTTCTAAGGAGAAAATGATCAAAACCCATGTATTTATTATACATTCATTTTATCTTCATGAAAGATGATAGGGGAATACAATTTAACGCCATGTAGGGAGAGGGTGAACTGATGTGAAGCGGTCGAGACCGATGGGTGATGGGCTTGAACCTCAGGGAGTCTTCTTACATACCTTGCTTGGGTAGTGAAAGGATCAAAGTGTACATAGTTTAGAGTGGGAGGCTTGGGGAATACATGCTAAGGAGGATAATAGAGGATGTCATGATTTTTTCTTACTCTAAGCCCACTTGAGTCATGCTCAGTGTGAGAAACAACAGGAAAACAAGACCTGAATATCATGTTACTAAAGGTGTGTCTATAGGAAATAGATCGGGGATTACGTGTGGTTAGAATCCCATAGATATGGAGATCGAGAGATACTCTAGGATGGATGCATAATAGCAATAAATACAAAAGGGAGAGGGAAAGGGTAGTCAAGGTTCATGTCCCCATATAACCTCTAGCCTTTGCGAATGGAATAATTGAGGAGTGGTAGATATGTTATCTACCACAAAAAAGGTTAGGGGCTTACACCATGATGATTACCCATCCCTGTGGATAGATTCCCTTCCAAAAAAGAGGATCCCATTCCATACGAGGAAGATCTCACTCCCATGGAGGCTAGTTTGGCCTAAAAATTTCTGACATGGGGAAACCCTTGTATATTTCTTGGGGCAAGGCTACAGTTTAATGTCAGGTTCTGAGGATGATGTTGCCTGGGAGTTTAACGTCCTGTAACTTGGATGATGAGGATTCACGCCTCAACCAAAGGACTTAAGAAACTGATACCCAACCACCCATGGGGAAAGAAAGGCATCATATATTCCACGGTGAGGTGGGGTTATGGATTGATCCAATGAAAGGATCACATTTGCGTGGATATGAGAAAAAGAAATATTTGTTAGAATTCATATAAAAATAAGCACAAGGCTATGTAATAGAATATGAAACACCTCCAAAGGGACCTTGAAATCACTTCGTACAAACATGGGTGGCCTTACAGAAGAAGTTTTTTTCAAGCAAAAGGGTTCATAGGAAAGGACCTTGTGAAGTTCTTGTGCTTCATAGAGTGGAGAGACTCCACCAATGGTATTCTTCGTAAAGGAGAGTGGCCTAGACTTGGTGTGTAGTATAGATTCAATTGAATGGATCATCATGAAGTGCAAAGGCTTTGGTGGAGTAAGACATCATGAAGCATGGATGCCTTGCAATGTGAGGCACTGCGAAGTGATGTACATCACAAAACATAGTGATCCTACATTATAATGGGGTCCACATGTGCATGGAAGGTACATAAATAAGAATGAGTGCATAGGGAAGACCCGAGTTTCGTTAGGGATCTCATTCCTTTGTGATGACCCATGTGCTCCATGAATGGCATCCCTGCTTGAAGAGGGGTTGTATTTTAGCTAAGGGAAAGGTACTTCGCAATGCTCTAGTACCTAGAACAACCCATTTTTCTTAATGTTTCAAAATGAAGAGGGTGGTTCACTATTTTAGATATGAGAAGGTGAAATTTTGGGGTATCCATCCTTTGGGTTTGAGGGAAGCATGATATTAATAAACTAGAGGTGGCACGAAGATCTGAAAGCTCGTCGCAAAGCCACATGGTGCCTTTCTATTACAAGAGGATTGCGTAAATTTTGTAGCAACCGTAAAGTCTATTGTCATTCCATCCTTGTTAAAGAGGCCTCCTTAATTATTTGTGCGATGCTCACAAAGGTTTCCATCAATTTCCAAGGCATCATAGAGTTGATCATGTTCCCTCCACGGTATGAATCATCCCATGAATTGTGACATTACTGTAGAGCCTTCCACCTCTTTACTCTGTGGAAATCATAGAGGGGGCCTTGGCTTTGTGCCAGAAGTGGTGCTGACAGGCTCCATGAATGGGCTTCGCGAAGATGGCACTTTGGCATCGATTTTCTCTGTTCGTATTATTTTCTATGCACTTATTTTGGCACCAAAAATATTATTATTTAATGTCATAGATATCACATATACAATTGATTGGGGTTTTGAGTAGGACTAACTAAAATATATAGAATTTATCCAAACATATCTATAAAATTAATTCATCAGTAATCAATTAATTATAAATGAAAATATTACATCATTACAAATTAGATGAAATATTTTTATGGAAAACTATTTTCCAGCGCGTAATGTATTTTTATCTTAATAAATAAAATTAATAACTTTAATTGAATAATTATAACTAAATTTATTTATTATATATTCAATATATTTTTTAAATTAATTTAATATTCTTCTTATCATGAGATAAGAATAATCCAAATATTATGGCTAAACATTTATTTTTATAAATATATTATTTCTTTATATTTTGTTAAATTATTTAGAAATAAATTTATAACACTTATTTTTTTGAATATTATAAAATATATTCCCTATTTCGAAGGAATAGGTTCAAATTAAGTATATATTCATCTTTTCTTTTTTTAAAATATGAATTGTCACCATGTTAAAATTTATCACCTTGGTAAATTGTATAATCAGGTTAATATTGGATAAAAATAAATGATAATAAAATAACTATTTCATCCAAATTCTTATTAGATGAAGGTAACTAGTACATTTTTACCTTATGCTTTCAATTTATAATTTTAATTGGCACTTTTCCATGAAAGTTTTTGATATATTATTTAGATCCACAAAAATTACAAAATCTTACTCTTGTAAATTTAATTACACATTTTTTATTCACATACAAATAGAAAATAGTTATAAGTGAATATAAATTACAAATTTGTGATTAATTAAATCACATTAATGATTGAAATTTATTTTTATATTTTTGGAATTATTTAACATTCTTAAATTCTGACAAAGTGAAAAAAATCAATTAATGGAAAAAAATATGTATTAAAAACAATAAAGGAGATATATTTTGAGAAATTTATAAATTTAAATGTTTCTCATAGGAGAATAAAAAATAATAATAATTGTATTATAATTATAATAGTTGTTTTTAATTTTTTTGGTTAAATTAAATTAAGAGTGTCAAAATTGAAAATATTGATATTTTATAAATAAAATATTTTTAAAATTCTTAGACAAAAAAATAATTAAATAATACAAGGAGGATATTATGTTGTTGATAATTTCATAACATATCCATTTATAGGAAAATTTATAGTTATATTTAAAAAATTTAAACCTTTAATATTGAATCATATGTTACTATACGTAAAATAAAAGTAGTTAACCAAAGGTTAATAAAAAAGATATGGTTTAAAATGAAAAAAACATGTTTAAATTGTATTGGATAATGGGATTTAAATCATTTACTATATTATCTTCTAATACCTATCCATTTGGAGGAATTTATCTTTAGGAATAATTTATTATAATTTAATCCTTTGAGAAATTTTATATGTATTCCTCTCCTCTATTAGAATAGGGAACCACCTCCAACACTTTTTGACACCAAATTGTTCCTTCTATCTCAATAATTCCCTAAAAATAACATTTAAATTTAAATAGTACCAATATTAATGGTATGATATTCCCAAAAGAACAACTCTAGGGTCCTTTGGAGGTGATCTAATGATGTTCTTTCAATGAGTAGATAATCACATTAACTGATCACTTTCCTTCCAAAATCATCACTAAATCATCAATATATTTGGTATTTATCGTAAAATCATATCATTTGTATCCTAAATATAATGTAATTTTATTATGATTATCAAACATATAATATACACCATTTTTATTAAATGGGATGTGAATTTATTGCTCGTATGTCTGTATGACTTACCATCTCGACATAATGATACTCTTCATGTTTTATCTCCATCATTAACGAATTTGTATTATTATGGGTTTAATGTTTATATATGTTATTTATAAATAAATTATACATATATAATTATAGTATCACTTATACCTTCACAGCATCCAATCTTTTAGAAGAAGATAATGTCACTCTTGTGTATGTGTGGACTACAACACCCACGAAACGATGTGAATCATTTTCATTTCCATTTCAAATGGATGGTAACAAAGACCGATCTAATGAATAAATATGATATATATAACATTATAAGTATTTTTTATTTAAATTACTATTTAATTTTCTTTTGTTTCATCTTTTAAAATAATTATTCATCATTCATGTGAACATAAAACCTATTATCTCCATAAAAAGTGTAATTATTTTTTCGATATATAAAATTTATATATGATTATAAATATGAATATAGTGAATACATACATACGTATACATATATATATATATATATTATTTCAATAATTATTAAAATATTTATTTTTATAGAACTATGATCACTAAATATGGATCATAACTACAAAACATAGATACTGATGATAAACGAAACAGTTGACACCTTAAAATAACAATTTATAGAAATTATTATTAACAAGTGGTGTTGAAATGTTATAATATGAACACATATGATATTATAAGTATGGTTATATTTATATAATATAATTATTATAAATATAAATTTATTATATAGCACGTTATGGTTATTTTAGAATAAGGTGAACTAGAGTTAAGAGTTTTATGCTGCAATTTTGTTGTTTATTTGGATTGTTTATGATGAAGCTTATAATGATTAAATATTATTAGTTATCTCTCAATAATAACATTATGTTTATAACAATATTTTTATTTATTTTGAATACATGTTTTCTATTTATTTATCTTTCTTAAAGTACTCACGATTCATATAAAATATGGAAAATATATTTAATCATTCCCTTTAGTCAAAAACCTTTTCCCTTTTACGACCGTGTATTATAAAACAATCTCAATAAATTTTTTACTATTTTATGTGGATTATTTGAACTAATTTTTGTCTTTTTTTCAATCCAAAAGTTTTAAAGTAAATCTTATGTTTTATTTTCTGAATGATTATCTTTTTAATTTTTTTTTACAAAAGTGTGAAAGAATGTTTTCCTTTAACATACAAAGCATGAAAAACATTTCTCGCTATATTAACCACTAAATGATTTGTAGATTCAATTATATGTTTCCAAGGTTATTTTTAATTAACTGGTTTCATTAACTTGAAATAAATTTTTTATATATTATTATGTCATTATTAATTTGGAAATGTTATTTTTCTCAAGAAGGATTTAAATAAAATTTAAAATTATTTCTACTTATCAATGATTTTAGTTGTTTATTTTTAAATGAAATTTAATTCAGATATAATCAAGGGATATAATCATTATAATTTATCTAGATGTTTTTTGATTAGGTTTATATTATTTTTAGGGATATTTTTTCCTATTCCACTAGTTATTCCATGATAAATTGATAAAATGTTTATGAAACCCATTTCACTACCATGGGTAATGGAATGTTGAAATGTTGAAATATGTATGAAACACATCTATTTAAATGGGATTTGATTTGTTGAATCTATTATGTTATTATGGTAAAGTTTCTATGATTATAATTATGTGAAATTTTGGACCTATATCTCCCTCCAATGCATTGTGTTCAGATTGATATCATATGAGATAAACCGAAATAAGATTAGGAGTGATTTCAGTACAGTAAAGGAGTTTCTCCACTCTAGTAGTATTGGGAGTGAACCATGACTACTAAAATGATTATTAGAGTGAAACCAATCAACCCTGATAGTACCTATAGTGATCCTTGACTACTAAAGAAATTATTTTCTTTTTTTATTTTCATTACACAATTCCTTGCTTATGTAAATGTTTCCGTTTCACTGCTCTTGTAATTTGAGGACTATGTCGTATGAAGAAAGAAGATTTCATCCACTACTAATGATAATGATCTATTATATAAAATGTATTATTTTCAATAATTTTTATCATGCTTACATACCCTAATATATATTTTCTTATTTAATTATTTATATATTACTTTTATACCCTTAATGAGAATCTGATATCACCATTTTTTATGATTCCATTCCCCTGATTATGAAGAAAGGTATTAATTATTATATTTCTAAGGAGGGTTTTGTTATAAATAATTTATTAGGGGATGTTGTAGATCATTCAAGAACCAATTTCTTATGTCTCCATGTTTTTAAGGTAGTAGACATATAAAATTATTGTGTGGATCATTATATTATGCAATGAATGTTAATATAATAAGATGTTATTTATTTTAATAAACAATATGTGTATTTAATGTTTGTATTAGATAAATTTTCAGTTATCCTTTTGAACTGATGATGAGAAAAAATTATATAGATCCATGCAGATATTTATTTATATAAGAAAAAATTCTAATTTGATGGAAACTAACATAAATGGACTAGGTTATACTACACGTGTCATAGAATAATATTTCACATTGTAAAAAACATAAAAATAATATTTCACGTCATCTACGGTTTCCTCCTGAATCTCTTTGCGGCTTCATTGACATCACTCTTGATATCTTTTCCTCTATCCTATACTTCCCCTTACCATTCCTTTGATGGCGATTTACTCTTCATTGTGTTTCCTCTTCTTTCCACCTCTCACCATTATGTTCTCTTCTCATTACTCTACCTTTCCTCCCTCTGTTCTGTGGAACTTTAGATATTTCAGGATGTCTCATACTCACTCTGACCTTGTGCTCCACCGCTCCTTTCCAGGTCTGATCTAGAATGACGGATTCTTTGAGGTTTTGGGTTTAGCATAAAGGCGGTTGTGTATTTCTCAGTGCTGCGTCTCTCTTTTTTTAGGGCTTCGGCCCCTGTTTTCTCTTTATCTTCATTCTCCCTAGGGTTTCATCCTGTCGACCTCTTTTAGTCCGGGTATACTTTGGAGTTTTACACGATGGTTCTTGTTCGGTGGATTGCTGAGGGAGTCCCTCTGATTTCCCCTCTCTGGCCTCCAAGACCACTACCCCCTCCAGGTCGGTCAGGTGTGTTGGTCCGGATGAGGTTTTGGGTGTGTGGTGCATTGTGGTGGCCGGTTCCTGGTATCTCAAGAGCGGAAGATACCTATGTTTTTTTTCATATTTTTGCAAGGTGATGGTCTCATTTGGTTCCGATGGATGCTTCTGGTAAAGGTTGTGGTCTGCTTCGAAGGTTTTGACGATGGAGATGGTTCATGTTCTGTAATTATGTTGTGATGATATGGAAGAATGACCACTGGTGGGTTCTCGCCGGCACTAGTGTTGTCAATTGTGTGATTGACCGTTAGGGGGTGCAGTTCGAGACATCTTGCTATTCTAGTTTTTTATTTCCCAATACATTTTGATGGCGAAAGAACCGAGGTCCTTCATATGGTATGATGACGATTGCTTTTTTTTGTAATTTTGAAAATTGTATTTGATGTTGTGGAGGTGATGATGACTATATTGGGAAGATGGAAATGATGATGTGGTTCGGAAGACTCGGGTGGCCTTCATCTTTATTATCTGGTCATTGTGTTTAATGTGTGCTTGTTTTTTGAAGTTCAGAATTTTTTTGTTTGGAATTTTGAATTGTGCGGGTACCACTATCACATAAAGTGGTTTTTAGAAAATTAAAAATATATTTGTAGGAGGAAAGAAAAACCTTATTGATATGATCACATAACATTATCAAATTATGAATCATGCCATGATTCCAAAATAGAAATGGAAGGAAGAATTTTTTGTTGAGTCTATCATGAGGAAACTATAACCATAGACATTTGATCCACTAAGCTATTGGTTGCTGAGTAGTGGATCAGTACCATTGAAATGATATATTCCACTATAAAATATAGAATTATCATAAAATTATTATGGTTATTTATCACTTATAAGGTGATGGATATAAATGTTGGACTCTTATAAAGAACATGATGCAACATGATTAAATTTAATACAAGTAGTGGGATGAGATTAAAATATCATTTTCCAATAAAAACATTCATCTTATTATTCATTATAAAATAGAGGATGAATTCTTTGATCTCACATGTAATTATGATGATTCTATTGGTTACAATAAAGAAATGTTTAATATACCTTCTAGGTATGCTTCTAGATTTATCATCCAAACTGAATGTACAGTTAACCTATTCTTATGTGTCTATAAACCATGTCTCATAAGAGGATTATCCATAATGTATTTTTGTATATGTGAAGTGATCATCCAATTTGTTATCATAGAGGATATGGAGAAAGGGGTTTTTATATATCTCCTAGTATTCTTGAAAAAATAAAGATAAAATCCCAAGAGAATTCTACAAATCATGGAGAGAAGAATATTAGATCTCTATTATAATCTAATAGTGGATGGAAACCTGGTGGAAATCAATTATAGGGTATAATTAATTGTTTTATGTGTGGGAAATATGTTCATAAGTAAATAAAAAATATAATTGATGGGAATAAGTTATATAATGCATTGAATAGTGAGAATGTTCTATATAATGCACAACCAAACTCCAGTGTTTCAATTGTTAGGTATGTTAGAATTATTATAACTAGTTACAAACCTTTAGAATATTGATTATGGTAGATGTTTAAAACCTCAAAATATCATAGGAAATGGGAAGTCTCATGTGATCACTATTGGCAGTGTATATTATGACAAAAAAATGGTGAAAGATACACATACCATCAACTCTAGAACAGGTAATATAAATTTTGATTAAGGATATACACACTCATATATATCTAATTTTTTTATAATGGTATCATATTACCAACTCAGAGATTATATGTTCGATTGGTCTTAAACACCCATAATTTTATGATGATTACAAAATAATACTTTGTTTGTCATGTGATTTATGTTTTAGGAAATTTTCTATCTAGAAATCTCATCGTTCTTCATTTAGATGAATTTGATGTTATTTTTAGAATGTATTATAATTTTTTACATAAATATCACATAAATTCCCAATGAATAGATGTTACATTTATATTCATAATTAACTATCATCTTATATCAATTTCATGGAAAACATGAGAATATAGTAGAAATAAAATCTATATTATATAACCTAATTTATATATAAATTATATTCTGACCAATATTATTTGTGAAAAATATTAACATCGATGAAATTAAAATTTTATTAGAGTTTGTGGATGTATTTTTAGAATAATTGGTTAGTAATCCATTAAATAATGAAGTTGATTTCTTGTTAGAACCCATAACTATTTCTAAAAATATTTTAAATAATCTATATTGAGTGACCATGATTGAGTTGACATAAATAAATAAGAAACACTATGAGAATCATTACAAGGGATTTATTTGGCCAAGTGCGTCACTATGAAATGAACTAGCTCCTTTTGAAGATTAAAAATGTTATAATGTAAATTGTTATTGATTATTGAAAATATAACATGATCTATATTAATAAAATGTTTCCATTACCATGTATTGATAACATATTTTTTAAACTTCATAGAGATTTATAGTTTTCTATGATGTATCTTTTTTACAGATATCATTATTTGAGGGTTAGGAATGAGAATAAACATAAGAAAATATTCTATACAATGTATGTAAAATATGAATTTATATTAATTCAATTCAGTCATTATAATTTTCCTTATATCTACATGGATTCAATTAATTGTATCTTTAGATATTACCGTGATCAGTTTTTCGTAGATTTTATAGATAATATTATTATATATTTATAGAGAAAGTATTATTATAAATTTCAGATGAGAATTGTACTAAAGTCCCTTAAGATGTAAAATCATAATGAAAAATTTACCACGTCTGAATTTTTTTTGGAATGATTCAATAATGTGTCATGTAATCTAATGTGAGGGTACATTAGCAGATCCATTAAAGAAACATTTTAACGAAAATTGGTCTAGAATAACCATTGTGACTGATATCCATATGTTTATTGGTCTGTTAATATATTATCGTTTTTGTAGGTAATTTATCATGAATTCATAATCAAAACCCCTATTTAACTCATATGGGAGCTATGTTCATATGAATATATAAATTTTATCAAAGTTTATGGAAACATAATATAATGTTATTCAATGTACCTTTTTTATTTACCCCATATTTTAGATATATTTTTAATCTATATTGATTCATCAAAGAAATGGTTTGGATTTATTATCATGTATAATTTTTTGGTGATTGCTTACTCCTAATGTAAAATTTTTATTCATCAGTAAAACTACCAAAATAAATATTTTGACCCAACTATTTTTTTCCTTAATGATATGGATAAGTTATCATTAAAAAAATTAATTATATAAATATATCATAAAATTTTAATGTATATTTTCAAAATAAAAGTGTTGAATATGATCTAGAGAGTATTGTTGGATATGTTTAAATATTATGACTACTCAATACATTAACACATTGTGAAATTTAATAATTTGTAAGATGCTATAATAAGAAAGAGTCATTGTTGGTTATCCTTGATGGGTAACAAAAAAGATCCAATATTTTTTTATTTTCAAATGATAAAAATTTGAAATCTTGATAGAAGTGTAGATATCCTATCTTTCTCAAATAAGTGATCATCCATCAATCCATGTGAAAATTAAATAGGTATTAAAGTAATATATGAAACAGTAAAACAAGGTGAGAATTTTCTTGACTTGTTCCTCAGTTATGATGAAGTTATCTGTTTCAAGAAACATTTTTTTATATCGTATTTGAAAAAGTTATTGTATAATGATCATTGTACAGGGTTCCCTATTCACCCAGGATGTAAAAATATTTATAGAGACAACAAAAATAGTTTTTTGGGGGACTGTTTAAAGAGATATCTTTTAGTATGTATATCGGTTCATCATATTTCATTATGTTTTTCTTGAGATAAAAAATTATAAGTGGATATTGAAAACATTACATATGCTAAAATGGAAATGTGAAAGCATCATCATAGATTTTTTCATTGGAATACCCACAAAAATAAAAAGGAAAAATTCAATATGGGTTGTATTTAAACCATTTATTATGTTAGAACCCACAATTTTCAAAGGATAATATTTCTCATGGGTTCAAAATTTCTGAATTTATATTAATTTATTATTAAGGATATATAGTGTAACACATTCTATTATTTCTAATCAAGATCTTATGTTTATCTAGATAATCTAGTGATGTCTATAGTATGATCTGGATAAATTTTGACTTCCATTATGGTGTATTGATTCACACTCAAATTTACCCAGGAGATGAAGGTAGAACGGTCAATGTAGTCTAGCTCGGGTTGTTGAATCCACTCAAACCTAAGAAGATACCTAAGATACAAAACCTATGATATGGATTTTTGGTTATTAAGTGGCCAACATGGTTTTGATTTTAGATGGTTTTAAAGAATAATATAAAACCTATGTGAATTTAATTTAATGAAAATTGGTTGACCTTAGGATTATGCTCGGGGTGGATTGAATGAATTTTACTTCTTTAGAAAATTTTGGTTTTATTATTTTTTAATGAATCCATTATTCAAAATAACACCACCTTCATCAATATCTATTTTGATGATAAATAAACTCAATTACTAATCCCCACACACATAGAGAAAAAAATTCTTGATCTCTCCAAGGTATATTGTCATTTTTGTACTTGGATTCAGCTTCCTCAAACACAGTGAAGATGAAGAGTGGAAAGAACTGGAGAATGGAAGTCTTAAATTAATTTTCCAATTAAGAATAATTCATTCATAAAAGTAGATTCAATATATCCTTTGAATCATCATACAATCAAAACAATAATGGTTTTTCCCTACATTGGTATTATTCTCTCAATTGTGGGTGGAAGATGACTTACAAGAATTTTATTGAATAAATTAAAATTGGGGAAATAACAAGCACTCCTCCATGTGGGTAAATGAAATTCAAACCTATGTGTGAAATAATTCACCACAAAATAGAGATATCGCTGTTCATTTTTATTATAGAGTTTTAATGAAATAAATGGTAAGAATATAAGAGAAATATGTGGATTTAGAATATAGAAATAAAAAAATAAACTTACATGGAAATTGAAAACATTATAATGGAATATTGGCATAATAACATTACATAAAAAAACAAGATATCCCTTACCCGTCACCACCACTGCCTTAAATAGGCAATTGGGAAGAATTAGGCCGAGCCTCATTCAATGTATGCCCAATTATTAAATTAATTTAGGCCTTAGGGAGGTGTAAAGTAGTGGAGAAATTGATTCCATCATTGAATTTTTATCCTCCATGTCTCCCCTAAAAATATTGTCCTATATGGGAAAGAATATCACCAAATATTGGTGGGTTATAGAAGATTCTTTTGTGTACCCTGATGTATTGTAGACATCGGTAATATTTGGGCCTATTTGGAGTTATGGATAGTGAGTTATGGCATGTTTAGTGGGATAACATTCTAAGCCGCATATTCTTGCCCAGATTTTGATATTCTCTTTCGGCTGCCTTAATAGCCACCATGGAGCATGAATTATCACTAGAAACTGAATAATGATTTTTTCCTATACATGTCTTCTAGGATCCGCTGAATGGTTTGATTCATTGGGCATGTATTGTGGGCCCCGCATTCTCATTAGTGTGATGGTGTCTAATCTTCCTTCTCTAAATTTTTTTCCTTTCATCACCAAATATCACCATCATACTTTTTGAATCCTCCATTGATCCATGAATGAAAAATTTTCATATTGAATTGTACATAAATTTCATAAAATATGAAATTAAAATATTGATAATTACATTCCTCAAAATCATATGAATAATTGGGCCTAAATTGGTGTACATTAGGTATGAAGTGCACAAATGATGAAAATGGTTGTCCAAAATTAAAATCTACAAACTTAGGCACATAAGATCAAAAATTAACATTTAATAACATTAAAATTTAATTAAATAAATGTGTTTTTATTGGATAATCACACCCCAAATTTATATTTTCTAGTCATGAGATAATAATAGAAAGATTATATTTGAATTCTTTTTTCAAATACATTATAGAAAACAGTGATGAAAATGTAAACTACAAACAAATATATCATTATAACCTATCAAAATAATTTAAAACAAGATAAATTTAAAAGAAGATCCCAATCCCAATCCCATTCCTTTGATCAAATCCATCATCATACTTCATCCAACACAATTTGGTGAAATCATGTGTTGTGAATCACAATAAATACGGGGGTTCATTTTCATTCAAGGGGGAAATCATGGAAACATGAGGTGGAATCACATTTAGTCCTAATATGAGTATTCATCATTCTATATTTTGATTTTTTTGAAATGTTTCTATAGTAATTGAGTTTGTAGTTATTCAAATTAACCCATGTAACAAGACTTTGCCAGTGACTCCCAGGTTCAAAGGCCTTAGGTCACCATGTGAAGCCCACATACTCGGGTATCATCTCAAGTTAACTAGATAAAAAACAAAGTCATATTATCATAAAAAGATATAGAGTGAAAACTTAGGGATAAAGAACTCTAGAGAAACGATCCCCAAGTGCTGAAATCCTTGCATTTTATCAATCCATTTCCCTACACGCAAATGTTTTTTTGAATACTCAT
Organism: Viscum album; assembly: GCA_963277665.1. NCBI lineage: Eukaryota > Viridiplantae > Streptophyta > Magnoliopsida > Santalales > Viscaceae > Viscum > Viscum album. The sequence continues at coordinate 1,224,528,444 of OY728162.1, forward strand.
ATTACTCAAAAAAATCAAACCAGCCTATGCTATTTGTTATGTGACCCCAAGAATTCAAATTAGTTCCCCACAGTCTAGAGGACATGCATTGTGGAATATTTAGTTAATAGATGAAAATTAGAAGGATGAAAATTTTCTTTAGACAACCAAACTTCCAAAATAAATTCTTTTAAACTTAATCATGAATTAAATTAAGAGTCAATGAAATAGAAATTATTTTCAATGATGATATAATGTGAGAAAAGATGTTATTATATAAATGATAAAGGAATTTTAATTTTTTTTAATGTTTTCTTAAAAAAAATTGTTTCCACACCCCCAAATTTAAAATGAAATTGTCCTTACTTTATTAAAAACAAAATAGAGGAGAAAGAAGGTGGGGGATGAGCTGGAAATGGAATAGAACATGTTCACCTTGTGGCTTCATAATGATTATTGTGGTGCTCCCAAATGAATCTTTGTTCTCATGGGGGATGTAGGCACCTCCTTGGTTGAATATGTATCAACGAAAATAATCCCAGAACTATAAAAAAAACACACCAATCAAAAAACATCACAATAATTTATTTAATACCAAATCTCATCATTTTTATGGTTTTTCTTTCTTTTTTGTTTTTTTAAATCAAACCGATTATGCATTATCTTATTTTTAATTTTTGGGTAAGATAGTACTCAAGGATCACAGTGCTTGGAACAAATGAATACATTTCTCCCCTTTCATACTCATCCATAATCATAAGAGAAGAACATGTCAATAGTATGATGTATAATAAATTTATATCTAAATGATCCACTCATCCTATATAAAGTTTATTAAATAACAAAATGATTTGAAATTTTACAACCACAGGTTGCCTCCCATGATTTTCATTGTTTAACATCGTTAGCTTGACTTAGACCCCTAATTTATTAATTATTTTCATCATATAATGTAGGTTCACACAATTCTCTATCAACATCATGTTTTTGGAATGGTTCTATGAATGGTTTGACTCTATGACCACTAACTTTAAATGTGTGACCATTGGTGGGATCTTAAATTTCAACAGCCCCATGGGGGTACACATTATGCATATGTATGGAACTGACCATCTAGACCTCTATTTTCCTGAGTGTTAGTGATGTTTAGAATTATACAAAAGAACAGGTTTTCCCAATTCAATGTGTTTGGTTTTAATATATCTAGATTGGTAGGCTTGTACTTTAGCCTTATTGATTCTTGAATTTTCATAAGCCTCTACCCTAAGTCCCTCCAGTTCATTGAGATCTAATTTCATTTATGTTTCATCCAATGAGAGATAAAAATTCATTTTCATAATTTCCTAAAAGGCCTTATGTTCAATCTTCACAGGAAAATGGAATGATTTACCATAAACCTACAAATATGGGGAAATTCCAAATAACATTTTATATGCGGTTTGATAGGCCCAAATATCATCTAATAGTTTGCTCAACCAATCTTTGCATGATTGATTAATAGTTTTCTCAAGAAGTTGTTTGATTTCTCGATTGGCTAACTCTGCCTGACTATTGGTTTGTGGGTGGTAAGGAGTCGACACTCTGTGAGTAATTCAATACTTTTCCATGAGTGATGAGAATAGACGATTGCAAAAATGAGTTCCACGATGACTAATGATATAAATAGGATTTTCAAATCTAGGAATGACCTCAACACATTTAGATATATAATCGATAACTAAAAGGATTTACATATATCCCCTAGAGTTTGGGAAGGGTCCCATGAAATTGATTACCCAGTACTCAAATATTTCAATCACTAAGATGGGAGTGAGTGTCATTTGATTCCTTTTTATGATGGACCCAAATTTTTGAAACCTTGGAAAGCTTTGACAAAATGTGTCAGAGTCCATTGATAGGGTGGTCCAAAAGAGACCACAATGAAGAACCTTAGTAGAAGTTTTTTAGAGGAAAAGTGACCTCCACACGCCTCACTATGAAATAATTTAAGGATGTAATCTAGTTCAGATTTTGGGACACCCCTCTTAATTCCATGGTGAGGGAAAAACTTATATAGGAATAGTTCATCAAATACATAGTGACTAATATAAGAATGGAATTTCCTTATAGCTTGAGTCCCTATGAATTTTTGAATAGACCATGTAACGAAGAAGTTGGCTATATCAGCATACCATGGGCAATCACACATGGAGTATAGGTGTTCATCTGAGAATGATGAAGACACAGAGTAGTGAGAAAATTTGTCATTGAATTACATCATAGAGAGGTGATCAGCTACAACATTTTCCAACCCTTTTTTTCCTTGATTGTGTGGTCAAATTCTTGTATGATATGGATCTGCCTAATTAGTCTAGCCATAGAATCTTGTTTTTTGGAAGAGTTATTTCAGTGAAGAATTGTCAGTGAACACAGTGATTGGGGATCCTAAGAGGTAGTACCTAAAAATCACAAAGGAATATACAACTGAATGTAACTCCTTTTTTGTTGTGGTGTAGTTGATTTGGGAATCATTTAAGGATTTTCTTGCATAAGCAATGATATAAAGAGTTTTATCACAATGTTGTCCTAACTCAGCTCCTACAACAAAGTCACTGGCATCACACATAAGTTTGAAAGGAAGATTCCAATTTGGAGACTTCATAATGGGAGGAGATGTGAGAGAGGATTTTAGGGTTGAGAATGAACCCTCACATAATTCTATCCAAACAAATGGAGAATCATTTACTAGGAGAGCCCAAAGGGGGAGGGATATTGAACTAATGACCTTGATGAATCTTCTATATAAACCAGCATGTCCTAATAAAGTCCTCACTTCCATTACAATTCTTGGTGATGGAAGGTGACAAATTATTTCAACCTTTTCTTTATCAACATCAATCCCCATACCCAAGACTATATGGCCTAGGACTAGTCCCTCATTAACCATGAAATGACATTTTGCCCGGTTTAGGACTAGATTTTATTCTTCACATCTTGACAATACTCTCTCTATAATCCATATACATCCCTCAAATGTATCCCCAAAATAGTGATGTCATCTATGAAGACCTCTAAAAAATCCCCTACCATGTTTGAGAAGATTCCCATCATGCACCACTGGAAGGTTCCAGGGGCATTACATAACCCGAAAGGGATGCGTTTGAATGAAAAGGTGCTGAATGGTCATTTAAATGTAGACTTCCCTTGATCCTATAGGGAGACCTAAATTTGATTATACCTCGAGTACCAATCTAAGAAACAGTAGAAGGCGTAGCCTATAACTCTATAGGACTAGGTCAATTAATTGTAAGGGGAAATGTTCCTTCTTGGTAAATGAGTTTAGCTTCCTATAGTTGATGCAGACTCTCCAGCCACTACACACACTTGTTTGAAGAATCTCCCCATCACTATTGGTTATCACTATGATTCCAACATTTTTGGAACCACTTGGATTGGGTTGACCAACTCACTCACAACTATTGGATATATAATACCAGATTTTATCAATTTAAAAAGTACTTTTCTCGCTACTTCCATGATATTAGGATTGAGTCGCCATTGAGGTTGACGACATGGATTTGAATTAGATTCCAGAACAATCTTATGAGTCTTGAAAAGTTGGCTAATCCCAGGAATATATAATAGAGTCCAAACAATATCTTTCTTATGTATCCTAAGGACATATAGAAGAATCCTCTCATGATTGGATTCCAGAGAAGAAGAAATGAAAATAGAATGTGTTTGATTGTCCCCTAAGTAGTCATACTTTAGTGTAGCAGGAATTTAATTCAATTAAAGATCAGGTTGTCTCATAATTTTAGCAGAAGATTGAGACATTTGATCAAGATCTATTTTTCTTCCGTGAGTTTTAGAGAGAATGGAATCCCTGTGTGTAGAAGATTCAACTACAAGATAGGTTTGATTAGATTTAGGTAAGGAATACTGAATGGTCTCCTTGAAAGTGTTTTTCTTCAAGGTTTAACTGATTGTTGGACCTAATACTTCATCATAAGAACAATTTGAAAATGATTCAATCCAAGGAGATAAACTTCCTTCATGTGAAAAAAGGAAATCAATATCATCCTTACTTAAACATCCATCAAATATTAATTGATTTTCTAAGGATTCACTATCAATGATTCCTATCATGTTTACGTGATTAATACCATCCCCTATTTGTGATCTTGCATTATCGATGTTCAATTCTAGAGTCATGTTTCCAAAGGTGATGGTCTTGTTCTTGTTTCAAACTATGATAATATATTTTATTGATGCATGTAAAGGATAACAAAGTATAAATGGGGTTTGTTCTTTATTTCCTATGTTTGGATAGTTTTTAAGGAAAATAAGGTCTGCAGGGTAGATGAAGTTCTCATCCATTACCCGAAAGTCCTTTAAAATCCCTTTTGGAACCCTAATTCTAAGATTGGCAAGTTGAGGTTTGACAGATGTGGGTTGGAGCTCTTATAGGCCTAACTGGCAGTCCACAACATAGGGGATGAGATTGAATCTAGAACCTAGGTCCCAAAAGGCCTTGAAAACTTTTCTCTCTCTTAGTTCAACATTGATGTAAGGGAAACCCGGGTCATTAAACTTAGAAGGAATGGTCCCTTGAATAGTGGTACTCACATTAGCAGCCAGAAGGACTTCCTTTTTATATGAACAATTTCTTTTCAAAGATCAAATTTCCTTAAGGTACATTGATTAGGCATGTATGGTTTGGATTGCATCGAGAAGGAGAATGTTGAACATGACTTGTGTGAAGATTTCCCTCAATGTTTCACTCAATTTAGGCTTATTACCCCCCTCATGCATTGAGGAAATGGTGCGGGTTGTGGGATTGTTTGTTGAAGAGTTGTTTCATTGAAAATGTTATCATGTTATTTAGTTTGACCATTTGGTTCATTTTAATTTTAATCCATGTTGGAAACATCATATGGGTTTTGAATTAGTTGTTCCAGTTTCTCAATTGATTTCCCACTTCTTAAAACAGTCACAGCCTTTAGTTGTTCATGAGTTGTTTGATTGCAACTGGACTCTCCCATTACTGTTTTATGTGCAATAGCTTGTGTAGGAATTGGTGCATTTCCAGATTTTATGGTTTGAAGTTCTAGTTTGAGGGATGAGATATCCGAGTTCATCCTTTCCATTTGTTTTCATAGTGGTTCTAGTAGGCTTTGTGGAACCACGTGGGTTTGTACATGAGAAAATTGGTTTATACTAGGGAGATATTTTGGAGGTGGGATGGTATGTTGAAAATGGACCGGTGGATATTGGTATTGGATAGGTAGGGTTTGGAACTGGTTATGGATTTAGTAGTTCTGATAGCGGTAAGGATTTTTTCCCTGTGGTTGGCTAGGTTGTTTTTTATATTTCCAGCGGAAGCCAGGGAGGGCATTATAACTTAGGTTGAAGGTGTTTTGGTATTGAGGCTTTCGAAATTTCAAAACATTTACTTCCATTGGGGGTCATCCTAAAATAACATCCTTTATGGATGGAATGGTTGGGTATATGTATGTCTTATGGTCATGTTTGTCACAAATTGTGCAAATAGGGTCTACTATTTGGATTTCATGGACTTTCCTAAGGCCAATCTCTTCATCCTTCCTAGAGAGTTCAGCAAGTTTAGCACTAATGATTTCCTCTTCCCTAACTAAAGTAATTATGGTAGTTCTTTCTGGATTTTTAGAATAAGGTGAAGTTCTCCATGTTTGTCTTTTTTTCAGCAAGGCTTTCCATATACTCCTAAGCATCATTTTGGGATTCGTTTTTAAAAGTTCCATTACACGTCATGTCAATAAATTGTTTGTTCCTCAGACAAAACCCTTCATAGAAAATTAAAACTGGTTCTACGATTGAAAATCCTTGGTGAGGTACCATTTTGAGTGTGTATATGAATCTTTCCCATGTTTCATAAAATCACTCTCCCTAGTTTTCATAAAAGTATTGGGTACCATTTTTAAGTGAATTTTTTTGTGGTGGGGAAAGTATTTTTTGTAGAATTTTCTTTCAAATTGGTCACAAGAGTTGATGGATGATGGTCTCAAATGGTTTATCCAATTTTTATCTTGACCCTTTAAAAAAAGAAAATATATTCATCTTAGATGATTCTAGTTGATGTGGGTGACCCATGGTTTCTATAATGTCATTGAACTCCATTATTTGAAGGCATGGAATCTTGGACGTCATTCCAGGAAATTTGGGAATTTGGTTTAGGAAAATGGGTTTAAAGATGTAGTTGGATTATCTTAGGGAATTATGTCTAATTCATGAGGGGGAATTGGTCAAGGCAGGTGTTAGGTAGTCATTCATCATTTGATCAATTGCATTTCCCATGTTTGGGGCTACTTTATTTAGATTTCCATTTTGGTTACTAGCCGAGTTAATGAGTTGGTTTCTTAGAAGACCCTCCATTATAATTTATTAAATTTTGGATTTTGGAGTATCAAGAAGATTAGGATCTAATAGAAACAATCCCCTTGGTTCACTTGACTCCCCTATCCTAGTACATTCGAACCTAACTAGTCTGTTTAAATTATCATGGGTGTAGGAGGACATGCGCCAAAAGAAAAAAACGAGAAAGGGACAAGATAAGAGATATTGGGTGAGGATATTAGAATTGGGGTGGGGAAAAAAGATTTTGTTCTAAGGAACTTACTTGGTCCCTGGTAACGGTGCCAAAATTTTATTCATTCTTAAATTTACCCAGGACATGAATATAGAATGGTCATTGTAGTCTAGAATGGGTTGTCGAATACACTGAGACATAAGAATATTCCTAAGATACACAACCTATGAGATTGATTTTTGACTATGAAGTGTCCAACCGGGTTTTGATTTTATATGGTTTCAAAGTACACTATGAAATCTAATTGAATTCAATTTAATAGAAATTGGTTGATCTTAGGATTATGCTCTGGGTGGATTGAATGAATTTTACTTATTTAGACAATTTTAGTTTTATTAAATTTTGATAAATCCATTATTGAAAATGACACTACATTCATCATTGTCAGGTTTTATGATAACTAAAATCAATTAAAAATCCATTACAAACTTATAGAATCAAATTCATGATCTCTCCAAGGTATACAGACATTTTAGTAATTCTATTTAGCTTCTTCAAACACAGTGATGTTGAAGAGTGAAAATAACTGAAGAATGGAAGTTTTAAATTAATTAGCTGATTAAAAAAAGTTTTTTCATAAAAGAACATTCAATCAAGCCTTTTCATCTTCCTATGAACAACCCATTAATGGTTTATCCCTACATTGATGGTATACCCTCAATTGTGGGTCAAATATGGCTTATAATAATTGTATTGAAGAAATTAAAACCATAGAAATAACGAGCACTCCTCGATGTGTGTGAACAATATTCACACCTATGTGTGATCTAATTCAACACAACATGGATATATCACTATTATTTGTGATTATAGAGTTTTAATGAAATAAATGGGAAGAATAATAGAGAATGATTTTGATTAATAACATAGAAATACAAAAAAGATTACATGGAAATTGAAAACATTACAAATGAACATCGGCATAATAACATTACATAAAAAAAAAGAGATCCCTTCCCCCTCAGAAGAACTATATTAAATAAGAAATTGGGAAGTCTTAGGACAAGAATCAATCAATGTATGCACAATTATTAAATTAATCCAGTCCTTAGGGTGGTGGAAAGTAGTGGATAAATTGATTCCATCCTTGACTTTTTTATCCTTATTGTCTCCCCTGAAATGATCGTTGTGTATTGGAAAGAATATCACTGAATATCGGTGGGACATACAAGAGTCGTTTGTGTCCCCAGCTGTCTTCTAGACATCTGTAAAATTGGGTCCCAATTGGAGTTGTTGATCAGGAGTTATGGGACCTTTAGTGGGATAACATTATGGGTCGCAGATTCTAGCCCAAATGTTGATATTCTATTTGGGCTGAATTAATAATCACCATAGAACTTGAATTAGCACTGGCTCCTGAATACTTATTTTTTTCTCTACATTTCTACTAGCATCCCACAAAAGTTGGGCTTCATTGGGCCTGTATTGTGGGGCAAAAAATTTCATTAGTGGGATGGTGTCCAATCTGCCTTATCCAGAATTGTTTCATTTCATCACCAAATATCTCCATCATCCTTTATGAATCCTCCGTTTATCCATAAAAGAAAAATGTTCATATTCAAATATAGATCCATTTCCAAAAATATAAAATTAAAATATGGATAATTAAATTCCATAAAATCATAGGAATCATTGGTCCTTGTAAGAAAATAGTTTTTGCTGTGAAAGAATTTGGAATATTCTTGATGATATTCCAGAGCAGCGCCTTCAGACGGCATGCGATTCCGAGCCCCGGAGTGACCGGAATTAAATTTTCAGTGCGTTCACACTGAAAATGCCAAATAAATGAGATAACTCCTAAACGGAGTTCCGGATCAGGTATCCGAGTGTACGGATGGGTCCAAAATGGGGTGTTTACCCTAGTAACAACATAAAACTTGTCAGCGCGGGATGTTTGGACCCCTCGCCCGCTTCTGGAACGTTAAACAGATTAAATAAATTTATTGAATTCGTTTAATGGTGAAACCCAGGTATCTCTTAAACGGTGGCTCGGATTGGAAGACCGAGGGAACCGTTGAGTTCGGAGCGTGCCTTTTACCCTAGGAGGGGTGTAAGTTTTGCGGGCGCCGCCTGTCTGTGAAAAATGGCCCCAAGGGCGTTTTCGTAATTTAGCAGCTTCGGACGTTAAGTTTTATAACTTTTGAATGGGGTCTTGGAATAAAATTATGAGACTGCCGTTGTGCTCAGAGCATGGTTCTTAGCCTAGGGAGGCTAAATCCCGACCTCTTCGGGAGTTTTGGTTCGGGGCTGTCGGGCGGGCGTTTAAGTGATTTGTACTTAAACACCCCCCCCCTTCATCTTCATCTTCTCCCTCAAACCCTCCTCCCCCTCCTTCACCTCCGGCGAGGCGAGCTCTAGTGAGGCGACTCTAGCAAGGTGCGGTGGTGCCGGCGGATCGACGCGAAGCTCTGGGCGAAGCCCATCGAGGTAGGCGGTGTTGTTTGAGTTTTAAATCCCGATCACCCCTTTGAACCCCAATTTTAGCATCGGTTCGTCATTTAATCTTTGAACAAATCCCATGGACGCGTAGTATACAATTTTCTATTTCCGACGCTCATTTCAGATTTGAAATCGGAGGTCGGAGACATCTGCAATCGTTCGCTGATGTTTTCGGGAAATTCGGGTTTTCCGGGTGTTTCCGGCAGGTTCCGGTGGCGGAAGGGGGTTCGGCTGGTGGCGACGGCATCCTCAGGCGAAGGGCGGTGGTGGCTTCTCGTACAGGCGGCGGCGCGCGCGACTCAGGCAGATGGAGCGGCATCTGTCGGCGGGGCTAGGCGGAGCCCACCGGGGCGGAGCGCAGGGGAGCGCCGGGAGGCAGCGAGCGCCGGTGGGGGCGCGAGATCGCGGAAGACCGGGGTTGCTGACCCCGGCAGGCAGACAACGGACCCGCTTTTGCAGGTCTGCGCGTGGAAGAGAGATTGGCCTTCGGGCCGGTCCAGTTTGGGGAACCACGGTCCGCGCGGGTGAGCCGCGGACTGCAGCGGCTCAGCCGGCTGAGCCGCGGGCCGGCCGGCCTGAGCCAGTCCAGGGGGTGGGGATCGGTCGGATCGGTCCGGACCACCCCCTCTTACGTCCGGTGACGTTTAAAATGCAGCAACTTCCAAATGGCGCGTTTGTTTGATGTGTCGTCTATGGCGGTGGAAATGTATTGATGAGACGTTCTTTTTTAGATGGTTTGGGGAATTTTTAATTCCCGAAACGAGGGATCGCGGAGGCGCGACGTGTCCTTAAGTGGATGAGCGTAATCCCCAAGACTCTTGTTTTGAGCGGCGCAGACGCGTCCGACATCTGTTTTGAGCGCCGTCAGCGGCATTGGGACCCTGGCACTGAGGCGGAGGTTTCCAGGGCAGTTTCGTGCGTTGGAACTGGATTTGAGGCATGGGCCCCACGACCCGTCTTTCAAGCTGCGTGCAGCGTTTCACGCCTTTTTCACCGGACGTCCGTTCAGGGCGTGCGAGCAGTCGATGTTGGTTGTTTTTCCGAGGGGATTACTATAGTGAAATCCGCCTGCTCTAATTTGGCACGAGGGTGCGGGCCCCCCGTGAGGGCCGTTTCGGGAGTTGACAGTGATTTCTAGCTTTATCACCGGGCGACCGTTTTGGACAAGTGAGTAGCCCATTTCGTATACTTTTTCGAGAGGATCACAACTGTGTGATCCGTTCGTTGGGTTTCGGGACCGAGATGTGGGTACCACGTGGCACCGCTCTTGTGCAATGCACCGGGATGCACCTTTTTCTCCAGATATCCGTTGCACTCAAGTGAGTAAGGCTTTTGACGTGTTTTCCCGAGGGGATTGCAATGGTGCGATGAACCCGACTGTTTTTGGGGCCAAGGCTCGGGATCGTGGGACACCGTTTGGGCGTGAGGCAATGTTGGCGATTTTTCCGTCGGATATCCGTTGGAGGTGAGTAAGTAATCGATCTCCCATGTTTTTCCACGAGGATTACAACAGTGTGATCCGTTTGGTTGTGCGGAGCCTCTTGCACGATCTGGTTAATTGTGGAAATGTGGAGGTGCCCCGGTGGTGGTCCTTCTACCGTGTTTGTATTGGACCTTTGGTGAGTGATCGCGTGCACTCCAGTGTGAGTGATGTAAATGCTTGAAGGGATGTGGTTGGTCGTGCCTGGGCCCTTGAGGTGGAGTTGTTACGTCACGCCTTCGCGTTGAAGAGGGGTGCCGTGTGCACGATAGCCTTTGGGCTAGTACGAGGAATACTTTGGGAGTATACGGGAGCACTTGGAGGTACGTGTGGTTTGTACCTGAGATGTTCGGCCGCTTGGTTGGGGTTTGACTTGGGGACACACATCGTGTGGGCCCCATGTGTGTGCCGTGTTATGCCTTACATAATTTGACCTCTCGCGGCGTAGAGGGTCCCTCTGTGTGTTTGTTTGACCAGCAGGGTGGAGCTCATCCCCAGGCCCTATGCTCGTTTTTTGACCAGTAGGGTTGAGTGGTCTCCCCCTGGTTTGGTTCTCGATGGATTGGCCGGTAGAAGTTCTAGTGACACCTAGTTCTGGGGCAGACACTGCACCTCTTTTGGGAGAGTTGTTCTGGAGTTGGGTGGTTGCGCGACACCCCCTCCGTATTCGGTTGGCCAGTGTTTCACCCTCCTGTAGAGATGGCCATAGCAGTTCTGAGTTTTACCGTCCAGCGGGGATGGGCAGTGGATTACTAATCGGCTTCTTCGGGCTTACCCTCCAGCAGGGCTGGGCAGTGGGTTTCTCACTGACTTCTAGGGTTTACCCTCCAGCAGAGACTGAGCAGTGGGTCACCCGACACTATTAGGGTCTACCCTCCAGCAGAGACTGGGCAGTGGGTCACTCGACGACCTCTTAGGGTCTACCCTCCAGTACGGCTGGGCAGTGGGTCACCCGTCGTCTAGCTCCAGGTCTACCCTCCAGCAAGGCTTGGTAGTGGGTGGCCTGTCGACTTATTCCAGGTCTACCCTCCAGCGGGGCTGGGCAGTGGGTCTCCTGATGATGTCGTAAGGTCTACCCTCCAGCGGGGCTGGGCAGTGGGTCACCGGATGATTTGTTATGGTTAACCCTCCAGCAGGGCTGGGGAGTGGGTCACCCATTATCTTAATATGGTTTACCCTCCAGCAGGGCTGGGCAGTGGGTCGCTTGGTGATGTGTTAGGGTTTACCCTCCAGCAGGGCTGGGTAGTGGGTCACCCGATATTTGGTTATGAATTACCCTCCAGAGGGGCTGGGCAGTGGGGCACCTATTAGCATTCCAGACTCAGTCCTCTCGACTAGGGTAGTCTGTGGCTTACCTCCGTGACCACCGGAGCAGGACCCTTGGTTGTACGGGTCAGTGATGGCATGGATTTGGCATGAGTAGACCTCTCGACTGCAGGGCAGTGATGAGGTGCGGGTTGACTTTCCCTAGAACTCTCAAGTACGAGGGGCGCTTTCCCCCACCGAGACGCGTCCTTGTGACGCGACCTAAAACCGTGCGGGCGAGTCAGTGCCGCCCAAAGCGGATAGTGTCGAGGTGCGGTGGTTTGAGCCCCATGGCTTGCGGTTCAGGGCAAACGTGCGGGATGCTGGGCATCGATGATGGTGTTAGCTTCTGGGACTGTTGGCGACTCTTTCTTGGGCTGAGCTACGGGACGGGGATCCCCTTACGACGTCGTTTGGGTTTCTTGTTGAGCATACCGATATGTATACACCTTGTTTCCGGTACCCACTTCTTGGGTTTGGTTACTCTTTTTCCAGGAGAGGCGAAGATGCGCGGGGTATGCCACGTGCTTTCGGTGTCTAGCTTCTCATGGTTGGACGAGTCGACTCTCCTACTATAGGTAGCGAAGACTCGACGAGAAGTTCATATTCTCACCATTTCCAGCTCCTCATGTTTGGACAAGTCTACCTTCTTTCTTTTGTGGGGTTGAGCTGGACTCTCTACTAGTATTCTACTGCCCTTTTGATTGTACGCCCTTACTTTTTCCTTTTTCGCTCTACTGCTCACCCTTTGGTACCTCCTTTGTTGCTCCCTCGAGCCTTCGGGGTATCCTACTGAGTATTTTTATACTCACCCCTTCTTGGGCTTTTCCCGCACTTGGTGTGCCCTTGCAGACGACGGACAGGTGGAGCGTGACTTCAGTGGAGCGTGGGAGCGTGGGAGCTTGGATTGCATGCGGTGGTCATGGCCGGGTTCCTGGTGGCAGAACCGTCAGCTGTTTCTTTTCATTTACCTGTTTCCGGGTTGTGGAACTTTTTGGTTGGGCGTGTATTTTTCCCCTTTTCTTTTCAGCTTGTACATTGTACTGTTTAGAGGTCGATGCACTCTGTGGTTTATTTATAGCAGTTTCCCTTTACATTTCTTTTTAATCTGCACTGTTGGATTGAGTGTGCTGTGTGTTTGTGTACAGGTGCATAGGCAAAGGCCTCCCCGAGTTGATGTGCCTTCGGCGCTGGTCGCCAGCCCCTGGCCTATGGAGGCGGGCATGGGGTAGTTGCGGCTCGAGCCCGGGTAGGGTCGGGTCGTGAAAAGGTGGTATCTGAGGTGGTTCGTTCCTTGGGATGTTGTGAGGACTTCCCTAAAAGAGGAATTGGTTGGGATTTAGGGCAACAGTGTTAACGTGTCTCGAGAGCGGCTCTCAGGCTAGGGATTCTAGTGATGGTGCGGCGGCCGACGTATCTATTCACCAGGACCTTGATAACCCGCTTGTCGACATGGCATGCTGAGACAGTTGTTGCAGGGAAAATTTGTTTTGCATCACATAGGACCGAGTCTTGTCTGTCCTTCTTGAGTCAGCTCCCCATCGTTGTTGTTGTGGTATATACATATATGCTCATCTGACCACGACACTCCTTGATAATATTCAAGATGTCTCCGCGAGGACAACCATCCAAGTTACCAGCTTTGGTTCATGACGACGACCTTGTGAGCTACGAGGCCATGGTCCAGGACCCATCATGCGAGCCCCTTTCACCGGGTGGGCTAGTAGCAGCACCCCCACCTGTTGAGAAGCCGACAGTTTCAGTAGAGTAGGTTGAGTTTGAGAACTGGTTGAGCAAGCTCCATGAGTTCCAGCGGTAGGGACCGCTGAGGTTCAATGGTGAGCCAGACCCTCAGGAAGCAGAGGCTTGGCTCGAGATAGTGGGTTGCCTTTTCAGGCTTGTGCAGACGCCGATAGATCAGAGAGTGGCTTTGACGGCCAGCATTTTTCTTGGATCATCTTGGCGTTGGTGGAGTCTGGTGACTTAGTTTCATGACGAGACGTCGCTTTCATGGGGCGAATTTTGGTTGTTGTTCCATGAGGAGTTTTTCCCCTCTTGCTTGCGCTCCGTTCGGATTCAGGAGCTCCTGCAGTTTCAGCAGGTAGGGATGACGGTGGTTGAGTACGCGACTAGTTTTGCATACCGTGCACGCTTTTACCCGGACTTGGTCCATGACGACAACTTCCGAGCGCAGAAGTTTGAGCAGGGTCTTCCCCGAGAGATTCATGCTGTCATAGTACCCTTGGGCATTTCCACATATGTCGGGGTACTAGAGCAGGTGCTGGTGATAGAGGGATTCCTATCATATTTTGTGGTTGGTATTGGCAGTGGGCGCGACGGATCCGGGACGTCTGCCATAGCTAGCAGGCGCCGAAGGACAGGACCTCGATCTAGGAGGCCTTCCCACTGCCAGTTTTGGAGATGTGGTCGTATACCACTGTGGCGAAAAGGTATAGGGCCTTAGCCGAGGATGCCCTTCCGTGAGTGGATCTCGGGCCGTGGTCGTACACCACAGTGGTGCCGGAGGGCACCAGTAAAGCCTAGAGAGTGCCGGTGCTATGCTTGTAACGGGCGAGGTCACTTGGCACAAGACTGCCCGACCCGAGTTGCTAATAGCTTCTGGTAGGAAACAGGCGCACCACCACGGCAGAGGCAGTGCTGTGATCAGAGTAGTGGCCAGAGAGGTGGTGGTAGCAGAGGAGCGGGAGGAGCTGGTAGTGGGGGAAGACATTACGAGATCTCCATGTCACCACTAGGCGGTTCACGTCAGGCTCTGGGAGCTGACGGTTGGGACCGCGGGTAGCCACGAGCTTGGATGTCTACGATCCTGCAGAGCACGGGATGGTGAGAGGTACCCCTTGTGACTCTTCTACTTCTTGCAGTATAATTGTTAGGCTCTACGTGTGTAATTCTTTCCTCCCTGCTCCTTGTTTGAGGTGTTACCAGGGTGATGCAAGGCGTCGGTTGTAACCCTGTGTTGGTAAGGAAAAAGGCGTGAGACCTTTTCCTTTAGTCGATGGTGTTGGCTCCTTCACTTCCGAGCATGTAAGAGAGTCTTGGTTGAGAGACATCGACTGTGGAAGCTTGCATGACCAGATGTCCTCAGGTGCTTCACCATATGGATATTCTAAAGGAGGGAATCATCGGGCCGTTCCCCATGCCCTAGCCGTGATTCCTATCACGGTGTGCGATGTAGAGGTTGGACCGGGGAGGTGAGTTACCCCTAAGGGCCTTCGGGGCGTTTGAGACCATGCAAAGGGATGGCGAGGTGCCCTACCGCCTTGCCCAAACCCGAATGTTTGGAGTGGGTGCACAACGTCGGCGTGGGCCGACCTCGCATGAACAGATCAATCCTTTGGTCTGTGTGCGGTGACGCAGGACTATGCGTGGGTTCTTCTGGGTATGGGAAAGCCAGGTGTGGGCTTAGTACCCTGTGTTGCTCCCTAGTTTTTCTTTTGAAGGATGAAAATCTTGAAAGAGGGAATGATGTAAGAACCCGTTTTTTGCTGTGAAAGAATTTGGAATATTCTTGATGATATTCTAGAGCAGCTCCTTCAGAGGGCATGCGATTCTGAGCCCCGGAGTGGCCGGAATTAAATTTTCAGTGCGTTCACACTGAAAACACCAAATAAATGATATAACTCCTAAAAGGAGTTCCAGATCAGAGATTCGAGTGTACGGATGGGTCTGGAATGGGGCGTTTACCCTAGGAACGACATAAAACATGTCGGCACGGGATGCTTGGACCCCTCGCCCGCTTCTGGAACGTTAAACGGATTAAATAAATTTATTTAATTCGTTTAATGGAGAAACACAGGTATATCTTAAACGGTGGCTCGGATTGGAAAACCGAGGGCACTATTTAGTTTGGAGCGTTCCGTTTACCCTAGGAGGGGTGTATGTATTGTGGGCGCGGCCCGTCTGTGAAAAATGGCCCCAGGGGCGTTTTCGTAATTTAGCGGCTTCGGACGTTAAGTTTTATAACTTTTGAACTGGGTCTCAGAATAAAATTCTGAGACCACTGTTGCGCTCCGAGCGTGGTTCTTAGTGTAGGAGAGGCTAAATACCGATCCCTTCGGGAGTTCGGGTTCAGGGCTGTCGGGCGGGCGTTTAAGTGATTTGTACTTAAACACCCCACTTCTTCTTCTTCCTCTTCTCCCTCAAACCCTCCTCCCCCTCCTTAACCTCCGGCGAGGTGAGCTCCGACGAGGAGAGCTCCGACGAGGTGACTCCGGCAAGGTGCGGTGGTGCCGGCGGATCGACGCGAAGCTCCGGGTGAAGCCCAGCGAGGTAGGTGGTGTTGTTTGAGTTTTAAATCCCGAGCCCCCCTTTGAACCCCAATTTTAGCATCGGTTCGTCATTTAATCTTCGAACAAATCCCATGGACGCGTAGTATACAATTTTATCTTTCCGACGTTCATTTTGGATTTGAAATCGGAGGTCAGATTCATCCGCAATCGTTCGCCAAAGTTTGCGGGAAATTCGGGTTTTCTGGGTGTTTCCGGTGGGTTCCGACGACGGCAGGGGGTTCGGCTGGCGGCGGCGGCGTCTTCAGGCGAAGGGCGGTGGCGACTTCTCGTCCAGGTGGTGGCACGCGCGACTCCGGTGGCTGGCGCGACGTCTATCGGCGGGGCTAGGCGGAGCTCACCGGGGCGGAGCGCAGGGGAGCGCCGGGAGGCTGCGAGCGCCGGTGGGGGCGTGAGATTGCAGAAGACCGGGGTCGCTGACCCAGGTAGGCAGACAGCGGACCCGCTTTTGCGGGTCTGCGCGTGGAAGAGAGACCGGCCTTCGGGCCGGTCCAGTTTGGGGAACCGCTGTCCGCACGGGTGAGCCGCGGACCGCAGCGACTCAGCCGGCTGAGCCGCGGGCCGGCCGGCCTGAGCCGGTCCAGGCGGTGGGGAACGGCCGGACCAGTCCGGACCACCCCCTCTTACGTCCGGTGACGTTTAAAATGCAGCAACTTCTAAACGGCGCGTCCGTTTGACGCGCTGTCTATGGAGGTGGAACTGTATTGACGAGAAGGTATTTTTGAGATGGTTTCGGGAATTTTTAATTCCCAAAACGAGGGGTCACGGAGGCACGACGTGTCCTTAAGTGGATGAGCGTAATCCCCGAGACTCTTGTTTTGAGTGGCGCAGACGCGTCCGACGTCCGTTTTGAGCGCCGCCAGTGGCGTTGGGCCCCTGGCACTGAGGCAGAGGTTTCCAAGGTGGTTTCGGGCATTGGAACTGGATTTGAGGTGTGGGCCCCACAGCCCGTCTTTCGAGCTGCGTGCAGCGTTTCACACCTTTTTCACCGGACGTCCGTTCGGGGCGTGCAAGCAGTCGATCTTGGGTGTTTTTCCGAGGGGATTGAAATGGTGCAATCCGCCTGCTCTAATTCGGCACGAGGGTGCAGGCCCCACGAGGTCCGTTTCGGGAGTTGACGGTGATTTCCAGCTTTATCACCGGGCGACCGTTTTGGACAAGTAAGAAGTCCATTTTGTGTACTTTTTCGAGAGGATTGCAACGGTGCGATCTGTTTGTTGGGTTTCAGGACCGGGATGCGGGTCCTACATGGCACCGCTCGTGTGCGGTGCGCCGAGATGCACCTTTTTCTCCGGATATCCGTTGCACTCAAGTGAGTAGTGCTTTTGACGTGTTTTCCCGAGGGGATCGTAATGGTGGGATGCGCCTGACTGTTTTCAGGGCTGAGGCTCGGGATCGCGGGACACCGTTCGGGCGTGTGGCGGTGTTGGCGACGTTTCCGTCGGATATCCGTTGGAGGCGAGTAAGTAGTCGATCTCGCGTGTTTTTCCATGAGGATTACAACGGTGTGATCCGTTTGGTTGTGCGGAGCCTCTTGCACGATCTGGTTAAATGTGGAAATGTGGAGGTGCCCCAGTGGTGGTCCTTCTACCGTGTTTGTAGCGGACCTTTGGCGAGTGATCGTGTGCACTCCCGTGTGAGTGATGTAAATGCTTGAAGTGATGTGGTTGGCCGTGCCTGGGCCCTTGAGGTGGAGTTGTTACATCATGCCTTCGCGTTGACGTGGGGTGCCGTGTGCACGATAGCCTTTGGGCTAGAATGAGGTATACTCTGGGAGTATACGGGAGCGCTTGGAGGAATGTGTGGTTTGTACCTGAGATGTTTGGGCGCTTGGTTGGGGTTTGACTTGGGTCCACACGTCGTGTGGGCCCCATGTGCGTGCCATGATCTGCCTTACGTACTTTGACCTCTCGCGGCGTAGAGGGTCCCTCTGTGTGTTTGTTTTACCAGAAGGGTGGAGCTCATCCCTTGGATCTATGGTGGTTTGTTGACCAACATGGTTGAGTGGTCTCCCCTGGTTTTGTTCTCGATGGATTGGCTGGTAGCAGTGCTAGTGACACCCATTGCTGGGGCAGACGCTGCACCTCTTTGGGGAGAGTTGTTCTGGAGTTTGGTGGTTGCGCGACACCCCCTCCATGTTCGGTTGGCCAGTGTTGTTCTCTCCTGTAGAGATGGACAGAGCAGTTCTGAGTTTTACCCTCCAGCGGGGTTGGGCAGTGGGTTACTCATCGGCTTCTTCGGGCTAACCCTCCAGCAGTGCTGGGTAGTGGGTTACTCACTGACTTCTAGGGTTTACCCTCCAGCAGAGACTGGGCAGTGGGTCACCCGACGCTATTAGGGTCTACCCTTTAGCAGAGACTGGGCAGTGGGTCACCCAACGACCTCTTAGGGTCTACCCTCCAGCAGGGCTGGGCAGTGGGCCACCTGTCATCTAGCTCCAGGTCTACCCTCCTGCAAGGCTTGGTAGTGGGTCGCCTGTCGACTTATTCCAGGTCTACCCCCCAGTAGGGCTGGGCATTGGGTCGCCTGATGATGTCTTAAGGTCTACCCTCCAGCGGGGCTGGGCAGTGGGTCACCGGATGATGTGTTATGGTTTACCCTCCAGCAGGGCTGGGCAGTGGGTCACCCAGTATCTTAATATGGTTTACCCTCCAGTAGGGGTGGGCAGTGGGTCGCTTGATGACGTGTTAGGGTTTACCCTCCAGCAGGGCTGGGCAGTGGGTCACCCGATATTTGGTTATGAATTACCCTCCAGCAGGGCTGGGCAGTGGGACACCTATTAGCATTCCAGACTCGGTCCTCTCAACTAGGCTAGTCTGTGGCTTACCTCCGTGACCACTGGAGCGGGACCCTTGGTTGTACGGGTCGGTGATGGAATGACTTTGGCTTGAGGAGACCTCTCGACTGCATGGCATTGATGAGGTGTGGTTTGAATTTCCCTATAACTCTCAAGTACGAGGGGCGATTTCCCCCACTGAGACGCGTTCTTGTGACGGGACCTAAAACCGTGCGGGCGAGTTTCTGCCGCCCAAAGCGGATAGTGTCGAGGTGCGGTGGTTTGAGCCCCTTGGCTTGCGGTTCAGGGCAGATGTGCAGGATGCTGGGCATTGATGATGGTGTCAGCTTCTGGGACTGTTGGAGACTCTTTCTTGGGATGAGCTACGGGATGGGGATCCCCTTACGACGTCTTTCGGGTTTCTTGTTGAACATACCTATATGTATACACCTTGTTTCTGGTACCCACTTCTTGGGTTTGGTTACTCTCCTTCTAGGAGAAGCGAAGACGTGCGGGGTATGCCACGTGCTTTCCGTGTCTAGCTTTTCATGGTTGGACGAGTCAACTCTCCTACTATAGGTAGCGAAGACTCGACAGGAATTTCATCTTATCACCGTTTCCAGCTCCTCGTGTTTGGACGAGTCTACCTTCTTTCTTTTGTGGGGTTGAGCTGGACTCTCTACTAGTATTCTACTGCCCTTTCGATTGTACTCCCTTACTTTTTCCTTGTTCTCTCTACTGCTCAACCTTCGGTACCTCCTTTGTTGTTCCCTTGAGACTTTGGGGTATCCTACTGAGTATTTTTATACTCACCCATGCTTGGGCTTTTCCCGCACTTGTTGTGCCCTTGTAGACGACGGACAGGTGGAGCATGACTTCAGTGGAGCGTAGGAGCTTGGGAGCATGGATTGTGTGCGGTGGTCATGGCCGTGTTCCTGGTGGCAGACCCGTCAGCTGTTTCTTTTCGTTTACCTGTTTCCTGGTTGTGGCACTTTTATGTTGGGCGTGTGTTTTTCCCCTTTTATTTTCAGCTTGTACTTTGTACTATTTAGAGGTCGATGCACTCTGTGGTTTATTTATAACAGTTTCCCTTTACTTTTCTTTTTTACTCTACACTGTTTCATTGAGTGTGCTGCGTGTGTGAGTACAGGTGCTTAGGCAAAGTCCTCCCCGAGTTGTTGTGCCTTCGGCGCTGGTCACCAGCCCCTGGCCTATGGGCATGGGGTAGTTGCGGCTCGAGCTCGGGTAGGGTCGGGTTGTGACAGTCCTAAATTGGTGTACATTAGGCATGGAGTGCAAAAATTATGAGAATGGATGTTCAAAATTAAAATCCACTAACCCTGGCCCATAAGATCTAAAATGTACATTTTATACCCTTAAAATTTAATTAACTTATGTTTTTTATTATAAAATCATGTATCATCACTATATAGATGGAAAATATAGGAGAAAAATTAAAAACCAAGAGGATATGTTGGGATATTATCTTAAGGATTTCAGAGGTGGTTGGGATCAACACCATCCTAAAGTTGAGTTTTCATTAAATAATATCTTTCACTTTAATAATTAGTTAAATCATTATGAATCCGTATAGGGAATGAAGGTTTAAACATCAAAAAAAATATTGGAAAATATTTTTGAAATAAATATATTATGACTTATGTAGATGAGAAAATGACATAGAATGACATATCCATTAAATAGAACATCAAGATTTCCTAGAGGCTATATAATGGTAAAATTGGAAATCATCAGCATGACCTAGATTTTAATGCTCATGAGAAGGTTAATCTAGGAATTCCATCATGGATGAATATAATGAGAATTTGAAGGAATGGAAATTTTTTCCTCATGCATATTTTCCCTTTCACGATTCTTGATCGATTTGGTATGGTAGCTTATTTTTGTCTGCTTTCACCTAATATCCCTCATGTTCATGATATGTTATATGTAACTCACCTAATAAAGTATATACCTAGTCCATCAAATGTACTATACATAGAGTTTTTAAAATTAGAACATGGTATTCAATTAGTGTGTCAACTAGTCGAAACTGTGTATCATAAAGATAAATTTATATAGAACAATACTAATATTTGGTTAATTTTCATTGTAGAATTCACAAATTGAATGAAACAACATGGATACTCTAAGATGTATTGAAATAAATATTACCACACGTTTTTGTATCATTTTGATAAATATCAAGGTTGAAATTAATTTTAAGGTTATTAAAAAGTATCACCCTCATTAATTTGTTAAATAATTTTATCAAGTAAATATATTTTCATCGATATCTTGCTTTACAAGCATCATTGAGTTCAAAAAGACCACCATATACTATTAAAATCTTATTATTTGAAGTAGAAGTTATCACATATCCCATGGAATAGATGGTATAAATATTAATAACTTAATTATGAGAAACTAATTCTCACATATATATAAAATTATTCTATTCATTATGAATTAATTATAACTAAAAAAACATTTTAAAGAAAAATACCTTTTTATGAAAAATAATATCTTGAGACCAATGTATTTTTTTCTTAAAAATAATATTAACCAGTTTCGGTGATATATATTAATGATAAATATATACTATATATTTAATAATATTTTATAACATTAATTTAATATTTTTTTATGCATTAGATATAAATAAAACAGGTTTTATGCATAAAAATTCATTTTTTCCTAAAAATCGATTTCGGATTAATTGTTCTTTCATATTGTAAAATTAATTTATTCAAATAATATATAAAATATTTGGAAAAATGGTTTCCTTATTTGGAGTTTGGATGTTCAAATTTTTTAAATATGCCTTTAATATTTAGGACCAAAATTAATTGTAATCATGGTAAAAATTATCACGTCAGAAAAATGTAAATCTTGTTAATCAATTAAAAAAACTAGTTATAAGGCCATAATGTCTCAAAATAATTCATATTATACTAATTTAATTTAAAAATTATAACCTTAGTCTATAATCTATTCATTTTAATTGAAATCACTTCATGATAATGAATTATACCATATTTTAATTAAAAAATGTTATTGACTGTTCATCTCTTAGATTAAAATATTCACTATATGTTATGATAAAAGGAACTATTTATGAACAAAAATTAATATTATTTGTTCAATAATGATATTATTATCATTATTTAATTTAAATAAATTGAATATTTATGGTATAATTACATTAAATGTGCAGAAAACACAAAGACAACAATTTTTCAATAACTGGGAAAATAAAAAAAATGATTTGAAAAAAAAATTCAATGAAATATATTTAGAGTAATTTATAGAATAAACCAAATTTTATAGCTGAATGTGACATGTTATTGTTTTTATAAGATATTATATTCTAATTTAAACTTTATCTTAATGGATTTTATCTAAAATTAAATGAATAGTGTTAAATTGAAAAAATGATATTTTATCAAAATAATATTTTATTAAATAAAAAAAATAACATAAAAATATTTATATAAGAGAAAAAATAAATGATATGTTCTAAAATTTCATTAATTTTCTATTTATGGGATAATAGTCACCTTGTAAATAAAAATTACACCCCTTTGATATTGAAAATGGTTTTACCATAGTTAAAATTATTATTGGCTAACCAAGAGTCGATCAAAACGGTGTAGTTTAAAATGAAAAAAAATAATTATGAAATTGAAATAGTTGAAGGTATTACTGAACTATAAATTTATAAACTCTAATCATTATAAATTTGGAAGAAATATTTTTTATTATTAAATTATTAAAATGTAATCTTTTAGATAATACATAAGTGCTCCTGACCTCAATTATAAAATGGTACCTTGTTCCTTAATTAATTACATCACTTTGAGCCATCTATATCAATAATAACCTTATAATATACCTTCTAAACTTATGAATTCACATTATAGAGGTTAATGTATTCCCAAATGTCCAAGTGAATCATCCTTAAGAGTATATTTAAAGAAGTTCTTTATGAGAAGATGTAGTCTCCCTAACTGATCGCATTATTTTCTAATTATACATTACCTCCTCCAAATATATAGTATTTGAAAAAATAATAATAAATTATGTATCCTAAATATAATTAAATGTCATTATTATCATCAAAATATGATTAATCACCCCCATCAAATCTAACAGGAAAGTGAAATTAGTGCTCATAAGTATATAAGGCTTACCATCTTCCGGTTTGAAATACAGTTCATTTTTAATCACCATGTTGTATTTTTGGGTAATGTGATGGTAATAATTTTTAATTATGATTTTGAAAACATAATTGAACTTTAATTTTTATTATATCACATCTTCCTTCTTACATTTCATTATACTGGAAAATGTTAACTTCACTCATGCGTTTGTGTGGACTTCCAACTCCAGGAAGTGATTTGATTCAGTTTACATTTTCAGTTTATTCTAATGTTAATATTAATATATTTAATTAATATATATGATACATATAACATTGTAATTAATTTTTAATCCTAAATTATAATTTCCCCTTTTTCAATCTATTGAAATGTGAAAACATAGTTTATTTGTACATACAACCTACCATCTCCCGGAACTAAGAAATTAATTTTTATATCTATAAATTTTATCGATGCCTCTGCATATGAATATAATGAATATATAAGTTATTTATGTCATGATTAAATTATTTTAGTTTATATTAAATTTATCAGTCTATATGGACTAGAACAACTGAACTAAAATACTCATGACAAACGAAACAGTTTACACATATAAAAGAATATTGGATGAAATTATTTACAAATGGGGTGTTAAAATATTATATATATATTATATATGATATTTTAAGTTTGTGTGTGATGATGAAATAAAATTATAAATAATTTATATTTATTATATATTATTTTAGTGAAATTTAAAAACAAGTGGAACTCAAGGTCAGGGTGGTATGTTACAATCCCATTTTTTTTCAGTATTGTTTATGATGAAGAGTATATTGACTATTTCATATGATATATAATTTTATATTATAATAAATATTATTATTCTATGGTTATTTTCTATGAATATATTCTTTAAATTTATTTTCCAATGTTATAGTTCACAAGAGTATAAAAGTAAATTTTTTAGGAAAACTAGTTTTATCTCCCATTAGCCGGAAACAAATTCTCATATATTTCCATGTTTTTAAAAATATTTTCAATAATGTTTTTAAAATTATACAATTCATGTTTAAGGACATCGATACCTATAATAGATCTTTTTTAAAGTGAGTTAAAAAGATACTTCATTCTATTTTCCATTTCAGATTCATTTTTACATTAAAAAAAGCGTAAACCAATGTTTTATTTTTACAAAAAATTAATGAATATAATTTTACAACATAATTATAGGCCAATTCATTGAGGTATAAATTATAAATTTCAAATAATACATTATAATAAATTTAATTTTCTATATTTTATGCTTTTAATATTTGAAAACTTTATTTCTAATTTGGAAAGTGTAATAACATCTAGAATGTTCTAATGATCTTTTAATGATATTTCTATTCATCCAAAACCACTAAACCATATATTAATTATTTTTTTCAGGGGATATTATATGAATATACCATCCATTTACATTATATACATGGTTAATGATTATTAGTATACTTTATTAAACTCATTCATAATTTACAGGTTATTACTTGATGAATTGAAGAAATTTTTAGGAAACTCAATTATTTTCAATGGGTTATGCAATGAAAAAATGTTGATGAAATACATTTATTTCAATAAAATATGATATGATTAATTATTTATGATATTTTAACACAAGTATGCATGATTTTCTCTATTTTATGGTTTTAACAATATATTCCTCAAATGCATTGTGTAAAGATTCATATATCAAGAGATAAACTAGATAGGAATGGGGAGTTAACCTAGTTTAGTAAGGGACTCTATCCACTACAATTATCTTGGATGTGAACCATGATGATTATGATGGTTTGAGGAGTGAACCCAAATAACTATGGTAGTATTGGAAATTATCCTTTAATATTATGGATTTTACATTCAATTATTATGTGTATGAAACAATTCCATGTCATATTCTATTTTTATTTTCTTGTTTTATCATATACATTTATTCCATTAGAATTCATATCTTCTAAACTGCCATGATTTTTTCCATGAATATTGGTTATGATCTACAATATGTATGGAATAATTTTTTAATTTTATGCTCATGTTATCATACCATTAGGATTATGTTATTTGTATGTAATAATTTATGCCTCCTTTTTAACCCATACTAGGTATCTTTGCTCATTCTTTATTATAGATCCATTCCCTAGGTTATGATGAAATTTACTTAGTCGTTTATTTTTAATGAGGCTTCTAGTTTTGATGAAATTAGTATGATAAATTTATGATCTTTTATCAACTAGTTTTTATGTGTCCATGTATCCAATGGCACTAGACAAATATAATAATTGTATGGATTATAATTATATGAAAATAATAATCATCTCTTCTGATATGATGTCTTTGTATGATAATACAGGGTCAATATATGTTTGGTTTAAAAGGGTAAATTTTTATTCCAAGCATTGAGGCTTTATATGATATAATGGATTCCATTTCGGAAGATTAAAATGATGTTAAAATTATAATGGTGTATATTTTGATATCAGTGTCCTGATATTGAAACCCAAAATGGGGAGTCTCAATGGGAATCATTGTGGAATAAGTTATGGATGGATTATAAAATCCTTCTAGTAAATTGGATTCAATATAACATGAATTTTGGTAGTCATTATGGTGTTCATAACTGCAATGAAAAATGAGAACCATGAGAAGGCTATTCCATTCTATGAGTCATTTCATTTATTATGTTTTACAATATTTAATTTTAAATGGGTAATTCATCATGTAATAAAAAATGTAATAGGTAATTTTTCCTAAATATTAATGATTCAAATGTTTTAGGATGGTTATATCATCAGTAGTCATCAATTGGTAAAATTATGAATTTAAATTCTTATATGATATTGAAATTAAAATTTCATGGTATGTGAACTTTATGGACTTAGTTAAACACAACCATGATTGTATCATATAATATTTTTGACTTGGTGGATGATAATCTCTAAAATATAAATATTCTATTTTATTTTATTAAATTGATATAAAAATATTTAATTAGAATAATTAATTCATAAAAATTAGAAGGTTTTATGTGATAAAAGATGGGTGACACATGAATTTAAAATATTGAATAATTTTTAAGCATAATTTGAAATTTTAAGATATCAAATTATATGGGTTTTCTTTATTTAATTAGAATCTACATATCAGTTTTGATGAGAATAACATGGTTCTAAACATCCTTATTGAAAATACAGACTTGGTTGAGGATATATAAATACAAATATAATTCATTTTTTAATTTTTCATTCCATAAATTGTTAATACTCTTATGAGGGATCATTGTTTCATATATTTTCTTGAACTCTTCTATGAATAATTGGGTGACTAATGGGAAATAGTATTTTATTCTAGAGATTAGGAGTGAGACATATAAAAATATTGTAATAATGTATAGTGAGTAGTGATATCCTATGGTATATCATTATATTGATTGATTGTGATCCTTGTATTATCACTTAGTGGTGAACTAATTGAAATCTATATTTAATATAATTTTATTATCTCTAAATGGGTATATTTTATTGTGTGGTTTTTCATGATAGGTTTGAAGTGTTATTTCTAATGTGAGAAAAAAATTTATAGATTGAAGAAAACAAGATACTAACTTAATAATTGTCATCCACATCATATGGTGTTTTAATTATGCCATCATTTTAATATATTTGGATTCATATGATGCATCCAACCTTATGTATGTTATGGACAATATGAAATTCCATTTGATATAATTTTGTTGGTCTGTTCTAGTATTATTTATAGACATATTATCTAGCAAGTCTATTATATCAAAAAATAAAAAAGAGAATCTTTAATTTTTTTATTTTATGTTAATCATGTTTAGAAAAATGAATAACATAATTTCATATGTTTCACAAAAATCAAGGAGAAATAAATTGTGGGTAAATTAATTTTTTTTAAAATATTGTTATTTTACCATCACTCTATTTATCCTTTTTATTATTAATCATGGGTGATTGGGAAACATTTGAACTATGTGATTATGAAATATTTGTATATGCGTTTATATATCCACTAAAATTGTTATTATTATTATATTAATTAAGTAATATTATACCCACTAACCCTTTTCTCACCCAGATGAGTTGATTTCACAACCCCCACCACTATGGATTATTCTTCTCAAAACACTTCATCCATCGGCACCCTATTTATATACCACTACCACCAGATCAACCCTATATATTCCCCAAAAATTCCATCTTCTCAAAACCCTAATGCACGTCACTATTATAATTTAATTAATGTATTTTTATAAGTTGATTTATAAGTTCATGGTTGAAGGGGAATTCGAATACCATTGATCCAACTAACTCTTTAAAAATTTATAATTTTAAAAATTTATATTTATTTATATTCATGTTAACAAATAAATAATATATTAGAATAATAATATACATATAATATATTAATATGAGAATATAAAAACTATAATCCCTAGTTTTCTCATGAGGTACGGATCCAATGCATTTTTTTGAATGATTGGTTATGACTTGATGTGAATCCCTAGTGAGGTCACAAGAGTTTTGTGGGTGTCTAGGGATTTTTCGCGGCCTATAGATAGGTTTTTTGTAAAATTAATCTTGGACACAATGTTAATAGGAACCATGTGACCCAAGCTGCTTGGTTTGGGTAAATTGAGTGTGTTTTTATGCATCTCGGGAAGAGTCACACGGTTTTAGGAAACCATTCAAACCACCCTTCACACCCATACATAAGCATCTAAATTTTTTATCATATTATAAAATAATTGTTTAGTCATAGTTTTCCAAACCAAGTAAATGAGCCATGCGAGGAGGGTTAGGATAATGTTAAGGGCGAATGGTTGGCACACGGTTTGGCCAACTATGAGGCGAAATACCACAACACATGGAATTTTTTTTAAAATTAACAAATTACATTAAAAATATTGTATTTTATGCACATAATTTCCATTCATAACTCTAGAGGATATTGGGTTTCTTTTTATATCATTTATGCTCATCCTCCTATGATTTGATCCAGTTTCATGATACAGATCTGATTAAAGAGTTTGTAATCTACTTGTATCTGTAATGATGAGTTTTTAATTCATATTCTACCTTTAATCATTTTTATTCATATAGACAGATTTATTTTGGTACAAGATAATATTTTTTATTTCACGGTTTTCATCCATTCATCCCTATTTTAATTATTTGGACTGAATCAGATTTTGATACCTGATGAGTGTTATACCATGGGTATATAGTAAGTGGTATATTCCTTTCCCATAATGATAGGTGTTCTATATACCTTAGTTTCATTGTTCTTCACAGTATCACATCTAGTGTTTCCCCTAAAATTAATTTAATTCCCAGATTATATTTATTTTAACCTCCTTACAGTACCCACTTGGTATTATGATATGTTAGATTGCATTCCCCTCAGCATTTGCCACCCATAGGGTGTGTTATCACAATTTTTAATATTATTAGGCCACCTGAGGGGTGTTTTGAGTATTCCCTTATAATTATGAGAATTGAATTATTTATAAGATATGGGTTATTTATCCTTTTCATGTGAATAATCACGATTAAATCATTAAACTATTAAATGGTAAATGAAAAATGGATTTTTCAAACTCATGGTTTGTGAATAAAAATAATATGGGTTTTGAAATGAGATGATTAATTGATAATGGTAGTGGCTGAATTGGAAATTTTTACTCCTTAGATCCTGAATCCATGGACATTTCTACTCTATGGATTTTTATTTTTCAAGTGTATTCCATTGATATTTCTACTCCTAGGATTCTGATTTTGTAGGATGCAATACACATTTTTACTCCATCGACCCATTTTACTTTGGATGCTAAGGATATTTCTACTAATTAGATTCAGCTTGCATGGAATCACCTTCGAGTTTCTTGATAGAAATTCGCATTGGGTGATACTCCATTGTGTAACAATTTTTTTTCTAGATACACCATTAACTTGATGAAGATTTCTTGGACATTTATACCATGGATATGTCCTTTTTAGGCCTAATACTAGATTAAATAGTAATGACCATTTTAAATCCATTGTCAGGATGTATATTTAGCCAATGAATATTGTTTCTCGATTATTGGTTATAATAATCAATGGTTGGATGGAAATGATACTATATACATTTAACACTTTACATTTGTTATTGTTATTCATATTCTATAAAACACACTACATCATTATTTATACATAGATAGACTTGTTATAGACATCGATTGTGGTGGACAAAAAAATGTTTTGTAACACCCAATTTGTGCCCCTCTTTCATACCTGGATACAATTCATGTATACATGTAGGTACTGTTGAATGCTCCGAAATTATGATTTATGATTTAATCATTTATTTGGACTAGTTTATCATAAGACTAATCTATCATCATGATGCTAGCTATAAATAGTTCCTTTTTAAAACTTTTGTATTTTTATACTTCTATTGTACCGAATACATGTTTCTATGTATTTACCGATACTTTCAGTAGAGTAATGAAAAAATCATCATATTATACAAGACACTTATTTTTTATTTATTATTATTATATTTATGTGTATGTTTAATTATTCCATTAATATATATTATTATTCCACTTATTTATTCACTTGTGATACCACTATGTTACTATGATCATGAGGGTATAGTCTACCCATCATACGATCATATTCCCTCACTACTATTTGGAAACCTCTGGTATATGTAGAGGAACTCTTGAGGCCATGTGACCCATCATATTAGGGCATTGTTTCATGTCTCCAATGTGGGAATGTAACAATGTGGTATCAGAGGACTTTATATTACTTTGTTTTCATTTTCCCTTACTATTTAGGATCATATAAAAGTGATTAAGAATTTTACAGAATTTATTAACAATATTTGATTATGATTAGCTAACCAGCATATTGGAGAATCCAAATTTTCATGGATATGAAATGTTATTATGGATTTTTCCTATTACAATTGATTTGATTTCCCCTTTGGTTGACACACATCTTTTGTGATGTTGTTCTTTTTTTGATTGAGTAATTTCATTTTTCCCCTAATATCACTTGGAATTGACTTATGGATCATGAATCAATTTATGCACCTTATATGATTCACATTCAATGTACATTCCATGTTATATAGGTCGAATTTCTGGGATGCATGAAATTATTATGTATTCCTTTAGTGATATACAAGTTATTTGAATAATGTTCTTACAATGTATTGGGAAACATACATAGTGATTATAGTTCCTACCATTATCTAAATAGTGTTTCCCAATATATTATATTAAAGAAACCCTAATAATTCATTTATATAACATTGAGTCATAATCTATTAGCTATATAGAGTAGGATTTTTTATTGTTGGAAGCGTTGCGAATATCATATGTTTTTATCTGTAATATTTATTTACAGATTCGTTCTAAGATATGTTCTTTAAATTATAGAGACATTACACAAACAAAGACATACAATCTTGCACCAGGAGGGTAGCGATGACCATTCTCTAGATGTGGGGGTCGTGATCCACTAGTAGAAATTCAAATGGTGACACATAATGCACCACCCATTGTTCTTGATACGGGTTATGATTCCATATTTTAAGAGGGTTTCATGTGCTTTATGAAAACTATTTAGGGAGACCCATAACCATCATAATCTATGACTTAGATGATGAGTGTGATCCAATAGTAGAATCCACCCATGTTTTAAGGGATACAGATATACATGCCTCTGAAATATGGTTTGAGACTAAATTATCGATTTTCAAAAATCTGGAGACACCTCATGAGAAGACAGTAAATATCATGAAATATATACTTTGGGGAGAAGGTGAAATAATAGTGGCATGTTTTAAACCAGTATAATAGGCTTCATGTTATGGTTTGGAGGGATTAAAAATCATGTATTTACAAAAATTTCTTTCCCAAGACAGTGAGGTACAAGTGATCTAGTAATGTTTTGTTCCTGGAGTGTGGAGAGATGACTGTTATGAAGTATTCATATATTTTTATAGAGATTCAATGATTTTTTTAGTTTTATAATGCAGAAGATACATTGATGAAATGTTGATTCATGGAATACATAATGAATTTTTTCAATTGTAGCACAATTTTTTGAGGTTGACTACTACTATAGAGATCTAGAATCATGTAGTTGTTACTAAAAACCTGATGGGAATTGGGGGTGCATAGGAGGGAAGGGAAAAATATCAACCAAGTGGTTCTATTTCTTGTAGAAAAAAGATACATTTTCACTCTTCTCATGATAGAATAATATCCATAGTGTATGTACTAGTAGTTATTTCTAATGACATCAGTTTATATGATAATGAAATGTGAGGTGCCAATATGATAGAGACCCAATCTGGTGTCGATCTTGTGGCATGATGTGCTATGTACGACAATTTGATAGGACCATCCATTCATTTGTTAGTGGAAGGTGATCGGATCAGACTCTAGGCTTAGGATATGGATTCACATCCCCATGTGAGGCTTGGAGTAGGAGTTGTGTTATTCATTTAGGACAAGTTGGTGGTTGTGGTCATGGAATCCAATCAACAGTTGTAATAAGTTAGTAGAGTGGGCCTACACTGTGTAGTGAGTTTGTTTCACAAGGCCAGGGTTTAGGAAATATATATTTCATACATCCTACATCTAAGGAGTGGAGTGTCATGGTATCTATGTATAGTGGTGTAATCTATGTAGCCCCTACTCTAGTATCTTTTCATTTTGATAGAGGTGCTTTTCATTATTTCATAGGTGTTCATATTTTGGAGAGTCATAGACTTTATGTTTATTTAGTTGATGGAATTATGACACTTGATACTCCATTGGGAATAATTTAAAAGATTGTACACTAGTGAAGAAAGATTCCACTACAGTAAGGTGGGTTACACATCATATGGGATATCTTCACCATTGGAATGATAGGTATTGACATTATACTTGGGATTTAATTGTTATTTTATTATAATTTACATGTCTAACATTATTGTTGGGAATGGATGGTTATTATATTTGTTTCAAACAAGACTTACCATGCTTTGAATAACACGTTCTGAGATTGACTAAGAACGATGTGATGTATTATTGTCAGATACCTATGATAAATCCATTAAAATGATGTAATGGATGCTAACTTTTGCACTTGTCCTTGTTCTACCTTAGTTATAGAGGATATATACTATGTATTATGATGAACCATATACAGGTCTTAGAGAAGTTATAATGTACTAGGAGAAATTCATTCCATTTAGTTTACATTAGTTGATCCCACATGAGATTAATTACCCAACACATGATCTGGATTTATACATTTTGATACATGCCTTGTGTTGTAGGAGTAATTATTTATTCAAGGAGAACATTTTGGTGTACAGGGTCCAAAAAACACACAAGTGAAAGTATAAAAAACATTACTTGAAAAATATAATATTAACGTAGGTTGAGTATCTACAGTCATTAAACATTGATCTTAACTATATGCTAAAGAAGAGAAATGTAGTTTCTAATTCATGGAGTAGGTCGGCTACGATATAGTCAGTTTAGGAGTCCACCATCATGAGGAATCAACTTTCCTTGTTTTAAAAGATGTACATGGAGGATCTAGATGGTCCATAGAAAAGAATTTCTTCTCATGTATTGAATTAATATCCACTATTCTAGATAGAGTGAGGATGAGAAGAGTTTCATATTTTGAGGGCCTATTCATATAGTAGAGTGTGGAAGGTGCGGATTTCATAATGGTTGGACCATTGATGTGGATGAAATTATATGGATACATTGTTATATTTGTGATCTGGAAGACATACATGGGTAGAAGATGAAAATGATCCATGATTTACCTTGTTAAGTATATCCTGGTGTTAAAAATATATGTCATGACTTCTGTTGGAAATACTAGTTTTCAGGAATGAAATAAGGGGTAGATAGTTTTTTTCACTAAGAGGTACACATATTAGTATGTTAATGGGGACCACCAACTACCATCATTGTTTTTATACTAGTTTCCCTTGCCCATGTGGAAATGTCATGATTTTTCAATAGATATGATGATCATGTTTATGATGTCACCCAAACGTAGTGATGTTGCATGTGTTGTAGTGGACATAATCAACCATTTTTATTACAATCAATAAGACCTATTCTATATATGACCTTGGGATAATTTATTACCATGATATTTTTTTCATTCACGAGGACACTCATTTGGTTGTATTGTATAGAGCATCCCAGTTTAAATATTAATTTTTCCATGATTTTTAATGGAATTGGGTAAAAATGTGCTTTTGAGCACGGTATACCATCCCCAAAAAAATGGCCAATCAGAGAAAACTATATAGTTTTTAGATGAAATTATAAGGGAATAAATTATGGATTTCAGTGGATCATGAAAGATCCATATACCCCTAGATGAGTTCTCCTAAAACAATAGCTATCAGGTGACTATATTGATATCACATTATGATTATGATAGACTATTTCCTGGTAAAAGGTATTATAAACTGCAAAAGAGGAATTTGTACCATGTCTTATAAAGGAGACCTCAGAGGAAGTCTGTTTTATCATAATGAAGATGGTTTTTGCAGAGGCTAGAAAACATCCTACACCAATCACCTTACCATTTTGAGTCATGGGTCAGATCATGATATATGTCTCTTTAAGGATGGGACATAGATATATTAGATTATTGGGTAATATTAAACTGTGAAATGTCATACCATTTGATATTATTGAGAGATATGAGTCAGAATCCTATCAGTTGTAGTTACCATAGAAGAACCAAGAAAAAAATGAAGTCTTCCTTGTATCAAATCCATTCCATTATCACCCAGCCCATATCATATTCTTCAACATGATGAGTTTGGGTTTCAAGTTGATGTTTCCTTCAAGGACCATCTTATTCATATCATTTATAAGATTTAAAAGGATCTTTTAGGTCATTTAGTTACTCTAATATTGGTGTTATGGTTTCAAGAATATCTAAAAAAATTTAGATTAAGAGGCTGACATACATTCCTAGAGGCCATAATTGTTCTTAAATGATGCATGAAAACCCTCAGAATGGAAATTTAGGGAAATATTTCTTAAATGTGGGAATATTGTAAGATCTTGTTTTCGATATGAGGTTAAAAACATATGAATTTATGTTTGAATTCTTGATTTTGATCTGATGTGAATTCAAAATGAGTTCACAAGAGATTTAGTGGTGTTCAGGGCTTGTTCGGAGGTTAGAACCTGGGTTATTGGAAAAGGATGATGGGTCATATAGTTATTAGAAACTACGTGACACATGCCAAACAATTTTTGTAAACTATGTTGGTCATTTTAGATGATAGATTAGGGTCGTATGACTTAGGAAAAAAAATATAACCATGGCCAAATATATATGAACCTGGATCTTCATTTCAGGCATGGATTTTGAATTTCGGTTGTTTTTTAGGAAAAATGAAGAAATGGTAATTATTCTTTGTATACATTGTGTACATAGGAGTACACACTGAATACCTAGGTAATGTGTACAACCACGTTCTGAACATGTAATGGCTAAGTACAGGGCCTTGTGGTACCTTGGAAGACCACATAAAGTGGGGTCATGTTGAGGCTAATACACGGTGTTTAAATTTAATGAATATGTCATTTACTTTACTTTTTATTTCTTAAATCAGAGTGGGGTCACACATAATTTTCAGAACATATACATTTCCCCCTTGGTTCATACAAGAGAGTGATGTAATGACTGCGATGTTCAAACCCCTCCCAATTCTCCATCCGATCTCCAATCGAGATGTTGTCAGATCAGTTGGATTCCCATCGATCTACATCATTCTGGGACAATTCAAGGGTCGATGTTCAAGAGGGTTGATCATATAAAATTGAGGTAGGTTATATGTTCATTTCATGTTCATATTTGGATTATATATGCTAAAAGTGTCACAAAACCACATTTGGGGTATTTAATGATTAGGGAAATAACCCTATTATTTACCTTATATGGTTTAATTGATTGAAAAGGTGTTGTTTCAAACGAATAAGTTTAGATTCTTTGTTTTCAAGACAAACCATCAGTGTGTTTCCCAATTTCATCTATTTACGGCCGTTTGGCCTAGGTTTTCTATGAGGCATACCTTTTTTACATAACATGAGTTGTTTAAGATGGAGTTTGATTGATTATATGAATTGAATATGTTATGATTGTGAATGTCATCCATGTAGTAGTTATAGAATACATATGCTCTATTTTTATGATATGAAAACTCTTTTTCCAATGGACAGTAAGATCCTTTGACTAGGAAAATGTTGGGGGTTTCCATGTTATTTACACGAGATATTGAGAGACTTGGTTTAGATATTTACATGGGGTTATTGACCATGAGAGCTACCCAGGAGGTTTTTTCTAATTGATATGTTCTTTTTTGACCTAGGGGGTATTGTCTGTGAGAGCTAACTAGAGTCTGTATATAATTCATTGATTCCATGAAAAGACATGGGTATTGATGATGAGATCTATCCAGGTTATGGTTTGTAATTGATTAGTGTTATGTTAAAATGAATGGGTTAGACTATGAGATCTTTCCCAAATTGCTATTTATTAATGTTTTAATTGTAACATACCAGTTCCAGAAGCCACCCAGAGGCGCCCCATACCTGGTTGGTCACATGGGATCAAGCACATTTCCCTGAATTCCAGAGCCTACCAACTAGCAGTGAGGGACTTGGGTGTGATGGTGGGGAAACTATGCCCTCATTGGCAGAGTACACAGTGGAAAAGAAGAAAGAAACAATATCGAAAACGGTAAACAATCCATACACAAATAAATAGCGGAAGGATAAAATAATAAACAACTAGAGAGAACATATATATAAATGATGCATGATACATATGTCTAAGAAATAATCCAAACAAGTCACGATGCTGGATATACAAATAATACTAAAAAAAGTACCAAAAAAAGATAAACGACTCCTCCTCATCGCAAGCCTTGGTTTGGTCCCATTTTGTCCTGCTCTAAATGCAACCAAGTACCTAAAGTCAAAGGGAGATTTCCCTTGTCTATACCTACAATAGTATAATCTGTTTGAAAAAAAAGAATGACCCAAACAGGGTGTGAGACTAAATCCTAGTAGGAAACCACCTGAAGATCTATGCCTAACAGTTAGTGAGTATATGACAAGAAAATTACAATAAATAGTAAATAGTAATTAGTAACCAAGATGATACACATTAGTAAAAAACCACTGATCAACATGCAACAGAGAAGCAATAGCTAACAGCAACCGAAAAACACTCTGGGATGTACTCATAGTCATCCCCTCTGGTCCTATCCAAGAAGTACCAACAACCATATAGGTAGGACACTCAGCCTAACCCCTCTGGTTTGGTCATATGAAATTACAAGACTCTCTAAGGAAACACACTCATTCAATTCAACTTATAGTCTAAGGTAGTTTGGGACTCTCTAAGGAAGATCATGTGGTCAAATCCTCCTTTAGCCTCAAGGTCTAGAGACTCTCTGAGAAAGATCACTCATTTAATTCCTCCTATAGCCTCAGTTCTATCACTAAATCTTTGAGGAAGCTCGCTCAGTCATTTCCTCCTATAGCCTGAAATGGTTTAAGAAAAATCACACAAACAAAGACTATCTGAGGAAGCTCACTCAGTCTATCCCCCTGTAGTCTATAATGCTCAAGACTCTCTGAGAAAGCTCACTCAGTCTATCCTCTTATAGTCTATAATATACAAGACTCTCTGGGAAGCTCACTCGGTCCATCCCCTGTAGTCTATAATGTCCAAGACTCTCTAGGAAGCTCACTCGGTCCGTCCCCTTATAGTCTATAGCACCAGTTTCTCATGGTACTGTTCCAGCCAGTGCATAATAATGCTATAAGGCCAATGTAAACCTAAAAAGATACTTGGCTAAGCAGTCTATAGCACAACAAGCAATGTCAGGGAATAGAAACCCATCCTACGGCCACAAGGCATGGAAAACTGGTATAACAACCAATAGGATGAACAAGATCAATAGGTCATAAAGAGAACAAGGCATGGGAAAAACATCTAAGCATAACAATTATCCTTATACATATCCAAAATACATCTATATAATCATACAGGCAAGGCAAGAAAACAACAGGGGGAAAATGGTTAACACGCAATACCATGTTCACGAGTATTGGTGGAATTTGCGAATAAAACTCACGGACATTGAACAGAAAGGAAAAAAACACCTACCTTGATGCTAGGATATCAATATACTTGAACAATGAGGCTTGAATCTACTTATAACATCATAGATCTAAGAAAATGTCCAAAATGTTCAACCCACGATAACTTGCAAAAGAGGAAAAATTGGAAAACAATTCTCTAGAAGAAAGAAGCGCTTACCGCTTTGGTTCCAATGCAATCGACGGTGGTCAATTCAGAGAATGGAAAAAGGATCGGGGAATTATATAAGATCTGTGGTGGTACCGTCACTCTCAGATGAACCAAAGCTAAAATAATATGGTTCTGTCCGTTAGATAGAACCCCGGTGCATTTAATGAAAAAAACGAATGTACACAGCATGTACTTTTTTATTACACGGCGTGTACTAGGATTTTCAATATTCCTCATTAAGAGGCCTTTACATCACCCATACATTAACATGTGCGAGGTCATGAAACTGCCAGCACACGGCCTCGAGCGACATCAATATACATGGCGTGTACATATAAAGTACACGACATGTTCTTAAAAACTCCCAGAAACACCTCTTTTCTCAAAAACTCCAGAAAAAGAAAAATCATACCTGAATCAAAGGTCTGGTTTCTTACTAACATCCCCAATTAAAGAAATTTGTCCCCGAATTTCCCTAGAGAGGTGTGGAAGAAGAAACCCTGAACAGATCTGGCCATTGTGATCGTACATCAGCCTCCCTCTCCAAAGTCTTGACTTGTACTCGCCTGTGCTTCCATAACACCCATACTAGAGGAACAAACCGGCCATGGAGAACCTTCGTACTGCAATCTAAAATCCGGATAGGATGGTCCTCAAACAATGCATCCACTTCAAGATAAACTTCCTCAGGTTAAAGGACATGAGACAGGTCTGAAAAGTAACATTGGAGCTAAGAAATGTGGAAGGCTTCTTGCATATCCCGATACCTCTGAGGTAACTACAAGCGATAGGCGGTCAACCCAACTCTCTCCAACACCTCAAATGGCCTGACGTACCATGGTGAAAGCTTACCCTGTCTCTGTATCCTCTTGTTTCCCAACCTCGGTGCGACACGCAGGAAAACCCAATTCCCGACCTGAAACTCTATAGGTCGTCTCTATTGATCAACATAAGACTTCTGTCGAGACTGTGCCATATTCATCCTCTTCCGAATCAACTCTATCTTCTCTGAGGTCTCCTGAACAAGATGAGGTACTAGCAAAGATGCCTCTCATGCCTCTAGCCAACATAAAGGTGATCGACATGGCCTACCACATAAATCCATGTAAGGTTCTATCTAAATAGTCACCTGGAAACTGTTATTGTAGGCGAAATCCACAATAGGTATATGCTTCTCCCAAGAACCTCTAAATTCTAGAATGCATGATCTGATCATATCCTCAAGCACTTGAATTGTACGCTCGGACTGGGCATTTGTCTAGGGATGGTAAGCTATACTCCAAAGTACATGTGTACCCAAAGCCTTCTGATGCCCCTGCCAGAACCAAGAAGTAAAATGTGAATCTCTATCTGAAACAATGGAGTGTGGAACTCCATGTAGAAATACAATCTCTCGGATTTACAACCGTCCAAACTCATCAACACTTAAGGTCTTCTTGATCGACAAGAAGTGACAAACCTTCGTAATCCTGTCAATGACAACCCAAACATCATAATTCCATCGAGGAGACCTCAACAACCCTATCAAAAAGTCCATAGAGACATTGTTCCACTTCCACTTTAGAATGGGTAACTATTGCAAAAGACAGGTTGGTCGCTGATGCTTCGCATTCACCTGCTTACTAGTGGAACACCTCATGAAAAAACCTGCAACATCTCTCTTCATACCTGGCCACCAATACTGGCAGTGTAGATCACAATAAATCTTGGTGAAGCCAGGATGAACTACCCAAACTGAGGAATTAAAGTCTTGCATCAGCTCCTCACGTATGTCTGCTGGCACCCATACACGGACCTGGGAATGGAAGATCTCATCCTCGCCCACTGTCCATCCAGGAAAGGGTCCTCTCTTGGAATTCTCTCTCGTAGGACTGCCTTCTGAGTCTGATAGTCGCCTCATCCATACCCGATCAAGAAGTGTATAGGTAACATCTATATAAGATATAATGGTCTGTCCCTGTCTCTCGTGCACCTCGAGATGCATCTCAGAGAATAGGGCCATAAGCTGCCACTCACTGTTGGCCTCCTGAACTGCATGTATCTGAGTTCTCTTGCTCAACACATCAGCTACTACATTTCCCTTCCCCAGCATAGAGGCAAGCTCAAAGTCGAAGTAATGAAGGTACTCAACCCACCTTCGCTGTCTCATATTCAGATCACGCTGAGTAAAGTTGTACCCGAGACTCCTGTGGTTAGTGAAAACGACATAGTACTCTCTGAGAAGATAATGTCTCCAACATCGTAAGGCATGAAAAACCAGCTGCTAACTCTAGATCATGCATCGGGTAGTTCCTCTCAGGTGGCCTCAACTGCCGAGACCTATACAAAATGACTCCCTCCCCCTGCATGAGCACAGCTCCCAGCTTGATACCTAAAGCATCATAGTAAATAGTGTATCCCTTTCCCAGATTTGGAAAGACTACTATTGGTGCTGAATTAAACCTCCATTTCAGCTCTTGAAAAGATGACTCACAAGAATCTGACCATAAGAACTTCACACCCTTCTTGGTCAGACCTATCAGCGGTGTTTCTAAGCATGAAAAGTCCCGTATGAAGCGTCTGTAGTATCCATCCAGCCCTAGAAAACTCTTTAACTCAAATAAGTTCTTTGGATGCTCCCAGAAAACTACTGCTCTCACTTTCTCTCGGTCTACTAATACTCTTGTCTCTGAGATAACGTCGCCCAAGAAGTGAAACTGACCCATCCAAAAGTGGCATTTCAATAGCTTATCATATAACCGATGCTCTCTCAGTGTACTCAGAATGATCCCAAGATGTCTATCACGGTCGTGTCGAGTGTGAGAATACACCGAGATGTAATCCACTAAAACCACCATGAAGGAATCCAAGTATGGATGGAACACTCGACTCATCAGTGCCATGAAAATTACAGGCACCTTCGTTAGAATGAACGGCATAACCATATACTCGTATAGACCATACCTACTCCAGAAATCTGTAAGAGGTATGTTCGATGGTCTAACGTGAAACTAATGATAACCGGATCACAACTCAATCTTGGAGAACACTCGGGCTTCTCATAGCTGATCAAAGAGATCATGGATCCTCGACAAGGGATATCGGTTCTTGACCGTCAACGGGTTCAAATTACGATAGTCTACACAAAGCCTGAAGGTACTATCTTCCTTCTTTCCAAATAGGATAGGCGGACCATAAGAAGAATTACTGGGTCAGATGAAACCCTTTGCATGCAAATCCTCCAACTACTTCTTGAGTTTCTGTAACTCAAATGTCGTCATCCTATAAGAAGGAATGGACACTGGTGCTGCTCCTGACATATGGTAAATAGAAAATTTTACCTCACACTCCCGAGGGAAACCTGAAAATTCATCTGGGGAGACATCTCTAAAATGTTCCACCACTGGAGGAAAGACTAACTGGGAAGTCCCATGGTCATCCAAATATAGACTAGAAATCTGGGATGTAACGCCTCTGATCCGATGATGCTCAGGTCTTGCAGGGCTCGCCTAGACATCCCACTCTCCTCTAAGAAGAAATGATCCACCTTCTGGTGATATGAAACTCACCCTGCGGTGATAGCAATCGGCAACTACGTAGAAAGGATATAACCAGTCCATTCCAAGAATGACATCATAACTTGTCATCTCTAGGACATAGAGGTCTCATAAGAAGTGATACCCTACATCCTCAAGAGATAACTCTCTGCACTGATGTACGCTAATTGCTCTAGTCCCCAATGGTGTGTCTTGTATTAAAGAATCAGCAGTGTAAAAGATGTAGAGACCAAGGATCTCCACAACAGAAACAAAGATAATTCTATGCATAGCACCAGTATCGAAAAGAGCTGAAGATAAACCTGAGGCATCATGGATCGTACCTTGAACTGTAGAAGGACCGAGATCCTACTTCTGATGGGTTTGCTCCACTGCAAAAGTCTGGCCTATACCGCGGCCTTGTCACCCTAGCTTCCCACTCTGAGCTGATCCAGTCTGCTATCGCGGGTAACCTGGTGACTGACTGCCACGGTCGTGACTTCCACCTTGGCCCGAACGATCGGAGGAACGTCAATTCCCAGATAGGTGAAAAACTAGTGATGCATCTCTTGTACACGGGGTCATATAAGAACATCTACCACCAGCTATAGGTGAGAAGATCTGAAAAAATGCTGAATATGGCCCATCTTTCTACAAGATCGGCACTCCATTGGGACTCTTTGGCACTGAGGCCTAGTATGTCTCCTCCTCCTGTACTGGTAGCATTTTACCTACCTACCCGAAGATACATCCCGCCTACTCTGATCTCCTCGAGCAGACTCCCTGTGGCACTTCTTGCTATCAGTACGAGGAACACTAACTCTCGATGTCAAACCGCCTTGACTCACTACTCCAGAATCCCTCAGATTGCACTATGTGATCAGTGCCTATTTGAAGATAGATGATATCGAAGTCTACCTGAAGATATTCACCTAGGAACGGATCGCTAACATGAGACTGTCCTCAAACTTCATAGCCAGGAACAACTCATCACATGTTGGGATAGGCATGAAACACTGCCAATATGTGAAACAAGAGGAATAATCCATCATTGAAAGAGTACCCTACCCCAAGCTCATGAACTCACGGGCTTGGTCGGCCGTCAAGGTCACCGGGTAGAAGTAGTTGTTAAAGACACACTGAAACTCCTCCCAAGCCATATTCTGGTGGCGTCCCGCCTGAGAGATGACATCCCACCACCTCTTGGAAGAGTCTCGAAGCATGTAGGTCACAAGCATCACCCTCATCTCTGGTGGTTCGTCGAGATGCTTGAAGATCATCATCGTGGCTTCGAGCAACGACTCTATATCCTGTCGTCCTCCTTCCCCTGAGAAGGTGAGAGGATGCTATTGCTGGAAAACCCGCATCAATTCAGCAATTGACGGGGCTGGAGGATGCGCTCCCCGGTAGGTCTGCATCATCCTCAGAAAACCTTCACTAAACTGCACCTTGGTGCCTGCAATTGGTATCACTGCTGGTGCCAAGTGTTTCACAACAGGAGGATCTGCATGAGGTACCTGATCGGCTATATTCGGTTTCTGATCACCGTCTGGAAGCTGATGTGAAACAGGAGAACGTCTCGGTAGCATAACTCTGAAAGGTCAAAATCACACCTTAGATCCGGATTATCAAAGACTGAGAACACAATACTGGAATAGGGGAACATGAGAAGGAAACATTAATGTTTTAAAAAACATGACTACACGACATGTATAAAAACATCACGACATGTATAAAAACATCACGACATGTTCTCTTCAGCCATTCACATGGGCGTGTACTTCTGCCACAACTTTTTCATGTAATGCCCCAACCACATGGCGTGCTGTTCCCACACACAGCGTGTACCTGAACTCTATTCCACTACTCAAGTCTCCTTACACAGCTAACCCACATGGTTCTCTTAATCCTAGACTACAGAGTGTGTTCACAAAGGACACGATGTGTACTAGACAAGGTTGCAACGACCTGTGTTGTTAGTTACACAGCTGGCTACACGGTTCACTCTACATGGCATGCTCCCTGAGAACATGGCATGTACTTGGAGGTATTCCCCGACCCGTGTTTTTTGTGACACAGTCGGGTACATAGGTGATAGGGAATTGCATGTAACAAGAGGACACAACATGTAAAGTCAAGGTTTTATCCATCTGTGTAGTTAGTCCCAAGGGTAGACACACGGTCTCTACAACACGGTGTGTTTTTAATGATTTTTCACAACCATGTGTCTCTGACCACACAGTCAGTGACACGATTTAAAGAATACACAGCGTATATTAATAAATTACACTCCGTGTATTTTGGGTTTTTTGGGCAGTAGCTCAGAAACAGCTCTGAAGCCCAGAAAACACAGAAAATAAGAGTTAAGGTTCCAAATTCTGATCCGTGAGGGCCCATACACCCCGTGAATCTATGCTTCGTACTTATACATGTTTAACAAGGCAACCAGACAATGATCCACCAAATTCTGGTCTATGTGGAACAATAACACCTCAAGAACCAAAGATTGGATTCCATTTAAGCAAAGTACTACACAAACAATTCTCTATCAAATAGTAGTGATTTTTTATCAATGAATATATCATAAGAGCATGCATAATCTACACAACATCTATCACAACAACATGAAATCACTAATGCATCATCGATGGAATGGAATGAATGCATGACATGTGATTTCAAATATGTGCCTATATTATGCATGAGATGGCATACCCTCATCTCATCGGGTTACGATAGAAATAGAACCGCAATAACAATAATGGTAACTGCACAAAGAATGTGAATCACCCAACGGTGAAATCAAATCAACTGTAAAAGTGAAAACCAGTAAAACTGCAATAAACGAGGTAGTATGGATTTTCACTGTACATGAGTTATCTAATCCCAGGAACAAATTATTACCAAGTACCAATCCTGTCCTATCCCTGACTATATGCTCGAAATAGTAAGTCAAGATAAAAGAATCTCTTTAATACCACTTTGTAACTTCCCGGTTCCAGAATCCACCCAGAGGCACCCCATACCCGGTTGGTCACATGGCCTCAAGCGTATTTCCCCAAACTCCAGAGGCTGCAGAATAGCAGTGAGGCCCTTGGGTGTGATTGTGGGAAAACTATTCCATAATTGGCATAGTACACAGTGGAAAAGAAGCAAGAAAAAATATCAGAAATGGTAAACAATCCATACACAAGTATACAACGGAAGGCTAAAACAATAAAAAACTGGAGAAAATATATATATAAATGATGCATGATATATATGTCTAAGAAATCATCCAAACAAGTAACAATGATGAAAATAAAAACAGTACTAAAAACAAGTACAAAAGAAATATAAACAGCTCCTCAGCATCACAAGCCTCGACTTGGTCCCATGCTCTCCTGCTCCAAATGCAATCAAGTACCTGAAGTCGAAGGGAACTTGCCCTTATCTATAACTAAAATAGTATAATCTATTTGGGCCCAAAAGAATGACCCAAATAAAGTGTGAGACTAAATCCCAGTAGGCATCCACCCAAAGATAGGTGTCTAATAGTCAGTGAGTATATGGCTGGTAATGTACAGTAAACAGTAAACAGTAAGCATTAACCAAGATGATACACAACTGTAAACAAACCATAGATCAACGAGCAACAGAGAAGAAACAG
The DNA here is from genome assembly GCA_963277665.1 of Viscum album. Lineage (NCBI taxonomy): Eukaryota > Viridiplantae > Streptophyta > Magnoliopsida > Santalales > Viscaceae > Viscum > Viscum album. The sequence goes on from OY728162.1 coordinate 1,224,573,069, forward strand.
CTAAGCACAAAAGGAAAACACTCTGGGAAGTACTCACAACCATCCCCTCTGGTCCTATCCAAGAAGTAACAATAACCCCCTGGAATGTATGCTCAGCCTAACCCCTATGTTTTTGTCATTTGAAATTTTAAGACTCTCTGAGGAAGCACTCTTAGTCAATTCCACTTATAGTCTAAGGTAGTTAGGGACTCTCTAATGAAGACCACACTGTCAAATCCCCATATATCCCCAAGTTCTAGAGACTCTCTGAGTAAGATCACTTGATCAATTCCTTCTATAGCCTCAGGTCTATCACAGACTCTCTGAGGAATCTCGCTCATTCATTTTCTCCTATAGCCTGGAATGGATTAATGAAAATCACACAAAAGAAGACTTTATGAGGAAGCTCACTCGGTCCGTCCCACTATAGTATATAATGCTCAAAAATCTCTAAGGAAGCTAACTTGGTCTATCCTCATATAGTCTATAATATCAAAGACTCTATGGGAAGCTCACTTGGTCCATCCCCTATAGTCTATAATGTCCAAGACTCTCTGGGAAGCTCACTCGGTCCATCCCCTTATAGTCTATAGCACCAGGTTCTCACGGTCCTGTGCCAGTTGGTGTATAATATTGATATATGGCCAATGTAAACCTACAGATCTACTTGGATAACCAGTCTACAACAGAACAAGCAATGTCAGGGAACAACAATCCATCCTATGGTCACAAGGAATGGAAAACAGGTATAACAGCTAATACGCTGAACAAGACCAAAATGTCATAAATAGAAAAAGGCATGGTCAAAACATCCAAGCATAGAAATTATCCATATAAATAGCCAAAATAAATCCACACAAGCATACAAGAAAGGCATGAAAACAACAGGGGCAAAACGATAATAACATAATACCCAATTCACGGGTATTAGTAAAATTTGTGCATAAAACTGAAGGAATTTTAACGGAAAGGCACAAACCACCTACCTTGAATATAGGAGATCTATATACTTGAACCAAGAGTCTTGAATCTCCTTATTACATTTTAGATCTACGAAAAAGTCCAAAACGTTCAACCCAAAATAACTTGCAAAAGAGGAGGAATTGGAAAACGATGCTCTAGAAGAAGGAAGAGCTTACCGCTGTGGTTCCAACACAATCGACAATGGTCGATTCGAAGAACGAACGGAGGCTTGGGGGGCATGGAGATGATCTTCGGACGTACCCCTGCTCTCGGATGTACCAAATCTAAAAGAAGATGGTTTTGTCCGTCAGACGCAACCTCGGTGAGTTTAATAAAAAAAATAAGAAACTACATGGCTTGTACTTTTGGATTACATGACGTGTACTAGGCTTTTCTGTACTCCGCTTTAAGAGGGCTCCACATCACCCCTACATGGATGTGTGTGTGGTTATGACATGGCCAATACACGGCCTTGAGTGGAATCAAAGTACATGGCATGTACTTTTGAAGTATATGGCATGTACTTCAATAATTACCAGAAACTCCTCTTTTCTCAAAAACTCCAGAAAAAGAAAAAACATACCTGAAATGAAGGTATGACTTCTTACATTAATGTTTGCGAAGAGTTTTCCAAGACAAAGAACTTGTTTGGAATTTTTCTTACATTTTTGAGTAGATGGTTTTTGAGATGTCTGTGGATACTTTTTCATTCGATATACATATCTCAGGCTAGATACCATGGTTTTCATGATTTGAGGGATTAATAATAAAAGTAAATTAATGCAATTGGAAACTGTAGTATTGTTTACTTTTGAGTACTTCTTACTTTATTGCTTCATTTTTATCATATTAGCTACTGTATATTTTCACTAATAATTAGGCAGATATATTTTGTTTTCTACCTAATGCGATTCTTATCACACCCTATTTGGGTAATGATTTAGCACCTAAACAGATTATATGGATGTAGGTATAGATAAGGTAAACTGCCCTTCTTCATCAGGTACTTGATTTCTATTGGAGCTAAAAAGAATGGGACCAAGCTGAGGTTTCTTATTAAACTGGAGATTAATTTTTCTGTTTTAATTTAATTTATGTATTTTTTTCTATCATTGTCACTTTTTGGATTATTTCTTAAACACATGTGACATGTATCATTTATTTATGCTCTAGTTGTTATATTTCTTTTAGTATTTTATTTTTTAATTCTTTTTTTGGAATTACTACTAATTCTATTGATAATATTTTTTACTATGTTGTGTTTACTCTTCCAATGAGGGCATAGTTTAACCAATATCAGACATTTTCCCTAGATTCTATTCAAATTCCATTGGCATTTTGGAAAATTAACATGAGGTCATGTGAGTAATCGGGTACATTGCACCCATAGGCAGCACCTGGAACAATGATGTTACAAGATTCACATTCATGAACATCTTAAATTTCAAGGACATGCTAAAAATCATTGTTTACATAGAGTTTTCCCAACCATGTTCATGGAAATTGTGAGGGGGATTGGATATTTTAAAGTGAGAATGGTTAGAAAATGGATTTTCCAACCATGTGGCCAAACCGTGAAACCCTTAGTTTATTTTTAAAATTAACATATTTCCCTTAAAATGTTATATTCTTACCCACATTAACCATTTATTCATTCCAATAGTATGGGGGGGGGGGGGGGTCCATTTTTTATTTTTATATCCTCCTATTATTTGTTACTATTACAAGATGGAAACTCTGATTCAATAGTTTTAAAATAAGTTTTTTCAACAACTCTAAAATCATCATTTATATTATGGATTTATTTATATTCCATTGTATTCAAGGAATTATTTTTGTGAATGAAAATATTCCTTATTTCTAGGGTTTTTATCTATTGTTCCTTTTTCACATGATGTGTACTAAATTAGAGGTTGATACTAGAGAAGTTTTATACCATGGGTATATAGTATGTGTTATATACGGTCCTCTTAAATTTTGGTGTTTTATAAACTATTTTCCCATTGTTCCACATTCTATACCTTCCTTCATTTCCCTAAAAATAAATTTAATTCCTTGATTACACTGATTAGAACGTTTTTAGGGAACACACATGGCAACATGATATTGTTGGAGGTTGTTCACCACATCTCAAGACAACCAAGGGGCATGCTATTTCCATTTTTATATGAATAGAAATCCAATGCTGTGTTTTTTCCTTACATTATGTTTTTGATAATTGATTATGTTTAAGAGGAGGCTTTTACCTTCTTTTTTATGTGAATAATTAGGATTAAATGGTTAAATTATTAATTGGTAAATGTAGAATGTGTTTGATGAACTCATGGTATGTGAATGATAATGAAATGGGGTTTTAATTGTGGTGAAGAATTTATAATGGTAGTGAATTCATTATACATTTCTAATCCTAGAATCCTGACTCCATTGGATTCCCAAAAAAATTATACTCCATGGATTCTAATTATATTGGTGGATTATTGAGACATTTCTACTCCTATGATCTTAATTCCATTGGATTCCATGGATTTTTCAACTCCATGGATCCATATTTATTTGGATTCCATGTATATCGATACTCCTTCAATCAAGAATGCATGGAATCTCCTAGGACCTACTCCAATAATACTCTCTCTGGGATCCACCAAAAACATTGTGATTATTCCATCGAAATTATATATGGTATTTAATAGGATTCCTTGGTCATCTATACCATGTATATGGTCCCTTCATGCCTGGAATTTCATTACAAGACATAGGTTATTGTGGATGATTTATCATGATTTTTAGTTATCCCATGTTTATTGGTGTTTTATTATTGTTTTTAGGGATCCATGGTTGGCTAGAAAAGATCACATGTACATTTGAAATATTACATTTATTATTTTTATACTTGTCAGATAATTAACATCACCTCATTTTTTATACACATAGTTGATTTTTAATAGTCACCATTGGTGGTGCCCTACTGAGGGGTATATCACACCTAGTTCAGCACCCCATTGGGTACCTAGATAGAATTCTTGGATGATGGTAGGGACTAGAACATGCTCCCACTTTATGATTATTGATTATATTTTTGATTTGGATTATGGGATAAAATGACTGAGATATTGTCGGGATCCTAACAATAAATAGTTACTTTTTTGTATTTACATACATTTTTATACATGTATTTTAATGGATACTTATTTCCATGTATTTCCATCCATTTGATATAGATACATTTCATGATCATCACATTGTACATGACACTACTTGTTGATTTATTATTATTACACTCATCTAGATGATTAAATCTATCATTGATTTATAATATGATTCCTCTTTTTTATTTTCATTTGATAATTAATTATTATGCTGTTTATGGGGGTATATTATCTTCACCATACCATCATAAACCTTTGTTTATAGTCATCAGAATCTAGCATGTTGGGAGTTGTTCATGAGGCCATGTGGCCCACCCACTCAGTTCACTATTTATTGGGTCCCAAGTAGGGATGATGAAAATAAATATATAAATATATATATTATACTAAAGTTAATATATATATATATATATATATGTATATATATATATTTGTGTGTGAGTGTGTATGTGTCAGTGTATTTTAAAAATTTGTTAGGGGTGAAGGTCCATTTTATTAATGAAATTAATACCTCTTTTATAAAGGTTTGAGGTTATCCTTAATTACCCAAAGGTCCCTATGACCCATAGAAATAATATTAAAATCTCTAAATTATATGTTTCATGAATTCCAATACATGTTCCTATGAATGAGAGTGTATATTCAAATTTATTACAAGTCACTAGTCATATGTCATTCCCACCCCTCTCCTATTGTGATCACACCATTATCCCAGTTTGATCATTTAATTTACACATTTCTATAATATTTTGTATCATGATACATGATTCATTGTGATAGGGAACCTCTCTATCTATGTTGTGGGATGAGGACAATGGAAAAATTTCCAGTACACCGATCTGTCTTTTGAGATTCCCACATGGCGATTTCAACATTTCCCATCACTTACATCACCTACCTATTATATTATATCACCATGATGGTCACACGTGTAGATAGTCACATGATAGAAAACAATAATATCCCACAAATTTGTGATATATGTATGGATGTTATGAATCATCACGCTAATCCATCTATTCTAGGCCGCCCACCCATCATTGTTTACCTACACTGCCTTCCTATTATGCTGAGTTTTTCACCTAGTAAAGTCATTCTACCTTTTAACCACTAGAAATGAACAATATTCACCATGGTATGAGGGTATACTGATTGAATGGATTCCCTAAAACCTAAAACTCATTAATATATCGATGTTTTTATAACTTGTTTCCTTAATTTTTGGGCTCAAAATGATAATTCGATTGAATTGTTCTACTGCAAATATTCAAATACAGTGCATGATGTAGTGATTTTATAGTGTCTTCTTTAGTAACTTGAATATAACCATACCATTTTGGATCATGGGTCTCATTAATCTAGGATCACAGGGGTTTAGAATATAGCTGCAAACCCTAATATCATATATAAAATTATTTATGTATGTTTGTATGAATTTATTAATGTCTTTAAATCTATATACATGATTGTTTGGATGTATATAAATTAATATATATTTCTAATTTCACTTTTTTATAAAATGGAGAGTCCAATTATAGTCCCCCAAGGCTTCTGGGACTAATTCCAATAACAGATGTCAATACAACACTTTTTTTGGGAAAGCAAATATCCTAAAGGTGTAAGGATATTCAGAGATCTATAGTTCAGTTTGACCTGAATAAAATTTCTATCACTAGAATGTATGTAAATTTCAACCCTTTAATAGTGATATCCCTATAGACATATTTTCACCAGACCCCCCAATTTTTGTCACTTGAGCCATAAGGATAGCTCAAAATGAAAATCTACCCTATTATGCCTATGGGGTAACCTAGTTATGCACCACTAAACCAACCCATATAGATATAAGTATGAAAATATATATGTGTGTATATATATATTAATATATTTATCTATTTATTAAAATATAGAATTCTTCAACAAATATCATATATACTTAAAATGTAACACACCATGATTTAATAGAAGAATAATATGTTTGATAAGATAAATGACATGAAAAACCAAGGAGATAAAATAATCTAAGTCCACTAAACATTACAATATTTGTTTTAATAAATTTGATTCCATTGGTAGATTTTGTACCACTCAACACCAGGTTTTAACAAACTATGATATTTTATTAATGTTATTTGTTAAACAAGACAGTTATAACCTATTTATTGATCATTTTGTTACAAATAGGAATATCCTCATTTTTAAAAAATAAGTATGAAGGGTATAAATAAATTTAATATAATTATAAATAATTACTTATGTTTTGGTTATTTTTTATATGCATCGAAAAATACTAATTTTTTAATAAATTATCTTAATTATGTTTTGGGAAAAATTAATAAAATTAATTTTCATACTTTTTTAAAATTAATTAGAATAAATTCAAGTAATTTTTTTGAATTAAAAATTAAAATTATTTTTCTATATAATTTCTTTATATTTTTATTAAATGATTATGTTTTCGATGAATATTGAGAAATAATGGTTTTTATTAAAAACCTACCTTTTCATTTAAAGAATATATAAGGTTATGTTTTCTTTTAATTATCTTTGAAGAATAATTAGTTAATTTTTATACTATTAAATAAAATTTATTTCATTGAAAAAAATTTATATTAAATTTTGATTTAAAAATATTCGATAATAATGGAAATTTTCTCTTTGGAATCCCCGTTTTTGCATCACATATGTGGGATAGAATTTAAATTTAAAATTCCAACTTCATGGAATGGAAATTGAAAAATAATTGATTCCAAATTTTTAATAAATCTAATTAATATTATATAATATTGTTCTCTTAATTTATTGTTTGAATGAATATTAAAAAGCGTAACAATTAATTATTGTGTTTATGGTAAAAATGAGTTTATAGGGTGTTAAAGTAACATGATAACTGTAAATAGGGTCAAACAAATATCTAATTAAACTTTTCATGTTATATATTGGCTTCATCTCATCCATGTTTTAGAAATTATCCATTTTGGATCCTTGTTGTTTATGAAAATCATGTGTATCACACTTTTTAAAAAATTCAATGTGCGTCCTCCCCCCAATTTATGAAAGGAAACCAAATCTCCAAACTTACTCAAACTTAAAAATCCAATCGACTTGGAAAATTACATCCTAAATAACTTACTTAAATACTAATTAAAATATTATAGGCATTATGTTTTTTAGAGAACCACCTTTGAGGGATTTAGTTATAATCCTAATGAGGTTCAATGAATAACAGGTAAAATTATTAAACATGTGCATTTGTTTTATTTTAACATACCAATAAAAAAAATATTCTTATAATATGGTTATATAAAAAATGATTATATTAATATTGTAATATTTTTTTTAATATTGTATATTTGTCTCTACATCCATCAAATGGATGACAAAACCGTCGATCATGTTTGTGGCGAACAACCGCCTCACGGACCGACATAATTCATTTTTGGTAACCACAAGTCATGGATGGATGTAATTATGGAATTAATATAAATATATATCATTTATGAGATTATCATTCTTTAATAATGTTTATAACTCGTATATCATTTTACATTGTATTCAGTGGGAGGATACGTTAGCATCATCTATGTGTAAAGAAAACTACCATATCGAGGAATGATGTGATTCGTTTTTCACTTATGCTTTATAGGGATGTTTTCAAGGATAGATTAAATTAATATATGTTATAACTGTGACATAAAAATATATATTTATATACAATATCACATATATATTCTTATATTCTAATCCATTGGAAAATTATAATTTCATCCGTGTGTATGTGTGGACATCTACCTCTACATAACATATTGAACATTTTTATTTAATATTTAAATCGATTGTAATAATTATGAATTTTATAAAAAAAATATGCATAAAAAGTAATGATATATGAGTATTTATTTAATATTTATTTTCCTTTCATTCTAACCATATAGAAAACAGAGACAATATTCATTTGTATGTATGACCTACTATTTCTATAAATAGTTCAATGCATTTTCTAACATTAAAATTCAGAGATTACTATAAGAATATATAAAGTGATTCTATATGATATTTATATAATTTTTTCTGTTTTTTATATTATTTAACAATGATCAACATAAATATAATGAAATTACTGAACCCAAACACACATGAAAAGAAATTAAATTTTCACCTGAAATGGTGATTTTGACAAAATAAATTTTTAATAAACTGGTGAGAAAAAAAACTATGAAAGGAACATATTAGATTTAATATATTATAATGGATCTATAATAAAATTATATTGAATATATATTTATTATACTTGAGTTAAATACATATGTGAAGGAAATAATATCTAAGGTATGTATTTTCCGCCTCACTTTTACTTACACGATACATATTCCATATTCACCATATAGTTATTTTTTTTGAGTATATACAAACAATTTGATATGTTATATCATGAATTTATTTATTGGAATGGTAATTATTAGTTAATTTTAATTTACTTCTTTTATGTGGTTTAAGATTTAAATGTTACCAATTTTTTAAAATTTTATGTTACTCTCAAATTGTTTATTAGAATTTATCATGATTATGATTCTGATGAAGAAGTCTTATGACCTATATTTAAATTAAAAAAGGTATTTATATTTTTATCATTTTATGTTTTTTGAATACAAAATTCACTCACATTTCACTCTCTTTAAGAACAAAAGATACAAAAAATTTAGTGTTTATTGAAAAATGATTTCATTTCTCTCTTCGGTTGAAAACTATTTTCTTTCATATCAATGTTTTTTAATATATATAAAAAATTATTAAATTTATAAATTTAATTTATTAATAATAATTTTACCCAATTATTTAAATTCTTAAATTTTTTTACGAGAATCATCTTGTTATTTTATAAAAGATACACTTTTTTATACTTTCACAATAATGTAATTGAAATGTTTTTTAAGCTTATATGACATATATAGTGTCACCCATTATCATGAACACTCATTATATTGAGGATTCCATTGTTTTTTTAGAATGTTGTGATGTTTTATTGTTAGATACCTATGATAAACTAATTAAAAAGATTTAATTGATACTATGTTTAGCACTAGTCCTGGTTCTACCATAGTCATACAAGATATGTACTATATATTATGATGAATCGTATATAGGTATTAGAGATGTTATAATGTACTAGGAGAAATTCATTCCTTTTAGTTTACATAATTTGTTTGAAAATGAGAGTAATTAACCGACACATGATCTGGATTTAGTCGTTTTGATACATACCTTATGTTGTCGGAGGAATTATTTACTCAAGGAGAACTTTGGGGAGTACAGGGTCCAAAAAATCAACAAGTGAGAATATAAACATCATTACTTGAAAATTATAAAATTAAAGTAGGCTGAGTACTTATATTCATTAAACATCGATCATGACTATATGCTAAAGAAGATAAATGCAGTTTCTAATTCATGGAGTAGGTCGACTATGATATAGTAAGCTTAGGATGCCAAAATCATGTGGAATTAACTAGCCTTGTTTTCAAAGATGTACATAGAGGATCTGACTAGTCCAAAGAAAATAATTTTATCTCATCTATTAAATTGATATCCACTCTTCTGGATAGAGTGACGATGAGAATAGTTTCAGATTTTGAGGGCCTATTCATATGGTAGAGTGTGTAAGGTGAGGACTGTATAATGGTTGGACTATTGGTGAGGATGATATTATATGGATGTCAGGTCACATTTGTGATGTGGAAGATATACGTGGGTATAGGATTAAAATGTTCCCTAATTTATCTTTGTAATTATATCTTGGTGTTCACAATATGTGTCATGACTTGTGTTGGTAATACTGGTGTTTAGGGATGAAATAAGTGGTAGCCGGTTTTTTAACTAGGTGATACACCAATATGTTTATTAATGGGGAACACTATCAACCATCATGTATTTTATAGTAGTTTCACATAACCATGTGGAAATGGAGTAATTTGTTTTTGATAGATACCATGATCGGGTTTATGATGTCACCCTGAGGTAGTGATGTTGTTTGTGTTGTGGTGGACTTGCTCAACATGATCACCCATTTTTTTTCCAATTTGTGAGACCTACTCAATAGGTGACCTTGGGAGAATTTATATCCAGGATATGTTTTCCATTCATGAGGTTACTCATATGGTTGTATTCTATAGAGAATCCCAGTTTAAATCTAAATTTTCCCATGATTTTCAATAAAATTTTGTACAAATGGGCTTTTGAGCACGGTATACCACCCTTTGAAAAAATGGCTAATTAGAGTGCACTATATAGGTTTTAGATGAAATTATAAGGGCATAAATTATTGATTTTAGTGTATCTTGAATGAGCTATATACCCAGATGAGTTCTCCGAAAGCAATATCTATCAAGTGACTATATTGATGGCGCATTATGATGCTGATAGACTATTTGTTGGTTAGAGGTAGTAGCGGCTGTAACAGAGGTTTTTTTACCATGTCTTATAAAAATGATATCAGAGCAGGTCTGTTTTATCATAATGATGATGGTTTCTTCAAAAGCAAGAAAAAATCCTACACCGATCACTTTATAATTTTCAGTTCCGGATCAGGTCTTTCTACATGTCTCACTAAAGATGGTACATAGACGAATTAGATGGTTGGGTAATCATAAATTTTGATATGCCATCCCATTTAATTTTTTTGGGAGATATGGGACAGTATCCTATCAGTAGTAGTTACCATAGGGGAACCAATAAAATAATGAATTCTTCCATGTATCAAATCTATTCCATTATCACCCAGCCCATATCATATTCTTCAACATGAAGTGTTTTTGAAGCAAGTTGATATATCCTTCAAGGACCATCTTATTAAAATCATTGATAATAATAAAAATGATCTATACGGTCATTTAGGTCCTCTAATTTGGGTGTTATGGTTTCATGATCATGTATAGAAAAAGAATTTAGATTAAAAGGATTCCATACATTTATAGAGGCCATAATTGTTCTTAAAGAATGAATGAAAACCCTCAGAATGTAAATTTAGTGAAATATTTCATTAAGGTGGGAATATTGTATTATATAGTTTTCCATATGAGGTATAAAAAATATGAATTTATTTTTTAATTCTTGGTTTTGATCTGATATGAAATCTTAATGAGTTCACACGAGTTTTAGTGGTGTTTAGGGCTTGTTTAAAGGTCAGAATATGGTTTATTGGAAAAGGACGATAGGTCATATATTTATTTGATAAATCATAGTGGGGTTTCATCTAATTTACCGAACTTATTAATTTCCCCCTTGGTGCATACAGGATAGTGGATGAATGATCGTGATGTTCGAACCCCTCCCAATTCTCTGTCCGAGCTCTGATCGAGATGCTATCAGATTGGTTGGATTCCCACATATCTAAATCATTCTAGGATAATTCAATGGTCAATGTTCAATAGGTTTGACCATATGAAATAAAGGTAGGTTATTTGGTCCATTCATGTTGGTATTGGTACTATATATGCTAAAAGTGTCACAAAACCACATTAGAGGTATTTCGTGATTTGGAAAGTAACCATATTATTTACTTTTTATGGTTTAATTGATTGAATATGTGTTGTTTCAAACGATTAAGGTTAGATTCCTTGTTTATATGATATCCCATAAATGTGTTTCATTAGTTCATCTATTTATGGTTGTTTGGCCTAGGGTTTCTATGAGGAATACCTTGTTTAAAAAAATGAGTTTTTTAGGATGGAGTGTGATTTATTAGATGAATTGAATGTGTTATACTTGTGAATGTTATCCATGTAGTAGTTATACAATACATATGATCCTTTTTTATGTTATGAACAATATTTTTCCAATGGATAGTGAGAGCCTTGTACTAGGAAAACGGTGGGGGTTTCCATGTTATTTACACAGGACATTGACAACCTTTGTATAGATATTTACATGGGGATATTGACCATGAGAGATACCCAGGTGCTTTTTTCTTTTTCATTTATTCTTATTTGACCTAGGGTGTATTGACCGTGAGATCTACAATGAGGGCATTTATATTTTATTGATGCCAGGAGGAGCCAAGGGTATTGATCATGAGAGCTAGTTCAATTATTGTTTGTAATTGATTAGTGTTAAGTTAAACTGAATGTTTTTGACCATGAAAACATTCCAAAAGGGTTATTTATGAATGTCTGTATTTTTGTGGCAAGTTTTCCAAGACAAACACCAAGCTTGTACTTTTTCTTAATTATCTGTGTAGATGGTTTATATGATGTCTATTGTTAATTTTTCATAGGAGATACATACCTTATGCTAGATACAATGGTTTACATGATTTAAGGGATGAATAATAAAAGTAAATTAATGTAATTTGAAATTTTAGTATTGTTTAATTTTGAGTACTACCTACTTTATTGCATCATTTTTTATCATATTACCTAATATATATTTTCACTAACAATTGACACAGATATTTCATTGGTTGCCTACTAATGTTCTTATAAAACCCTATTAGTTTAATGATTTAGGACTTAAATAGATTATATAAATGTAGGTATAGATAAGTTAAAGTGACCTTCTTCATTAGGTACCTTATTTATATTAGAGAAGGAGAGCATGGGACCAAGCTGAGGTTCGGGATTCTATTGGAGTTTAATTTTTTCTGTTGTAATTGAGTTGTTTTTAACATTTTCACTTGTTTTGATTTTTTCCTAGACTCATGTGACATGTATCATTTATTTCTAATCTAGTTGTTATATTATTATTAGCCTTTTATTTTTTACTTCTTTTGTATGTATTACTACTTCAGCTATTGCATACTATTTGTTATTCTGTTGTGTATACTATTCCAATGAGGGAATAGTTTCTCCAATATTAGACATTGGCCCAAGCTTCTTGTCACATGTCTTTTGCATTTGGGAAAATGAACGTGAGGTCATTTGAGTAACTGGGTACATTGCACCCATAGGGAGCACCTAGAACCATGATGTTACAAGATACCCATTCATGAGCACCATAAATTTCAAGTAGAGGCTGAAAAAATAGTTTACATAGGGTTTTCCCAACCCTGTTCATTAACATTGTTATGGGGATTGGATATTTTTAAGGGAGCATGGTTGGAGAATGGATTTTCAAACCATGTGTCCAAACTGTGAAACCCTTAAATTATTTGAAAAATTAACAAATTTCCCAAAAAATATTATATTTTTACCACCTTTTACCCTTTAATCATTCCAATAGAGGGGGGGTTACTTTTTTCAAGGTTAATATCCTCCTATTATTTTTTCATGTTACATTATCGAAACACTAATTCAATAATTTTAAATTTCGTTGTTAAAAAACACCAACATCTTCATTAATATTGTGGCATTATTTATTTTCCATTTTATTGAAGGAATTATTTTATTGAATGAAATTATTTATTATTTTTGGGGTTTTGTCAATTTTTTATTTTTCATAAGATGTGGAATGAATCAGAGGTTGATACTGGACAAGTTTTATACCACTGTTATATAGTATGTGTTATATACCTTCCTCTTAAATTCTGGTGTATTATAAACTATTTTCTCATTATTCCACATTCTAGACCTTCCTTAATTTCCCCTAAAATAAATTTGATTTCATGATTATATTGATTAGAAGCTTTTTAGGGAACACAAATGGCAGCATGATATTGTTCGAGGTTGTTTACCAAAACTCAAGACAACGATAGGGCATGCTCTTACTATTTATATATGACTAGGAATCCTATGGTGTGTTTTGTGCCATCCCTTATATTTTTAATAATTTATTAAGTTTAGGAGAAGTTTTATACCTCCATTCCTTATGAATAATAAACATTAAATGGTTAAATTAATAATTGGTAAATTGTAGAAGGGGTTTTATGAACTCATTGTATGTGAATGATAATGAAATGGGGTATGAAATGTGGTGATTAATTGATAGTGGTAGTGGATTTATTGGACATTTCTAATCCAAGAATCCTGATTCCATTGGATTCCAAAAAATATATACTCTATGGATCCTAATTATTTTGGAGGATTCTTTAGACATTTCTACTCTTATGATCCTAATTCCATAGGATTACATGGATTTTTCTACTCCATATATCCATATTGCTTTGGATTCCTAGAATACTGATACTCCTTCGATCAAGCATGCAAGGAATTTCCTAGGACCTACTACAATGATATTCTCTCTGGGATCTACCAAATACTTTATGATGTTTCTATAAATATTCTCTATTGTCTTTATGAGGATTTATTGGTCATTTATACCATGTATCAGGTTTTTTCATGCCTGACATTTCATTACAAGACATAGGAAATTGTAGATGATTTATCATGATTTTCAGTTATCCCATGATTATGGGTGCTTGATTATTGTTTGTAGGGATCCATGGTGGCTAGAAAAGATCAAATGTACATTTGAAACATTACATTTATTATTTTTATACTTGTTATATAATGAACATCACCTCATTATTTATACTCACAGTTGAATTTTCATAGTCACCATTGGTGGTGCCCTATTGAGGGGTATTTGACACCTAGTTCAAGAACCCATTGGGTACCTATATATAATTCTTGGATGATGGTAGGGACTAGAAAAATCTCCCACTTTATGATGCTTGATTTTATTTTTGATTAGGAGTATAGGAGAAAATTACTGAGATATTCTAATTATCCTAATAATAGATAGTTCCTTTTTTGTCATTATATACATTTTTATACATGTATTGTAATCGATACTTATTTTCTGTATTTCCATCCATTTGATATAGATACATGTCATGAACATCATATTGTACCTGACACTTCTTGTTGATTTATTATTATTACATTCATATATATGATTATATCAATCATTGATTTATATTATGATTCCACTTTTTTATTTACATTTGATAATTAAGTATTATTATGTTTAGGGGGGGGGGTATAGTAACTTCACCATACCATCATAAACATTTATTTCTACTCATCAGAATCTGGCATGTTGGGAGTCGTTCAGGAGGTCATGTGGCCCACCCACTCAGTTCACCGTTTATTGGCTCCCGGGTTGGGATACAACATATAAGTATATAAATATATATGATATACTAAAATTAATATATATATATATATATATTTGTGTGTTTTAGTGTATGTGTGTGTGTATTTTTAAAAATAGTTAGGGGTGAAGCCCCTTTTATTAAGGAAATAAATACATCTTTTTAATTTGGATAAGATGTTATCCTTACCTACCCAAAGGTCCTAGTGACCCTTAAACAGAATATGAAAATATCTAAATTATATGTCTCATGAAGTACAATACATGTTCTTATGGATTAGAGTGCATATCCTAATTCATGAAAATTCACTAGTCATATGTCAGCCCCCACCCCCCTCCGATAGTGATCACACAATTATCCCATTATGATCATTTAATTTCCACCTTTCCATTAATTTTTATTATCATTATAGATGATGCATTGTGATAGGGAACCTCTCTTTCCATGGTTTGGGAGGAGGCCCATTGAAAATATTTTGTACACCCATCTATATTTTGAGTTTCCCACTTGGAAATTTCCAACAGTTCCAATCACTTATATCACCTACCTATTACATTACATCAACATGACGGTCTCAAATTTAGATAGTCACATGGTAGGAAACTAATATATCCCACTCATTGGTAATATATGGATGGATGTTAAGAATCATCATGCCAATCCATCTATTTTAGGTCGCCCACCCGACATTGTTTACCTACACTACCTTCCTATTATGCTGAGTTTTTCACACGGTTAAGTCACTCTACCTTTTAACCACTAGAAATGAAATTGATTCACTATGGTCTGAGGGTCTAATTATTGAATGGATTATCTACATCCTGCATCTCATTAATATCTCAATGTCATTATTGCTTGTTTCACCAATTTTGTGGCTCAAATTCTCAATTCAATTGATTTGTTCTACTGCTACTATATCAATACAGTGCTGGATATAGTTATTTTATAGTGGCTTCTATAGTAACTTGAATATAACCATACTATTTTGGGACATGGGTCTCGTTAATGTATGATCAAAGGGGTTTAGAATATAGCTGCAAACCCTAACATCATAAATAAAATTATCGATGTATGTTTGTATGAATTTATTAATGTATATAGATATATATGTATGTTTTTATAGATGTATATAAATTATTATATATTCCTTATTTAATTTTTTTATAAAATGGAGAGTCCCACTATAGTCCCCCAAGGCTGCTGGGACTATTTCCCATAGAAGATGTTAGTACTACACTATTTTTTGGCAAAATAAAATTTTCTAAAGGTATGGGACTATTCAAAGAAATTCAGTTCAATGGTACCCAAAAAATATTTCTATCAGAAGAATGTATGCACATTTCAACCCTTTAATAGTGATCTCTCTATAGGCATATTTTCACCAGACCCACCTCGACATTTTTGTCACTTGATCTATAAGGAAAACTCAAAATGAAAATCTACCCTATGACGCCTAGGAGGTAACCTGGCGATGCACCCCTAAACCAACCCGTATTAGAATAAGTAAGTAAGTATGTGGGTATATATATATATATATAAATACATTTTTTTATTTATTAATTTATTAAAATATAAAATTATTTAACAAATATCATATAAATATAAAATATAACACATCATGATTTAAAAGATGGAAAATATGTTTTATAAGACTTAGGACTTGAAAAACCAAATAGATAAGATAATGTAATTCCAATAAACATTACAATATATTTTTGGTTTAATAAATTCGATTCCATTTGTCGATTTTGTTACACTCAACACCAGGTTTTAACAAACTATGATATATTATTAATGTTATTATTTAAACAAGATAGTTATAAAATATTTATAAAACATTTAGTTACAAATATGAATAACCAAATTTTTCAAAAATATGTATGAAGGGAATAGATAAATTGAATATAATTATAAATATTACTTATATTTTGTTAATTTTTTTATATGGGTTGAAAAATACTATTTTTTAATAAATCATTTTAATTCTATTTTGGAAACAAATAATAAAATTAATTTTCCATAAATTTTAAAATTTATTTGAATAAATTAACTTAATTTATTGGAATTAAAATTTAAAATTATTTTTATGTTTACTTTTATTTATATTTTTATGAAATGAATACATTTTCGATGAATACTGAAAAATAATGGTTTTATTAAAAACATACATTTTCGTTTAAACAATATATAATGTTATGTTATCTTTTAGTTATCTTATAAGTATAATTAGTTAATTTATATACAATTTAATAAAATTTATTTCATTAGAAACAATTTTATATTTAATTTTGATATTAGAATATTCGATAATAATGAAAACTTTCTCTTTGGAAGCCCCCCTTTTGCATCAAATATGAAGGATTGAATTTAAATTTAAAATTACACCTTCTAGGAACTAAAATTGAAAAATAATTGATTCCATATTTTTAATAGTCATAATTAATATTAAGTAATATGTTTTTCTTCGTTTATTGTCTGAATGAATAGTAAAAAGTGTAACAATTGATTATTGTGTTTATGGTAAAAATGAGTTTACTGGGTGTTAAAGAAACATGATAAGTGTAAATGAAGAATTAGAAAAATCTAATTAAACATGTCATGTTATATATTGGCTTCATCTCATCCATGGTTTAATAATTATCCATTTTGGATCCTTATTGTTTATGAAAAACAAGTGTATCCCTTTTTTTAAAAAATTCAATGTGTGTCCTCCCCCCAATTTATAAAAGGTCACCCAATCTTCAACCTTACTCAAAGGTAAAAAATCAAATTGACATGGAAAATTAATTCTCAAATAACTTACTTAAATATCAATAAAAATATAATAGGCTTTATGTTTTTTAGGAAACCCACCAATGAGGGATTTAGTTATAATCCTAATGAGGATCAACGAATAACAAGTAAAATTCATAAACATGTGTATTTGTTTTATTTTATCATCGAAACAAAATACATATACTATTATTTTATAAAAAAATTATTATATTAATATTTTAATATGTTAATTTAATACCATATATTTGTCTCCACATCCATCAAATGGATGATAAAACTGTCAATCATGTTTGTGGCGAGCTATCACCTCGCGGACCGATGTAATTCATTTTCTATCACCACTATTCATGCATGGATATAATTAAGGAATTAATATAAATATATAACATTTATGAGATTATCCTTATTCTATAATTTTTAAATCTCACATACCACTTTATATTCTATTCATTGGGAGGATACGTTAACAACAACTATGTGTAAGAAAAACTACCATCTTGAGGAATGATGTGATTCATTTTTCACTTACGCTTTATAGGGATGTTTTCAAGGATAAATTAGATTAATATATGTGATAATTTTGAACTAAAAGTATATTTTTAGATACAATATCACATATATATTCTTATCTTTTTATCTGTTGGAAAATAATAATTTCATCCATGTGTATGTGTAGAAATCCACCTATACGTAGCATATTGAAATTTTTTATTTATCTTTTATATATATTGTAATAATTATGATTTTCAAAAAATGTGTATAAAATAATGATATATGAGACTTTATTAAATATTTATTTTACTTTCTTTGCAACCATATAAAAAACAATCACAATATTCATTTGTATGTACAACCTACTATTTCTATAAACAGTCTAATGCATTTTCTATCATGAAAATTCACAGATTACTATAAGTATATATAAAGTGATTATTAATGGTATTTATATAATTTTTTCCATTTTTTATATTATTTAACAATGATCAACGTAAATGTAATGAAATTACTGAACCCATACATACTTGAAAAGCAATGAAATTATAACCAGAAATGGCGATTTTAACAAAACAAATTGTTAAAAAACTGGTGAAACAAAACTATAAGAATTGAACATATTTGATATAATATATGATAATAGATCTATAATAAATTTATATTAAATATATATTAATTACACTTGAGTTAAATACATGTGTGAATAAAATAATATCTAAGGTAAGGATTTACCGCCCCACTTTTACTTACATGAGACATATTTCATATTCACCACATAGTTATTTTTGGTTCAGTATATACAACCAATATGATATGTTATACCATGAATTCATTTATCTGTATAATTTTTATTTATTTCTTTTATGGCGTTTACGATTCAAATGATACCAAATTTTTAAATTTTTATGTTACACTCTCATTGTATATTTGGATTGATCATGATTATGATTCCGATGATGAAGTCTTATAACATATATTTTGATAAACAAATTATTTTTATTTTTATCATTTTACGTCTGGTGAATACATAATTCTCTCACATTTTAGTCTCCTTACGAACAAAAGATACAAAAAATGGTGTCTTTAAAGAAAAATGATTTCATTTCTATGTTTGGTTAATTTTTTTTCGTTCATATCTATGTATTTAAGATGTATACAGAAAAGTTTTAAGGTTATAAATATAATTTATTAATTATAATTTTACCAAATTATTTAAATTAATAATTTTTTTTACGATAATCAACTTTTCATTTTCTGAAAGAGATATTTTTTTATACTTTCACAATAATGTTAGAGGAATGTTTTTAAACTAATATGAAATATACAGAATTCCCCATCATGATGACCACTCATTATATTATGGATTAAATTAATTTTTTACAGTTGTTTTAGAAAATATATTTCCTAATATTTAGTATTTTTTCAATGTGATTTACAATTATAAAATAATATTTTCCTCAAGAATTTTTTATTGTAATTTTTATAGTATTTTGATTCATCAATTAAATAAATAGACATTTTACATAACATCTATTTAGTAATATGGTTTAATTATATCATCATTTTTATTTTTTGATGGTTTACGATTATTTTGATAGGGTGGTTTCTAATTTTCATATTATTCATCATATGTTTATGGATTTTTTATGATTATGTTTATTTATTGAGTAATGTATTAACTTTTTATATGGTACTTATCAATAAGAATGTTTTTATTTATTATTTTTTACCCTTTTATATTTGGAATTAATTTAAAATAGTAATTTATGAGAAGGTCTATTTATATCCTATATATGTATATGTAGGTCTAATGATACAAACTATCTTGTATTTTTTGGAACACTATACCATTTTATGTAAGATGTATTTGAAAAGGTACTGAATGATATGGTTATAATGTTTTGAATTAATAATTCTATCATTTAAAGATTAGTTATTAGAATACATGTGATAATTTGATTAGTTTCAATATCCATGGATATGTTTCTTGACCGTGTGATTATTTATATGGAATTATTTGATCATGATTTATTCAATTCATTTTATTCTCATGTAATTGACTGAATGAAACTTTTTTTAGTTATTTTACTTGTCATATTTATTATTACATATTTATTAAATATATATTCCACTGTACAAATACCCTTGCCCAGTATTATATCTCACATCATTCTTATGTTTAATATCCACAGGATGACATGAATTATTTAATAATTGATATGTAGGGATATGCGAATATGAATAATGGGGTACTCAAATAAAATTTTGTATTGTTTTTTATTTCAATTATAATATGATATTCAAGTATGTATCTATTTTATCAAGACAACTAAACTGTTAATTACAATAGGATGTGTTTACATATAACTTGTAATAATATAATATATTAACCCCCAACTATTGGATACTGGGGATGTGATATTTATTGTTTCTATGAGAGAAACTTTAGTAGAAAATTTAGTAACCACAATTCGGAATAAATTATATTTGATAATATAATCATATGCCTAAATTTGAGGATAATTATATAAGTGCATAATAATGTTTTAGTGTGGAATAGATTATGTCATTTTAACTTGAAATACATCCTTTCCTTGAAAGTATACATGGATGTGGTTCTAGAACAGATGTACCTAGTGTTAAAAACTATTAAAAATAAAAAATGTTCTTGAATAGATCATAAAATGGTATAGGAAAATAGACCTTACAACACACCTAGTTTGAAACTCCTGAGGAATAATTTTGGGTTAATTCACATTTTCATTATGAACCATCATTCAGTATTTCAATAGATGACAACCATGAATAACATAGGATAAACATAACGAATAATATAATTAAAAAAATGTTTCCTGATTTGAAATCATATATATTATTTTTTAAGAATATGTGGTTTCTTATATGATTATTATTGATCACACTATGTTATTGGTTTTAGTCAACGATGATAAAAAAGGAAATGTGATATAATTGAATGTGATAAATAGTTCATTATGGATAAAATAAATGGGATTATTATTAGTGTGGATACTATAGTGATTTTTCTGAATATGTTTCCAAAAATTATAATTACAAACATACACATTTATTAACCCTCAAACACACCAAATATTTGGATGATAGAGTTCGTTGAGAGATCAAGTGGTGGAGAACATAAAATAAATATGATTGTATTTACTCTATGATGATAGTGTGGGATGAATTAAATAAGTTAATGTCTCAAATGAATGAGAATATGTTTTATGTGTAGAGAATAATGTTGTAACGTAATTAATTTCCAAATAAATATCAAAAGTCAACTTATTTAACTGGATTAGTATATTTTATAATCTATGGAATCATTTATAGATGAATGATTTCAATGTATATAATACAGGAATTAAATGAATCAATGTTCTAGGTAGGAAGCTCATGAAGGGGATCATAATGGTTTTAAGATTAATGTTTTTTCTTTTATGATGATGATAATACAAATGAAATATTGAATGAAGGAAGTATTAAGGATTAATATGATAAATAATAATTTATATTTTAATAATTAAGTTTAATTATTAATGTTATTTTTTATTTTGTTTTAAGAATTATGTTACAGAATAATTTTTACCAATGTTATTTTACTAATAATAATCACGCAACACATAAAAATTTTACAGTGATAGTTATTTTAAATATTTCAATGAATATGTTTAACTGTATTTATGTAAAAGAAAATTGATTTTATTAATAATGTTATTTTTGAGGATATACATAATATTTTTTGGAACATTATAGGTATAATATAAATATTAAAAAAATGAAAACCTACCTGTTAGATAACAACTCATCATATCTGGAAAGGCTATAAAGAATGAACCTACATCAAAAGGTAAATATGGGTGAAATTAATACCACCAGCATTTCTGATATTATGATTAATAATAATTGTTTTTATTAATTTTTTTAATGGACAAATACATAGGTAATGGATTATATTGAATTTGGGTGTTACATTTAATGTTTACATATTGATTTTTTATATTGGATGACTTATGCTGACCATTTTTTTGGTAAATATTTGTTGACATACTGATGGTATTTTCAATATTTTAATTATATTATGTTCGTTTAAAAGTTAAATCTAGTGCACCATAAATTAAAATTTCATCTTGTATATTCATTTCATGTAATATGAAATAAAGTTGAAATTGATCGAAGCACTACCGAAACATAAACTTTTCCCTTGAATTTAAATGATATTATGTATGTGTATTTTCATATTTTATTAGTCTAGAGAGTAAAAGAAAATATAAATTGAAAACAGTATCTGTCTAACATCATTTTCATAACATATTTATGTATTTTGTATTTTTTATTACCCTTTTAATTCACTTTATTTTGATCAATGATCTTTATCACTCCATAAATGTATTTACGATTTTCCACCATGTTCATATCTTTATATCACACCAATGATATCATTATTGGAAAAATATTTATGTTTTATTGTATATGACCTTCATACATTCATTTTCCCACTTATGAATATATATTTTCATTAACACTTTTTATATGTGATATTTTATTATATGTTGGAACTATGATGACCAAAATATAATAGTGAGGGTGAAATTTGTTGAAGGTGGTATAATGTAAGGTCTCAAGGTTTAAAAAGAAGAAAGTAAATTTTTATAGAATATGTGACACATAACAACAAACTTATATATATAGCACCAAAATATTTTTCGATATATATTTCATTTTAATAAATTTAGTTTTTTTGATAGCTTGTATAACACGTAGAAACATGTTGTAATAAACCGTGATATACTAAAAGTATTATTATTTCAACAATGCCATTATAAACTATCAATGAAATATATTTTTATGAATATTAATAACTATATTTTCAAAAAATATTTTCTAGTTATTTATAAAAATAAATATACTAATAAATAATAAATTATTTTTTCTTATGTTCATTATTTGATTTGAATGATGTTTATATCTGTATATAATGAATTAATGATATTATTTTTTGAATTTTTTTAAAATTTAATAGAAAATGAAAACTTAATTTATGGATTAAACGTGTGAAAATTATTTTTGGGTGAATTATTCAAATGTTTCTTAAAATGATTACGTTTTTTGATTAATACTGCATCATACTGGGTTTTATTGAATAATTGACAATTATTTTTAATAATTTAGAATGGTAAATTTTGTTTTAAATGTTTTTAAAATTATTATTATATTAATTATATATTTTGTAATCCAATTTATTGGAATTTTAATCAATTTAATATTAAATATGAATATTAAAACTTTTTTTATTTATAGATCTTTTTTCTTCGGAAACCCTCTTTTTCATCATGTTTATGGTAGTAGACTGTTTTATATTTTCTATATCCACTTCTATAAAATGAAAAATAAAATAATTGATCATGTTTACGGTGGACTATTGCCTCACGAACCAATGAAATTTATTTCCCATCACTACCATTCAAGGGTGGATATAATAATTAATTTAACATATTTATATAATATTTATAATAATATTATATTTTTCATATTTTGATACCAAATGTACTTCATACATTCCATTATATGGGGGAATATTGAAATGTCTCTCGTGTGTATGGTAGACTATCAGCTCAAGAAGTGATGTGATTTATTTTTTAATTATTAATTACACAAAATTTATTAATGATATATTTAATTAACATATGTCATATATATGACCACAAAAAAATACTTCAATAAATATAAAATCACATCTAACTTTTTACCTACCATTTCTTTTTAATACCATAACGTCACTGGTGCGTACGTGTTGACTTCCACCTCTATGTAGTGATGTAAAATATTTAACACATTATATTTTCATGTTTAGTAATAAGGATGTATTTGATTAATAGATATTTAAATCACAACATAATTATAATTCCTTAAAGGTGAATTAAAATTTATTTTTATTTCATTCCATCTTTTGAGAAAAAGGAATCATCATTTATCTATACATATCATCTATCATATCCATGGATGATGTAATGCATTTTCTATCATTTGATTTTATGGATACTTATATAATTAGTATAAATGAAAACTATATAATGTTTTACACTATCAAGATGATGTAACAATGATCAATCTAACAATACGGAATTTGCTGAACAAAAACATACAAGAATAACGAATTGTTTTTCACCAGAAACAAGGATTTTAACGATTAATTATAAATTAAAATATTATAAAATTCTATATGTAAATGGTATATCGTTAGATATATATGATTTTGTTTATTTAATAAATTTAAAATAAATCTATTTTTATAAATAAACAGTTACAGTCACGAATGAATGAAATCAGATCTTTGGTAATAGTTTCTTGTCTCATATATACTTCTATGAGACAAAATACATTTTCACCACTCAGTTATATTGTGTGGTTTATATAATTCTATAATTATTTGTTATATCAAGAATAAATTTATATATATGGTATTTAAAGTTTCATTTAATGATATTTCATTCATGGGGATAAAGATTTAGATTTTACAGAAGTTGAAACAGATTATGTTATTACATCATTGTCTGTCGAGTTTTTTTATGAGCATGTTTCCATTGATGAAATAATTTGAATGATATTTAAATTAACCCAGGAATTTTATTTTAATTGATTATTTAGTTATAATTAACCATTTCCCCTCAATTCTATTTCTTTTTAAAGAATGATACAGAATTAGTTTTTTCTATAGAAAATAGATATGATTTTTCTATCCGATCTAAAACACATTTTCTTCCATATACATGTACTCTGAAAAGGTTATCAATTTTTTTTAAAATTATACAAAGGTTATATTAAATAAATATTTACCTATGTATGTTTTTTAGAAAATGGTTTGAATGTAGTCTTTTTCTATTTTATAAACAAATTGATTTTTAACCAGTTTACAATTTTGTGAAAGGAATGTCTTTCTAATATATACAACCTATAATGAATTACCTACCATAATTATCACAAATTATTTTTAACTATCTATTTATATTATATATTTATAATTTTAATGAAAATTTTTATCTTAATATTATGTAATTATTTTGTGTTTTAATTTCATTCTAAAATAGAAAAGACAATTTTGGTTAATAAAATTTTAATGGAAATGTTATGGAATTTTGAATCATCAATGAAAACAGTATTATGTTTACTTACTCTCCATCTGGAATATGATGTAATGATACCATATATATTTTTGTTCAGGATAGTTAATGAAAAATTTTATTGGGGATGCTTTATTTTGATATCATCCGCCATATTAACATGGATTGTTTTTTATTTTGCTAATTGGTTTGGGGAAATTTTAAAATATCACATGATCATTTAAAATTAATGTTCATGTTGAATATGTTTCACCCATTCATATAAGGAATTCATTTTACATTGTATTTTATGTTCAAGGTTGACTATAGACCCTTGATGCATCGATGGGCCTCATCAGACAAACTAACATTGATTTTTCTGCCGAGACCTTATCTATTTATGTAAGATGTCTCATCTGGAGACCTTGATGGTATGGTTATTATGTCTAATATTTTTCATTCCATAGTTAAAATATTTATCATTAATGTACTTTTTATAACATGATTAGTTATAATATAAATCGGCATGTTCCTATATGATGTGATTATTTATATATCATCATTTTATCGTCATTTATTCCTACTATAAAATTATAAAGTAATTGAATTAATAACATTTGATTATGTTATTCAAATTACCATATTGATTATTCATTGTTTTTTGTTATATATTCTGATGTATACATACACCTACCAAGAATTAGATATCACCCCTAACTAATGTTTCATTTTCCTGGATTATAAGATGTTTTTTTATGATTGATATAAATGTAGAAGATAAAGGTAAAATGGTGCACAAAAATAAAATACAATGTTGTATTTTATGATATCTATTGTTATATGAGATTCGTGTATGTGTTTTGTTTTCCAAGACAACTAAAATATTTAGTCAATTTGGATTCCTTTCCTTATAACATATATCAATGAAATAATGCAACAACTCACTCTAACATTATAGTGTCAAGGTCATTACAAATAATATAACAATTTTTATATTATTTAATATATAGTAAGCTATTAATATATACATTTTAGAATATAAATGAATAAATAATATTATATAGATTTATAAGAATAAGTATATATATATTATTACCCTCTAAGGTTTAATTAATGAGTAATTAATTACTACCAACATGTATAAATAAATACATCCATAAAAAAGAACACACATATTAATACCTTTAAACATACATACATACATACATACATACATACATACATACATACATACATACATACATACATACATACATACATACATATATATATATATATAGTTTAATATGAACTGTTAATGACCACTTAATTATTAGTTATTGCTAATTGATAATAATTATGTTATAACATGTAAATAATTTTTTTAATTATTTACTTTGTTAATTTATATATATATTCATACATATACGTACATATAAATACATACATATGTATGCATGTGTGCATGTTTATCCATTTATGTGCATGTGTATTAATTTTATATATAAAACATTAAATTTCTTTGTGATGTCCTAATATTATAATAATCATAATAAAATATAGAAACCTCTTTGAAAGTAACATATTTTATTTTAATTATTTTTATTAAAAGGTTATATAAAATAAAAATGTATCAATATTTTATAAAAATTGGTACAAATCATTGTTAATAATAAAATCTATTTTTAAATGATATGTAACTAATTTAAAAAAATTCTTATTTTAAAGGGATGCTATTTTTTAAAAAATTATCCACACTTTATTATAAACATTGATATATTTTTAATGTTTAAAAAAATGAGGATATAATTAATAATTATTTTTTTTAAGAAAACATGGCTAATTTTCTTTCTATATATCAGTTTTTAGTATATTATATATATATATATATATATATATAATTTTATTCAAAATTATTTTAAATTTTCAACTGAACCCATTATACATCATCCGAATCATTGATAAAGGATAACACAATGTAATAATGTGATGAGATTTTATTATTTTTTTCATTCACATAATAGATGAAATGCACGTGAATGAATAATAAATGATGTATACTTCATAATGAAATCATGATACATTTACACTATATTTATATCACCACACATAGACACTTCATAATCATGAGTTAAAATCGAGGATATTTATAGGTTTACAGTTTTAGAGAATTAGTCCATAACTATTACACAACTCAAATATTATAAAGTAGACACTTCTACTTAATATCCATATTTTTTCAGAAAAACTGAACCTCATTAAAATTAAACATGATTTCATTTTCTTGATAAAAATATTCAAATTATTTATCATGACTTCCATATTTCGTTTACACATCCTTATAAATTTTGAAAAACATTTCAAAAACTATAGATGAGAAGAAATAAGATCAGTAAGGTAATATAAAATAAGGAAATAAAACATTCTTTCATGAATACATATAAAAACATGAAATCATACTTTTCACCCATTAAACAAAATAACTTAAGCATACCTCATGATTTAATAGTATTCATGAAAAAATAGTAAATAATATATAATAAATGTAACTTGTGGAATCCATGTCATACATGTTGGGACCACTTTGTGTATATGGTGGTATTTTTTGTCAATAGTTGTCAATGAAGATCAAAATGAAGGAGATCAAGAAGTACTCCAAGGAAATGGAGGAATGGAAATTCAGACGATTTTTGTACTGATCATATGTTCAAAGAACATGTGTTAAAGGTGACACATTGTTTAGAACAATGAAGAACATGAGGTATAATCCATATGAGGATGAATAAAGAAGAATGGGGTTTTGATGAAAGCCATGAAATTACTTAGTATTTCATGTCAACCATGAATGAGACATCTTAAATATTTGAATCATATGCTTTGCATGATGTAGATAATGACGGTTGAAGAAGAAGACAATGTGCGAAGGATTGGAATTCTGAGATGACCATGCGAGGATTGGAATTTTGATATGGCCATTTACGTAACATTGTCTCAAAATATGATGATGCTAAAGTTGTTCCTTCAAAGAATATATATCACGACAGTGGAGTTTGTGATGAAAACAGAAGAGTTGCTTAAGGATACAAATCACCGAAAAGAAGTGATTTTGAGGTGATCATTCTTGTTGAAAAACAAAACAAATGACATTCAAATTTGTTGAAAAAGGAGATTTCATAATGGCATGTCGAGTTCAAGGGATATGGTTAATGAACCATTTTTGATTCAAGTACGTCGACAAAGGAATAGATGATCTGGAGAGGGTACAAAAAGAGCAGATACAAGGTGGCGTTGTTTTCCAGTGTTTTCCAAATCGTTGTGCCTAAAAATCGACAAATGGAGAAAAGTGGTTTTGGAAAAGAGAATTGTGCATCGTGTACTTGAAGGAGAGAGAAACTGCGCGCCATATGTTTTTGAGGATCAGAACATCAAAATAGAGAAAATGGATAAGGGTTACACAAGTGTTGGGTTGGTCGTGCAAGTGACTTGCGTGCCGTGAAGAGACTTGCGCGCCAGTGCCTAGAAGGATTGGAAACTTGCGTGCCTATTGTTTTTCTAGAACATAACTTCAAAATATTGAAAAGGAAAGAAGGTAACACAAGTATTGGTTGGGTCATGCAAGTGAGTTGCGCGACATAGGCTAGGGGAGATGAGCTGCGCGCCGAGACTTGCGCGCCGCCGTGCAGGTTGACTAGTTTGCCTATAAATAGAGGACCACCCCTCCTCATTTCCCACGGAGTTCAACACTTAGAAAAATCAGAGCTCCCTTCATGCAGGTGTGGAAGTCACGCAAGTATTGGTTGGTCATGCAGGTGGAATTGCGTGACAGTATTTGAAGCTACGCGCCGGTTGTTGGTTGCGCGCCCAGGGCGGTTTGGGCGAGAAAGTAAGTGAGTCGTGCAGGTTAGAAGTTGAGGAAGGCAGTGTAATGCAGGTGGTCTGTTGATACTTGTGTGCCAGTTTGGACCTGCGCACCGAAGACTTGCGCGCCATATTGATACTTGCGCGCCGGGCATGGAGAAGCGCGCCAGGTACTACTGAAGCCCTCCGGTCCTTTTTGGAGCTGCACGAAAGCCGGGAGATTTCTCGATACATTAGGTGAAAAGTGGGATTGAAGAAGAAATATAAATGATACATGCATGATCTCATGCATACATGGTGAAATGATACAGACAATGCCAAGTAAGTTGAGCATCATTTATTGAGAAATCAAATAAGTGATTGTGATTCAGGAAAACGATGACAAGCAGATCTAGTGCATTCAGTCATTGCACTAAAGAAGAAGGATTGAACTGAAAATAGCATCAAATCTGAACCTTGATGCAAGAAAAGTCTCATGATTAACAGGAGACAAATAAATTCATGTCTATCTTTTGAAGAGACCTTCATGTCTATAAACTGAGTGTGATTTCACCAACGGTAGTGAGCTAGGGGGAGTCAACGGGAGTGACCCGAGGGATGTAGTGAGCTATCCATGAACTTTTGTAAAGGCAGTGATCCTAGGACAAAGTGACTGTTCCCAAACCATTTTAATCCAAAACTAGTGAAGATTAGTGGAATTTGGTACGACCGAAAACTTTTAGGTGTATGCTCCTTGGACGTATCCCTTAGTGGTGAACCAAGTAAAATTGTTGTACTATCTCTTTTCATGTGAATGTTTCATTGCTAATCATATCCATCATACATGTTTAAGTATTTCCTACCAATGTGGGAACAAGATCCACAACTTTAAGAAGAAAAATTTGACACCCTTATTCACCCCTCCCCTCTTAGGGTGTCCCAGGGTCCTAAAATAGATACATTTTTGCTTTCACAAAATATATAGACTAAACACCAGGGTAACATTTGGAATACCCAAACTTGTATATTAAAAAAATCTCTTAATAGAAACCTTATAGATTAACTCCATCTTATTACCCAATGAATTTAAGATCTATCATGTGCTCACCCACCCTCAATTTATCAGGGAACCACATGTATATATAAACAATTCCCAATAACTAAAACATAATCACAATACACAAAATAAGCATAAAGAAAAAATATAATATTTTGACCTAACAATAAAAGGATTTCATTTTAATATATTGGCATAATAATTATCTTCTCAAACCCATTAAAAAAATATATTTTTAAATGGGAATATGTTATTTATATTTATTTTAAAATAGATAATGTCTTAAAGAGGAAGCCAAATATGAAATAATGGTCATGACGGCGAAAATGTCATTGTCGCCACGTTCATTAAAAATAAACATTCATTTTCTCATTCAGTCAAATTATTATTATAAAAAACTTTATTTTAATTAATTTTATGGAAATTAAAAGTAAAATGGTCTTATTATACTCTATATAAAATATGATGGTGTATAATATAAAAATATGTCTCAATGAACAAAGATTAAGATGAAGTCTTTACCTTGAGTACGACTAATCACGTAAAAATAATATATTTAGTAATAAAAAATATAGGTTAATTAAAACATTCATGATAAAATTTTTAATGTTTATTATTCGAATTATATAACCTATTAACATTTTACAGGAGTTGCATAATTATTTAATTTCATATCAGACGTTTTGTTGATATTCAGTACATGAGTCAAAAAATGAACATCTTATGATGTAAATTGTCCATGTGTTCATATGTCCATAATCTAGAAAATATTATTTCTGACATGATAAACAATTCAATTCATTAATCATACTTTCCAAATCGATTATTTTATTATGGTTATGAAAAATAAAGAACGTTATAATCATGGGGATGTTAGGCTGTACATATACATGAGTAATATTTTCTATTTTTCATTGATCATTATGGAAATAAGATACTTTTTATTATATCTTTATATAATGATCATAAGATTATTAAAATCATAATAATAATTTAAATATACATATTAAATATCATATATGTGATGTGGTGAATAAAAATGATTCACATCTATTGTTGGAAGAGATAGTTCACACGTACGCACGGATGATATTATAATTTTTATGTGCATTAATTGTAAGAACATATTTAAAATATTATTATTTTAAAATTATAAATATTTCCATAATATAAGATAGAATCATTGGTTTCATTCTTTTAACTAGTCCTGAATAACGATAATGAAAAACTAACTATATCGGTTAGAGAGGTGGTAGTCCGCCGTACACACGAACGAAATGTTCATTTCAAATTTGTTGAAATTGGAGATGAATTTAGGTGATTATATTAAAATATTAAAATCTATTTATATTTATTATAATATATTTATTATTACATATTAGAAGTATAAAATTTAATGGAGGTGGAAATGAAATAAAATAGAAACACTTAAAAAAGACACTGCTTCTCCAGATGATCACCTTTGATGAACACCATAACACCTCTAAAAAGGGATTTATACCATTAATTAGGCCTCAAGAGTGTGGGATGGGATTATAAGAATTTTTTTGGGAAGATGTTGTCTGATAAAAATGGTTCATAAAGTGTTATTATTACACAATATAGCGTATAATTTTATTGGAGAGGGGAGGGAACCCATGGAAACTCTTATAATATAAAAGTAATATATATTTTTTATCCAAATGAATCAAAATTGAGATATGTCCAAAAAAATATTATTATATTTCTAAATCTTTTCATAAAATAATATTTATAATTTTATTGAATTTATAGTAAACCTAATCTTTTTAGTTTACCCATAATTATTCATTACTAATTTTAATTTTAATAAAAAAAATTAAATATTAGGACGTTATAAATTTTACATATATGGGTTTGATTTACCATAATTGGAAACTTAATGAATATTTAGACCTTATAATAGTCAATATATGTTTGTTAAAATAATATTAGTATTTTTAATTAATTAAATTTATTATTAATTTAATATAATATCAATTATGATGATTTTAACACTATTCATTAGATTGAATTTATATAGAATACAAATAGTTAGATAACATCAAAAAAAAATTCGATAGATGTAAATCATATCATATTAACCGAAAAAAATTCATGTATGACAAAAATTTTGTCATGTAATATTTATTTTGATATTTATAATATCACTCATTCGATTCTTCCATTAACAAAGAAATCACTACATCATCATTATTTCATAATTAAATATTATTTTTCAATTTATAAAAATAATAAATAAAATACCATGATGTGGGTAATTATTATATCTTATTATATAATATTTATAGTCAAAGGGATCCCTTATATAAAGTCATATTAAAAAATTTTGTAATAAGACACATGTTTATGATATTTTTTCATTTCTATAAATTAAATGTTATAAATGTATTAATCAAACCTATGTGAAATAAAAACGCCAAAAGTTCAGCCTATGGACTGTCATTGTTGGAAATAACTCATCCAATAAGGTCATCTCAAGTTTTAGGGTTGTTTTGTATTATTATAATATTATTTTAACCCTTATTTAAATAATTTACCCTTTAACAAAGGTAAATAAAATAATAAAGTTACTATTCACATTATTTGGATACTATTAGGTCAAATGTTTCATATTTATTACCGTCATTTATGTCTATATATTAAAATTAAATTCACAAAAATAACTAAAATTAATTTAATGGTTATCCAGTTGATGGATTAAAGAGACGAGTTTTTAAAAAGTAAAAACCATCAAAAGATTCACATGTGTTTATATATAATTTTAAAGTGAAATTGAATCTGAAGGAAAATATTGGATTAAATGATAAAAACATCATATAATTATACCTTTAATCCATTTTAAATGATTATCTATATATATAATTAAAATTAGCAAAAAGATAGTTTTGAATTTAAATCTAGTATTTTCATTATTCATAATAATATGAATTTTATCACAAAAATACCAAAACATTATCCATTTTTTTATGTCTCACTTCCAAAGAAGAAGTAATTTTTTCAAATATATATTATTAATATCTAAAAAAAGAAATTATAAATTATTTCTCTATCAAATGGTTATAAAAATACAATTTTAAAATATGTAAATATTTAATGCATAATATTGGATTTACTATCATTTTAGGCCTGTAAAATTTATTAGAATAAAGTTAAAATATTTAATTATCATTTTTGAACATAATATATTTAGTTAAGATTATTCATTCCAATAAAAAGGCTAGGCATTAAAAACCATTAAAATAAAAATATTTATAATGTGTTATTTTCGATATATATCAGTCTTCTGTGCCAAAAAAGATTTCAGAGAAACTCATTACTATGTGTTGGGTACACTATATGAAAAATCATACCTTTTAATGTGAAATTAATATCTAATTCTAAAATTTTAATATATATATAAATTTTTTATTCTATAATTTCTTTGGTTGTTACATCCTTCCTTCTTTTTTAAATTGTATCCTTGAAATTCTATCCACCTAATAAATAAGTGGGGGTATTTCTCACTCATAGATTTTTTTGATTCCCATGATCCTTATTCAACTCTATGGTTTTTCTATGAAACCGTAACCTGAGAAATCACCTTATTCTGCAACACATTCTCTCTACAGTCGATAATCTAAACTTGATGTTCCTTATAAAGTATATTCTCTTCTAACTAATTTTTTTTGACTCGAAACATGAGATGGATACATAATATAATTTCCTCACATTGAAACATGAAAAACATAGTGTACCTCAGATAAACATCATGGTAATGCCACACAATAATCATCTTATCCAACATTCAATGGGTTTTCATTGTAATTCCCCAACCCAAGAAGCCTAGAGTCGGTGCAATATTATGTATCATTGGCATTATCACAAAAGATCAAGTCTCGAAAGATAGATAATTTTAGTATCCTAGGAAGTGCTAGATATATTCAGAAGGTTTACATTACATCATAAAATGGAAAACTACAACAAAATTGTTTCCATTAAAAACACTAATATCCCATAGACTATCCCTACAGGCCAGTAATAATATACTTTTCGCATCCTGGGAAAAATAGAACACAGAAAGGGGTGAGGTCACATGCTCAGTAAGGATAACAATAAACCAGAAACATTCATAAATAAGCATAAAAATTTAGGCAATGTATAAGACTAAAACAGAATCCTTCTAAATTTGAACTTCATCATAATATGGAATAGTTAAAATCAAATAATTCCATTTACTTATTCACATGGATATTATACTAGTAGAATAATCACATGCAATATCAATATCCACTTGCATAATAATGGAATGCATAATGCCAGACTTCATAAACATCTAGTCAAGGCCTTATTCCAAGACTACAAATAAGATTCTGTCAAGGCCTCATTCCAAGACAATAGTTTGTCTCACGAAACCAGCTGATGCATCGAGGGGCTATAGTGGGCTCCAACTGTCACTTACTAAGTCCAATGCATTTCTCATATAAAAAGGTAGAAACATAACATAAACGTTCATATTAAAACTAGCATACGAAATGTAAATACATTAACCATAAACCATGAATGGTATAAAAATAGCATATCCTCTATCGAACATAACTCATTCAATACAATATGGAAGATTGAATTATAATAGATCAACCTAAATTTAGAATAATTAAAGATATTGAAATAGATGAAAAGAATCATCAAAAGTATTTGAGAGAAATATCCCAATTTTTCTTGAAAAATTCTAAAAGTCACACTATTTAACAAGAATCCATTTAAAATAGATCTTTTAATCAAAGTTTCCCATACCACTTTGAAACATTTAAAATGAATTTAAATTTTAAAACATTAATGTCCATATAAATAAATCCTTAAAACCATTTTTAATCCATGTACATTAATGAGAATGATTTAAAAGAATAAATCATTAAAACATTTAAAATGATATTTTTTTAGAGTTCATAACCAAATGAGATACACTTGAATACAAATAATTGGGGAAATCAATAATTTAAAATATCATTAGAATAATCGGATTCATGATATACTATGTCAAAGAATAGTATATACACCATACAAAAGTGAGTCAGTGCATAACAACAAATAAGACTCAATGGAATGTATGATGAAATGAAATCCATTATAAAGACCGTATCCTTAGGTTTAGTGTAAATAAATCAGAGGAAATTTACAGCCATTCTTATAAAAACAACACCAATGACATGGATGTTTAACTCAATGAATAGAAGTTGAGTTAAAATTACTCGTATCAAGTTTATAAAGATGACTTGAGTTTTTATAAATGGAGTGATTATGTGTACATAAAGTATATCCACACAAAGGGGAGTGGAAATTACTACATAATTAAAAAAATAGTGATTACACACATAATCGTGGAGTAAAGTAATCAATGAAGTTTTCATAAAATCGAATGAGTGGAAATTGAAAATATTAATTCCCTTACCTATTTTGTAACATAAGATACATACAACCCATGAATGATGGACCATCCAATGATGATGTAAATACACATTAATTAATGAATATTACACAAACCTTACAATTATTGGAAGTACAAACACCACACAAAAGGTAATAGTGGCAAACATAGCATGAATCTCAAGGGGATAAAAGTGATATGAAAACCCCATACCTTGAGCTTTTCCTTGGTCAAGGATACATTAATCTCCTATATAATTTTGAAAAAATTGTTATTAAATTAATCAATAACCATATAAATTAATATTATATCATAAATGATATTCTAATATTGATATTTTAGTATTATCGTTGTTTCGTGTGTTAAATGATCATTTATTCTTTATATGCTTGGTTACATAAGCCATGTTTTTTATGGATGGGATGTATCATATTAATATTCAGAATTATATTAAGTATTTAAAAATTATTTTTAATCATCAAATGAAAATTATTCTTGAATGGATACGATGGGGAATGAATCTCATCGCGTTCGTGGAGAGGGTAATCCTTACGTACACACGAGTGACAATGTCATTCTTTTGATATTAAAATCATATATAATTTGATGGTATATCATATATACAGAATAATTATCATTTTATATTTATTATTTACACCAATAAAACATCATTATTATACCCATACAAATAATAATGTATTGAATAACAATTACACCACAACGTAGAGACGGTAAGTCCTACGTACGCATATATGGTGACATGTCATTCAAAGGATGTATAGAACAATGAATATGGTTGTACCATATTTATAATAATATTAAATTATATAGAATATTTTGGATTTGTTATTTTAGAATATAAACAACAAAGAAAGTGGAAGTGGAAGAATAATGGAACTTGAAAGAGGTGATGAAATATTTACCTCTTCTTGGGGTTCTTCCTTTTGATTTGATCAAAAGGGATCCATAGGTTGGATTTCTGACTAAAGGAATGCCTCTAGAATTAAGGGAGGAGGTTTGTGAGAATATTTGGGAAGGGGTTTTCTAAGCCTAATGGATTTTATGTTTTGAATTAGAGAGAAGGGGGAGTTCCATTTTATAAGAGGGGTGATGGGCACATTAGGAAAAGCTAGAAATATTATTTTATAATAATATCATTTTCGGTTTCTAATGGATTACAAATGAATTATTTAAATTATAAGTCGGGTATGGTTCTAAAACCACTCAATAAATAGGTTTTAGACTATTTTGGGTCACTATATTAACTTTATCGTTTTGATTCAACTCTTAGTTAAATAGTTTGACATTTACCATGTCTCTTTATATTTTCATATTATACAGTTAATAAACTTACTATAAACTTCCATGAGAACCCCATGTGATTTATTAATGATAAACCTATCATTATATAAGTATTTTTTCTGAACCATAGATTTTTAGGAATAGAATATCAATTAATAATATAATATTTGTTTTAAAAACTCTTTTATGTCAATTTTGACACTATTTGGTATTTTGTTTTTGATAAATTTATAACAACATTATTACATAAAAAAAATGAATCTAAACAAGAATAACTTGTAATATTAATCTAGAAAAGTATTGTAATTCATAAAAAGTCTCAAATTAAATTTATTTGGATATTTACAATATCAATTATTTTAATATTTCATTAATTAGATAATTACTGCATCATCATTGTGTCATAAATAAATTTTGTTATTTAATGTCTAAAAATTATAAATAAAATACTATTATTTAAGAAATAATTTTATATTTTAAATGAATATTTATAGTATAATTTAACTTTTGTGTATCCCTATATTAAAAACGGTTGAGTTATTAAAATTTGAATTTAACACTTTTAACTCTTCTTTGAATTAAATAATAATAAATGTCCTAATCTAATCCTAGTGGACTTGAAGGATCATATTTTATTCCTAAGGTTGTTTTTGGTCAAATTAAACTTATATAATAGAATTAGGACATGTGTTAGGGTAATAATATTATCATTTTTACCCTTAATTACCCAATTTACTTTTAATCACTGTTAATAAAAGTAAAAAGTTACTATTCTCCAAAAATTATTTTCATCTTATTGAACCAAATTTTACTTAATGATAACAACCATGTCTCTCATATTTTGGAAATTAAACTCACAGAAGTGGTAACATTATGTTTTATGTAAATTTGTAAATGCTCCTAAGAGGTGGGTAAAAGATGGTAGAAAGTTCAATAAAATATTATACATCTAATTTTATTATAAAATGACAATAATGAATTATATTGAACATGTAGTGGTATTATATATCTATTTTTACATAAAATAAATTTAAATAAAATAAATAATTATTTAAATAAAAATTCGGTTTTAAACTATAACGCATTGTTTTTTCACTATTCATCAAAAAATGAATGTTTTCAGAAAAATATAAAAAATTCAGCCTAAGCTATATGTGATCTTCCGAATTAAAAAATGATTTCTATTTTAACAAATTCAAAACATATAAGTTGTATTAATTAATTTAAAATTAATTCCTGTGTCAAAATAGATAGCATGTTTTTAAGAAACGATAACTATCAAAAGATTGACATTTTTTAATGTATAATTTCAATGTCAAATTAATTCCAATGACCAAAATTGGATTAAATGGTAAAAATATAATCTAATTATACTTCAAAACTATTAAAATGTATAATTAAACACTATAAATTTTTCTGATTAAAAAAGATGTTTTCAATTAAGATTTAGCTTTTTTCAGTATTCAACCAAATATGAAAGTTATCAAAAAAACACCAAAAATTTATCAAAAATAATTTTTTTGTCCTCATTATAAATAGTAAGTTTATTTTTTCAAATTGAATATATAAAAGTGTCAAATATTGGATTTAAAAGGTTTCACCATTAAAAGGCGGTAAAATTGCATTTTTGAAAAATACTTATTTTATCTGAAAAATTGAATTTGTTCTTATTTTATGTAAAAAGACACATAATATATATTCTAAAATAATATGGTATATATAAAATTTAAAATTCAGATAATAATATTAATTTATGCTTTTGAATGTCTAGTTTTGTATGTTGTGGTGTGCTCGAACTCGGTGTTGCGTGTATCACAAGCTATGGAATTAAAGAGAATAACTTACTATGAAATATTGGGGTGTTACATTCTTCCCCCCTTTTTAAAATTGCTTCCTTGAAATTTTTAAAATTGGGATTTGGAACTTCATTGAAATTCTCCCATCGGAAAAAGAGTCAATAAAACAATCACTTTAAAAGAAAGAAAGAGAAGTACAAAGGTCACCCGAGATAACCCATACTAGAATTAAATGTAGGAAAACATGGATATTGATGATAAACTAAGTGTCAAGTTATGATAGAGAGGGATAGAAAACATGATTAGGATAATGTTAACAAAAAGAAAACCAAAAACTTGTGATGAGATAAACATTAATTAGTTTCACAGTGGAAAAAGTAAAGAGTTATAGTTTTTTTGTTTTAAGTTCCATTTTATAAAGTTAAGGAATTTATTTATGATATTGACTAAGAACATAAATAGTTATTCTTACTTTTTATCTATAGTTTCATCCTTTAATAAATTTCGACCACAAACTCATCTTTTTTTTAAACGATGATTATTCAAGATGACTTGGTTACACCAGAAGCGCTAGAATCAACTTCTAGAGAATCACATAATCCAAAAAGGATATACTATATATACTTGCCTTGTCCTTAGAGATTAACCAAAAACAAAATGATTAGTACAAGATTAGATGATCCCCAAAAAGGATAATACTTTAGAGAAATAAATACTTATCTTAATTTCTGAAATTATACCAACAATACTTGAAGTTCAATAAATACCATTCAATATACAATTTTCCATAAAATCCATAAATATAATCCAAACTAATATTGAAACCCAAAACATAGAATAATTTGATTACACAGTCTTCAACGTTAACTTGTATTTTAAAATAACATCGAATACTCTTAAAGTGACATAACTAAAAGTATTTAAACTAATCACATATTCTCTGTGATATGATTTTCATTTCCATAAATAACCTAAATTGCTATAAATCCACAATAAAAACATAGATATAAATCCACCTTTAAACCTCAAATAAAATCCCATTGGATTCTATTTTCCTTAGGTATATAGTATTCCCAATAGAGTGAATGTCTTGCAAAATAAAATTTGTAACTTAATCCCCAAATCATTTTTCTATATTAAGGATATCCATTTGATAAGACATAAGATCCCAAATAAACTTATTATTGATCACTAAAACAATTTAACTAAAAATATTTAGTCAGACTAACCAGGGAATTCACGTAGTCCCGTGGTAGGTGATAAATCCTAATCGCACTGTGGTTGTAGGTTCGATTCCTGCAGCTTTGTTTGATGGGATGGGTTGTCACACGGTCTGCGTGCTGTCCTTTATTCAAAAAAACTATATTTTATAACATTCCCAAAAGGAGACAAATTCCTCAAAATAATGATAACATAATTTCACCAAAAATTTAACCTCATACCTCTCATTTTCATCCCAAAATTAGATAACATGTAATTGCCTCAAATTCAAGAATAATATACACCTAAAAGGTTATTTATAATTAAATCAAAAATAGAAAAAGCAGTTCTTCCTATAATAGCATTTTCACGAAATAAATTGTAGGGTATCAAAAAAGAGAAAATTCATCCAAAGTAATCCCATCAACAAAGAGCACTAATACTTTTAAACATTTGACTATCCATTTATTTCCACATAGGTTCTTCCTTGACAAATGGGTTATCCTATAGAACATGGAATTCACTCGGGTAATTCCCAGGTCCCCTACATTTATGGAAATTACTGTAAATTTATTATTGAGATCATTTTTATTTTCTTCCATAGTACTCTTCATTTTTTCTTTTGAAATTATTTACATTATGTCTTTCTTTCCCACACATAAAGCATTTGTTGGTTCCATTAAGACACTTCCCTAGGTGTCTCATTTTTCATTTCATGTAAGGTGGAAATTGAGATTTCATTTCCCCATGGTCTCCACTGCTGGAACTCTTATCATTCACCGCCTTTCTCTTCTTTTTTGAGTCCGGGAGTTGGTTACTATATATATTTTTGATCATATTTTTGGAAAACTTATATGGAATGAACCCAATATAATTTACACCTATCAATATTCAATTCTGTATCTCATTTCATCCATCATTACCACTTTGTACATCATGTTCACTGTTACTATGACTTCCATGGAATCCAGCCAAAGACTAACACAAGAAAGCATAGTGTGAGTCATAAAATCATTCATTGAATATCATAACACCTTAGTTTAAATATAAAACCCCTTTGAATTAACGATGTATATTTATTCTCGTCTTATATTAAAATCCTTCTAATCGGTTGGTAAAGAAAATTTGAATTATTCTAAGCATATCCTTCGGGAGTGTCGTAACCAAGAGTGCAGCAAGGCCCACTGTCATGTACCAAGAGACCCAGGGTCAAGCCCGAAACTCCTTGTCGGATTGTTCACTCCTAGTTAAATCTATGCTAGAGCTGCCTCTACCTGATCATATCTATATATAGATGTATTGTTTCAAAAACCCACTTAATCTCTATAATACCAAAATTCTAGGATTTTATTCTATACTAATCCTCAATGTCTATATTAGGGTAATGTGCTCTAGTCAGTGTTTATCTAAATCTATATTCCACAGTTTTTACTAAACTTCCTCTGATACCAACTGTAACGCCCCTACCCTAGAAGCCCAAAGTTGGTTCATTATTATGTATCATTGGCATGATCACAAAATATCATGTCTCGAAAGACCGATTAGTTTAGTAGCCTTCGAAGTTCTAGATACATTCATAAGGTTTACATTACATCATAAAATGGAAAACTATAAAAAAATTGTTTCCATAGACAACACTGATATCCCATAGACTATCCCTGTAGGTCAGTCATAATCTACTTTTTCACATCCTAGGAAAAATAAAACATAGAAAATGCTGAGCTCAGATGCTCATTAAGTATAACAATAAAGCAGAAACTTTCATAAATAAGTATAATCATTTAAGGAAATGTATAAGACTAATAAAAAATCATTTTAAACATTAACTTCAGCATAGTATGGAAAAGTTAAAATCAAATAATTACATTTAATTATTCACATGGATATTCTACTAGTAAAATAATCACATGAAATATCAATATCCACTTTCATAATGATGGAACGAATAATACCAGACTTCATAACCGCATATTCAAGGCCTTGTTCCAAGACTACAAGTAAGATTTTATCAAGGCCTTGTTCCAAGACTCTAGTTTCTCTCATGAGACCCTCCGATGCTTCGAGGAGCTATATCGGGCTCCAACCATCCCTTACTAAGTACAATGCATTCCTCATATGAAAAGGCTTAAACCTAACATAAACGTTCGTATTAATACTAGCATACGGAATGTCAATACATTAACAATAAACCATGAATGGTATAAAAAATTTTACATCCACAGTCAAACATAACTCATTAAATACAATTTGGAAGATTTTATTATAATATATTAACCTCAATCGAAAATAATGAAGGATATTGACATAGATGGAAATAATCATCTAAACTATTTGAGAGAAATATCCCCCTTTTTCTGGAAAACATTTAAAAGTCACACTATTTATCAAGAAGACATTTAAAATATATTTTTGAATAAAAGTGTCCCATACCACTTTGAATCATTTAAAAGGAATTTTATTTTTAAAAAATTAATGTCGATATAAATAAATCCTTAAAAACATGTTTAAACCATGGACATTAATGATAAATATTTAAAAGAATAAATATTTAAAACATTTAAAATTATATATAAATTAGAGTGCATAAAAAATGGGAGACACTTGACTACAAATAATTATGGTAATTAAAACATTATAATATCACGAAAATAAAGGGATTAATGATAAACTATGTCAAAGTATAGTACATACACAAAAAAAGTGAGTTCGCGCATAACAACAAAGAAGACTCAGTTGAATGTAAGTTCAAATGAAATCCTTTATAAATTCCATATCCTTAGGTTAAGGATAAATCAATGAAAAAATTATATGTGAAAAATATAAATGCACTCAATATGATTGGATATTCAGTGTAAATTAATCAGAGGATATTCAAACATATTCTTGTAAAAACAACACCAATGACATGGATGTTTAACTCAATGTATATAAATTGAGTTAAAATTACTCTTATCAAGTTTATACAGATGAATTGAGAATTTATCAATTGAGTGATGATGTGTATCAAAATTATATCCACAAAAAGGGAAGTTGAAATTACAACATAAGTAAATAAATAGAAATTTCACACATAACCTTGGACTAATGTAATCAATGAAGTTTTCGTAAAACCGAATGAGTGGAAATTGAAATTTGAGATTCCCTTACCGATTTGTTAACATACGAAACATACACCCCATGAAATAAGAATCATCCAATGATGATGTTAATACCCATAAATTAAATTATATGATGCAAACCATACAATCATCGTCATTACATACACCACACAAAAGGTAACAGTGACAAATATAGCATGAATCCCATGGGAATAAAAGTGAGATAAAAACCCCTAACCTTATATATTTCCATGGTCGAGGGTATTTTAATCTCATTTATAATCAATAAATCATTATTATTAAATTATTAAATAACCATATACATTAATATGATATCATATATGATCTTCTAATATTGATATTTTAGTATTATCGTTATTTCGGGTGTTAACTGATTCATTCTCCATTATATGCTTAGTTACGTAAGCCATGTTTTTTATGGATGGGATGTATATAATTAATATTCAGAATGATATTAAGTATTTAAACATTAATTTTAATCATCAAATGAAAATTATTCTTCAATGGATACAATGGGGAATGAATATTATCGCGTTCATGGAGACAGTAATCTGTACATACGTACGAGTGACAATATCATTCTTTTGATATTAAAATCATAAATAATTGGATGGTATATCAAATATAAAGAATAATTATCATTTTATATTTATTATTTACACCAATTACACATCATTATAATACCCATCAAAATAATAATGTATTGAATAAAAATTACACCACGATGTGGAGACGGTAAGCCGTACATATGCACGTATGGTGACATGTCATTCAAAGGATGGATAGAATAATGAATATGGTTGTACCATATTCATAATTACATCACGCTATATAGAATATACTGTAGTTATAATTTTATTATGAAAACAACAAATAAAGAGGATGTGGAAGAATAAATGAACTTGAAATAGGTGATGAAATATTTATCTCTTCTTCGGGTTCTTCCTTTTGATTTGATCAAAAGGGATCCATAGGATGGATTTATGACTAAAGGAATTCCTCTAGGTTTAAGGGAGTAGAGTTGGTAGGATATTTGGTAAGTTTTTAACTGATAATAATGGCTTTGAAGTTGTGAATTAGAGATAAGGGTGAATTCTCTTTTATAAGAGGGGTGAGGGGTACCTTAGGAAAATATAGAAATATCATTTTATAATAAAATCATTTTCGGTTTCTAATAGATCAAAAATTATTTATTTATAGGATAATGTGGTTATGGGTGAAACTAACTCCACAAATAGGTTTTAGATAGGTTTGGGTCACTATAGAAACTTTATCTTTTAGATTAAAATCTTAGTAAAATAGTTTTATATTTACCATGTTTGTTTGTATTTTTATATTATATGGTTAATGAAAATACTATAAACATCCAAGAGAAGAAAAAGTGATTTATTAATGATACACATGTCAATGTATAAGTCTTTTTTAAACCTTATATTTTTAGT
Source organism: Viscum album (assembly GCA_963277665.1). NCBI lineage: Eukaryota > Viridiplantae > Streptophyta > Magnoliopsida > Santalales > Viscaceae > Viscum > Viscum album. The sequence goes on from OY728162.1 coordinate 1,224,617,725, forward strand.
AATAGACTACCAATTTATAATATAATATTTGTTTTAAAAACTATTTTCTGTCAATCTTGATACTATTTTATATTTTGTTTTTGATAAATTCATAAAATCAATATTACTTCGAAAACAATTCAAATAACCAACCCTAACATGTCCTATTAACCTATAAAATTAGTGTAATTCATAAAATGTCCTAAATTAAATTTATTGGGATATTTATAATTCAAATTATTTTAATATTTCATTAATTAGGTAATTACTGCCTCATCATTGTGTTATAAATAAATTTAAATATTTAATTTCATAAAATTATAAATAAAATACCATTAAGTAGGAAATAATTTTATCTTTCTAATGAATATTTATAGTCGAATTTATCTTCTCTATAACACTATATTTAAAATGGTTTCGTTATTAATTATTTAATTTAACTCTTTTAACTCTTCTTGGAATTAAATAATATTAAATGTATAAATCAAATACAAGTGTACCTAAAGGATAATATTTTACTCCTAAGGTAGTTTATTATATAATTACACTTATCCAATAGAATTAGGACATGTGTTAGGCTAATAATAATTTCATTTTTTCCCTTAATTACCCTATTTACTTTTAACTGTGGTAAATAAAAGTTAAAAGTTAATATTCACCAAAAATTATTTTCATATTATTAAACCATATTTTACTTACTAATATCAACCATGAATCTTGGACTTTTTAAATTCCACTCATAGAAGCGGTAAAAATAATTTTTACGTAAATTTGCAAATGCTCCTTTGAGGTGGGTAAAAGACGGTAAAAAGTTCAATAAAAATTTATACATCTAATTATATTATAAAATGACTCAAATTAATTACAATAAACATATATAGGTATTATATATCTATTTTAAATAAAAATAAATTTAAATAAAATAAATAAAAATTTAAATAAAAAGTCAGATTTAAACTATAACACAATGTTTTTTCACTATTCATCAAAAATGGAAAGTTTTCAGAAAAATACCAAAAATTCAGCCTAAGATATATTTGATATTACAAATTAAAAAATGATGTATATTTTACCAAATTAAAAACATAGAAGTTGTATTAATTAATTTAAAATTAATTCCCCTTATCAAATCAAATAGCTTTTTTTTAAGAAACAATAACTATAAATAGATTGAAACTTTTTTATGTATAATTTCAAAGTGAAATTAATTCCAATGACCAAAATTGGATTAAATGACAAAAATATATTCTAATTATACTTCAAGACAATTCAAATGTATAATTGAACAATGTAAATTATTTTTATTAAAAAAGTTGTTTTCAATTAATATTTAGTATTTTTCACTATTCACCCAAATATAAAAGTTATTAGAAAAACACCAAAAATTTATCAAAAATATTTATGTCTTGATAATAAATAAGAAGTTTATTTTGTCAAATTGAATATAAAAAAGTTTCAAATATTGGATTTGAAAGGGTTCACCATTAAAAGGTGGTAAAATTTCTTTTTTGAAAAATACTTCTTTTATCTGAAAAATTGAATTTGTTGTTATATTATGTAAAAAACACATAATATGGAATATAAAATTATATGGAGTGTGTAAAATATAAAATTCAGTTAAGACTATTCATAACTTCTTTTAAGATACTATTTTGGTAAGTCATGGTGCACTCGAACTTGGTGTTGCGTGTAGAGTAAGCTATTGAATTAAAGAAAATTACTTACTTTGAAATATTAAGGTGTTACATTCATAGGGTCCAATGAAACGCAGACATAATTTACCCTTCATACTAGAATGCATAACACTTTTCCATGGTAAAACATTAATGAAGGCATGATCACCTCTCTTGAAAGAAAGATAATTCTTCCAGCTATCTGTATAATGTTTCTTCTTTCTTTGGGATGAATTCATGTGTTTCTGAATTAACTAATCTAGTCTGCCATCTCTTCCACTAAATCTGGTCCTACTAACATCCCCTCACATATTTCATCCCAAAAAGATGTAGTTCGACACAACTTTCATTATAATTCTTGAAAAGGGGATTTCTGTATACTGGAATGAAATAATTTATTATTAAAAATCATAACCAAAGAAATATATTAGTCCCAACTTCCCGGGTCATCCATTGAACATGTATGTAGCATATCCTCTAACACCTGAATTGCTCATTTTGTCTTCCCATCTGACTAATGATGAAAAGATGTATTAAATATAATTCAGAACCCAACAAATTCTGAAGGCCTTTCCAGAACATGATAGTGATCCTAGGATTGATAACATATACAATAGAGAGAGTAACTACATGTGACAAGACTATATCATTAAGATATAACCAAGATTGTTGGTCAAGAGATAGTTTATCTCAAATAAGAAGAAAATGAAATTATTTAGTAAATCGATAATCATTAAACCAAATCACATTTTTAACTCATGTAGTCATTGGTAATCCCACTACGTAATCGATGGTTTTATTTTCTCATTTATACTTAGGTACATGAAAAGGATGAAGCATCACTTTTGATAACTGCATCTTTTATTTAACCCGTTGAAAAATAAAACAATTCCCATAAAATTCATAGATATCTCTTTTCTTTCTATCCCACCAATAATACTATGAATATCTTTATAGATGTTATTACTACTAGGGTGAACATAAAAAGAAGAAATATGATCTTCACATAACAACTCTTTCTTAAAATGTGGATTACAATGCACACATAATGGCTTCCAAAATCTCAAAACACAATCATTATGAATGAAACATTTAGGCAGGTCACCCTTTTGATCCAACTGTACCATTTTCTGAAAGTCACTTCTTTCATTCTATGTTTTCTTAATTCTATTTGTTATAGATGATTTCCGAAAAAAACAAAAATATAGTAATCTCTTACAATAAGAGCTTCCATGCTAATGTTCATTAAATCATTAATCTACTTATCACTTTCCAAATGTAGTATAGTTAATGTAGCATTACTTTCCCAACTAAAATCATCAGTGGCATTATTTTATATTCCAAGATGTAAATCCATCATGAAATCATAATTATTGATTAGTTTAAACCATCCTATATATCTCATGTTTAATTATTTTTGTGTGAATATATACTTAAAACTTTTTTTAGTATATATTTCCCATTTTACTCTATACAAATGATGCATTCCCTTTTCTAAATGGAAAAAACACCAGGTAGTTCCAAATCAGGTATAGGGTAATATAACCCATGAGTTTTTAATTTATGTGAAGAATATGCAATTAAATGATCATTATGCATTAGGAAAAATCAAATTTTATTTAATAAAGCATCACTATAGAAAAAAATTCAACAATTAAGGATGGAAATGATAATAAAGGGGAATTCACCAATCATATTTTCAATTCCAAAAAAATCATCACATTATTTTTTCTAAATGAACTTAACAAATTTTGAGTTAGCTTAGTCAGTGGGATTGATAACCATGAAAAATGTTCAAAAACCTATGTTAATATCCTACTAAATCCAGAGAACTATGAATTTTGAGTATATTTATGGGTCTTGATAATTCTTCAACAGATTTTATACAAATATGTTAAAGAGTTATTCCATCTTTAGAAAAACATTTACCAAGGAATTAAATTCATTATAACTGACACTAACACTTGCTAAATTTCCAACAAATTTTTATTTCCTTTATTTTCTAAAAAACTACCCTTAGATGAATTTCATTATCTTATTTACATTTAGAATATACCAAAATGATGCCAATAAACATGACCCAATACTTATCCATGAAATCACATAATATTTTATTCATAAGATCCAGGAATACAGATGATACATTAGATAACCCAAAATGAATAACTAAAAATTCACAAAGGCCACATATAGTACAAAATGAGGTATTCAGAATTAATTCATTATTTACTATCAACCAACGGTACCCAGATCTCATGTCATCCTTAAAAAAATATTGTATTCCATGGAGGGAATAAAACAAATCATTGATATGAGGTAGACAATAAAATTTATTAATAGCGATGTTATTCAAGGATCTATAATCAATTAATGGACTCGTTGAATCATTATTTTTTTAACAAAAAAGATAGGATCACCTCATGGTGACATTCTAGGTTTAATGAATCCTTTTTTTAATAACAATTAAACAATTTTCTTTAACATAAATAGATAAATTTGAGATAGTCGATAAAGGGGTTTTGTAATTATATTTTCATCAGGAACTAAGAAAATAGAACATTAAACATTTAGATGAGGTATAAAAATAGAAATACCATCAGGAAAAACATCAAGACACTCATTTACTGCTAGCACATCATTAATGTGAATAGTTCCTATGTTTTCAACAATATATAAATGATAAAAATAATTTCCTTTTTAATTTGTTTTTCATCTTCTCGATATGTTATCAAAGGTAAGTGTTCATTCTTTTACACAAATTGAAACTCTTTCAGAAAAGAATCCACCATTTGTCTACAGTCAATCATAGCATGGTAAACAGAAATGTTAATTTATAACAAAAATTACATCAAACCCAACTAGAAGGAAAACCATTGGGTTTGAAGGTAGATTCATTAAATATAAAATGATAGGAAGATTCTAATAATTTATTTTTCCCTTAACATTTTCCCCATGTGTTTTTACCAAATGTTCCTAATTTATTTATTGTGGTGGAAATCCCAATTTACCAGAAAATTTCTCAAAATTTAAAGAATGTGTAGACCTTGAATAAAAAAACATTATCATAATCTGAATAAACAATAATTATACTTGACACCACTTGATTGGAATCCCCTTCATCTACTGAAGTAATTGCAATATATTTCACCACACCTTTCTTCATGTAGTCTGGTTTCTTTCCATCATTTAAGATCTTAGTTGGAAAATAATTTTCATAATGACCAATCTCATAGCACTTAATTTTTTTACCAATTATATATCAGATTTTTTCTTATCACTACATTGATATTTTTAGTGAAATTACGAGCCTTATGTCCCATATTACCACATCAGACGTACTTACCATAATTCAAAAGGTATTCTATAGAGTTAATTTTTCTACAATTTACACAAACTATAAATTTAATTTTATTACCATCATAGATTTTTAATGAATTATTCCCATTTTATACCATATAGATATATTATTGTGTTGTTTTTCAAATAACACTTGATCTTATGAAAACTCCATTTCGACCTTATCCGCACATCGAACATGTTTTTTGTAACGTTGGAACTCACGAGAATCCAATTTCATTAGATAATTTTTCTTTAATCTTGAGTAAAAAATGATTTATTTTACTATCAATATTATGAATTAAATTTGGAACATACCATGAGATTCTAGTGAATTTTTATGCATAATCATCCATCGAGTAACCCTCCATCCTCTATTACAAGAATGGTTTTTCCACCACAAGTCAAACAACCTTATGAAAAACTTTCTCAAGAAACATACATTTTAATTCATCCCAGTCAATAAAATCAATCTTTACAATATCCCAAATATTATTTTACTTCTAAATCCATTGATCAGTTTCACCTTCAAAATGTTAGACACAAAGATTAAACATTTGACTATCTAAAAACCCCATCACATCACAAATTAGTTCTAGATCTTTAATCCACCATTCAACTACCACAAGGTCAGATGATCATTTTAATGAATGGTGGATGTTTCCGAATTAAATTATCCACTAATGAAATGTACATATGTGGTTGATAAACATAATATCAATCATTGACACCACCACCATTTATAGCCTGATGCAACAGTTCCATAACAACAACAAACTGTTCAGTTCCAATTCTGATCCTCTTAGGCTGCTGTTTTGGTACTTTATTTTCTCTAGGATGTCAACCTAAAATAGCTTCATTATTTCCACTATAGAAAAAAATTGTGAACAAACATATATTAGATGAAAAAATATTGAAATATTTAAATAATATATCATTTTAATTTGACTATAAATTAAACATCATTTATGAATATTCTTATTAAGAATACCCTAACAACTAAATTTATCTAAACCAATATTTGAAACCAACTTTATGGACCCAACCTTATTCATTTCTACATGTTGAGTTAAATATATAATTCACATTGTTGTTATTTTAATTTTAAGTGTCTTGGATAATTAGTACATGACTATTACATAACAACTAAAATTTTCAAAATTAGACAATTTTACTCACTATCTTTTTTCACCGAATGAAATTCATTAAAATAAAACATGATTTAATTTTCTAGTTTAAAATATTCTCAACATTTATCTTGACTTAAAATTTAATTTTACTCATCCTTATAACCTTTTAAAATCATTTCAAAAACTAATGATAAGAACCAAGATCCTTAGTAAGGGAAAATGGAATAAAGAGAAAAAACATTATTCCAGGAATACTTATAAATAACTGATATCATACTCTTCACCAATAATAAATAATTTCATTAACATTCCACATGAAATCATAGGATACCTATAATTCTCATTGAAATATTAAATCATAATGGTAACTTGTGGCATCCATTTCATACTTCCATTGTAGCTATCATAACTACATTTTTAGATATTTAATGGTTATGTTTGGAATACCAATCATAGTATATTCCCTAAACATCTTTGTTGAAACCTTATCGCTTACCTCCATCTCATTGCACAATGTATTGAAGATATATCATGGGCTCACCCGCCCTTGGTTTATCATATAACTACCCATATACATAAATAATTTCCATAAACTATAACATGATCATAATATAAAATTTAGGCATAAATGAAATATATTATTTCCACATTGTAATCACAAGGTTTCATTTTAATACATTGAAAGATCAATCCCTTATAAAAAAAATTTCAATAATAAAATATATGAAATTTGAATGTGTTATTTAGTTTTCTTTTAAAAACATTATTACCTTTTTGAGGAAGCTAAATATCAAATAATTGTCACAGCGGCAAGAATTTCATTTTCACTGCATACGTTAAAAATGAACATTCCTTCAATCATTTAGTACTATGATTCAATGAAAAATATTTGTTTTGAATTTTTTTTAATGAAATTAAAATTAATGGGTTTTATAATACACCTAGTAAAATAAGGTTGTTTATAATATCAAAATATGTCTCAATGAATGGAGATTGAGATGAAGTCCATACATTGAGTACGAATCATCACATACTATCATTATAGTCTTGTATAATAAGAATATGATAATTTATACTCGGATGAGAATCTTTATAATGTTTATTTTTCCTTTTATATCACTTATTACCAATTTATAAATAATTATTTAATTTCATATTAGATGTTTTGTCAATATTTGGTACTTGAGTAGAATCTAAACATGTTATAATGTTAATTATTAATGGGGTCATTTGTCCTTAATCTCCATAATAGTATTCATGCAATAAATAAAAATTTTATACATTCATAATACTTTTTAAATAAAACCCTTAATTAGGGTTATGAAAAATTAATAACATCATAATCATTGAGATAGAAGGTCATATGTACGAGTGAATAATGTTTTCCATTTTCCATTGATCATTATGGAGATAACAAATTTATTATTTTATCATTAAATAATTATAATAATATTCATTTATCATTGTAATAATTTAAATATAATTTTTTATCTTAAAATTTGTGTAGTGAATAAAAACAATTCACATTGCTTCATGGAGTTGATAGTTCACACGTACACACGAACGACATAATCAGTATTTATGTTCATGGAAGGTAAGAACATAATTGAAAAATTATTAATTTAAACTTATAAATATTTAATTAATATCATATATAAACATTTATTTCATCATTATAACTAGTCTTGATAGATGGTAATGAAGAATAAACTATATCAGTTCGCGATGGGGTATTCAGTCAAACACACAAATGAAATGTTCATTTTCCATTTTATGAACTTGGAGGTGGATTTTGGGATGATACTAACATAATAAATTCTAATTATATTGAGGATATTATAGTTATTATTTCATAATAGAATAAAAATATTTAAGTTATGTCGAATAATAAATAAAATAGAATCACCTTAAAAAATTATACCTCTTCATCGGTTGGTCACCATTTAAGAACACATTAACACCCTAAGAAGGCTATTCTGCCAAAACATATCCAAAAGAAAATTTTTAAAGATTTGATAATGGTTTTTTGGAAGAGATTTTATCAAACAAATGATTCTTTAAGTGTTATTATCAGTGAAGTGTGGGTACCTTTTTATAGGGTAGGGAAAGAGAAGCATTGGAAACTCTTAAAATATTAAATTAATATAAATAAAATATTTTATCTAAATGAATAATAAATTAGATATGTCTAACATAATATGATTATTTTTCTAAATCCACCAATCGAATAATATTTCAACATTTATTAATTATATTGTAAACCTTATCTTTTCGGTTTACCCTTTGTTATTCTGTTTTAATATAAATTGTGGTAACAACATTTTAAATATTAAGAGGCTTTATCTTTTACCTATATGTGGTAAATTTTCCGAAATTGGAAACTTAATTAACATTTAGACCTTATAATTTTCACTTTCTAATTTTAGTATATTTTTTGGAATTTTAAATAATGTACTAATGTATTATTTTCAAAAAATATCAATTATGCCATTTTTTCACTATTCATTTCATTGAATTGAAATAAAATCCAAACATATAGATAAATTTAAACAATCATTTAATACACATACAACATGTAATAATTGCCTAAAAATACATATAAGACATAAATTAGGCTAAATAATATTTATTTTAATATTAATAATATCACTTATTTAATTGTTTTTTTAAGAAAGTGATCACTACATCATCATAGTTTCATAATTAAATTTAATTAATTAATGTCTAAAATTTATAAATAATATAAAATTATATATTTAATATTTATATCATTATATGAACTATTTATAGTTGAATATATCACTTATATAACCCCATATTAATTTTTTTAGAAACAAGATTCTTGTTTATGATATTTTTGCTTTTACATTTAATTAAATGTTATAAATGACTTAGTCACACACAATTGGACTCCAATGGGAAAAAATTAAGATCAAATATTGTAGTGGTTGAGCATAACTCATTTAATACAGTTGGGTTAGGTTTAATTGTAATTATTTATTATTATAATATTATTTTAACCCTTGTTTACTAGGTTTGTCTTTTAACCATGTTAAATAAAATAATAAATTTACTATTCACTGAAAAAACATATTTCATATTTGATAAAAGTTTTCATATTTATTTCAACTATTATCTATATTTTTTAAAATTAAATTAAAAAATATATATAAAAAATAAATTTAATGTTAATCTCATTGATGGATTAGTATGATGGGTTTTTAAAAAATGAAAACCATTGTAATATTGACATGTGTTTATATCTAATTAATATGTGAAATTACTTCCTATGGAAATTTTTTGATTAAATGGTAAAAAATGAAAATAATTATACATTAAAATAATGTAAAATTATAATCTAACAATAATATTTATTTTTATGAAAAGGTAGCTTTGAAATAGAATTTAGTATTTTCATAAGTCGTTAAAATATTATTTATATCTGAAAAATACCAAAACATTATATAAAATAAATATTTATGTCCATTTTCTAAAGTATAAGTTTATTTTGTCATATATAATTTATTAATGTGTCAATAACTAGATATAAAAATGTTTCACAATCAAAAGGTGCTAAATCTACCCTTAAAAAATATTAGGGTGTTTTATAAATAAAATTGGATTTCTCCTCATTTTAATAATTTAATATTTATTATATGTAAAAAAAATTATGAACATGTGTAAAAATAATATATGTAGTTCAATTAATTCTTTTCAATAATTGTGATAGGATTTAACTAACATTAATAATATTATTATTAATAATGTACTCCAAATGGTGGAATCATGGAGGTGAGTCCATGTTCCAGAAAATATTATTAAAAATAAATTATTAATAATTTATTATATTTTATATATTTCAATGTTGTGTCGAACATAAGCTTTTAGGGAAACCCATTGGTGCATATTGGGGACTCTATTGTACAAAGAATACCTTTAAAATTAAAATTATTATCTATTTCATAAATATTAATATATTTATAAATATTTTAATTTATAATTACATGGTATGTTACATTGAAAATAACCAATACATAATATTTCTCATCTATCCAATACTCATACATTGAATATAACCCTAATGTTTCTATAATGTTAATTCTATTTTCAATGAATAAGATATATTCTCTTTCGTAGGCACACAATATATGTTAAATTTTCATCGATAAATTATTTCAGGAATGATATGGTATTTGAAAATGATGTTTCTAGTCCTTTAATGAGACCAGGATTATTTCTCCTAAGAAATAAATACATCAATATCATAACAATGATATATTAAACCCTCGTTTCTTGGAACCACCCCATTTATAATGATATTCATTGTGATCTAAGTAGATTCTTAGTAGTGTTTGATGATTTTATTTACATTGTATCTTTTGTAAGTCAACCATAATGTATTGTTTTGAACTCTCCAAAATAATTAATCTATTATTAATTTAATACATAAAATTATAAAGATATATTATATCATAATTTCCATATTTGAAACTAACACTATTTTAACCCCTTATAATGAGATCTTACTCAACTCCAAATTCAATCAATATTTTATTTACCTTCTCAAGTAATGTAGGATGTTCTTTATAGTAATTCTAAGACTCTAGCCACGATTATATTTTTTATTTAATTATTATTGAAAAATAAAAATATGAATTTATTTTAGTATGAAAAATGGAATATATGATAGTTCCTACGGAATACACATATGATATCTAATCTATGATCCCCATTTCTTTATATATTGACAGTTATCGAGTATTTGTAGGTCTCGTGATATGTGAAACTTGAAAATACCTCTTCTAAATGTTCTAAATTCTAAAACATTTAGAACTCATTAAATATATGTGATGTGATTCGATCCATGTAACCTCTTCAAAGAAAAAATTTATTGATTTTCATAAATTGTATGTAGGTTTTTTTGCTCAAATTATTCATTAGAAAATACTTTTTCATGAATATCATCATTGAATATAAACATGGTACATCATTTATATTAATTAGTAATTCATCCACATATAAAATTTGAAATTTCATTAAACTCCCACTAGTTCACTTGTACATAAAATAATCCTTAATTTTTGTAATAAAACTAAAATGTTTCAGGTCATTATAAAAAATTAATATTTTTTTAGTTTGATACACATAATTCAATCCAAAAATGGATCATTTGAATTTTGAAACCATTGAAGCATCATTTGTAACATCAAACAACAATGTTATATAAAATTTACATATTAATTTAATTCTAATTATGGATATAAATTTTTGTAATCAATTTATTATATAATATAATAATATTGAGCAACTATAAAAATAATCTATGAAATTTATTTGTCATCAAAATAGGGTATATGGTTTCTTTATAAGTTATTCCATGAATTTTTATATAAACCGTTATAAACAATACATATTTTTATGTAGAAACACTCCATTTTATGTCAATTTTCCTATAAAATACCACATACACTAAAGGGGTCTCTCCTGTTCAAATCAATACACCACATTCCAAAACATTTTTTAGTGTATATGTTTTAGACCTAAAAGTATATTGGGTAACAAATGCCTATGTGGGGGTGGGGGTCAATTAGTGTTTATAAAAATAATCCAATTAATCCTATTTCCTTTAACTCTGCACGCCCTATCCTAATCGTGACATTGTAGTAATTAAAATCACCCTTTTTATCTTTTTTTTATATTGATCTATTGATTATTCCAATGGATTTTTCTTTTAACCAGATGGATTGTATTATAGAGAACCCAATTTTATAAATTTTTTCATAAATAATATATATAAAGTAGTTAAAATCAAGAAAAATTTACTTGGTTTACCTATACATGGATATTCTATGGGGAATTCACTAAAAATATGTCATTGTACCAATATCATGAAACCACATTTTTCAATGGCTATTTTATTTTAGGTCACTGATTCTCGGGGTAACTCCCCTTGTAATATTTGTGATGACTCAGTATTTCATTTAGATCACATCACTCACCACCTATCTTTAGTTATCACTAAATGAAACGAAAAATCTAATTGGAACACAAGATAACAACCATCAACATAGTTACAATGAGTGTATGCCATATGGGTTGGTAATCATTGAACACTTCATATTGCACAGTAACATATAAATTGTGCATCTATGCACAAATAATATCATCAATATTATTTGATGAGACATCATGGAATATAACATATCCTTTAAACATGGATAACTCTTCAACAAGAACAATATTATCTTCTTTTATTATAAGTCTGATACATCCCCATCAAGTTCAGGGATTGGAACACTCCCCCATTTTTCTACACATCAGTGACATCAGTCTTATTATTAGATTAGGCACTCTATATTATCAGTAATACATCACAAAGAAAGTTATGTCAAGTGGAAACATATCAAAATTATAGTAGTCATTCATTTATTCCATCTCTCTCATCCATTTATTTTTTCTACACACTGAATGATGAAATCCATCAATCAGTTCGTATTTTTAAATATTGAATTCTAGCTACAATCTCTATCTACGTATTTCCATTATTCAAGATTCTATAAACCTCCCTCTATATTTCACCTACTCTTCTATATGTGTATCTTTACCATTTTATTAATATAGAAACAGTGAATCAAATTCTCTTTAAAAACAATTGTTGGACCTCATGAGATAATTCATTGATTCATGGTATCCTTTACTTCTCCATCATTCATAAATAATTTAGTCAAAGAAACTTCACAAAGTATTTTACCACCTATATTTAACAATGATTGAATTACCAATCATATGTTATGATAGATAATTCTCAATGAAAAAACATGGCCTAATAAATCTCATTGAATGCTGATAATCTATGCTAAAATTGGTTGTAGTTAAATCTAAATAAACCGTTAAAAATCTAAAAAATTAAATAATCTCATGATTTATATAAAACATATAAAAAATAGTCAAAGAACCCAAGAATGTAAAGTATTAGTTTCTTATATATTATATACAAAAATACTATTATACATCACTTGAAAACTTTTCTCCACAATCATTCTCCTCTAAAACCTAGTGTTGAAATGTACCATGATATAATAATCTTCATAAAATGAGGAATTGAAACCTTATAAAGTGATGATCTAAAACTCTAGAACATATAAAAGATATGATAAACAATAAATATGAATGAGAATTCATGGAAGTATTAAATATCTTAATAAAATGATATAAAAACATATATTATAATAATGAAACAAGACATAATAACATAAGATCATAATTGTAAGGACTCTACCTCAAACATTACTTGTTTTAGAGGTCCTAAACTAGAATTCACATTATTATATCCCTAAGGATGTTTTTTGTTTAGATATTTTGAAAATTATAAATTTAATAAAAATTTAAAACAATAAAATAGAAGTGGAAGCTTCTATAAAGTATCTATTTTTTAATAAAATAAATTATTTAAAAACATGATTTCTTTTCATGATAAGTCATCAAAATTTTCTTTCTTTCTATAATCCATGACCTTACAATATCTTAAACCTTGCAAAATAAATTTTAAAACCTGTGTTTAGGAAAAATTAACTTTAATAGATATAAAATAAAGGAAAACATTAATCCATTTAAAAACCATAAAATATTTTTTTTAAAATATATATGTTTACCTAGAAAAAGGAATAATAATTTTAAACAGATCATTAACATTTATTTAAAAAAATTCCATGAAAACTAATTATAAATAATATAAAAGTTTAGTTTTAATCTTGGGAAATTATTTTTCATATCAAACATACAAATATAATTACAAATATTTTCAACTTATATATATGATGTACCTAGTTCATTGAATTTTATAACATAGCCATGTGTCCTTGTTTTATATTGGAACAACATGTCATTAGTTAATAACACAACCATACCTCCTTGGTTTATCATGAAAGCACCAATAATTGGTTTATAAAAGAAAAAACCATCATTAGGAAAAATACCTTTGAAACATATAATAATAATTAAACATTAAACATTTCATCATCCTAATATTCTGAGAGAATATAACATTTTCATTTTCATATAATTATTTTAGAAAAACTATGCACATAAAAAAGAAAAAAATATTGACAATTACATTGTAATAATTTAAAGAAATAATCTAATAAATATTGAATTATTATGGTAAGAAAATAATCTCATTAAATATATGTTAAAAACATTTCATTTTGACTTATTAGAAAATTTTCATGTGAAACATTAAAAGACAGTTTTTAAAATAAATTCTTTTACCATTGATTTATTCATGATATATTTACATTGTCTTATTTAATTATGATCATAATGTACTATTATAATTTCTTAATACCCATTTTGATATTAATTATTTTTTTATGTTACCTATTAAATTTTAAATACAATGGATTAATCATTCAAGATTATACCAAACATTTTGATAATATTTAGAACTTAAGTCCAAAATGAATTCGGTCAGTTGACTAAGGTCAAAGTGGTTATTATTAAAAAAATTCTAGATTAAAAATACTGATATTATTATAATTTTTATTCATAATTTTTTTTTTAAATTTAACGATTATTAATGGATAAGAAAAACGGAATATGTTACAATCATGGTGATGGTAGGTCATACGTATGCATGAGTAACATTTTAACTTTTCAACGATGATTATGGAAATATAGTAATTAATATTTTATATTTAAAGATTTATAATAATATCATATATATCTTATTATTTCTTTTAATATAATTATATATATTTCCAATGTGATTTAGTGATGAAAAAATAATCACATCCCTTAATGGAGGTGGTAGTCCATAAATACGCCTGAATGACATTTTCATTATTATATATATGGAATGGTGAGAATTTATGTGATATATTATATTTATTGAAGGATAAATATGTAATAATATATCATATATAAACATAAAATCCTTCATTATATCTAGTATTTAATTACAGTGATGGAAAATGAATAATATTGGTTTGCGAGGTGGTAGTCCTCTATACGCACAGGTGAGGAAACATTTTCTCATTTGACGGAGGATGAGATAGATATGGGTCATAAAAAAATCATTATATTTATGGTACATGAGTTATTTTTTATTATGGTTTATTATTATTTGAATGGTGTGTATGGAGAAACAAAACAAATACGTGCAATTGAAAACTATACCTCTTATTTGGAAAACATCAATTGTCGGGCAACATAATCCCTATAAGTCTAGAATTATTCCCAAAAAATAACTATAAATGTGGGGATAGGTTAAAGGAATATATTTTCATTGTTAATTTCTTGATTTAATCTTTTTGAGGTTTGGGGAAATTTTAAGAAGAAGTTACCTTTTATAAGAGAGAGAGGGACACACATGAATGTTCTCAAAAATATTAAATAAATATAAATTAATTACAAATTAAAAAATAGACTAAAGTGAGTTATATAAAATATTGGAATATTTTGAGTCTAAATACACTCCTAAAATAAATGTTAGATACGTTTTGACTATATTTATACCTTTATCTCTTGGTATTAACCCTTATTTAACACATTTAACTATTGCCTTGATAACATGGATTCTTAGTAATTGATGATTAATATATTTACTAAAAAATGAAAAAAGTTCTATAAATATAACATGGGTACTATTTTCAACCACATCTCAAAATTTTATCAGAATCTATTATTTTTTATGAATTTTATATCATTTCAAAAATTAATATTTACTGTAATTAATCTATAATGCCAATTTTTAAAACTATTAATTACATTAAAAATAATAATATTAGTAAATGATATAAAATTAGAACCCAATATTTTTTTATATACCTATTTTATCATATTAGTTTATAAAATTAGTTTATGACATTATTTTTCAATGTTTATATTTATTTTATTATTTTTAATATCATTTATTTCATTTTTTCAATAGTTTAACAATTACTATATCAATGTTGTTTAAAGATTTAATGTAATTAAATATTCACTAAAAAATTAAAATAAATTACCATAATAAATATAAAAATTTTATATTTCAATATACTATATATAGTCAAAAATATATCTTAGATGAAATCATATAAAAAATATAATTTTTATTTGAAACAAGATTGTGTAATGTTTGAAATTTATTTAAAAAATTACTAAAAATCTCATAATATTTTCTAAGTGGCCCCAAAATGTAATAAATTTAATCCATTGAATATTATGTTCATGGTATAATAATCCACTAAAATTTAAGAAAAAATAATGTAAATTTAGAACCCTTATCATTTTATTTGCAACCATTCACTATCTAAATTAAAATATACCATGGTAATAAAAATTAAAATATTTTCAATTCATATTAATACAAATTAAAGGGTCTAATTTAATAAATTTATAACCAATTATTCCATATATATGAATAAATTTTTTAAAATGGAAAACCTAGGTGTTTTAAAATTTAATTTTAAATTTAACCGGCAAAAAACAATGAATAATTGTATTTTTTCAACAAAATGTCTTTTGTAAAAACAAAAAAAATTATAAAAACTTAAAGTATAAAATCCATTTTAAATATAATAATGGTTTTATTTTAAATAAAAATTATCTTATATAAATTTAAAACCAAACAAAATTATAATTTTTTCATATAAACACTTAAAAATAATATATAGTAATCATTAAAAACAAATATGTTTTCTATTAAATAAGATTTCAATATTTTCAGAAAATTAGAAAAAAAATTATATAATTATTTTTTATATATGAGTTCAAAAATGAGATTATGTTTTTCAAAATAATATTCTATAATTTGAAAATTAATATTTTAAATATAACATTATAATTAATGTATTTAATATAAAATTTTTACTTTTTGATGTTAAGAATTACATAACATATTTATAATTAATATCAAAATATAAATCATGATTACTAATAAATTTTAATACAACTTATTATATAAATTACATGGTTATCACATCCACCCTGGAAATTGTGTCTTTGAAATTTTATCCTCTATTTAAAAAAGTGAGGATACCTGTCCCTCATATAATTTTCTGATTCCCATGTTGTTTTCTCAACCATATAGCTTGTCTTTGAATCATAATCCTATAGAATTACCATGTTATCAAATAATTTAACTCTATGGTTAGGAATCTGAATGGTCTTTTCATCAAAATAAAGGATATCTTAAAAGTGAAGTACCTCAGAGCTCAAAAAATGATATAAATCAAGCATATACTCTCTTAATCACAAAACATGGAAAATATTGTATACATGGGATAAACTCGAAGTCAAGGCCACTCAGTTGGAAACTATTCCACCAATTTATAGGATTTCATATGGTCTAATGATACTTTTACATAGCATCCACTTTTTTTAATAACTCCTAAAAATTTCCAATGGGTATATTTTATGAAAAACAAGATCACCTACCTTAGGTGAATGGTCTTCCATCATATTATCTACAAAACGTTTCTAAATGGTTAGTTCAGAGAGTCAAATATACTTAGTATAAAAGGTTGTGATGTTTTTATTTAAGAGACCAATGACTTATAATGTCCTTTACAAAAAAGTGAACTTGACATCATGTTCAAATTTAATAGAGATAGGAGCTCCATGTAACCTAAATATATTCTTCAGATATAATATTGAAATTTTATATAATGATATCATATATATAATTAGAATAAAATTGGAATATTTAGTCAGTCGATCAATAATAAACCAAATTATATTATTACATCAGAAAGAATTTGGTTTTCCCAACACAACTTCCATGGATATATTTTTTATTTTCCACCCTAGAACTGGAAGTGGTTAATGATTCCCCTTCAGTAATTTCTATTCTAATTTAAATTATTGACAGGTCAATCATTTTTTGTCAAGTTTAAAAATATCACTTTTTCATTCTATCCCACCAGTAATATTCCTAAAGATCTATATACAAGTTATTTCCTTAATGAAGAATGGAAAATGCGGATCTATGAGATTTATTTAATAACTACCTCTTCAACTGGGAATTATAGGTCCCAAATAATCATTTCCCATATCTAAAAAAACATTATTTATCAAAATTAAATACAATTAAAATACAAATTTTAGCAACATGTAAACTTTTTATAACACATGTTATTCTTTATGGGATTTCTTTATTTTTTATGATAGAGATGATTAGACTGACACCTGATGGGAAAAAATGAATTTCCCTACATCCACAAATTCTCTGCATAAAATTTTCTAATATTTAATTAAATGATCATGTTCAAAATTTAACATGGTTGTTAATGTATTATTTTTCCAACTCCAATTATCATCCACATTGTTTTATTTTACTGGATGGAAATAGATTTCAAAATTAAGATCATGAATCAGTTCTACCAATATTATTTATCTAATTTTCAACTCTTTCTGAGTGAATATATAATGAAATCATTAATAAACTATTTATATTTCACGTCATTCTCTATATAAAATGTTTCTTGTATATTTTCAAATGAAAAAACATAGCATTTAATTCCAAATCATGAGTGGGAATTTTTAATACATGGGGATTCATTTTAACTAAATCATAAGAAATTACATAACTATTATAAATCAAAATGATGTTACTTCCCTACAATTAATCATAACTGTAGATGAAAAAAATCATCATTTCTCAAGGTTAGTAAAAAATAGTCGAATCACCAAACATATTTTTAATTCTGAAAAATAGTCATCCAATTCTTATATCTAGATAAATTTTGCATCTTTTCATGTTAACATAGAGAGTGGGTTGTATAACTGAGAAATGTATTCATAAAATTGCTGATAATAGCATAAAAATATGAGAAAACATCGAATCATAGTAACATTTTTATGTTTTTCCCATTCATCTACAATTTTTGTGGGATTAATATTAATTCCATCTCCACTAAAAATATTCAAAATGAAAATAAATCAATTTAATTTAGAAATTAAATTTTCTATATTGTTTATATAACTTCTTTTAATCGAGGGTTTTTAACAATCCTTATTTATTTGTCATGATACTAATAAATTTTAGAATAAACCCAAATATGATCCATAAAAACAACAATAAAACACACACACACACACACACAGATATATATATATATATATTCATGGAAGACACTATAAATAAGATCAATAAATATAGTTGGGCATTTTTTCACCCAAAGTGAATAACTACAAACTCATAGTTCTTGTATCTGAACAAAAATATAATCATTAATATATCTCACTCCTACATATTAACTGGATCCTACCCTATCCTCAGATCATTCATTGAAAATTAATGATCTCCATTGAGTTGATCAAACAAATCATCTATATGTTGTAAATACATACTTTTTTCATAAATGTAGTTATATTCTGAAAACTATAATCATTACAATGACTCATGGAACCATCATTATTTTTAACAAACAACATAAAATAACCGCATAGTGATGTTATCATTCGAATAAACCCATTATTTAGTTACTCTAACAATTTGTTCTTGAAGTTCCAAAAGTTCTAATTGGGACAATCAATATGGTTTCCTAATATAGGTTTAGCATCAGGGATTGAGTAAATAAAAAATTTGTCATCTGAAATTCGAATAGAACACAAAATATAATCAATAAAACATCCATTTATTCATTCAACGTGGGAACAATACTAATTTTAGTGGTTCCTTTCTTTTCAATGTTATGTTCTAAATAACTTTCTCAAACATTTATAATTAATTTCTATTCCTTATGGAAGGTTATTTATGTTATAAAATCATTTAACAAGGATTTATTAGAAATTAATTCTATACCATCATTATAAACTGAATCTCATTCCATACCCAAAATAATATCCAATGAAAATATGTTTAATTTAAAATTAGTTATAGGAATGAACATTTTAATAATAATAAAAATAGAAAGACTCCTATAAATCTCAGTCTCTTTAAAACTTCCACTTGCGGTTTTCAATAAAACTTCCCTCATAATTTTATGATGTGATATTCAATGTATTCATTTAAATTTATCAGAAATGGATGAATTCAATGATCAAAAATCAAATACAGAATTGGAATAATTTAAATACATATGGAACATACAAATATCCATTTAATTTAATGTCCAAACATCAGTTGTAGTGGTGAAAAAATATTCTTCCACATTATTTTTCTTCATTTCATGGTGATTTCTAACCTTAGTTACTAAATGTGGTCAAATATAATCAAAATTTCCAAACTCATTGTAATTAAAATATCTTACAATAATCATTTGATTATTTTTCTTCTGATTTTACTTATAATCATGAGCCCTATTACGAGAAATTTAATATAAAAATAATTTCAATGATTTAGTGAGATGTTTCAAAGGGTTCATTATTCAACGCATGTCACATGATAGATTTTCTATTTTCTAGAGATTAAATTACATTGATGAATTCTTACATAATTCCTTCTAACCTAATTTCTTCTTACTCTTGTAATATCATGGAAAATATGTCATAAAGAACTCCATATCATGTTTTTATCACAATAATAAAGTTTCTCATAGAAGTTAAAATCTCTTGAATATAATGATAAATTTAAAATTTGGATGCAAACTATAGAAAAATATATAAATTTTATTACCAATGTCCATAAAAAATATAGTATGTACATGTACAGTACTGTGATGTTTTATCATATGAATCTACAAATTAATCATCTTTTTTCCTCAATTACATGGTGTTTTTGTCTATCCAAATTAAAAAAACCATAATTAAGTATTTCTCTAGAAATAATTCCATAAATGACTCCCATTCAATGAAATGAAGATCATATTTCTCTCTGTTATTCTTAACCAAAGTCTTCCAGTTATTAGGTTCACCTTAAAAATGATTAGTAGATAGGGTTACATTTTTAAATTCTATAAAAACCCATAATATCAACTATATTCTCATGTTAATTTATCCATCCTTCATTAACCACCGGGTTCTATGATCCATAGAATTCATTCGGAGGTTTTCCAATAGAATGCTCTACTATCATTAGGTTTCTCTATGGTATATAACTTTTATCTCAATAATGGATACCACCACCATTTATTTGATGATTAAAATGATCCATTATCACAACAAACAACCAAGTTGAAATACCAATCATTAATGATTAATGTTTTGGAAGGATTCCATCCTCTTGATGCCTTAATTTTACTACCTCCCTATTACTTCTATAGAAAAACATTGTGAACAAACATATTTTAGTCTATGTAACATATAAATCATCAAATTATATATCCATTGAACTTAAAAATAATGTAAAATTATGTATAAATATTTTATTATCTCTATCCTGACAACGAATGTTATCTAAACCATCCTATAATACCATCTTTAAGAAACCAACCATTAATATTACATATTCTTGTGATTTTATACTATAATTCACATTATTACTTTCCTGATGATATTTTTAGTATAGATATTTATAGTATTATGAAATATGCTAACATATTAACCTCATACATTACATGACTAAAAGTATACACATTATCCATTTTCTCATAAAACAAAATTATTTAAAATGAAACATGATTTCTTTTCATGACAAGTCATCATAGTTTTCATCTTGACCTCATTTTTGTTAATAACCTCCCGTAAACTATATAAAAAACATTTTAAAACATGATATGAGCATAGAAATATGAGTAAGGGACATAATAGAAAGTAATCCATTATACTAGTGAAAATAAAAAGTCATTTTCATAAAACATACCTTTTTACCCCAGAAAATCAATTGTATTATCAAATATATCATTAACTTTTCTTTTTAAAATCAAACGATTTCCATAAAAACTCAATATAATTCATATAAATGTTATGTTTGTATCATGGTAAATTATATTCAATATATAATATACAAATAGAAAAACCAATATGGTCATAATCTATCTCTAGAGTATCCAATGCATGTGATGTTATAACATAACCACCCATCCAAGGTATATCTCATATCCTCCCATTGTTGGTTAATAATGCTACCGCTAGTCCTTGGTTTTTCATGAAACCACCCACCATTAGTTTATAATGAAACCAAAAATCTGAAAAACCAATTCCCAA
Organism: Viscum album; assembly: GCA_963277665.1. NCBI lineage: Eukaryota > Viridiplantae > Streptophyta > Magnoliopsida > Santalales > Viscaceae > Viscum > Viscum album. The sequence continues at coordinate 1,224,639,911 of OY728162.1, forward strand.
GAACCATATAATAATCATAAAATATGAAATCTCTCATTATAAAAAAAATTCTTATATTAAATAGCCATTTCAATTTAAAATAACTTATTTACTGAAAAATTGTAAAAATTAAAAAAACCTTTTTTTAAAAATAGACTTCTAAATTGTAAAGTAATATTCAAATAATTAATTAGTCACTATTGGGGGATAATAAAATAATTACATAAAATAAAATAATTTCATACTATAGTAATAAAATGAAAGAGAAGCCTTAAAATTGTATATTTAAGAGAAATCCCCATAAATTATATTCATTTCCTTACATATGTCCATTAACTTCCCGAAAAATAAAAATATGTTATCATTATAATTTTTTATAAAATAATTTTAACATAAATATTCCCTTTTATCAGTTATTACAATGTTAAATTAAATTATGTAATAATTAAAATTGCATTTTTTAGATAATGCCCATACATTATATTCATTTCCACACATATGACCATTATCTTCTTAAATAATAATAATATGTTATAATTATAATATCTTTTGAATTTTTTATCCAAATATTAACTTTATCTCACTTATTACCATGTTAAATTAAATTACTTAATCATTAAATATCACATTTGATGTTTCGATGATATTTGGTACTTTAGAACAAAATCGATTTGGTACGTTGAATGTGGCCAAGATTTCATTATTACCACAAATATATAATAATATTTATTTAATAATTATCATTTTTATTCATCAAATATCATTTTTAATTTAACCATTACATATGGTTAGGAAAAATGAACTTTATTACAATTATGGAGAAGGTAAGATGTATGAATATGGGAGTACGATTTCAACTTTTCCATGATTATTATGGAAAGAATATAAGTTTTATTTTAACATAAAAAATTATAATAATATAATATATATTATATTGAAAATTTAATTATAGTTTTATATATCACTTATTTGATGTGGTGGTGAAAAATGAATTGCATCACTTTATTGAGGTGGTAGTCTAGATATATGCATGTTAGACATTATCATTTTTCAATGCATGGAAAGGTAAAATGTTAGTGATATATATTATATTTAAATAATAATAAATATTTCATAAATATAATATAGAAATAGAAATTCCATATTTATGGCCATTCTTTAGGGATGGTGATGGAAAACTAAACACATCAGTTCGCGAGGCAATATTTCACCTTACAAACAAATGATGAATTCTAATCCAATTCAATGGAAGAGGAAATGGGCATGTAAAATTAAAAATAAACATGAGTAAACTATTTATTTTGTATTTATTATTATATCATGGTTTAAAAATATATTAAGATGGTTGATGAAGAAACAAAATGAAAACATTCCAGTTAAAACTATAACTCTTATTTGAAAGACATCCTTTTCATGGCTACTTATGATCTCTATGTTTGGTGTTATTCCTAAACCAATTACTTTAAACTGTGTGTATATATTCTAGTAAGCTATTTTAGAACTAATTTTCTAAACCAATAGGGTTTTCATGTGTTACGAAATGAGAATAAGATGTGACCTTTTTTAAGATATTGGTGTGGCACTCTTGGCATTTTCTTAAATATGAAATCATTATAAAATGATTATGAATTATATGCTGATTAAAATTTATTTATTTGTAACATAAGTTAATGATAACTAAAAATGAACTCACAAAATGGAAATAAGATAATTTTAATCTATATTTGTAAATTTTTATTTTGGTTTTAACCTTTATTTGTCCATTTAAACTCTTATCGTGGCAACATGAATTTTAACTACTTAATTAATTAAAAAATTTCTATGAAATGAAATATTATAAATTTTTTTTCAAATGGTTTATTTTTTAATCATTATCCAAATATTATTTCCAAAATTAATTTTTTTTGGTATTTTATATCATTTAGTTAAAAATTATTTACTATAATTTATTTAAATTGTTAATTTTTATAAACATACAGTACTATGAAATTAATAATATTAATAAATCAACTAAAATTTGAAAATTAAAATTTAATATATAACAAAAATATTAAAATATTCTATAAAATTCATCAATCATATTACTAGTATTTAATTTTATTTCATTTAATAATTTGAAAATCATTTTATTCATTTTTCCCATAATTGAAAAATTATTGTATCCGTGTTATGTAACACATTTAGATAATTATTTCATCACTCAAATATTATAATAAATTAAAATTATTAAGGTAAAAATTTAATATTTAAATATATTATTTATAGTAAAAAAGTATTCTATATAACACCCTAAAAAATATAATATTTATTAAAAAAAGAGTATGACATGTTTCAAATTTTTTTAAATAAAATAATATGAAGGTAATAATCATATAATACTTCTAAAAAATGAAATTATTTATGTATAAGTATGATTATAATCAATAAATTATCATCCATAAAAAAAAACATCCAAGTTCAATGGTAATTGTTTAGTCCTTAATAAATGTTTAACCATTATTTTGCATATTTAACTGTTACCATAGTAAAAAAAGTTACAATGCTTACTAATAATTTTGACCAAAAAATAGAAGGGGCCTATTTAATAAATATGAAACAAATAATCAAAACACATATTTTTCAGAATTAACTTAAAATTTCACTAAAATAATGTAATAAAAAACACTTTTTTCATAAAAATGAACATTTTAAAATATAAGATGATTTTATTGTAAATTCAAGTATAAAATTCATTTCAAATTTAATAATTGGATAATATCAAATAAAAAACTATTAAAAAACATAATTTTACCATTTAAAAACTTAAAAGTAAAATCAAATTTTCAATAACAACTAGTATTTTTTAATATTTGTTGAAAAATAAACATTTTCAGAAAATACTTAAGAATTAATTATATGATTTTTTTGACATGATAAATAAAAAATTCAGTTTTTTTCTAAATTTAAGTCACATAATTTTCAAATTAGTCTATCAAAAGTTACTTTATTGTAAATTAGTTAAATAAAACTATTTACTTTTTGTTTATAAAAATTACTTAACATATTTATAAAGAATTTAAAAAATTTATTCAAGAAGCATAATAATTATGAAAACAATGTATTATTTTATTAAATGATTTTTTACTGTAACAAGATAACTATGGAGGAAAATTTTTATTGATGTGGATTAAATTATATATCAATATTCATAGAACACATGAGCAATATATATAACGGTTGATTGCATAAAAAATAAGGTAGACTATTGAAGAAATGGAATTTCATGGAAATTAAGTGCATATTGAAATTTTGTAATAATTATGTTAAAACAAGGATATGTATAACAAACACTTAAATGAGAAATTATTTGTAAGAAAACCTTTATGACAATAAATAGGTGAACAATCTCATTATATTCATTCAATAAAATGTGAGCTAACCAATCTCTCCCTCACTAGTATGAACAATCTCAACATGTCAATTTATGACTACCACATGATATATAAACTTAATGTATTTTGGTATTGAGATATATTGGACCCACACATTGTAAAACGTTATTATTTTTTGAAATTATTTTTTTCAAGTTAATTTATATTGTTTGAGAGCTTCTGTTATACACATTATCATGTTTTACTGAACCATAATATACTTTTTCTATTTATATATAAACATGTTTGTAATAACTTTATTCATTAAACATGGATGTAGGAATTGGAAAAAACCAAATTTGAAAATTAAAAATATGGGTTTTTAAAAAATAAAACATATTGGTAATGTTTTCCTTGTCATTAGTCAATAATATATAATATTTGAAAATACATTTATTCTTGAAAATGATTTTTATTGATTTTTGTGAAAAAAATAATAAAATAATTTTTTTTCAATTTTTAATATAAATATGAAAAAATTAACTAAAACTTTAAAATATACATGTCAATATTAGGTTTTAGTTATTTTTTTATAAATTTTTTGAAATTGTTAATTTTTTGATGAATAATAAAAAGTCGTGAATATTAATAAAAATGATGATTTATTTTAAAAATTATACAATATAAATATTATTTTAATACATTTTATCGGTATAATTAGCTCAAAAGTATTATTATCAATCCAAATTGGGTCATTGGAATAAAGTTCATATTAAATTTTTATATAAAAAACATTATTTATAAAAATTAACTCTTGTTAAAATACTGTTTTTAACAACTTTTAAACATTTCTATAACTCACATTCTTTCATTTGGGATTTCTTAATTTTTTCTGATATAGATGATTAGAATGACTCCTAAATAAAAAAATTAATGTCCCTATATTCACAAATTCTATGCCAAAAAATTCAAATCATTAATTAAATGATATTGTTAAAAATTTAATATGGTTATTGTTGGATTATTTTTCCAACTCAAAGTATCATCCATATTGTTATCTTTTACTGTATGGAAATAGATTAGGAAATAATGATCTTTAATCATTTATTTCCATATTCCCTTTATAATTTTCAACTCTTTATGATTGAATATATAATGAAAACATTTATGAGTTATTTATATTTCACATCATTCTCTTTATAAAATGATGCCTCTATATTTTCAATGGAAAAAATAGCATCTAATTCCAAATAATGAGTTGGATAATTAAAATCATGTGGTTTCAGATTCCATGAAGCATTATAAATTACATGATCATTATAAATCAAAATTATGCTAATAACTTTCCATGAATTATAATTGTAGATGAAAAAATACCAATTTCTAAAGGGGAGGTAAAAAATTAGTGGAATCGATAGAAGTATTTTTAATTCCAAAAAATAGTCATCCCATTCTTCTATGGATATTATTATTTTTATTTCATTGTTAACATTGAGAGTGGGCTATATAAAAATGAAATGTATTTAGAAAGCTGTCGAAAATAGTGTATTAATCCTAGAAAACATTAAAGAATTGTTACATTTTTATTTCATTCTCATTAATCTACAATTTTTGTATGATGAATTTTAATTCCATCATTACTATAAATATTCAGATGGAAATAAATATGTTTTAATTAAAATTAATTTTTTATATTTTCTATATTACATCTTTTAATTGTCTATTTTTAGAACAATCCTTAGTTTTTTTTCAAGATAGAAATAAATTTTTTTATAAACCTAAAAATGATCAATAAAAACAACTACAAACATATTTATATATTCATATATGACTCTAATAATAAGATCCATAAATATAGTAGGGGTTTTCCCACCGAAAGTGATTAACTATAAACTCATAATTCTTGTATCCAAACTAAAATATAATCATCCATATGTCTTCATCATTCACATTCACCTAATGTTATCACAACTTCAGATCATTCATTGAAAATTATTATTATCCCCATATTTGATCAAACAAATCATCAATATAAAGTAAATGGGTACTTGTACTTAACATTAATTTTATTCAGATAACTATAATCAATAAAATGACTCATTGAATCCTCATTAATTTTAACAAACAACATAGGATAACTCCATGGTGATGTTATCATTCAAATAAAACCATTATTTAGTAACTCCAAAAATTTCTTCTCTCATTTCCAAACGTTCTAATTGGGAGAAATGTTAAGGGGTCCTAAAAATATTCTTAGCATCAGGGACTGAGTAAATATGAAATTGAACCCCTTAAATAGGAATAAAACATGGAAAATAATCAAGAGAACATCAATTTATTAGTTCACTATAGAAACATTACGAATTTTAATGGTTCATTTCTTTTCAGTAATATGTGCTAAAAAATATTCTCAACCATTACTAATTAATTTATCTTCTTCATGGGTGGGTATTATTGTTCTAAAATCATTGAACAAGAATTTATTAGAAATGAAATATATATTATCTTGATAAATTGAACTTCAATCCATACCCAAAAAAATAACCAATGAAACTTTTTTTAGAATAAAATATTTATAGTAAAGAACATTTAAATAATAACAATAGTAAGACACCAATAAATCTCAGTTTCTTTAATAATTCCACAAGGAGATTTCACCAAACGCTATATCGTAATTTTATAATTTGATCTTCTAAGTATTCATTCAAATTTATCAGAAATGGATGAATTCAAAGATCCATAATCAAATACATAATTAGAATAAATTGAATACACATAGAACATATATATAGATAATTAATTTGGTGGACTAACCTCAATTGTGGTGGTGGAAAAAAAATTCCATGCCTTTTTGCATTATTTCTTGACGATTTCGTAAGTTACTTACTACATTTGGGAAAAATTTATCATAATGTCCTAACTCATTAAAAATAAATTATCTTACCATCATCTTTTAATTTTTATTTCCCCCATTTGTCTTATAATCATGATCCATATGACTAGAAATTTCACATCTAAATAATTTCCATGATTTTGTTAGATATTTAAAAGGGTTCATTCATCCACTCATATCACATGATGGGTATTATATTTTTTAACCACTAAATTGAAATGATGAATTCTTCCATAATTCCTACTAATCTAATTTATTCTTACTATTTTTTCTCAAGGAAAATATATCATATAGAACTCTATCTCATGTTTTTTTATCAAAATGAACAAGTTTATCATAGAAGTTATTTTCTCTTGAATCCCAAGATAAATGTAAAATTTGATTCAAACTATACTAAAATATATTAATTTAATGAGAAATGTCCCTAAAAAATATGGAATTTACCTAGACAGTCCAATTTTGTTTGGTTCATATGAAGCTACAAAATATACATCTTTTATCATGAATTCCATGAATTTTTTTTCTATCCTAATTAAAAAACCATAGGTAAGTATTAATCAAGAAACCAATCATTAAATGTTTCCTATTCCATAAAATGAAGATAATATTTCTCTCTATTATTCTTAACTTGATTCCTCTAATTATTAGGTTCACCTTAAAAATGACAAATAGATAGATTTACAGTTTACATTACATTAAACCCCATAATATCAGCTATATTCTCCAAATAATTGATCCATTCATCATTGACCACTCTGTTCTATGATCCATGGATTTCTTTAGGATGTTGTCCCTTAAAATGCTCTACTATCATTAGATTTCTCTATGGTAGATGGGTTTTCTACTTAAAATGGATTCCACCGCCTTTTTATTTATTATTTAAAATGATCAATTATCACAAACGACTACCTAGTTCTAATACAAAACATTCAGGATTACTATTTTGGAAGGATATCGTCCTCTTGATGTCTTCATAATACTGACTCCCTATTACTTATGCAAAAAACATTTTGAAAACAATTAAAATTTGACGATGTAATTGGGAAATCATTAAATTATATATCCTTTGAACCTACCAATTAATTAAAATTAATTATGAGTATTTTATTTTAAATATCCTAACACCTGAATTTATCTTAACCATCCTCTAAAACCAACTATAAGAAACCAACATTTAACATTACATATTCTAGTTATTTTGAACTCTAATTCACATTGTCACATTCTTATGGATATTTTTAGATTACATATTTATATAATTATGAAACAACTCTAAAATATTAACCTCATTCAATATATGTGGATGCTTCTACACAGTATCCATTTTCTAATAAAACAAAATTGTTTAAAATGAAACATGATTTATTTTGATAATAAAAAATCAAAATTTTATTCTTGACATCATCCTAGTCCAAAACCTCCCATAAACCACATGTTTTTTATAAAATATGATACTATCAATAGAATATCAATATGGGACATAAAATAAAGGAATCCATTAGTCTAGTGAAAACCCATATGTCATTTTCATAAAACATACATTTTTACCCCAAAAAAGGAATCATCTTAACAAAGATATCATTAAATTACCTATTTAATATCATATAATTTCCATAAAAACTCAAAACAATTAATATAGAAGTTATGAATGTATTATTGTAAATAATATTCCATAACATTCTTGCATATGGAAAAACCAATATGGTCATCATCCATCTCTAGAGTTCCCAATGAATGAGATGTTATAAATGAAACACCCATCCTTGGTATATCACTATCCTCCCATTTTTGGTTAATAATTGAACCATTGTTCCTTGGTTTTTAATGAAACCACCCATATTTAGATTATAATGAATCCACCATTCATTAAAACTAATTTCCAATCAACATATCAGAATCATAAAATAATAAATCTTGAATCATAAAAAAAATCTTATTCAAAATATCCTTTTCATTTTAAAATAACTTATTTCTTCAAAATTGTGAAATAACAAATTGTTTTATTTTTAAAATAAAAATAGAATTTGTAATGTAATATTTAAATCATTAATGATTCATGAATTAGGTTAAATAAAACCCTTAAATATAAGTTAAAATACATTAATTTCTGACATTATTAAAAAAATGAAAGAGAAACCTTAAAATTGTATATTTAAAAGAAACCACCTTACATTATATTATAATCATCACATATTTCCATAATCATCCCAGATAATAAAACTATGTTAACATTATAATGACTTATGAAACAATTTTTATTTAAATATTACCTTTATCTAATTTAATACCATGGTAAATTAAATTACTTTATCATTAAATATCACATTATATGTTTTAATGATTTTTGGAACTTTAGTCCAAAATGGATTTGGTCATTGGAATATGGTAAAAGAGATTATTATTACATAAAATATAGGATAATAGTTCTGTATTACATATCATTTTTTAATAGTCAATTATAATTTTAAATTTATCCATTACATATGGTTATGAAAAATGAACTAAGTTACAATTATGGAGACAGTAGGAAGCATGAATTCATGAATAAAATTTCAAATTTTCATTGATTATTATGGAAAACAGTTAAGTATTATTTTATTATAAAAAAATGTTAATAATATCATATATAAAATTTTAATTATTTAATTATACTTTTATATATCATCATTGTGATTTGGTGTTGAAAAACGAATTTCATCGCTTAGTTGAGGTGGTAGTCCACAAGTACACACGAAGGACGTTATCATTTTTCTATGAATAAAAAAGATAAGAATGTAAGTGACATATTATCATTACATAATTATAAATATTTCAAGAATATAATATAAAATTTGTAATATCATCATAGTAATCATTCTTGAGATTTGGTAATGGAAAATAAAATACATCAGTTTGCAAGGCAGTATTCCATTTACACAGGAATGATGAATTCTATTCCCATTTGATGGAATAGGAGAAGGACATTGAAAATTTATAAAAATAAATTAAATATCTGTAAAGTAATTATGTTTTAGTTAATATTTTATAATGGTTTAAAAAATATGTGAATTATGTGGATGAAGAAACAAAACTAAACCCTTTTGGAGAAAACTATACCTCTTATTTGGAAGACTGCATTTTCATGGATTCTTAATAGCTATATGTTTTTCATTATACCAAAATCAAGAACATTAAAATTTGTATATATTTAATGTATCAAAAATTTTGTATAATTTTTTTAATTATATGGAATTATTTCGAGAACAAAAAATCTGACGGTGCGCGATTCCGAGGATCAGAGTGCTCGGAATGATCTCTCGAAGTTTTGTTAAGCTTTAATTAGCACCCATAAGAATTTTTACTAAAAAAGTGGAATAAATCTTAAATGGTTATGTGGATCAGAAATCCAAGGGCACCGTTGCGCTTAGGATAGCGGGTTTAACCTAGGCGCTACTTATGTTCGGTCAGCGCGAGCCTCCTGTGAGAAAACCCGTTAATGGCATAACCGTAAATAAAATAATTAAACAAAGTTATTTTATTTTTAAAACACTTATAACTCACAAATGGTAACTCAGATTAAAATTCTGAGACCTCCTCTGAACTTGTGAGGGTATGATTTATTTAGGTAGATACTAACATTGGCCAGCGTGGGCCACCAGTGAAGGTTAGTTTTTGGCCATAAATAAAATAATTAAGTGAAAATTATTTTATAGTAAAATAAATAACATTTAAACGATAACTTGGTTTGGAAATATACAAGTATCATTGGATTCTTTGGGGTGTTTTTCACTTAGGCAGAGCCTATCCTCGACCAGCACAGGTCGAGTGTGACAGTTAATGATTTTCCAAAGTTTTTTTAGGAGATGTTCAGTAAACGCGTGAGCGGCATTTTGTAACTTTAGAAAAGGTGCTCGAAATTGAAATATGAGGACACTATTGAACTCACAATGATGATATTCTCTTAAAGAAACCTTCACCTCGACCAAAGTGGGTCGAGGGTGGAAGTATGTTTTTCAGATCATTGTGTTAGAAGAAAAAAATAAATTGAATAACATTTTTTATATTATTTGAAGCCACTATTTTGAATGTTTAGTGGTGGGGACCACCTATGCTTGAAACCTCCTATTTGAATTTAGTGGTGGGGAACACCTGACCCTGGAAGTCCCTTTGAAATGAGAGTTAACTCTTGGAACACCTCTAATTAAATTTTCCAACATTAATTGGTTTAATTATCATACCATATTAATTTTCCACCTCCCCTCTTGCGGGAAAAAGGATTGGAAAATGAGGGGACAGATTTAGAGAGTTGGAAAGTTCTTTCTCCAACAAAGGAGATCCACCAATGTAGAACAACATCTGGAATAGAAGAATAAGGAACCAACCTTGGAGAGTCTTGTGGCAGTGACAGACACCGACATAAATCATCAACGACTTCGTCTTCTTCCTTGGGTCTTCTCCAACGAACGTCAAGGTAGGGGTTTTATTTTATTTATATATGATTGAATTTATTTATCGATTCTTCATATATTGGTTTCACAATGGCAATGGCCAAACTAATATGGCCATCGCTCGACACTTAATCGTTTCCCCTTTTTATTTTTTTCTTCGAGCATTCTTCTTGCGTTCTTCAATGCCATATATTTAATGAACCTGGAAAAACTAAGTTTTGTTGAGCACGACATATGGACAAAGATCTCTCAACACGAGGATCATGAATATGTTAATGACATATTTTTTGGGCTTGGCATAAAGCTGCAATGGCTCGCTGAAGAATGTGGCGTCTGGAACCCGGCCGATAGTGAGGAAGGAAAGCTGGCGTATGACCATGCTGTCAGATGATGAGGAAGTCATGTCCTGTCAGCCGCGGTGGGGCAGGGTGCCAGCCGGTATCCAGCCGACCACATGGCTTAGCGGTGGTGCGCGTCCGCGGCACCAGTGGAGCAGGAGGCCGCGACCACATGGTAGCGACGGGGGATGAAGAGGGGCAGAACATGTCGGCTGTGGTAGAGCAGCGGCGTGTGATCACGCCACTGGGAGGAGGACCGGCTGACTGTTGTAGTTTGGAAGGACCAGCTCGTGTCCCGCGGGGACTTGGCAGTGCCTAATGGCGCTTCCTATCGCCATTCTGAATGAAACAGGGACTCTTCCCCTTCGACAATAGCTTGAGCGGACCTCGCCACCGGGCCGCCCCTTACACGGGTCGGGCATGCCAAGGCCTAGGACATCTGAACCGGACTTGGGTCGGGCTGGGTTGGCTGATGAGGTCGGGCTGGTTCGTTCAAACGGGGTCAGACTAGACCCGGGCGCATTCAGACCCAATTTCGACTTTTTGGTCATAACATGAGAACCAAACGTCCGTTTGATGAATCGTATATGGAAACAAGATCCTTGGATCAAGACTGTCCTTTTGGTATACTCCACTAGTGTTTTGAATAAGGTTAGAGTATGACTGGGTTGGAACGGACCCCGAATCCTATCGGGCCCTTGGAGAGGAAACACTAATAACTTACAGACCGGGTGTCTGATTAGTGTGTTGTCTATTGCATTGTGTTTCTTATGACGTGACAGAACTTTGGGATACTTCATCATGAATCATCGGGGCAGTTGAGGTATAAACGATGGATTGGGAGTGGTTATCCCAAGCGTGCTACGTATGGAACCCTCTGACAGGCTGAGACTTGATGACTGTTGACTGTTTCGAGTCAGAGTAACTCAAAAGGCCTAGTGGGGAGCACCTATGTGTGACTTTTTAGACCCATGGTGGGGAGCACCTCTGTGTGATGCGGTAGACCAACAGTACTCAATGGGAGTAGTACCTCAGCAGGCCATGAGGGAGAGCGCCTCTGCATGGCGCGGAAGACCCACTGTGGGGAGCGACTATGTGTGATGCGATAGACCCATGGTACTTGACAGGAGGAGTACCTCAGTAGTTGAAGGTTAGTGATATGTGCCTCTCCATGAAGTTTCAGGACCACTCTACTTGTTATAGGAGGAGTTCTCTAGCTGTTGAGGTGTTCGACGTTGTGACTGGGAATGTTACTTGTTTCTAGGCCTAGAGAATATGTGCCTGGCTATCATCATTCATTGTGATCCTGTGTGGGTCAGTGCTCAGTGATCCTGTGTGTGTCAGCGCATACCGATTTTGTGTTGGTCAGATCCTTTGTGGGTCAGTGCTCAACGATCCTGTGTGGGTCAGTGCTTAGCGATCCTGTGTGGGTCTGCACATACTGATCTTGTGTGGGTCAGATCTTGTGGGGTTCAACACTTAGTGATCCTTTGTGGGTCAGCGCATACAGATCCCGTGTGGATCAAAGCCTGAGTAGGTCATTATGGGGGTTAGTACCAAACGATCATGTGTGGGTCGGACTCCGTATAATCAGCAGTAGTGCCTCTTGACAGAATAAGATGATCTGGCTTCACAACTAATCATTTGTACTTCTATACTTTACTGATAACCTGGTTTGATATGAGACTCTATTTGAACTAAGAATTTTACCTCCATGGTATTATCTTCGTGGTGATACATTTGTGGTACTTTTACCTTCAAGGTACTATCTTCGTGGTGATACATGTGTGGTAATTTTACATACGTGGTACTCTCTTTGTGGTGATACGTGTGTGGTAATTTAACCTTCGTGGTACTATCTTCATGGTGATACCTGTGTGGTACTTTTACCTTTGGGGTGTAACCCTCACAGTGTTACCAGTGTGGTAATATTACCTTCTAGGTGTTTCCTTCGTGGTGTTACCTTTGTGGTATTCTTCCCTCATATATGATATCTGAATATCATGATAAATTAGGAATATTTATAGGAATATACCAAAGTAGAGTTGATTTCTGGATTTTTTGTTTTTATTTGTGTTAATTTAGGATACCTACGGGGTCTCGGGGTCCCCACTGAGAATCGTTATACACACCCCTGCACAGGCTTCACCCGCTCCTTGTTGTGTCTTGCGCAGATGTCATTCAACATTGATTGAGGCTGAGGGAGCTAGTACAAGATGGTACTCATAGGAGGACCATTTGGTGTGACATGAAGCAGGGAATACTGATCGTGAGTTGTATCTAACATTCAGGTAGGATCCATGGTGGAACATCCAGGAGAAGTTTTTCACTTTTTAGTTGTATTTTTTACTTTTGAGTTGTACTCGTACTTTCAGTTGGGCTTGTATTTTAGCCCCTTTACTTTCATCGCACTTTTTACTACCACACATTACTTAGTGGTTGTTTCTTATTGCATTCTAATATGTGATTATTAACAGTTTTAAAGGGAATTCATTCCCACTTTGGGGATATGGCTTTCCTGTGCTCGTTGCTAGCCCCTGGAATATGGAAGGCGGGCTTGTGGTAGTCAAGGCATGGGCCCCAGGGGACGAGTTGTGGCAAATTGATATCAAAGGAGTTCGGTTCTATCGAATAACTAGGACTCTTATATTTTATGTGAAATAATATTGTTAAGTATTATGAGTATGGTTTTCAGTTTGGGGAGTCCAGTGTTGGTGTGGCAGCGAACTTATCCATACACCAGGACCCTAAATTCTGATTTCCAACTCAGTGCACAAAAACACTGATTGCTTGTGTTTTAAAAAAAAAATTCGTTTGATTTATTTGGAGTCGGACCACCTAGTATAACATAATGTCCATGGTGCACCTGCTCCTTATAAAGATACCTCCACAAAGACAGCCACCCAGGTTTCCCAGGAGAGTACCCAATGACGGCCCACCGAGCGATGAGGCTCCAGCGCAGGGCCCTCTTACTACGTTGGAACCTTCGAGTGGTGGACTAGTAACACCACCACCCATTGTACATCATTTATAACCAGCGTTAATAAAAGAGGGAACATTTAGACTTACATACATGCATAATTTTCAGCATCAGATACCCCTTAGGATTCTAGGTGAGCCCGAATCACAGGTGGCTATGGACTGGCTTGAGGAGGTAGCGGAGAGTTCCCCAGAGATTCTAAAACTTTGGTAGGACAACATGTCAGTGGCTGAGTATTCATCGAGGAGTACCCACAATTCTTGGTACTCGATGAATAGGATACGATCAGTGCTTTGGGGCTGGGTCATCCGATCGTGGTGAGTTTAAGGACGTCAGATAAACCACTATTCCTCTATGCATTCCTACCTAAGTTAGGGTGATAGAGAGAACCATTGAGGCTGAATGTTATTTGGATGAGCGGATACATCTAGTGAATGTTAGCAGTGGGAAAGAAATAAACTCGCACCAGTATCAGAGACTTAGTCATGTAAAAATGTATTGGGAAGAATAAGTGTTAGGGAATGATGAATCTGTAGGGCTGCAGACATGGAAGCAGAGCTAGTAGAGCAGCATGAGGTGGTGTACATTTTAACATGTTACAACCAAACCCCTTTGTGGTCCCCACCAAGATCAGGGAGCTGGAGGACAGGGGAAGGGAGTAGCTGCATATGGTCAAAGAGTACTACCCAAGGGATCTAGTAATGATTCGATGAATGGTTTGTGCCAACTACTAGCTATTATATTAATTGAAAGAGGTACCAATCATTCCATCCTTCCATGAATCTTGTCCACAACCTAGAGTTTCTGGTTAATCCATTTACATGACCCTCAGGTCTGGAGATACCATTGGGAGGAGACTCGATAATCACACTTACGCCGATGGGGTGATCTAACCCTTCATGTGAGATTTTCGAAACCTCTTGGTGGTAGTTTCGAGGCCTTACGAAGTTAGTTTGGGTATGAAATGGACATCCAAAACTCATACTAAGATTTAATGTATTAGGGAAAAAGTTTTTGTTTTCCTAAAACATTGGTATGAGATTTTCCATGGCCAGCGAATTGGGAAACCCATGAAGCAAAGGATAAACTTCTGTATTGGAGGGTGCGTCTGATCACTAGTGAGTCGGCTGACCTTACCCTCATTGTAGTAGGAGTTATCAGTTTTCAGTTCCCAACATGAGTGGCTAGAGCTCCTCAAACGCTATGAAATTGAGATATTCTATACTCCTGGGAAGAGGAATGTGGTAGGAGATGCACTCAGTTGGAGGTCTGGTCTACAACTGCTGAGTGACGTGTCAGAGTAGCTAGTTGCATGGCAGATGTCCTTCGTGGATAGAGATGAAGCTTCTCAACTCCAGTCTATGATTGTCACTCCCCCACTCCTTCAGCAAGTCAGGGATGTGCAACTTGGGAGAATTGACTTTGAGGCTCGAGGTGATCAGATATCCTTAGGGCAGGCACATGATGGATTTTCGGAATGTTGGGAGCATTTTTTCCTCTTTAGAGGGCATACCATGGTACCGGTACTGCTACAGGAGGAGGTGTTGAGGAAGTTACACATGTCCCCTATGATCGTACATCATGGTGTAGTGATGATGTACCAAGAACTTCAGCGTCAGTACTGGCGGCCATGGATGAACAATGCAGTGTTATATTTTGTATCACAATACCTCACTTGTTAGCAAGTGAAAATTGCTCAGAGCCGATAGAAGTCTTATGCCGACAAGAGGAGGGAGATCATGTTATCCGACGGGTCTCACCTAGATTAGGTTTGTAGAGATTTGGAAGGGGATGAAAGTTATATTTGAGTTTCATCGGACCTCTCTAGATTCTTAGAAGAGTTGTCGAGGTGTTATACCATCTATCTCTTTCCCCAAAAATGCACTAGGTGCATATTGTTTTCCATGTGTCAAAGCTTAGGATATGCGTGCATGATCTGTCAAACATTATTGACCATGGATAGATAGACTAAGATGATGGGGTGACATTTACGGAGGTTCCAGTATAGATTGAGGATCTATAGGAGGGGGTCCTTTTTGGGCGGTCGATACCTTTGGTGCACATTCGCTGGAAGCACGTGAACCTCTTGGAGAGCACATTGGAGCGGGAGGGTCTGATCCATGCTCAGTACCCCCATTTGTTTCTTTAGTCCATGTTATGGATTTTGAGGACATAATGCCCTAATTTGGGATGAATCTAATGTCCCATAAATTATATATATATATATATATATATATATTAATTATATGGTATTATTTTGAGATCTTAAATTATGACGGTGCATGATTTCGAGGCTCGGTGTTCTAGAAATGATCCCGTACAATTTTTTTAAGATTTAATTAGCATGTGTAAGCAGTTTTCCTGAAACAATTGGAAAAAATCTTAACTGGTTACTCGGATTAGAAATATGAGGGAACCATTGGACTCAGTATGACGGGTTTACCCTAGGCGGAACTATAGTTTATTCAGCACGTGACTCCTATGAGAAAACCCGAAAATGGAATTACCATCAATTATATAATTAAATAAAGTTATTTTATTTTTCATATGCTTATAACTCAAAAACGGTAACTATGATTAATAATTTGAGACCACTGCTGAACTCATGAGGGTATGATTATTTTAGGAAGATACTAAGATTGGTTGGCATGGGATTCTATGAAAAGTTAGTTTTTGATAGTTATTAAAATAATTAA
Organism: Viscum album; assembly: GCA_963277665.1. NCBI lineage: Eukaryota > Viridiplantae > Streptophyta > Magnoliopsida > Santalales > Viscaceae > Viscum > Viscum album. Next base: position 1,224,656,574 of record OY728162.1, read on the forward strand.
GTTATAATTATATTATTGAAAAATCCATAACTTTTATACGGTATCTTGGATTGTAAATCTGAGAGTACCGTTGGGTTTTTTGGGGGCGTGTTTAACTTACGTAGGGCCTAACATCAACCAGAATAGGTCGAGGGTGACTGTAAATAATTTTCCCAAAAAAATTCATGTACGTTCAGTAAACGCGTAAGCTTCATTTAGTAACTTTTGAACCAGTGCTCAGAATTGATATTTGAGAACACCATTTAACTCATAGTGCCGATATTTTCATAAATAGACCTTCACCTCGACCGCAGTTGGTCGAGGGTAGAAGTTAGTTTTTCATATTTTCATGGGAGATGAAAAAAAAATATTTATTTTATTTGAAATCACCATTTTGAATGTTTAGTGGCGGGGACCACTCGATCTTGAAACCTCCCATTTGAAATTATTTTTGGGGACCACCCAACCCTTGAACTCCCTCTTAAATGTTAGTTAACCCTTGGAATTCCCCCAATTAAATGTGCCTACATTAATTGGTTCAGTTAACATAACTTATTAATTGGGATCCTCAACTCTCATGGGGAAAAAGGATTGGGAATGGAGGGGAGATCTTTGTAGAGTTGAAAAGTTATTTCTCCAACAAAGAAGATCCTCCAATGAAGAACGACTTCTGGAATTGAAGAATAAGGAACTGACCTTGGGGCGTTTTGCGAGAGTGACGAATGTTGACATCAATCTTCAATTACTTCATCTTCTTCCTCGCAACATCTACAACGAATGTAATGGTAGGTGTTTTAGTTTTATTATATATGATTGAATTTATTTATCTATTCTTCATATTCTAGTTTCATAATGACAATGGCCAAACTAACATAGCCATCATCCCACACTTAAACCTTGCCCCTTTTTCATTTGTTATTCACGCGTTTTTCGTGCGTTCATCAATGCCAAATATTTAATGACACTGGAAACCCCATGTTTTGTGGAGCACGACATATGGATGCAGAGCCCTCGACACGAGGATTGTGAATATGTGAATGTCATATTTTTTTGGGCTTCGAACGAAGCCACAATGGCTCACAGAAGAAGGCAGCGGCCAACATTCAGTCGGCCACGAGGAAGGAAGGGTGGAAGGCATTCGCACCGCTGGAGGATGAGGAATCATTGACCCGTCGACCATGGCAGGGAAGGGTGGTGGCCGACATCTGGCCGCCCCCATGGCAGAGCGTTTGGCCACGTCTGTGCCATTGGCGGAGCAGGAGGCAGTGGTCGCTCAGCTGCGACGAAGGCCGAAGACCGGTCGGCCGGGCTGGCCATGGTGGAACAGTGGCGTGCAATCATGCCACATGTTGGAGGACCGAATAGAACACCAACCAACCATTTCAGTTCAACAGGACCTGGTTGGGTGTCGTGGTGACGTGGCAGCACCTAAAGGAGCTGCCTATTACCATTAAGAACGAAAGGGGGATGCTCCCCCTTCGGTTCCATCTTGGGCGGACTGTGCCATTGGGTTGTGCTAGTGGGCCGCCCCAAACGTGGACTGGGTCTGTCAAGGCCAAAGACATCTGGGCTAGACCTGGTTCAGGCCAGGTCGGGACGACTGTGTCGGACTGGACCCGAACCCATTCAGACCCAGTTTCACCTTTTTGGCCTTATCTTGAGAACCAAACATCCATTTGATGAATCATCTCAAGAACAGGAATCCTTGGATCGAGATGAACCTTTTGGTATACTCGACTTGAGTTTTGGATAAGGTTGGAGTAAGGCTTAGTTGGATCGGACACCAAATCCAACTGGGCCTTTGGAGAGGAAACAATAATAATGTATATATCAAGCGTTTGATTGACGCGCCATCTGTTGCGTTGGGTCCCTTATGACATGATGGAACATTATGATACTTCCCAAAGGGTTTTTGATGTGGTTGAGGTATTACCGATGGATTGGGGATATATTCTCCCAAGTGTGTTGCGTATGGAACCTTGCGACTGGCTGAGACATGACGACTGATGACCATTTCGACTCATAGTGACTCGAAAGGCCTAGTGTGGGGTGCATATTTGTAAAACAATAGACCAATGATCGAGAGTGCTATGTGTGATACAGCATAACCATGGTACATAACCATAGGAGTACCTCAGTAGTCCACGAGAGGGAGCACATTTGTGTGACGCGGTAGACCCACGGTGGGGAGCGCCTTGGCGTGACGTGGCAGACCAATGGTACACGATAGGAGGAGTACCTCAGTAGTCCATGGTTCGTAGGAAGCACCTCTGTGTGATAGGGAAGTCCCACTGTACTTGTTAGAGAACGAGTTCTCTAACAGCCGAGGTGTTCGACATTTTTACTGGGATTGTTACTTTTTCCAAGGCCTAGAGAATATGTGGCCAAATATCAGCTTTCATAGCAATCCTATGTGGGTCAACCCTTAGAAATGTTTTATGGGGTAGTGCATACCGATCCCATGTGGGTCAGATCCTCTGTGGGTCAGGGCTCAGTGATCCTGTGTGGGTCAGTGCTCTGTGAACTTGTGTGGATTAGCGCATACCAATCTTGTGTGGGTCAGATCCCGTGTGGGTCAGTGTTTAGTGATCCTATGTGGGTCAAGACATACTGATCCTGTGTGGGTCAGATCCTATGTGGGTCATTGTAGGCGTCAGTACCTATTGATCCTGTTTGGGTCAGACTCCTTATAATCAACAGCAATACCTCTTGATAGAATAAGATGATATTACTTCGGGAATAATCAATATACTTCAATACTTCATTGAAAACATGGTTTTTGTTGAGACTATGTTTGAACTAATACTTTTACCTTCGTCATACAATATTTTTGGTTATACCTTTGTGGTACTTTTACCATCAACGTACTATTCTCATAGTGATACCAGTGGGGCACTTTTAGCTTCGTGGTACACTCTTCGTGACGATATATGTGTGGTACTTTTACCTTCATGGAACTATTTTCGTGATGATACAATTTTGGTACTTTTACATTCATGGTGTTATCTTCATGGTGATATATGTGTTGTACTTTTACTATGGTGGTGTAACCTTCAAGTGTTACCTGTGTGGTACTATTACCTTTGAGGTGTCACCTTCGTGGTGTTACCTTTGTGGTATTCTTCCCTCATATAAGAGATGTGTATATCTTGATAATTTAGGTATATGTATGGGCATAAGCCTAAGTACCATTGATGTCTTTCTTTGTGGTTTTCCATTGTGGTACATTTGGAGAACTACGGGGTCTCGAGGACCCTACTGAGTATCGTTATACTCTCCCCTACATGGACTTCACCCGTACCTTGTGTTATCTTGTGTAGACAATGTACAACATTGATCGAGGTTGAAAGAGCAAGGACCAGATAGTACTCGTAGGTAGACCATTTGGTGTGACATGATTCAGGGACTACCGATCATGATTTGTACCTAACATTCAAGTAGGATCTGTGCTGGATGATCCAAGATTTTCTTTTCCCTTTGTAGTTGTATTTGTACTTTTGAGTTGTACTTGTACTTTCTGTTGTTCTTGTATTCCAGTCCCTTTACTTTCTGCACTCTTTTTACTACAACAGTTTACTTAGTGGATGTTTCTTGTTGCATTATACTCTATGTGTATGTATACGTTTAAAGGAAATGCCTTCCAATTTTAGGGATACTACTTCTGGTGCTACTCTCTAGCCCCTGGCGTATCGAAGGCAGGATTGGGGTAGTCAAGGCATGGGCCTCGGGGGACGAGTCGTGACAAATTGGTATCAAAGGAGCTCGGTTCTACTGAAGAACTAAGAATATGATATTTTCTGTGAATCAATAGTGATAAGTGTTATGAGTGTGGTTTTTGTTTATGGAGTCTAGTGTTAGTGAAGTGGCCGACATATCCATACACTAGGACCTGAATTCTGATTTCTAACTCAACGCACGAAAACAATGATTGTGTTTGTTTTTTTAAAAAAAAATTTTGATTTATTTCGATTCAACTCACCAGGTTTAACTTAATGACCCTGGTGCATCTGTTCTTTATCAGGATGTCGCCACAAAGACAACCCCCAAAGATTCTTGAGAGAGTACCCAATTATGGCTCACAGAGAGATGAGGCTCCGGTGCAGGGCCCTTTTAGTACGTTGGAACCTTCAGGTTGTGTACCAGTAGCACCACCACCCGTTGGGCAGTAGTTACAACCGGAGGTACCGGTAGAGGGAAGATTTTGGATTATTGCCTTACATGAGCTTCAGAATCAGATACCCCTCAGGTTCCCAGGATATCCCGACTCACAGGTGGATAAAGACTGGCTTGAGGAGGTGGCTAAGAGTTCCATAGAGATTCTATAGCTTCGGCAGGACGACATGTTGGTAGCTGAGTATTCATCGAGGCGTACCGACCATTCCTGGTACTTGATGAATATGATGTGATTAGTTCATCGGGGCTCGATCTTCTGAGTACTTTGTGTTTAAGGACGTCCGAGCCAGCCCAATTCCACTATGAAAACCTACCTATGTTAGGGTTCAAGAAAGAAACATTGTGGTTGAATGTTCTTTTTCTGAGTAGATACAAACAGTGAATGTTAGTAGTGGGAAAGCTGGAAACTGGCACCAGTCTCAGAGACATGGGCATGTAAAAATGTTTTGGGAAGAAGAAGTGTTATGGACAGATGAATCTTCAGGGATGCAGTCATGGAAGCAGATATAGGAGAGCCGGATGAGGTGGTGTACATTTCAACATATTACAACTACCCCCTTTGTACTCCCCATCAGGATCAGGGAGCTGTAGGAAAAGGGAAGAGAGTAGTTGAAATGGTCAAGGATTGCGACCCAAGTGCTATAGAAAGTATTCTATGAATGGTCTATTTATACTTCTAGTTGTCATATTAATAGATATAGGTACCAATAATTCCTTCCTTCCTCCAATCGTGTCCAAAACCTAGAGTTTCAGGTTAATCCTATGACTTGACCCTATATTACGGATATTCCTTTGGGAGGATAATCAATCTTACACTGACTGTGTGATCTGACCCTTGAGGTGAATGTTTCAGCTTAAACCTCTTGGTTGTAGCGTTGAGGCCTTACAATGTTAGTTTCAGTATGGACTGGACATCCACGGTTCATACTCAGATTGAATGTGTTAGGAAAAAAGGTTGTGGTTTACCTAGAATGTTGGCATGGGATTTTCCTTGGTCGGCGGAAAAGGAAACCCAGGATGCATAGGATAAAATCCTGCGTATGAGGGTGTGACCGATCACTCGGGAGTTGGCCAGCCTTACCCTAGTGGTAGTAGGAGTTTTGAGTTTTCAGATCCCTACGAAGGGGCTAGAGTTCTTCTAGGACAATGACTTTGAGAAAGTCTATACTCCTGGGATGGGGAACGTGGTAGCAAACGCACTCATCCAGAGCGCTGGTCTACAACTGTTGAGTGAGGCGTCAGAGTACCTAGTCACGCTGTAGATATCCTTTGTGGACAGAGATGATGTTTCTTACCTCTAGCCTATGACTGTCACTCCCCCAATCCTTTATCTTTTCAGGGAGGCATAGATTGGGGGCATTGAATTCGAGGCTTGATGTGCTCAGATATCCTCAGGGCAGACACCTAATAGATTTTCTAAAGGTGGGGAGCGTGTCGTTCTTTTTAGAGGATGTACCATGGTACCCGTAGCGCTACATGAGGATGTGTTAAGGTAGTTCCATACGTCCCATCTGGAGGTACATCCTGCTATGGTGAAGAAGTACTAGAACAATTAGTTTCAGTACCAGTGGCCAGGGATGAAGAAAGAAGTTTTAGATTTTGTATCATTATGCCTCACTTGTTAGCAAGTGAAAACTGCTCAGAGCCAGCAGAAGTATTATGCTGACAAGAGGAGGGAGATCATGTATTCCTATGGGTATCACCTCAATGTGGATAGCAGAGATTTGTTCGGGGTGGCAAGTTATATCTGAGGTTCATCGGACCTCTCTAGATTCTCAGTAGATTGGGTGAGGTGGCATATCGTCTATCTATTTTCCCATATATTCCCTTGGTGCAATATGTTTTCCATGTGTCACAGGTGAGGAGATGTGTGCATGATCTGTTTCACATTATCAACCATGCTGAGATGGACTTAGATGAAGGGGCGACATTTATGGAGATTCCATAAGAGATTTTGGATCGACATAAGTGGGTCCTTCGTCGGCATTTGATATCTCTTGTGCGCATTCGGTAGCATCATGAGAACCTCCAGGAGAGAACATTAGAGTGGGAGGCTCAGATCCGTGCTTGGTACCCCAATTTGTTTCCGTAGTTCATGTTGTGGCTTTTGGGGATGTAAATTCCTATGGTTGGAATAATGTAATGTCCTGGTAATTTTGTATAATTTTTATTTATTATATGGAATTATTTTGAGACTGCGAAATCTGACAGCACGTGATTCCAAGGTCCGGAGTGCCCGGAATGATCCTTCAAAGTTTTGTTAAGCTTTAATTAGTTCCAGTATGAAGTTTTCCTAAAAAACTGGAATAACTCTTAAATGGTTACTCAGATCATAAATCTGCGGGAAACATTGCGCTCAGGATGGTAGGTTTACCCTCGACACGACTTAAATTTAGTCTGCCTGGGCCTCCTATGAGAAAACCCAAAAATGGAATAACCATAAATAAAATAATTAAATAAAGTTATTTTATTTTTCAAATTCTTATTCCTCAAAAACTGTAACTCAGATTAAAAATAAAAGACCACCACTGAACTCATGAGGGTATGAATTCTTTAGGTAGATACTAACATTGGTCAGTGCGGGCCACTAGTGAATGTTAGATTTTAAACGTAAATAAAATAATTAAGTGAAAATTATATTATTGTAAAATTTATAACATTAAAATGGTAACCCGGATTGGAAATCTAATAGTACCGGTTGGTTTGTTAGGGCGTGTTTCACTTAGATCGAGCCTAATATTGACTGGTGCAGGTCGAGGGTTACAGTAAAAAATATTCCAAACAGTTTTTCGGGTATGTTTAGTAAACACGTGAGTGGTGTTTTGTAACTTTTGAACCGGTGCTTAGAATTGAAATATGAGGACACAGTTGGACTCACAGAACCGATATTCACTTTAAGAGACCTTCACCTTAATTGTAGTGGGTCGATGGTGGAAGTTAGTTTTTCCAATTTTTGTGGGAGAAGAAAAAAATTAAAATAAATAAAGTTTTATTTATATGATTTGAAACCACCATTTTGAATGTTTTGTCGTGGGGACCACCCAACCATGAAACCTCCCATTTTAATTTAGTGGTGTGGACCAGCCGACCCTTGAACACCCTCTTAAATGTGAGTTAACCATTGGATTCCCCCAATTAAATGTGCCAACATTAATTTCTTCAATTAAATTATCATATTAATTTTTCACATCACCAATTTTGTGGAAAGAGTATTAGAAAATGAGGGGAATACTTTGGGGATTTAGAATGTTCTTTATCTAAAAAAGGAGATCCTCCAATGAAGAACATATTCTGGTATCAAAGAATGAGGAACCGACCTTGGAGCATCTTGCAGGAGTGACGAACACTGTCTTCAATCTTCAACAACTTCATATTTTTCCTCATGACTTATCCAATGAATGTAAAGGTAAGTTTTTTATTTTATTTATATATGATTGATTTTATTTATCGATTCTTCATATTTTTGTTTCACCACAACAACGGCCTAACTAGCATGGCCATCGTACGGTGCATAAACCTTGCCCCTTTTTCTTTTGTTCTTCACACAATCTTCATTCGATCATCAATGAAAAATATTTAATGACGCATGAAACACCATGTTTTTTTGAGAGTGATATATGGATGCGGAGCTCTCGACATGAGGATCATGATTATGAGAAAGACATTTTTTTGGCTTGCAACAAAGCCGCAGTGGATTGCGGGAGAAGGTGGCAGCCAAAAACCGGACGACCATGAGGAAATAAGAGTGGTGCATGTCCCCACAGCTGGATGATGAGGAAGCCGTGTCCTGTCGACCGCGGAAGGGTAAGGTGGCAGCTGACATCCAGACGACCACGGGTCGGAGCAGCTGCGTGCGTTCGCGTCGCCGGTGGAGCAGGAGGTCAGGACCGCTCGGCCACGGCAGAGGCCGAAAATCAGCCTTCCATGCCGGTTGTGGTGGAGTAGTGGCACACGACCATTCCGCTGGGAAGAGTAATGACTGGAACACTGGCCAACTGTTGCATTTCTGCAGGACCCGCTCGGGTCCTGCGGTTACTTTGTAGCTCCTAAAGGCTCTGCCCCTTGCCATTCCGAATGGAAGAAGGTGATCCTCCTTCAGCTCCAGCTTAGGATGACCATGCCACCGAGAAGTACCCTATATGGACTGGGCCCGACAAGGCCCAGTCCATCCAGGATGGACCCAGGAGGGCCGATTCAGTCAGATTGTGTCGGACCGGACCGGAGCCCATCCAGACCGAGTTTTACCTTTTTGGATGTAACTTGGGAACCGTATATCCGTTTGATGAACTGTCAATGGAATGTGAATCCTTGGATCAGGACAGTCATTTTGGTATAATCCACTTGAGTTTTGGATAACGTTGGATTATGGTGGGGTTGGATCGGACCTTGAATCCAATTGGGCCCTTAGAGCGGAAACGCTAATAACATACAGACCGAGCATCTGATAGAAGCGATGTCTATTGCCTTGGGTACCTTATGACATGAAGGACCTTTGGGATTCATCCTCATGGGAATTAGGTGTGTTATAGGTATGAAAGGTGGCTTGGGGAGAGAATCTACCAAGAACAATATGTACAGAACCCTGCGACTGGCTAAGAGTTTACGACTAATGACCGTTACGACTATGAGTGACTCGACAGGCCCAGTGGGGAGCGCCTCTGTGTGACGCGGCAGACCCAAGGTGCGGAGTGCTTCTATGAGATGTGGTTTACCCATGATAACGAACAGGGGGAGTACCATAGCAGGCCACTAGGCGGAGTGCCTCTGTGTGATGCGGCAGACCCATGGTGGGGAGCGCCTCTGTGTGACACAACAGACCCATGGTACACGACAAGAGGAGTACCTTCATAGTCCAAAGTTAGTGGCAAGCGCCTCTGTGTGACGTGATAGACCCACTGTACTCGTAAAAGGAGGAGTTCTCCTATAACCGAGGTGTTCGACGTTGTGACTAGGAATGTTACTTGTTCCTAGGCCTAGAGAATATGTGAATGTCTATTAGCTTTCATAGAAATTTTGTGTGAGTTAACTCTCAACAATCTTATGTGGGTCAGCGCATACCGATCCTTTGTTTGTCAGATCCTTTGTGGGACAGTGTTCAACGATCCACTGTGGGTCAGCGCTCAACAATCCTGTGTGGGTTAGTGCATACTGATCTTGTGTGTGTCGGCACTCAACGATCCTGTGTGGGTTAGCGCACACCGATCATGTGTGGGTCAGATCATTTGTGGTTATTGTAGGTGTTAGTACCTATCGATTCTATGTGGTTCAGACTCCACATAATCAGTAGTTGTCCCTCTTGACAGAATACAATGATCTAGCTTCGTGACTAATCATATGTACTTCTATACTACATTGAAAAACTAGTTTTATCTGAGACTCTATTTGAACTAAAGAATTTTACCTTTGTGGTAATATCTTCATGGTGAAACCTGTATGGTAATTTTACCTTCTCGGTACTATTTTCATGGAGATACATGTGTGGAACTTTTACCTTCGTGGTAATCACTTCGTGGCGATACCTATGTGTTACTTTTACCTTTTTGGTACTATATTCATGGGGATACCTTTGTGGTACATTTACCTTCGTGGTACTATCTTCATGGTGATACCAGTGTTGTACTTTTACCTTTGTGGTGTAACCTTCGTGGTGTTACCTTTGCGGTACTTTTACCTTTAAGGTGTTACCTTCGTGGTGTTAGCTTTGTGGTATTATTCCCTCATATATGAGATGTGTATATCTTGATAACATAGGTATATGTATGGGCATATACATAAGTAGAGTTTATGTATTGCCCTGTAGTTTTCCATTGTGATACTTTATGAGACCTACGGGGTCTCGGGGTCCCTACTGTGTATCGTTATACTCACCCATGCGCGTGTTTTTCCCACACCTTGTTGTGTCTTGTGAAGACGACATACAACATTGATCGAGTCTAAGGGAGCTAGTACCGAACGATACTCGGTGGAGAACCATTTGGTGTGACGTGACGTGGGGAATACTGATCGTAAGTTGTACCTACCTTTCAGGTAGGATCTGGGGTGGATGATCCAGGAGCTGATTTTCAGTTTTCAGTTGTTTTTGTACTTTGGAGTTGTACTTGTACTTTCAGTTGGGCTTGTATTCCAACCCCTTTACTTTCAACACTCTTTTTACTACAGTGGTTTTCTTAATGGTTGTTTCTTATTGCGTTCTACTCCATGTGAATGTACAGGTTTAAAGGCAACGCCTCCCCAAATTAGGGATTCTCCTTTCCAGTGCTAGTCACCATGCCCTTCCCTATGCAAGGAGGGTTTGGGGTAGTCATGACACGGGCCCCATGGGATAGGCCGTGACATTATATATTCTAGGAATGTATTTTAGAATTTATTTTCAAAACTGACTAGGTTTTCAAGTGCTATGAAATTAGAAAAAGTGGTGCCATTTTTTTAAGAGATGGGTGGGGGACTCCTAGGAATTACTTAAATATTAAATCAATATAATGTGATTATCAATTATAAATCAATTAAAATTAATTTATTTGTAACATAAATTGATGATCATTCCAAATAACCTCACTAAATAAAAATTAGATCATATTTCTCTATATTTCTAAATTTATATTTCGGTTTTAACAATCATTTATCCAAATAAACTCTTACACTAAAAACATGGATTTTAACTCCTTAATTATTTAAATAATTACTATAAAATGAAATATTATAATAAAATAGAATTTTTTTTATCATAATCCAAATACAATATTTTTTTTGAATTTTATATCATTTAGTTAAACACTATTTTGTATAATTTATCTATAATGTCAATTTTTAGAACTATACATTACCTTTAAATTAATAATATTAATTAACCATTGAAAAATAGAAAAAAAGTTAACAAATACCTAAAATGTCAAAATAATTTATGAAATTCATCAATCACATTACTTGTATTTAATTTTATTTATTTAATAATTTTAATATTATTTCAATTATTTTTCCATTAATTGAAAATATATTGTATCCGTGGTATATAAAATATTAATATAATTATTTCATCACTAAAATATCAAAAAAATCAATGATTATGATAAATATTTTATCTTTCATTATACTATTTATAGTAATAAAAATTCTATATAACACCATATTTCAAATATAACATTTAGTAAAAATAAGAGTATGCCAGGCTTCAAATTATTTTAAATAAAAAAATATAAAATTAATAATCTTATAAAAGTTATATTGTAACACCCCAGGTAAATAAAGAATATGAAATTTTCATATTTATCCATACTTGTGAATAAAATATTGATATGACTTTAAAGGGGACTCTATGCTCGACGGCGTACCCAACACGCAACAACGAGTTTTTTGGGAATCTTACGTTGCACTCTAATGATAAAATAACATTATTTTAAATGGTTGTTAACATGTAGCCGTTGTATTGGTGGGAATGGATAGAAATAACTAAAATATGATTATATATGTTTTTAAATGTTTTTACATTTATACAATAAAAGATAAAGGCTTAAAATACGGAAAGAATTCAATTTTAGGCGTATATTCCCTAGTTTTCCCTAAAGTTTCACTTATCGCCTTTTAATGGAGAACTGTCATTAAATATAGTTTTGATCCACTTTGGTTGGGAAATGACATAAATAACATTTTATTTAATGTAAAAGTAAAATTGACAGAAACATGATATGTTTTACTAAAACAATTTTTAAGTGGGGTTATACAAGTCATCATTTTGATTATAAATAGTCATTGGAAAGCTAAAAAGATTTCCTACATCATATTAATTTTTTTATAATTTTTAGACATTAAATAAATTAATTTTTTTTATGAGATCATAATGATGGAGTGATGACATCATTATTTAACGATTAAAATAAAATGGAAAGATAATGTAAAATCAATGAAGTACACATGTCCAAAACTTATTGGATGGGTGGATTTCGAACCTTTATAACCTTATCCACGAATTATATCAATGTGGGACATTTTAAAACCGAAACACATTTTCAAATAAAGTAATATTTCCTTACTTTCCAAAAGTGCCCCTCCTCTCCTCTTATAAAAGGCCCCCACCTCTACCTCTTTTCACACACTCCTCAAGCCTTTGGCTCGGCCAACACCTGCCCATTTACTCTCTCCACATCCCTCTCCTCATCCTAGAGGATTCCCTTTGGGCAGAATCCTTTCAAAGGAAGCCTTTTGGCTCAAATCAAAAGGAGTTACACTTTTAAAGGTAATTCATTCTCTCATGTTCATTTGTTTTATTTTGATTCTCCAACCCCCTAAACTCTTTTTATTTGCTTCTTTTGTAACAACACCAGTATCTCCAATATACTAGTATGTTGTTATAAGATTTATTCAAGCTCCACACTCACACAACTACATCAAATGGATAAAGAACATACGGTTTCCATGGATGGCGAAATTCTGCCTCACGAAACGATGATTGTTCAATACTCATTTAACACCTTCAAAGGTGGCCATTATGATGTCACTATTTTTATATATGATATATAATATGTTTATGTTATAATTATGCTTCTGTATTTTTCATTTGTGTCTTACCTTTATGGCTTCCATTATGGGTATACGCGATATCTTCATTTTAGGAAGTGCGGACTACAACCCCCTCAAAGTGATGTGATTCGTTAATGCCATATGTGGGACGTATAAAGGATGGATTTAATGTTATTATATATGATGTTATACTGGAATTATTATTTACCTCTATATCATTATTATTTCTTTCCATTAAAGTATGAGATAGAAATGAAAGTAGCGTTCATGCGTATGTACGGCTTACCGTCTCCATGAACGGTGCATTTCATTTCTTATACCCAAATGTAATGTACTATTATAAGTACATATATATAATGGATATATATGATGTATGATACATATAAATGATTAATATAATTCTGGAATTAAAATATACATACCTCTCATATAGTGTTAATTCCATTAATAAGACATAGAAATGAAAGTAGCGTTCATGCGTACGTACGGCTTACCGTCTCCATGAACTGTGCATTTCATTTCTTACCTCTAAATTATTATGTAATGTTATAAATGCATGAATGTACTGGATATATATGAAATATATGATATCTAAATCATGAATACAATTCTGGATATAATAAACATTTGGCCACACGAACAACATGTACTTGTAAGAAGTCCACTTTCGACTTAAGAACCAGATATCGACAAAACAAATATTATTAACTTAAATGATTACATAATATTTATCACATGGTAATAAGTGATATAAAAGTAATAATGAACTTGAAAAAGTTTCTTAAGGAAGTAGAAATTAACTCATGTTTATTATTCAGGAGATTAAAGAACGATCGAGTCAAGTCGGACCCGAGGTAAGGGATCCTACAACTCTCTTTCTTTTTAAGTACACTCTTTTATGTAATTTCTTTGAAGCTCATATTTCTTATGATTGGGATGTTCTTATATATTACTCATACTGTAATTTTTATGTTCATGTGATGAGAGACCCTATTCCCTCTCATAAATCCATTTTGGAAGTTTTGAGTGGTGTCGTTAGGCTGCCGAATTTTCGTAAGGGATTTTTCATCTCACTTTTATTCTCGTGAGATTTATGCTACATTTGCCACAAATTCCATTGAGTGGTGTATGTACTGCCCATTATTATACTCTTTGTGTAATATACATTCATTTATGAGTATTTACATCAATGATCTATTGTCCTTCTTTCATGGGGTGTATGTTTTGAGAGATACCCAAGTCGGTAAGGGAACCATTCACCCTCCTTTTTTTAAAAGACTTCTTTTGTTGGGTCTTTTAATTTAAATATTGTTATGTTGGGATATGTTCTAATATATCCTTATTGATGTAAATTTTATGTCCAAGTGATGAGATACACTTTTTATCTCTCATCAACTCATTTTGATGTGATGTCGTTAGGCTGTCAAGGGAACTTTTTAACCCAATTTCGATTTCTTTGGGTTCAACATGTAGTCATTGAATATGTCATCCATTGAATATGTGTGAATGAACTTTCATTGTTTTACACTTATTATCCACTTATATGGGGTGTATTTATATTTTTCACACATATTTTGAGATTGATTTGTCCTTAATTTAAGGATACCTTCTTTATAAGGGATTTCATCACGTTTGACATTTCTATTGAGGGTTCATTGTTGTTATGCACCAATTCCCTCTTATATGGTGTATATAAGGTCCTTTGGAGTATTATATCATGAATCCTTTTATTCTCATGATATTGTAAAGTTCTGACTAAATGTTATTCCTCAATTATTGTATTCAAGTGTCTCTAATTTTGGTGAAACCCCTTTTACCAGAATATCGTTTTAAATGTTATAATTATTTGTTCTTATTAATATCCATGTTTTCAAAATGGTTTTAAGGATTTATTTATATGGATATTAATGGTTTAAAATGTTAAAAGCCTCAAGGTGGTATGGGACACTTTGATTCAAAAATATCTTTATTAAATGTTTTAAATGGTTTTAGATATGGTTTCTTTTTGTATGGATTCATTATTTCAAAATACTAAAATGTTATATTGTGATTGAAATGTGGAAATATTTTGTTTCCTTTATGCATGTTTTATGTGATACGTTTATGTTATGGTTCTTGGGCATTATTATGAAGATGGGTGGTTCCGTGATAGACTAAGGGCGGGTGAGACCGATATAGCTCTCCAATGCATTGGGTAACCCGAAGGAGTGAAACGTTAAGGTTTCTCCGAAGATATTTAGGGAATATACTGTGATGGGTATTCCAAACGTAACCAAGAGGGTTACTCCCTACGTAAGAATGTTACGAATGCCTCATGTTACCTTTATGTCTTATGATTTCTATGATTTATTCATGACTTGATGAGGTAGGTTAAAGTGCCTATGTTTTATGGGTAAATTATGATTTCATTCTTGTGTATATATGAACTCATGTTTCCTTTTCATATTTTTATATCCCTTTCTGAGCTTTTTATGCTCATCCCAAGTTTTTGAAATGTTTTTTTTCAGGTCAAGGGAAAGGTACATGATAAGATGATTGAGTCAAGGATGTGTTAAGAAAGAATCCATGTTTTATTGTCAATATGTTTCCGTTGATGGGAAGAATGGATACTATCTTTTATGTAACCACTTTGTTTAAATGTGGAATGTAATGCAAGTTTCATGATCTAATTCTCTAAAACTCTAAAACTGAAAAGATCCTCAATGTGTAATCTTGTAATAACTCAAGATTAAGTAAGTTTTAAGGCTGGGGCCTTATAGTTTGTATCAAAGGTCGGTTTAGATAACTTAAGAGGTTAGGGTATTCTTTAAGCATAAGTGACATTACCATAATGGTTAGAATTTCAGAAAGAGTCCTAATTTTAGATAAAGTGAATGAGTAAGTATATCTTAGAGTCTACCTTCCTCATTAGTACATGATGTTTTTGTTGATATACTCACACTGACATTTATGTTTTTAGTGAATGGATGGATCTAGCAGGCACCAAAGTGACAATGGGTTTGAAGGAAACTGTGGTGGTTCTCTGATTAAGATACTAGATAAAATGGAGGATTCAATGAGGAAACTCGTGGTTGTTCTAAACCAAATATCAAGGAGTCATGATCAACCACTTCAACCTTGGTGAGTTCTCTAATGCATCATTTACGAGATGGCCAACTCGATGTGGAGATTCAGGTAATAATTATTAAGGTAACCATTAGGGTTTATATGATCCTTACTTTTTAGGTAATTATGGGTTACTCTATGATATGATGGAAAAGGAAAGGAATGAGATAAACTTGAGGTTAAAATATGTTATGAATATTTTTGAAGATTTTATCTCGTTTTGGGGAATTTTTTTAGAATTATATAGATTTGGAAAAGGGACAACACGCAGACCGTGTGACAACCCATCGCGTCGGACAAAGCTGCGGGAATCGAACTCACAACCAAAGTGCGACTGGTATTTATCGCCTACCACTAGACAACGTGAAGTCCCTAGTTAGTTTGACTGATTCTTTTTGGTTATATGATTTTATGAATTAAGAGTAAGTTGATTTTGGGTTATTTATGAAAATGATTAACCTATCATGGAGGATATGTGATTAGGATAATTACTTTTCAATACGAGACTTTAGGAGCACCTAATGTTGTTTGGAGATAAATGTTACGATTTAACTTGGAATACTATGTGACTAAATCCTTCAAATATTTGGGTTTCAAACTTATATTGGTTTACTTTGAAGAATTTTATGGACAAATTGTTTATCGGATGGTCCTCGTTGAAATTTGGGTTTTGTTGGAAAAATTTTAGAGATTAAGCATAGATTTTCTTTTTAATGGGTTATCCTTTTCTGGATTATCTGACCTTGTACTAACCTTTTTGGTTTTCGTTTTGGTTAAAGTCTAAAGACATGGGAGGTATATAGTTCTATTTTGTGGATTAGGTGATTTTCTAAAAGTTTATTATAGTACTCTTAATGTGAACAAGTCTTCCTAAATACCCGACTTCAGGAGAAAATATGAGTTTGTGTAAGGAATCTAATAAAAGTTGAAAGTCAATATGATAAGTGATTATGTTTCCTTATGAATAAATTCCTCAATAAAAAGTAACTTAATACGAAAATGTTGTCTATTAACTTTTCCTACTGGGGAACCCAACACCGTTTAACCCATCACAAGTTTGTGATTTTCTTATTGTTAACTTTCTCCTAAACATGTTTTCTATCACTCTCCATCGGAACATGACCCTATGTTTTCTCCTCCATGTCCATGTTTTCCTACATGAAGTCCTAGTATGGGTTAACTCGAGTGACCTTTGTACTTATCTTCCTTTTTTTTAAAGTGGTTGTTTTACCGACTCTTGTTCCGATGTGGGACTTTCAAGGATGTTTCCAAGCCCAATTTTAAAATTGCGAGGACGCAATTCCCAAAAGGGGGGAATGATGTAACACCCCAGGTAAATAAAGAATATGAAATTTTCATATTTATCCATACTTGTGAATAAAATATTGATATGACTTTAAAGGGGACTCTATGCTCGATGGCGTACCCAACACGCAACAACGAGTTTCTTGGGAATCTTACGTTGCACTCTAATGATAAAATAATATTATTTTAAATGGTAGTTAACATGTAGCCGTTGTATTGGTGGGAATGGATAGAAATAACTAAAATTTGATTATATATGTTTTTAAATGATTTTACATTTATACAATAAAAGATAAAGGCTTAAAATACAGAAAGAATTCAATTTTAGGCGTATATGCCCTAGTTTTCCCTAAAGTTTCACTTATCGCCTTTTAATGGAGAACCGTCATTAAATATAGTTTTGATCCACTTTGGTTGGGAAATGACATAAATAACATTTTATTTAATGTAAAAGTAAAATTGACACAGACATGATATGTTTTACTAAAACAATTTTTAAGTGGGGTTATACAAGTCATCATTTTAATTATAAATAGTCATTGGAAAGCTAAAAAGATTTCCTACATCATAGTAATTTTTTTATAATTTTTAGACATTAAATAAATTAATTTTTTTTATGAGATCATAATGATGGAGTGATGACATCATTATTTAACGATTAAAATAAAATGGAAAGATAATGTAAAATCAATGAACTACACATGTCCAAAACTTATTGGATGGGTGGATTTCGAACCTTTATAACCTTAGCCACTAATTATATCAATGTGGGACCTTTTAAAACCGAAACACATTTTCAAATAAAGTAATATTTCCTTATTTTCCAAAATTGCCCCTCCTCTCCTCTTATAAAAGGCCCCCACCTCTACCTCTTTTCACACACTCCTCAAGCCTTTGGCTCGGCCAACCCCTGCCCATGTACTCTCTCCACATCCCTCTCCTCATCCTAGAGGATTCCCTTTGGGCAGAATCCTTTCAAA
Source organism: Viscum album (assembly GCA_963277665.1). Classification (NCBI taxonomy): domain Eukaryota; kingdom Viridiplantae; phylum Streptophyta; class Magnoliopsida; order Santalales; family Viscaceae; genus Viscum; species Viscum album. The sequence goes on from OY728162.1 coordinate 1,224,674,630, forward strand.
GGAAGCCTTTTGGCTCAAATCAAAAGGAGTTACACTTTTAAAGGTAATTCATTCTCTCATGTTCATTTGTTTTATTTTGATTCTCCAACCCCCTAAACTATTTTTATTTACTTCTTTTGTAACAAAACCAGTATCTCCAATATACTAGTATGTTGTTATAAGCTTTATTTGAGCTCCACACTCACAGAACTACATCAAATGGATAAAGAACATACGGTTTCTGTGGATGGCGAAATTCTGCCTCCCGAAACGATGATTGTTCAATACTCATGTAACACCTTCAAAGGTGGCCATTATGATGTCACTATTTTTATATATGATATATAATATGTTTATGTTTTAATTATGCTTCTGTATTTTTCATTTGTGTCTTACCTTTATGGCTTCCATTATGGGTATACGCGATATCTTCATTTTAGGAAGTGCGGACTACCGCCCCCTCAAAGTGATGTGATTCGTTAATGCCATACGTGGGACGTATAAAGGATGGATTTAATGTTATTCTATATGATGTTATACTTGAATTATTATTTACCTCTATATCATTATTATATCTTTCCATTAAAGTATGAGATAGAAATGAAAGTAGCGTTCATGCGTACGTACTGCTTACCGTCTCCATGAACGGTGCATTTCATTTCTTATCCCCAAATGTAATGTACTATTATAAGTACATATATATAATGGATATATATGATGTATGATACATATAAATGATTAATATAATTCTGGAATTAAAATATACATACCTCTCATATAGTGTTAATTCCATTAATACGACATAGAAATGAAAGTAGTGTTCATGCGTACGTACGGCTTACCGTCTCCATGAACGGTGCATTTCATTTCTTACCTCTAAATGATTATGTAATGTTATAAATGCATGAATTTACTGGATATATATGAAATATATGATATCTAAATCATGAATACAATTCTGGATATAATAAACATTTGGCCACACGAACAACATGTACTTGTAAGAAGTCCACTTTCGACTTAAGAACCAGATATCGACAAAACAAATATTATTAACTTAAATGATTACATAATGTTTATGACATGGTAATAAGTGATATAAAAGGAATAATGAACATGAAAAAGGTTCTTAAGGAAGTAGAAATTAACTCATGTTTATTATTCAGGAGATTAAAGAACGATCGAGTCAAGTCGGACCCGAGGTAAGGGATCCTACAACTCTCTCTCTTTTTAAGTACACTCTTTTATGTCATTTCATTGAAGCTCATATTTCTTATGATTGGGATGTTCATTTATATTACTCCTACTGTAATTTTTATGTTCATGTGATGAGAGACCCTATTCCCTCTCATAAATCCATTTTGGATGTTTTGAGTGGCGCTGTTAGGCTGCCGAATTTTCGTAAGGGATTTTTCATCTCACTTTTATTCTCGTGAGATTTATGCTACATTTGCCACAAATTCCATTGAGTGGTGTATTTAATGACCATTATTATACTATTTGTGTAATATAAATTCATCTATTAGTATTTACATCAATGATCTATTGTCCTTCATTCATGGGGTGTATGTTTTGAAATATACCCAAGTCGGTAAGGGAACCATTCACCCTCCTTTTTTTAAAAGACTTCTTTTGTTGGGTCTTTTAATTTAAATATTGTTATGTTGGGATATGTTCTAATATATCCTTATTGATGTAAATTTTATGTCCAAGTGATGAGATACACTTTTTATCTCTCATCAACTCATTTTGATGTGATGTCGTTAGGCTGTCAAGGGAACTTTTTAACCCAATTTCGATTTCTTTGGGTTCAACATGTAGTCATTGAATATGTCATCCATTGAATATGTGTGAATGACCTTTTATTGTTTTACACTTAATATCCACTTATATTGGGTGTATTTATATTTGTCACACATATTTTGAGATTTATTTGTCCTTAATTTAAGGATACCTTCTTTATAAGAGATTTCATCACGTTTGACATTTCTATTGAGGGTTCATTGTTGTTATGCACCAATTCCCTCTTATATGGTGTATATACAGTATTTTGGAGTATTATATCATGAATCCTTTTATTCTCATGATATTATAAAGTTATGACTAAATGTTATTCCTCAATTATTATATTCAAGTGTCTCTAATTTTGGTGAAACCCCTTTTACCAGAATATCGTTTTAAATGTTATAATTATTTGTTCTTATTAATATCCATGTTTTCAAAATGGTTTTAAGGATTTATTTATATGTATATTAATGGTTTAAAATGTTAAAAGCCTCAAGGTGGTATGGGACACTTTGATTAAAAAATCTCTTTATTAAATGTTTTAAATGGTTTTGGAAATGGTTTCTTTTTGTATAGATTCATTATTTCAAAATACTAAAATGTTATATTGTGATTGAAATGTGGAAATATTTTGTTTCCTTTATGCATGTTTTATGTGATACGTTTATGTTATGGTTCTTAGGCATTATTATGAAGACGGGTGGTTCCGTGATAGACTAAGGGCGGGTGAGCCCGATATTGCTCTCCAATGCATTGGGTAACGCGAAGGAGTGAAACGTTAAGTTTTCTCCGAAGAGATTTAGGTAATATACTGTGATGGGTATTCCAAACGTAACCAAGAGGGTTACTCCCTACGTAAGAATGTTACGAATGCCTCAAGTTACCTTTATGTCTTATGATTTCTATGATTTATTCATGACTTGATGAGGTAGGTTAAAGTGCCTATGTTTTATGGGTAAATTATGATTTCATTCTTGTGTATATATGAACTCATGTTTCCTTTCCATATTTTTATATCCCTTACTGAGCTTTTTATGCTCATCCCAAGTTTTTGAAATGTTTTTTCAGGTCAAGGGAAAGGTACATGATAAGATGATAGAGTCAAGGATGTGTTAAGAAAGAATCCATGTTTTATTTTCAATATGTTTCTGTTGATGGGAAGAATGGATACTATCTTTTATGTAACCACTTTGTTTAAATGTGGAATGTAATGCAAGTTTCATGATCTAATTCTCTAAAACTCTAAACCTGAAAAGATCCTCAATGTGTAATCTTGTAATAACTCAAGATTAAGTAAGTTTTAAGGCTGGGGCCTTATATATATAAAATGTATAAATTTAAATATATGTATGATTATCCCCAATATATTATCATCCATAAAAAATTAAACCATGTTTAATGGTAATTTTTAGTCTGTAGCACTTTTTAAACCATTAATTAGCATATTAAATGGTTAGAATGGTAAAAAAGTTACAATGATTACTATTCATTTTAAAAAAAACAAGAGGCATATTTGATATTTTTTTAACCACTACTGAAATAAAATAAGATTCAGAATTTAATTTAAATTTTAACTGAAACAAAGAAATGAAAAACTTATTTTTTTTCTGAAAAATAATCCTTATTAAATTTATTTTTTTATAGTAAATTCATGTATGAGATCCAATTCAAATAGAATAATTGGATAAAATTAAATGAAAAATCTAAAACAAAATTTGACCATGTAAACACTTAATAATAAAATGAAATTTTTATTAAAAACAATTATTTTACACTATTTTTTGAAAAAAAATATTTTCATAAAATAATCATGAATTCATTCCAAGACTATTTTGACCTGATAAATAAAAAATTAATTTAATTTTTTCAAATTGAAATCATATATTATGAAAATTAATCTTTCCAAAGTCACTTTATAATAAATTAGTTTAATAAAACTAATTACATTTTTATTTGAATAATTAATTATCTTATTTATAATGAATTTAAAATTTTATTCCAGAATAATTATAAATACGAAAAAATGTATTCTTTTATCACATTATTTATTACAGTAACAAGATCATTAAGGAATCCTATATTTTATTATTTGGTTTAAATTATATATCAATAATCATAAAACACATTATCATGATATATAAGTGTTGATTACTTAAAAAATATTGAATATTGAACAAATTTAATTTAGAGGAAATTTAGTGCATATTGAAATTTGGAATAACTTCATAAAAAAACGAAATGTAAAAAAACACTTAAATAGAAAATGATTTGTGAGAAAACATTTATGACCAGCAATATGTGAAAAATATATTTATATTCATTCCAAAAAATGTGAGCTAACCAATCTTTCCCTCACCAGTGTGAACAAACTCAATATGTCCATGTCCGCCTACCTCCTGATATATAATGATAATGTAATTCAGTTTTGAGATATATTGGACCCACAGACTATGAAACATTAATAGTTTATGATATAATTATTTTCAAATTAATTTATCTTGTTTGAGAGCTTGTATTACACAAATCAACACGCTTTAATGAACCATGATATACAATTTCTATTAATATTGAAACACATCTATAATAACTGATACATTATAAATGGTATTAGGAATTGGAATAAAAAAATTATTAAAAATACTCATATTGTGTTTTAAAATAAATCATATTACTAAAATATTTCTTATCTTTAATCAAGAATATATAATAATTAAAAATAAATTTCTACTTGAAGATATTTTTTATTGATTTTTTTTTTGAACAAATAATAAAATAATTTATTACAATATTAGAAAAGAAATATGAAAAAATAAACTATATTTTTGAAAAATACATGTCAAAAATAACTTCCAGTGAATTTTTATGATTTTCTGAAAATGTTAATTTTTCAATGAATAATGAAAATTCCTGAATTTTAAATAAAAAAAACCCTTTCAATTAAATAATTAATAAAATTAGTTTTATTTTAATATAATTTATTGGTATAATTAGCTCAAAAATATAATTATCAATCCAATTTGGGTCGTTGGAATCAATTTTATATTGAAGTTTTAAATAAAATCATTCTATGCTTATGAAAATTTTTTCTTTGGAAAAATATTTTTTCATAACATCTACGAGATTAATATTAACTTAAATTTTTACCAATTTTTAAAATTGAATTTAAAAATAATTATTCCATATTTGGAATAATCAATATTAACATTATATAATACGATCAAATTAATCTTTTTGTCAAAATGAATTGTAGGAACAATAAAAAAATAATTTTAGTGGTTAAGGTTAAAACCCATTGAACAGGTGGTTAAACTAAAAATATAAGTGGATAAATTAAAACAACATATAAAAAATTAAATTTTAAGGAAATATTTCAACAAAACAACAACTAACGTTCATTAACGACACTTTTTATAACCATTTTGAATGTTACAAAAATTAGTACACATTTTTATTTTCAGAAATTCCAAGTGTATCCTCTCCCCAATTTATAAAAGGCCACCCCTCTTATCTCCTAAGAAGACATACCATAACTTATGTTTTAGCTACAAACTACCAAAATAAATTCCTTAATTCCATCACCGCATCATCGATTCATTATTTAGATGTGTAAGCCCTGATTATAATTCTATAGGTTTAAACCTATGGGGGTTCTCCAAAGAAGAGGTACAATCCTTAACCACGTGAATTTATTTTATTTATTATAGTAAATCCTTCAAATAATAATAATATACGATAATATAATGACATAATTATATCCCATATACTCATATTATTTTTTTATGACCAACATATATCTCATTCTCCATTAATTGGGAAATTAAATCATCGGTCGCGTGTAAGGAGAACTATCACCTTAGAAACCGGTGTAATTTGTTTTCCACAACCAGAACCCATAATTGTATGTAATTATAGATTTAACATATTTATATGATATAAATATAAAATTATTATACTTACTTAATTATAATATCATACATACCTTCTTACCTTCCATTCTCTAAAAATATGATATTGCCGCTCTTGTGTAAGGCGGACCACCTCCTCATGAAGTGATGTTATTCATTCTTAAATTATACATTAAAAGAATGATAATATGGATAGATATAATGAACAAAAATTATATATATGAGATATAAAGAAATATATAATTATAATATATCATAACCTTTGTTGTCTCCCTAAACTGATAAAATGGAAACAACTTTTTTTCCTATGTAGGAAGTACCAACTCCATTAATTCCGTAATTAATTTTCTATCTCTTACAAAACTGGATTAATCTAAATAAAAAAATAAAAAAATAATTTTTTTATCATTGTTATAATTATAGTTATTATGGATCCATTATCAAATTAAATGGACAAAAAATAGGAAAACCAAAACATACATAAAAATTTATTTTTTTACCCCAAAAATGATATTAGCAATGAATCTTTAATAAAATGGTAATAAATTTTGATAATTAAATAATAAAAGGTATGATACATATAATTATTTTTATTATATATATATAAAATAATTTTTTTTTACACAGGTGGTTCAAATTTCTGTGAAGTAATTTGAAACTTAAGATGAGAAAAATTCGTCTCACATTGTCTTCTTTGGGAGATCTGTTTTATTATACACCTATAAACTATTGTCAGGTTTATGTAAATAATAATTGAAAATTAATATAATGAATATAAATATTGTCATGAAATTTAAATTTTTATTAAATTTTATTCTTTTATGAGGATTATGACTCAAAATATACCAATGTTGTAATGTTGTTTTGTTACAGTCAAATTCTTTATCGGGATTATTTATTATTATCGGTCTAATGATGAGATCATGTGATAAAAATATCAATAAAGTTATGAATATTATTATCCATTATTTATTTCATTAAAATACATTTTGTTTATTCCATTTTCATATCTATATGTTATCAAAGTCAAAAAACATTTTTTTATTGAAAAACTAACTTTATTTCTCTATTTGGTCAAAAATCCTTTTTCTAACATGTCCATGATTTCCGAAAATGATTTAAATAATGAAATTATAGACATGAAATTATTAATTAAATATATTTTTATATATGTTTTTCTTTTTAAAAATTGTTCAGAAGAAATCATCTTATAATTTTATGAATGAGGTATTTTCTAAATTTTTACCAATAATGTGAAAGGAATAATTATTTATATATGAATGGTATTTTCCACAATCATGGAAACTCTATTTTGTAAATATTCCATTATAATAATAAAATATAATTATCATATAAGTTGGTATTCACCTTTTATTTTTAATTTTTTGTTATAAAAACGTGATTTTGATAGTGAAAATATTATTTTTCACATGAAATTGTTCTAGTGATCATTGAAAATTATTTTCCATATAATGTGAAATCATTTGACATTACATAATATTATTTTGGGATACGATTCAATGATACTATACATATAACTTATTTGGATGGTGTATGTATATAAGGAAAACATGTTTAGAAAAACCATCACTTTTCCATGGTTTATTATATGATGAAATGATAAAATCATTATGAAACATGTTTCTATTCCATGTGATATTAAGTGATGAAATGTTTAGGAATAAATTTTATATTTAGAAAATTATTATATGATTACATCTCTATAAAACCCATTTACATTCATGGGTCTGATATCATGAATGTTTTTTGATCTTGGGGAACACATATGTATTATTTTCATTATGTAACCAGTGGGACTTATATATCCATCCAATTAGATGGGTAAATATTTATTTATCATGATACAAATAGAATATAAATTGTATGTGATCCCAGTTTAGTTAGGGCCTCTATCCAGTATGTGATTATTAGGACTGAACTTGACTACGTTGATGGTTTGGGGTGGTAATCTATTCCACAATGATTGAATTTGTAATAATCCATGACTATTATGGAAATGATATTATATAATTTTGTATATTCCAAAAATATATGTCTTATTCTATTGTTATACTCTCATGTATAATATTTAATTATTCATTTATAATTCATAAATTATGAAATAATTTTTTTCCATGAATAAATATTATAACAAATTATATGAACTATATTGTTTTTAAATGTTATGTTCATATTCTTATACCCTTAGGCTCATGTTATTTCCACATGACCATTGATATAATTATTCTTTATCATTAATATGAATCTGATATCACCCTTTTTTATATTTTATTTTCTAATATTTTAAGGAAAGGTATTATGTGTGATATGAAAAATAAGTTTGAATGATTTGAGGAACTAAGTTAGAGACAAAATAGAACTCTTATGAACAGGTTGTTTCTGATTAAATATTTATAGATGAACTAGAAAATTACTATTTTGGTGTGGATCATTATGTTAAATAATGAATATTTAATTATTAATATTTAAAATATATGTATTAATTATACGAGTCATTATAGATCATTTCATAGAAACATTTAAGTAATAATTTGGAAAATATGAAGAGAAAAACTTAGTGATAACCATAAGTAAATGTCTATATATATAAAAATATTCTAGAATTATGTTTAAAGAAAAAGAGTGAGAGTTTTATAAATAATTATATATCTATCTGGAATATAAATGTGGATATGTATCTATCATAGTTATACCAAAGTTTAATAACTTGAAAAAGAGTGCATTAAAAATACTCAATCATCACCTGGTGTGATAATGGGCCTTTATGCACACCTGGTTTGATAATCCTTATTGATATGTTTTGAAAATTCGAAAAAGCATTATGAACAATAATTAAATATTTGAATAATTACAGTGAATGATCTTGGTTAGTCCTCAATTGTCATTGAGTGAAAGTAAGGGGTTGGGATTTATAAATCTTATATATGATTTTTCATTATTATGTGGGTTTCACTGTAATAATTATTTCATAAAAATTGTTTTTTTCTAATGAATGGATGGAACAAAAATAAACCATGTTAATGAGGAGTTTAAGATACAATGAAATTATCTTCATCTTGAGAAACCATAAATTATGGGATAGGGTATGAAAAATATTGTAAATATCATCACACAACATTCACAGTCTATGAATCATGATAAAATTACAAGTGATCAATGAATGGAACAACATTCTATTGAGTATTTAATAAGGAAACATGTACTATATTTTAGTTGTTCTACTAATAAAACTACTACTGAGGAATGGAATAGTGCCATTTAAATGATATTTTCTAGTATATAATGTTAAGAACATGAAAATGACATCTTGGTTGTCTATCAATTTGAAGGATAATAATATCATTGGTTGACTATTATCAATAATACGAGTCAACATAATACAATTATATCGATTGAATGGGATGGGTTCAACAACATATTTTTCAATAAGTAATTCTATCATATTATTCATTAAAATTTGAGAATTAATTCCTTTAGTTAACACATGAATATTATGAATATATTAGTACATATGATCAAACATTTTACGAGACTAGTGATGTATCCTTAAGGTATCATCATTCAACCATAATGTATGGTTTATTAATTCTTCATTTGATTAATAATAATTCACCGAATGGTTTTTTCCATAAGAGACTTTAATACTAATGATGAAATTGTTTTATGTGATATTAATTTGGAAATGGAGATTGGAGTTACCAATTAATCTTATGTTTATGATAGTAAATGGGTGAAGAAATTCTATGAAAACTCTTAAAACACAAGAGATATAATGATGAAATTCCATTTTTCTTTATATGTGGCCATAAATACAGATAATGACTTATTATGTGTATTATTACCTATTTTATGTTTCGAAATAGAGGTCACCCTTAATTAGATTGTAGGATTGATAGGAAGAAGTTAGTAAATGAGGTGAATAAATATAAAGTTCCCTAGAATTAATCACACACACTCTAGGGTTTCAAAAGCAATGTTTATAATAATTATGACAACCAGTGACCCAATTTGATTTTTTATATTGATAAGCAGTTATCGAAACCTCATAAGCCAGGATTGAATGAGAAATCTTAAGATATCACTATTTTAGATGAGGTGTGTGATAACGATGTGGTAAAAGGTAGACACACCATCCAGTATTGAACCAAAAATGTCTTATTTTACTTTAGATTTACCCACTCTTTTATATTTGAATAATTTTACAAGGCTATAAAAATGCTAGATCAATATTTAGTTGAATAATTACCATGTAAATCTCTTAATGAAATGATTATCACATCTAAAACCTATGATTTTTCTATAGTTGAGTTTTATTGGAATGTAAATCTTATAAATCTTATTATTATTCATCTGGTTAAATTTTATGTTATCCAAGAAATGTATTGGATTTCACTACATAAATCACATATCAATTTCTAGGGAAAGAATTTCACCATTTATATTATATACTAACCTATAATCATCTATGATTGAGATGATAAAAATTATCATTTGATAGAAACTTAGTCAATTGAATGGGTCATAATTCCCCTTCTAGTGGGGGTTTTATCCCAAATGATTAGGGAGAAGCTCAATACCAATCGTATTCCTATTTTATAGGAGTTTGATCTCGTTTTTCTTGAGAATTTTACTAGTGTTCTGTAAAAACAATAAGTTATGTTCTCAATAATTCTCATAAAAGGTTGTATAACTATTTCATGAACTACTTATAGAATGTACCTAATTGAGTTAATAATTGAGAATAGAACTCTACGAGAATAATGAAAAGGGATTCATTTTACCAATTTTATCACCATCTGTGCACCTATTTTCTTTTTTTTAAAATGACTGATTTTTTTATGAAAATTTACATTTTTTATCAAGAGATAATCAAGATCACAATAGATAAAATGTTTCAATATCCCCATACTAAGGAATTGTTTTAACAAATGTATAAATCTAAATACATTCACATAAATTACCTGTATTCCAAACATCATCAATTTTGGGTAAAAATGTGGGGACATAGATAAGATTTAATTCTATACAATGTATAAAAGCTATGATTATTATTATATCCATTTAGCCTTACCAATTTTCCCCACTATCTTCATGGATATCATTAGATATAACATTAGGGATTAAATATATTATATTGTTGAAGTATTTATAGTTAATATTTTAATATATTCCATGATTAGATAATATAATGTATATCACATGACAATTTTATTGAATCCCTTAATTAATAATAAAACGTATGAAAAAATTTCATAGTGTGAATTTTTGCAACAATGGTTTTCATATTTTGGTCAACTAGTCCCAAAAGATGGTATATCCGAAGATCTATCAAACATGGATGATATTTAATGTCAAAATACAACAACCATTGTGACTATAATATGAATTTCTTCTAGCATGGTTTTATAATATTGATTTTTTGTAGATAATTATTCATTACTATTTATTCCACTCACTATATTAACTCCTAGGCGATCCATGATCATCATGATTGTTTAATTTGATGAAAATTAAAATGAACCAAAGATTATATTAGTCAACTAATATTTTATTACATTACCTTGTAGTAGATAATTATCTAAAATCATTATTGAGGAATCCATGAAGGTATTTCGACGTGTTCTCATGTAGAATGACCAGGTCATTACTTATACCTTAGGAAAATTGAAGTTTCATGAGAAACATTAACCAATTTATGATTTAGAGAAAGATGAGGTAATTTTTTATTAAATTATATAGAGGAATTATCTTTATAGATAAATGTAATATATATATATACATTAGTCATAATTTTTTAAATTAGATATCCACATTGTTGTTGTTGTTTACTTCGAAATAGATAATATAGTTGGATATGATAATATTTTATTTCTTATTAATACATTACAACCCTATTAATGTGAATATGTTGGTCGATGCATTGATTATAAAGGATCATTCTATATTATCTTTTATGATTATGAAAATTGATCCCTTATTTATTGATATTTAAGTATTTATATTGAAATCATGAAGGAAGGTGATATATATTATCTCTCTGAACAAGTGTGCAACCATCTATCCATATTATGTCTAATGAAGAAGGGAATGGTTATATATAACTACAAAAAATATTTATATGTTTAACCTGAATTATAATTGAGTTAATAGGTTTATGGACCACGATTGTATCTCATCAATACATGTTTTTATGAGGGATTTGTTCTAAGAGGCTCATATTTCTTCATTCTATATTCTTAGAGGAAGTATACAGATTTATTAGATTATTTTTTTGTTGGATGGCATAATGAGAGATTTAATAGACATCGAATCATAGTTCATGGTATATTATAAAGGGATGTACGATAAAAAAATCTTATGGGAATGTTACAATAATTACGCATAATAAAATAAAATTGGGAAAACATCACAATGGATTTTGTTAATCGACACCCCAAAATGTTTGTTGGGAAATATTTGTTATTGGTTATAATTGTTCTCATTCAAAGTTAGTACACATAATCACTATAAATGAAATATTTCACACTAGATCTTGTTTAATTAATTTATATTAAGAAGTTGTAACATTTAATGGAGTACCACATTAAATTGTATATGATCAGACTCTTTTGTTAACCTCAATATTTTGTAGATGTCTTCAACATGATATTGATACAGAGTTGAGTTTCATCACTACGTATCAGTGTAATTTAAATATCCATTATAATAGATCCAAAAAACCCCTAAAATATATATTGAGATCTTACTCTAGGAATTTAAATGGTGTTTGGGATCAACACCTTCCTATAGTCATGTTTTCTTATAATAATAGCTTTCATTAAATCATTTATGTATATCCTTATGAATCCCTTTATAGAAAGTTTTTTTTAAAAAAATTAATGGGATGATAATTGAAAATTTAATATGTTGGGACTTGAGTTATATGAATAAATTATAGATATGGATAGATCCATAAAAAAACACATAAGTGTAGTGTAAAGTATGAAGAGATTTCATAGTAAAAAGTTCTGATGTGATCTAGAATTTGAAATTAGAGAAAATGTGTTAATAAGAATTTCTATATGGAAGGAAGAAATGAAATTTGAAAATAAATAGAAATAGATACATATATATATAATTCACAATTAAATAATTGAACATATCTTGATAGTATCTTATAAATATATATATATGTTGAACCATTCTCAATTCGAGGATGTGTTTTATATATCTCTCTAAAGGATATAAACACAAGATACATCACAATAACAAAACTCATTGGTCATAACACTAAAGAAATATCTCTCTCACTATGAATAACATATATAGATTCTAAATAATATAGATAATTTGTAATGAAACATGAAAAATCAGTTGGTTATGGGTTTGTGGTGAATCCATCAACATGAATAAGATCTATGGGAACCTACAGTTATAATATAGTAAGATAATCCTCAATTATTTGTGAAATGTTCATGTCATTTTGAGGAATTATTTTTAATAGGGATGAATGAAACACCTTGATATTTTCTAAAATATATAATTTTCATATATATTTAACTTATTCGATATCTTTCATGACAAACAACATTGATTTTTAAAAACAAATGATATTCTATTAATATCTTTATTTAAATGTGACCATTATAAACAAGATTTTAAAAATTCCCATATGAATTATGGTAAAAAACATTAAAAATTAATCGTAATGGCTTTATAAAAAAAATATTTGTAAAATTTTAATTTATCTTTAATGGTGATTCTGAAAAATTTGAAAACATATTTTATCAAAAAAATAAGTTTTATTCATTTTTTGGATGTAATAAAATTAATTTTTAAAAAACATAGAAATATAAATTCACAAAATAATAATCAATTTTAAAATATATATTGAAATTGTTTTGATGGATTTTTTATAATTTTCTAAAAATTTTAATTTTTATATGAATTGTAAAATAATTATGATTTATATTAGATACTATTTTTATTTTAAAAACATAAATAATCGTTATTTATTTTCATATTATCTTAAAAGAGAAATTAGTTTATATATATATATATATTTATTAATTAAATTTTTTCCATTGGAATTTAATTTATATTTAATTTAGATATTAAAACATTCACTACATATGAATGTTTCCCCTTTGGAAAATATTTTTTTCATTGCCTCTTCAGATTTAATTTAAATTTAAATTTCCCCACACATGTGAATGGAATTTATAAAAAGGAGTGAAATATATGGAAGGGTCATAATTAATATTAGATAATAATTTGTACTTAATTTTTTTGTCACAATAAATCATAAAAACTGGAAATAATTAATTTCCACAATAGTCTTAGAAAGTGGATTAATAGGGGTTAAAACATACAAATAATTGGTACAATGACAAAAAGAGCTTACCCAAACACATTTTATGGACATATATCAACCTTATAGAATCTATGTTTCTTAAATATTAAATAATTTATCCCATTTTCAAGTATAAAATATGGATACACTTTTTCATTAAAAAACTAAAAGTGTGTCCTCCCCCAGACTTATAAAAGGAAAAACCCTTTCTTATCCTCCATAAACTTCAAAAACCATTTTTTTAAAATAACTACAATAATCGATTCTATACATACCTACCCAAATTCTATAGGATTTTTTTAAATTATTAAACCATCCTTAGAAGCCATCATGTGACAACCAAAAGGGGTTCTCTGAAAAAGAGGTATAGACCATAACAATGTGTTTTCATTTTATTTCATCTTGTAAATAATTAAAATATTATTAAATGTTACTGATATAACATAATATATATCTTCAATATGATTGTATGTTATTATATAAACATAATTTCTTATACTCCTCCATCTAGTGGGAAACAAAACCGTAGATCATGTGTAAGGTGGATTATGGAAACATATAACGATGTATTTATTATAATTATATGTTATTTAAGAAATAATTATAATTATTTAATTGTATTATCGCATATACCATCATAATTTCCATTTGATTGCTATATTTTAACCTCAATTGATTGTATATAAGACTACCACCTAACGATGAGATGTGATTTCTTCTTCACTTATGATTTATATGGAAGGTAATAATAATATATTTAAATATCACATGTAATATAAATGACCTAAAAATGATTCTAGAAAGGAAATATATTATTTACCTCTTGGTCATTTCATCTATTGAGATAATGTAAATAGTTTTCTTGCATATATACATCATAGTGCCTCAATTAATGGTATAATTATTTTTTTATATCTAACACTACAAGATTAGGATAAATAAATATATATTAATTTTTTTTAATTTTTTATACTTTTATTAGTATTATGTGGATGATTTATCAATGATCAAATTAAATGTACTAAAAATAAATCCAAAACATACATGAAATAGGAAGCACTTATTAATTAGAATTTTATTTTAATAACGAATTATTAACAAAAGGCAGTAAAAATTCATAAGTAAAAAACATATGGTATGAATAATTTGAGTATGTTTTTCAAATAGTTGTATAATAAAATTATTTTCATTTTATATGAGGATATAATTTTTATGAAGGATTCAAGAATTATGGAAAGGAACATTCTTCTTAATTTTTTTGGAAATATGTTATGTTATAAACCTATATTCATTTATGATGTGTTTATACAACCCCATTTAAACGTTATATCATCAGTTTTTTATTCTTATAATATTTAACTATTTATTAAATGTTTTTATTTCATCGAGGTATGATATAAATGATACCAATGTGCTAATGGTTTTAGGTTATAATCCCAAATTTTTCAGCATTATTTCGGATTTTTCATCAACTAACGAGTTTACATAATTCAAATTTTTAAAAAATCATGAATTATCTTATTTGTTGACTATTTCCTGAAAAAACATGTATTCCATTCATTTAACTCTTTTTATGTTTCCCAATAATCAAAAATAAAATTTTTAAGGAACAACCAAACCTGTTTTTTTCGGGTTAAATTCATTTTATTCATTTGTTAATGGTTAAAAAAATTATATTAGATTTTTACTAATTTAAAAATTTTTATTAATGAAAATTTATCACAAGTTTTTATTTTTACATAATGGTTTAAATTTATTATTCTTTTTTATTTTTTGAATGTTGTACTTTATGAAATTACATTAAAAATGTGAAAGGAACCATTATTTTAATGCATATGGAATGAATAATATTTTCCACCAAAATATACACATACTATTTAAATATTACTTTATATTAAATATATATATATATATGAAATAATGGTATTTTCACAATTTTTTAAGAACATTAAATTTTAAAAAAGATGATTTTCAAAGTGGAAAGGTAATTTTCTTCAATAAATGTTCTATGAGATCATTTAAAACTAGTTTAAAACGAAGATATCATTATTTGATGTTACTAAATATTTATAGGGGATATGATTCCATGATTCCATACATATTAATTATATGTTTGATTTATATTTATAATTAGTGGAAAGCCAAAGACTACTGATAGCAAGGATCTTCCCTCTAAGAGGAGTCCATGTTAGGATTATTCTAATTGTTCCTAGAACCGTGTCTACTAGATCGTCTTCTAAGGTGTCGAGGAAAGTGGATACAAATATCTTGAAAATATTCAATTAGGATAAGTCTCAATCTCTGTGGGAGACTTCTTGTGACTCTGATTATAGAAATGATATGTCATTTTATGATCTCTAGACCTGTACTTGGTGGTTGAGGTCATTTCAGTTGTTTGACCCCATCCGCCGCTCTATTGTACTTTTTTCATTATTTTTAATAAATTGTCAGAAGCATTGCTTATGGCTGGACTTGCCTGGTTTTATATATATTGACAATATGTTTATATAACCCAATCCATTTTCATGATTTGTCTTTTGATAAAATGCTGAATTATTATAAAAAATTCATTCTTTTCCTGGGGTTGTGCAATGATGAAAGGGTGACATTTTTATAAAAAAACATTTATTTACCATGCTTCATGATGTGATGACATTATTATGAAACCCATTTCTAATACTAGGTTATGATATAATGAATCTTGTATGATCTTGTAGAATACTTATATATTTTTTAATTCTATAATAGGTTGGACCTATATCTCCCTTAAATTGATTGGGAAAATACTAATATCTCCTGAGATAAAAAATACTTGAATTGGGAGTGAACCTAGTTTAGTAAGGGACTATGTCCACTATGATAATATTGGTAGTAATCCTTGAAAACTAAAATATTTTGGGGAGTGAACCCATTCTAATAATATATTCTTGGATGTAATCCTTTACTACTAAGGAAATGATATTCTATGTGTATGTGTACGTGTCTGAAATAAATCTATCACTTATCATAATTTTATGCCTCCAAGGATTATATTCCATGACTCATTTCTAATACATATTTCATGAAATTGCTAGATTTATAACATAATTGACGATTATGACCTAGGAGATTTAGGGTATGTTTTTAAAATATTATGCTTATGCTCTCACATCCCTATGCTCGTTTTATACATATGTGATCACTGATATCTCCCCTATTTCCATATTGAGCATATGAGATCACTCTTTATTATGATTTTGTTGCCTATGATTTGAAGAAAGGTATTATATATGATATGACTAAAAGAATTACATGTTATGAAGAACTAAGTAGTTGATGATGTTGAACTATTTTGGACAAATATGTTTATGTTTCTGAGTTTCCCAATGAAACCGATCTATATGACCATTGCATGGATATTTATATTATCTAATTAATTTTCAAGTACTAACATATAATGACATATTATAAAAAAATCTCTTTATACCCATCATCACTCATGTATGAGTGACATATAAAATCATTAATAAACATATAATATTGAACCCATGGAAAAGAACAAGGTTTCACAATAATATCACATAACAAGTACATAATAAATAAAAAATTTAAAAATTCTCATTTAAATAATGGTATCATATCATAACAACATATACATTTTGATAAAAATATCACTTTATAATGAATATAACATATAGTAAAAATTTAATAGAGAAAAAAATGATTTTATAACACCTTTTAAAAATTGTTATAAAAGATGAAGTACAAATTATGTTGAAAAATATTTTCTTCAATGGAAGGAGTAGAATTTGGAAGAATTATTATAAAGATTTCAGTAAAAAACATAATTTAATTATATAATATTTCTAAGAAAATTTGGATGATAAATCATTTTATTTTGAAATTATCAAAAATATATTTTCCACTAATATATTTTGAATTACATTATTTAAAAAACATTCATTGTAAAACATTGTATTTAATATACTTTCTATATGGGGTAAAGATAGCTGTGAATACCATAGTAAATAATCCTTAGTATACGTTAAAAAAATATTGGACAAAATTGGCGAAAATGAATGTTTGGATGTGGCATGAAATATTCATTGGTAAGAATGAGAGTTATTCCTACAAACATTACAATTTTAATTTATAAGAAATTTTATAAATGAATTAGTTTTTGATGATGTGAAGTAATTTGTATAGAGAATAAATAGAAACAGTATATAAAATTCGGAATTATTAGGATCAAAATATCATGAAATGATTATTCATGTATGAAGGGTTATAAACAAATTAATTGGAAATCATGTTGATGAAACCCTTACCAATAATTCTCACTTACTTGATCACACTATAAAAATATATATAAAAACATAAATATATATTACACCTATTTACAAACTAATTTGAAATACATAACCTTTTATACACATCAATTCTATGGACACCCTTGATTAAAGTAAGAGTTGGGTATTCACAATGTAAAGACATAAAATGAAAAAAAATGATGCTTGTGAGGTATACAAAATGTCATATCATTTGGTTTATTGAGTAAAAATATATCCTTAATAGAAAATAAATTTGAGATAAAAAGCTATATTTTGAGTTTATTTATGTATAATAAAATGGAAATCAAAAGGCTTATAAAAAAAGAGGTGCTTAAATTATAAATATGATGGAGAGAATCAATTATTGAATCTGAAATCCTAATAACTGTACAAATTTCATTTTGAAATGGGATTAATGAGATATTAGGGTTATGTAAAATTATTATAGAATAATTTTATAGTAAATTATTTATTTTTAAAAATGGGAATAATGTTCATAATAAAATAAAATGGAATTATAACAAAATAATTACTAAAATTAAAATGAGTTAGATCAAAACCTTCCATTTCTGTGTAGTGTATTAGTGCTTTAGGGGACTCTATAGAATAATATTAACCTCTTGAGAGGACATTAAAGAGGTAATATTAAGGAATATTCTTTAAAAATTCATCTTTTGACATAGGGGATGAGAGAATAGATGGAATAGATATCCATTTAGTCTGAAAAATGGGGTTTATCTATAGAAAGTAATGGTAGGTAAAGGGTAAGAATAGAATCACATGGGTGTCAAGTGGGCTTGGTAAGTCAAGTGTATTTTTTGGAAAAAATGTAAGTGATTCATGTGGATATGAATTTGAAACAATATATGTCTTTACTCAAATTTATAAGTGACCTTTTAAGGATTTAAATTTTGAGATATGTTATTTAATTTTTTTTCTTTATAAATAATTATTAAAAATCTATAGAGATATTTACATAATTAATAACAATATAATACAAACCATATTACAAAATTTTAATGTGATTAATCTCAATTGTGGATAAATTTAAAATATTTAAATTTATAATCATGAGAAATTTATATTTTAATTAAAAACATATAATGTATTTGGAACCATTTTCTATAGAATAAGTGTATATTTTCATTGTGTCCTGAATTATATTGGAAATGTTTTTCCAAATTGATTATTTTGAAGTCATTTTTAAATATTCTTAAACATTATATAATATTAATAATATCAAAAATATAATTTTAATTTAATATAAATACAAATAATATTGGGAGGTATTAATCCAAAAAAATAGTAGTTTTATAATGGTAACTAATGTTTACCACAAAATAAAAATATTAAAAAAAAGATATTAAACACATTAAATTATTAGATCATGTTCATTATGAAATACAAATCACTTATTCTGATAAAATTTATAAATTTTGTAAAAAATTAGTTTTAATAAAAGAACACATAATTCAGAAAAATGTTTAACAATAATATAAGTTTTAATCATAAAATTCCAATTTTTTATTTCAAAAAATATTATATAATTTTTGTAAAAGTTTTATTTCTAATGATATATTCCTATTTAGTGTAAAAAATATAACATTAATATAAACCTGTTTTATTAATGTAATTTGGTTTTTTTCATTAGTCTAATTTTGCGTGAAAGGCAAGACAATTGAACGATTTTTAATTAAGGAAAATTAATTACTAAAAACATGGATCTACACGTTATACCCCATTAAAAATAATTTAATCAATGAAATACTATTTTATTATGGAAATATGTATGAAAAATTTATCCTTATTATATCTCTAGTTTCCCATGTAGTCTCTATAAATTTATTATTCTGCCAAAGAACAATTATGAGATGGGGGATCGAGTTCCTCAAAACCTTGTATATTTGATCCAATATTTCAAGGTGTTATTATTTATCTGAATGGTAATTCTCATAATATATATCTTTTAATCTTATTAAATGTGATGGATCTAGTATGTACTTTATCAAGATAGATAAATAGAGCACATAACAGAGTTAGGAAAAGTGTAGAGGGATCACTATGTGAAAGGATATGATATCTACACCGTCATTGATCTCAAAGTGATTGATGTATCTATGTATAAAATATCATTCATCTGAAATATCACGACCTTATTCCATGTAGATATTCAATGAAACACCATGTGACCAACTCAAATGTCTATATCTCATTAAACATTATCATTATAAAAAATCATTCATTATTTTTCTACATATATTTACTGTTGAATGTTTTAATCATATCCATAATTTTATTGAGATGGTATGGAACTATCATATTCCTTTTCTCATATTCATCATAGTATGTTGTAGTTTTCCATCCATGCCCATGTAAAGAATAATATGGTACTATATAACTGCTATAATGGAAACAATTATTATATGCGAAGTCTACTATGAGGAGGTGTTTATCCAATTTTCCATTGAAATCCATAGAACATGATCTCATCATATCCTCATGATTTTTGAGTTTTCCTATGATACTGGAAATCTATTTAAATATTATAGATATTTTTTAAACTGAAATCTATCTTCGATTATTTTTGAATACATATCTAATTTTATTAGATAATAATTTAGTATAGATTATTTATAATAGAGAGTGTTACTCCAAGTAGCCCTACCACTTCCACTTTGTATATAACGAAGATTTGTTCAAGAGGTAAATCTTAAATGAAAAAAATAAAATGCATTGACTTAATAAGGCGATCAAAAGAAATTCAAATAACATTATGTCCATTAGATGCTTTGACGATTCAAATGATAAAATCCTTGAATACATTTTAACATTTCCATAATCTTATAGATAATGGTTTCAACATACCCTTATTGTTTTTGTACTCATCCCTAAAATATTGGTATATCTTGAATAATGAAATATACACCATGATTTCCCACTTCATGTGATCTCACTAGATATGTATCTTAAGATCATTAGACATCATTTTTCTTCTAGGATAAATATAGAAGTATGGGATATGTCTATCATCTTTAGGATCCTTTATCAAAATAATATTTTATTAGAAGCATATTCAGGATAAAAACCTTATAAATCTATCATTATAAAAGTTGAACATCAGAATATTCAATGCATTTTTTTTCTATACAACATAATTATAAGGTTATTTATCATTTATGTTGATGGAATGTTAAAATTTTATTTAGGAATGATAGGATTTTCTCAATTAATTATGAATTCAAATTTAATATTTTCAAAATATACGAGTGTTAAATATTTTTCCTTACATATCATAGATATATTAGCATGGTCTTTCAAGCTCAGAGCAGCAACCACATTATTTTCCTACCCTAAGTGGTAATGTGATGATATGTTATAAAATTTTTTCAATTCCAACCATATAAATGGGTACATATTAAATTTTTTATGTGTGAAAATATATTTCAACATGTTTTGATATTTAAATATATCACACTTATCTCCACATAGATAATAAATACAAATCATTAATGAAAAGACATCTAAAAAAATTCCATATAATGAATTTGGTAATTTTCTCAGGAGTATTTTATTATAGTATGGAATAAATATTTAAAATAAAAATTTTCCTGAAGATACACCCAAAATAAATTCTAAAAGTCTCAACATATATTATACACCATTCACCTATACAAGGTAATGTAATTATAGTAACCAAAACTAAACTCCTCTTTATTTTCTTAAAATATACAACGCATTCCTATGACCAATAGTACATAGTCCCTTTCATTTCAATTTGTATTTTGGATTAGATAAATAAAATTAATTTATCACAAATCATTTATAATATCATTGTAATATCATAAAAAATACATATATTATTCACTTTGGTTAATCTGGATTATTTATCAACAAATTTCATCACTGATAGATCTAATGATATTCTATTACTTGTGACTTCATGACCCATGAATGATACATTCACTAGACAACATTCAATAATGATGAATTTTTTATATAATTTAACTTATATTGATTCTATTAGAATAATCTATAAATTATATTCATGATATTACTTAATCGATGAATTTATAAAAATATCAATTATATTGATATGAATAAATTGGTCAAGGTAGTCTATAATGACGTTATTTGTTAGATACGTGAATATATTTGAGTATTCATAATTCCAAAGGTAACCATAATAAATTCATAGTGTCCATACCTAGTATAGAATTTTGACTAATAAATATATTCCCTTTCTACCCTTAACTGATGTTATCCATTACAATGTTTAATCATAGAGAAGGATCTTGATAGATGTACTTGATCAAAACGATCATCGATACACTGTAATGGATAATTTATTTTTTCATTATTTTATTATGATCATCATAATATATGATAAGGAACATTTATTTTAGAAAAATAGGACATGTGAAACCCCTAGTGAATCCTAGGGATTTTAAAAACATCGTCTAAATTTTCTTTCATTTGGTTCATTAAATCAACCAATTTAATTAGAGAGATCGTATATAGACTCTTTCAGATAATAATGGATCAATGTATGAGTTTGATTGAAAAATCAACTATATTATTAGGGGAATACAAAAAAATCATCTGTAATCACATAAAAATATTCACATAACATATAAATTTCATCAATTATTACTTCCACCTTAATGATTTTTGTGAAAAGGCTATCATTTTTAGGCACCATAACCCATATTTTAATTATTATTTATCTAGGGACCTCAAAATCATCATTTTATAGATATATGATAATTATATTTTTTTGGACATTTTATGAAACCACAATTTAAAAACATTAACTGTTATCTTTATAGAGAAAGATAATACATACCCAATATTATGTCAAATTCATGTAAATGAAGACGAATTAGATTTTCATGAAGTATCTTCCTGAAAATATCAACCAGAGTATATTTATATATCAATGATAATATCAACATTACTATTATGATTTTCAAAGATATTATATTATATATTTACAGGGTAGGTGATCCCAATTGTTTTTAAATATTTGGTTATATAATAGAAGTTGATGAACTAGAATCAAATATTGTATTATTAGCTCTTGAAAAGAGATTAACTGTAGCTTATGTCACTTAATTAACATGATATACCTAAAACGTAGTTGTAACTCCCCAATATTCCATGGTACATTTCTTTTTGAATAATTCAATAGCATTTGATGTATGTAACACTGAGTTCAAGTGAAACACGACCTATCAAACTAGCCATTTAAAAGCAGTTTTGAATAGTAATGATGTTATAAATATGAAAAAAATGTAAATTGAGATTTTTGATTCCATCGACGAAATTTATATGGGAATATTACATTTTAGTGTTTATTAAATAATTTTTTTTGAAGTTATAATGTTTTTATGTCTTTCACAAAAACAATATACCAAATAGTGTCAAATTTGACATAAATGAGTTTTTAAAACAAATACTATACTATTAAATGATATATTATTCCTAAAAATATACGGTTTGTCCTGTGGAGTTTGATAAGGTTATATATGTCAATAATTAACCACCTGGGGTTCCCTTGTCTTTTTATTGTATGTTTATTAATCATTTATTATAAAAACACAAGAATACATGGTAAAAGTTAAACTATTTAACTAAGAGTTAAATAAAAAATATATGGTTAATATGGTGACCTAAAAATGTCTAAAATCTTTTGGTTGAGAATATTTAAATCCACCCCCACCTTATCCAATATATACATTCTTTTGGAGCCATTATAAACTGAATATGATTATATAATAAATTAATATTTCATGCTTTTCCTAATATTACTGCCACCTCTTTTGTAAAAGGGTACTTTTTCTTATCTCCAAATCACACCACCTAGTCCATTTAGATCGAACAAACCCTACACAAATATTCTCCCAACAACCCAAAATTTGACTTATAGGCCTTATAGAGATCATAAATCCAAATTAAGGAGCCCTTTTGATCAAATCAAAAGGAAGCACTTGAAGAAGAGGTAATTATTTTATCAACTCTTTCAATGTACATTTTTCCACATCATCCTTTTTGTGGTCTACATTAAAAAATAATGAATCTAGTACCTTATACATATTGTGATTCTATTAGAAAAATGGTACAACCATATTCTTTATTCTACCCATCTTATTATTGACAAAGTCATCATATGTGTGTACGTATGGCTTATCGTCTCCAAGTCGTGTTGTTGTTTTCATTCAACACTTCATTATTTGGATGGGTATAATAATGAGTATAATTGATTTAAATAATAAATATAACATTTTATTGACTCTTTATATATAATACACCATCCTACTACATATTATTTCACCAATAATATAATGATAGCATCGCCTGTGCGTACGTAGGACTCACCGTTTCCAAGATGTAATGAGATTTTTTCCCCGTCATAACCATTCAAGAATTATATTCATTTGACTATCGAAAATAATTTTTAAAAACATAATATCATTCTGGATAAGAATCAAATACATAATATCCCTAAAAAGCATGACTTAGGAAATAAAAAATATAAATGAATAAGAATCATTTAACACCCATAAAAATGATACTAATGAAATGTTATTAACAAAAAATATTAGAAGATCAGATATGATATCATATTTATGTATATGGTTCTTCTATAATTTAATAACAATGATTTAACTATTTTACAGGAGGATAGCATACCCTATACCAAGGATAAGTACAAGGTAAGGTTTAATTTTACAATCTCATTATTATCTAGGGTTATTAATATGTAAGTATCGACTGGGACCACCTTATCATCCACATCTATGTTAATTAAAAAATGAATTTCAAATCATTTTAACAATTTACTAGACCATGGGTTAAAGTTATTTATGCCCTTTTTAGCTTTTTATAATAAAAAATTGAAAGTAATATTTTTGTCATCATCTGAACAAGGTACCTTATGAACTTTTCGAAAAATTATGGTAAGAATGTTTGTTAGATTATATGAAAAGTGAAGCTATTTTCGACCATTATAACATCTTTGAAGCTTACCTTATAATATTAAATTATTGTTTTCAATATAAATGTTTTCTTTTATAATTATGTGACTTTTAAATGATTTAAAAATATAAAGAGATATTTCTCTACAATAGTTTTGATTTTATCTTTTTCAACATCATTTCATGAATTTTACTCTTGTTTGAAGTTGATTTATTATGATACAATATTCCATATTGTATTGAAGGTTTTGGGAAATGTTTGACTGTGGATGAGTTTTTTATATCATTAATGGTTTATGGTTAATGTATTAACTTTTTTTATGCTAGTTTTAATACTAATTTTTATGTTATGTATCAACATTTTCAAATAACGAATGCATTGGACTTAGTAAGTGAAAGGTGAAGCCCACTATAGCTCCTCTATGCATCAGTAGTAATCATGATGAAAACTAGCATCAGGGAAAATGTCCTTGAAAAATTCTTATTTGTAGACATGGAACAAGGCCTTGACTATGTGGTTATGATGTCTGCCATTATGAATTCCATCATTATGAAATTAGCTATTAATATTACATATGATTATTCAACTAGTAGAATATTCAGGTTACTAAGTAAATGGAATTACATGATTTATCATTTCCATATTATTTTGATGTTTATGTTTGAAAGGCTTTTGTTTTAGTGTTATATATTTCCTTAAATGTTTATCTTTATTTATGATAGTCTTCACTATATTGGTATCTTTATTGAGAATTTGTGATCACTCATTTCTTATGTTTGATTTTTTCCAAGATGTGATGATGTATATTATGATTAACCTGCATGAATAGGCTAAGTGATATGAGTTTGTTCAAAGGGGGAACAACGTTTTTTTCATTATTTAATGATGTAATGTAAAACATATGTATGTATCTATTACTTCAAAGGAATCTATACTAATTTGTATTTTGGGACATGATTCCTTGTATCATGCCAATGTTATATAATAATGCACCGACTCATGGTAACTGCATTCAAGGTGTTATAGTTGGTATCAGATAATGTTTAGTACAAACCATGGAATCTTTATTTAGAAAAACACTCATTAGATAACATTACACTAAGATATAATTTAGAGATTATTATAGAAGTATTTCCTAGATTTTTTGTAATGTAGATATTTTTTGAATTTTTCAATGAAATACATCCTTGTCTGGATACGAGCAGGTAGAGGCGGCTTTAGCACAGATGTAATTAGGAGTTAAAAATATGACAAGAAGATTTATGCATGACTTGGGGTATCCTGATACATTACATCGATCCTTATTACACTCTATGTTACGACACTCCCATGGGATATGCTTAGTAGAATTCTAATTTTCATTACATACCATTTTGAAATATTGGTGGGTAAATACTTCCTCAAATAAAACATTTTTATGATTATATATTATATGCATAAACATTTCAATAAATGTTTAGTATTTTACATGTTTGGAATTATGTATTGCGATTCAGATACTAATCAGGTGTATGCCATTGTTCATAGATGTTTCCTAGTGGAAGTAATGGAAAACATATCAACGTATGTAATCCATATAGGTATTTCCCTCATACTCAAGATAATTATAGTTCCGTTGGTGATGAAACTGGTTCGGATCGAATTATAACCAAACTGGGACAACTCAATCTTGTTATGAATAATAACCTTACCCATATAGAGCACCCTGATCCACAATGCATATGATAAATGATAGACCATATAATGAGGAAACAACCACCAATATTAAATGGGACAACAAATACATTTGTAGTTGAGTAATGGATATGTTCTTTATTGAAAATATTTCATGCTTTTGGGATTAGTGAATGGGAAAATTTTGACATGGCAATTTACCGCCTCACGGGAGATGCAGATCAATGGTGGTCATTAATTCAAAACACATAGGAGGATGAAAATTTATAATATATGGAATGTATGGAGTTTAAAGATAATTTATTAGATAAATACTTTCCTCATGACCATCGAGCAGATATGGAAAGGAAATTTATGTGTTGGAGGAAAATAGAGGATGAGAATGTCACAAAGTATGATTCTATCTTTACACAGGAACCAAGGAATGCATCAGATTATACACATAACCCAATTAGTATTATTGATCGATTAATTGATTAGTGAATACCATTTCTCCCTCGAGAATTAGACTCTTAATCCTTCTCGACATATGAAGATATAGTCTCATGTGATATCAAGACAGAAAATAAATTCTCTAAGTATTATGACATTAAAGTAAAGAAAGAGAAGAAGGGAACGGTGGAGCAAGAGACAGAAAAAGGGAACAAGGGAAAGAAGGATTTTCCCTTATGTTATAATTTTGGGAAGAAACACCCTGGTAGTTTTCTAAAAAAAAATAATAGTTTGTTACAAATATAGAGAAAAACATCACCAGGATCATGATTTCAAGGGAAAGAAGACGCGGTCAATGTTGAAAGCTACAATTATAGAGAAATAGGGAATTATGATAATTAATTTCTTAAGTACCAAGGAAATTTACCATAGACATGGAAAATGGAGAAAGGCCAAGATTGTCTTGTTACTACAGTTGATGTGGAATAATTAATGTATTTGAGTTTTTGTATTTATGAATTATATTCTGGTTATAAGAAGAATGTGATGTATATAAGGATTGTACTACAATACTTTTTGTTTCCATTAAGGTTTTAATATGATGAAGGTAATCATATATTCAGTATGTCATATTAAGATAAACTACACATTTTTTTGGAGAATTTGATGTTAGAATTGATTTTTGGATTTAGAGACCTTTTAGAGAATGTTTTGACAGAAGTACTTTGGATAACTATAAAGTTGGAATGGAATAACTTGAACTTTTTATAGTATTGTTTTTGGTTAAAATATTTCTTAAGACTATTTTTGGAATATTATAATTCTACAGTTTTAGAAAAAAAACATCTTATAGGTCGGGAGATAACCCGTCACGTCAGTAAAAGCAATAGGAATTGAACCCACAACCGATGTGTGATAAGGCTTTATCACCTAACACAAGCCTATAGTAAGTCCATGGTAATTACAAAATATTTTTATTCATTTCAATGTTATATTTTTATATTTGGAACCATATACAATTAGTATAAATAGAATATTTTTAGATCTATTATGTTTTGATGTTAATGATGATTTTTTGGTAGAAATTATTTAATTGATGTAACTCTACTTATCAAATATTCTTTATTTATTATTCTATGAAGAAATTAATTCTTAAACATTAGGGAAATAATCTTATAAACAAAAATGTTTTATCCTAATACCACATGTTTTGTTGAACTGATGATATTTTAAAGCATCATTGATTTATGTCCTTGAGACTATCAATATTCCATTCACTTGTTTGTGAATGATGAAATCAATCACTCCCTAAAAATATTTATATTTTTCCTACAATTATAATTTCCACCAATGTTCTTTTATTTGAAATCCTAATTTTTTAGTGACTTTTTCATTTCCATTTCCCTCTTATTGAGACTAAATAGTATTAACCTTATTTCCGAAGTGGGTTTCACAAATGTATATTCCATTTTTATATAATTTTATTTTCGAAGAACAATTTAAAATTGAGAGTAATAAATTTATTAAAGGAGGTAATAATGTAACACCCCATGCTTCCATAATACATTTGTCTTTGAATAATACAATAGAGTGTGATGTACGCAACACTAAGTCCAAGAGAACCAGGACATATCAAACATGCCGTTTAAAAAGCAGCTATGAATATTAATAACAGAATTTTTAATTTTATATATATCCCATATAATTTTAACATTTTTCATTGGTGTTTATTATACATAATATAAATACAATTTCAATTATTCAGATAAAAGAATTACTTTTTTCAAAAATGTAGTTTTTTTGGTCTTTTATTGACGAAACCCTTTTAAATCCAATATTTGAAACTTTTATATATTATGTTTGATGAAATTTAAATATTATTTAAAAAAAAGTCATAAAAATTTAGTTTGGATAAATTCTTACTACTTTTTTGATAACTTTCATTTTTTGATTAATAGTAAAAAACATGAAATTTTTTCTTAAAACAAATTTTTTTAATTGAAATAATTTATTGTAGTATATAATATATTTAAATGGTTTTAAAGTATCATTATAATATTTTTTTATCATATAATTTAATTTAGGTCATTGTATGTAATTTCACATTTAAATTGAACATAAACACATGTCAATTGTTTCATAGTTTTTATTTCTTCAAAACTCGCTTTTTTGGTTTTGACAACAGTAATTAATATTAAATTTATTTTATCAACTTATGTGTTTTAAATTTGAGAAAATGGATTCTATATTTTTCATCTGTAGGTCCAATTTTTTTAAATATATAACATTTATTTTTA
Organism: Viscum album; assembly: GCA_963277665.1. Taxonomy (NCBI): domain Eukaryota; kingdom Viridiplantae; phylum Streptophyta; class Magnoliopsida; order Santalales; family Viscaceae; genus Viscum; species Viscum album. The sequence goes on from OY728162.1 coordinate 1,224,704,340, forward strand.
GACAATATGAATAGTTACTTCTGTAAATATTTTATTTACCATTTTTAAAGGGTAAATTCGATAAATAAAGGTAAAAAATAATATTATAATAATGTTAAATTACCCTAAAACATGTCCTAACCCTATTGTATGATACATGTTCAACCATGGGAATCTTTGGGTTGATTTGAGGACCCCATGGAGCCACATGGGAGTAATAATGACATTTTATATTATTTAATGTAAAGTAAATAAAAAAATAACATAAACATGTATCTTTTATTAATACTATATTTATATGAGGTTATAAAAATTGATATTTTCAACTATAAATTAAAATAAGAAAGATAAAACGATTTCCTACATCATGATATTTTATTTATAATTTTTACAGGAAAATAAATATATTTATTTATGACATTATAATAATGGAGTATTTTCCTTATTAATGAAATAATCAAATAAATGATTTTACAAATATAAAAATAAATTAAAAATGTGTATTTTGATGCCATCATAAAATTTTCTAGGTGAATATGACATTTTAGGTTTGATTAAATAATTTATTTTATATGTGATAATGTTTTTATGACTTTCACAAAAACAAAAATAACATATAATGTCAAAATTGACATAAATGAGTTTTAAAACAAATACTATATTTTAAAATGACCAAATTTTCTTAAAAATCTAAGAATATTACAAATGAATTATATAAGGTTAAATATGTAAATAATTAACTACTTTTGGTTCACTTTTCTTTTTTATATTATGATTATTAACAATTTATTATAAAAATACAAGAAGACATGGTAAATTTTAATCTATTTAACTAAGAGTTAAATCTAAAAGATAAGGTTAATATGGTGACCTAAACGTTTCTAAAACCTATTGGTTTAAAATATTTATACCCATACCCACCTTATACACTAAATAAATCCTTTTTGAGCCATTATAATCTGAATATTATTTTATTATAAATTAATATTTAAGGCATTTCCTAAAGTGACCATCACCTCTCTGATAAAAAGCTACTTCCCCCTCTCTCAAAATAACACCTCCAAATCCATTTACCTCAAACAAAACCTACTGAAATATACTCCTAACTACCATAACTTCTACCTAGAGGCCTTAATTTTATAATACATCTAACCTAATGATCCCTTTTGATCA